>OY982979.1:5071970-6321970 GCA_963890685.1 Plagodis pulveraria | reverse complement strand
CGCCTTTCAAGTCTGCAAATAACGCAGGTTAATAGTTAAATGTAGTTCTAAAATGGATCAACTAAAAAACATCTATCATCGTAAAAATAAATAAAATACAATACATATTCTCAGTTGAAAATTATTTATTTATAAAATAAATTAAGAAGCATACAATTTTATATTATCACTATCAAAAATATTGTACATAATTGTAACAGTTATGTACTGCGCCCCGCGGTTACACCCCGCGTGGTGATGGCTGATGATGAAAAGTATCCTGTGTTAATCCAGTGCTTTATCGACCTCCATACCAAATTATATCAAAGTTGGTCCTACCATTCGAGCGTGAAGAAGTAATAAACATACAAACACACTTACAAACTTTCACCTTTATCTACCACCAAATAATATGATTTTTTTCTCATTATAATCAGCACCACATTTTATGTTACGTTATAATATAAAGTATGGTTGAACACTTTGCTTGTTGAGTCGAGCCTTTTCTTCACCTCCTCCAGTTCAGTTTGGATATCTCCAGGATCCTAAAAAAAGAGCTACAGTGAAAATATTGCACAATCCATAAACTTTTTATAGATGATAGGCATATTTTGACCACAATCACATATTGTTGAGTAAGTGGTAAAATATAGCAAACAGGTTAAACCTAAATAAAATTAAAACTGTCTTTCAAAGTCAGCTTCCAGAAGGCCCCGTTAGATGATTATCACACATAAATCATCTAAACTGCAAGTTAGCGGTTAATCAGCGGTTAATCATTATTATAATCTATACAGAATCATGAAATATGATTAGGCACACTTTTAAAAGTTTTGTAAACTACCTACTATATTACTATAAAATACTGCCTGTGTATATATTTGTTATATTATAGTATGTAATAGATAATTTGATGAGATATCCTAACATCATAAGAAAAATATATAATATAATATTTTTTAAATTGTTTAAATATGTGTTTTATACTTGATGAAATTACCTGAAAAACAATAACAAAGTTCACAATCTGCTCCAACGTGGGAAAAAATGTACTCTTGTTTAGTCTTCCTCTTGGGGGTATTGAGTAGCGTAACACTTGTGTTTCATTGGTTAATGTTTGATCTGGAATAAAAAAAAACCCATGTATATTCTTGAATATAGGTTTATCTAACAAAAAAATCTATGTGTATATAGTGTAGAGAGGATAAGTATATATATAGATCGATATTCATTCTGAATAACTAACGAGGAACAGACACATATACAAACACAAACATACATTCGCATTTATAATAATTATAATATTTAAGGATTATTTACCAACATCAGCCTGCTGTTGATCTCTATCATAAAGAGTTATCTTTAATTCTAGATATGAGTAGGTATGTAATACAATAATAATTATGTATTACGAACCGACCGATCGTTAACTTGGCTGTACCAACTTAGTGTAACCACACAGCACGTTCCAGGCAAAGAAAATCTAGCAGCCTCTATGATGGATATTTTTGACTATCTACAGTTATTTATATAGTAAGGAACAAACTTACCTAAATGAACACTAGTTGGTTGCTATCTTAAGCACAACTTGAACAAATATTCACTTTATAACACTATATTAAACAAAATTTACGAAAATGCCATTGGCCATGCCACGGCGCGTGTACCTTTCACTCGCAACGGAAATTGTGTTGTGTGTAGCCAACATCGCCCTTATAAAGTCCCGAAACATATTCGTATCGTGATTATTACCAAATGAGCACATTCGAATAACTTTTCATTTAGGTTGACGATTTGTGTTAAATACAGCCAGTATTTGTAAGAAATAGATGATTACCTATGGCTGTATTATTAGAGAGTCTGTACATATTTGAAATTATTATGAAAGATCGTAAAAAAAAACAGTGACAATCACGATTACCACACAAGAAGTAAAGATAAAATCGCGGTACCAGGTTTTAGTTAGCAAAGACAAAAGTAAAAAGGTTAATTGTGTGCGGTTTTATAATAACATTCCCTAACATATTACAACGCTCACAGAAGGAAAGTTCAAGTTGCACGTGGAAAATAATTTTGATTAAGAAATCCTATTCCAGTTTGTGATTACATAAACGACAAAAATGCTTGAACAATTCCTCTCCTCCACTCCTCTGCCAAGCTATCACCTGTCACCTACGTAATTAAAAGAAATATTGAAAATATTTTATTATACAGTATGTAAAATATTGTTAAAAGACATTTAAATTAATGGTCCCGACTTTCTTGCCCGTTGTTCTTGCAGTGGCTCTGTAAATTTTTTTGCTGAACGTGGCAGTACATTGTAGAATATTTCAATATTAAAATTTGTAAATGACCTTCATAAGAGCGTCGTAGATGCCTAAATTGAATCAATGATTGTGACTTTAACTTTGATTAAATATCATAACTTAACGAAATTTCTGATTCATCACAAGTTTAGTTTTTGTGATAGACCTCGTGAGTATTGTATAGGCACCCAAACTTAACAAATAGGTCCTCTAGGCCTTGGCCTTCGCCACTTATGGCGGTGAGTATGAACTGTCACGTGGGGGGTCCATGGGTTCCTGCAGCGGGTTTAAGATTCAGTGCATGGTGATAGGGCATTTTACGAATGTTCACCTGGCTAACTTTCATACCACTTTGAATTAGGAAATGAGAAACCGAGACCTAAAGGTAATAATCGGACAGTTTTAAAACATTTTTTACTTCAGATACGAATCAATATATTGGGGCACTAACGGGTTTCAAACCCTGTCGCTATGCCGTTGTACTATGAGTATATTAGACTCCCAGCTATTATCTGACTATTAGCTGAGTAACCTTATATTTTTCAAATTATAATTTACATATTTTATTCTTAATATGAATTGAAACAAGCTTATTCAGCATGCAATATAGCGATAACGAATAGTATTCTTAGGTTCAGTAGTTTCCCCACATCAAGGGAGAACTAGACAAAACTAAAATATTGCAACACTAAATAAAATCTGGAACAGAGAAAACCATCTCAAACTAAAAACTGAGTACTTGGTCTGAAAATACACATTTTTAATGGAGAAATAGTTATTCTTGACTGGAAATTTGTCTTTTTACTTTAAAATTCATGGTTTTGATTGAAGAGCCAGTGAAGAAAACTGTTTTGTTTTAATTATGTTTGTTTTTTTATTCCTGATATGGTATGGTGGGGTGCCGGGCTAAAATGTCACCCCCCATCTCTACCCGTGGATGTCGTAAAAGGCGACAAAGGGTAACACACCAGAAGGTGGGCAGCAGCGCCTTCTGAGGAATATATACCTTAAACTGCAATCCCCAAGCTGCCTGCCCAGCGTGGGGATTATGGCAAACCCTCTTAATGGGGGATGCTGTATTCAGTGGACAATCCGGCTGATACAGTATGATGTGTATCATTTACTAGTATGTAGATATATATTTGTTTGACTTCTACATTTAATGGTTTAAAACTCTATTGTATTATTATTAACTTCAACAATTAACAATACATCATTATTGATTCAAAAACTTAAAATTCTTCATGTAATATGAGTCATTATCTGCAATTGAAATTTATTTTCTTGGTTAAATAAAGAGTACAGTTTGCTGTGATGCTAATGCCTCTTAACCTAAGAACAACGTATCAGTAATCAATCAAGAATGATTTTTCTTTACTGAAAATGATTTACGTTAGCAATTGAGAATTATTCATTATTGACTTGAAAACTTTGAAATTCTTCATTTAATATAAATCAGATTCGATATTTAGTTTTTTAGTTATAAAATAAAATGGTTTTGCCTTAACACTAATGACTCTTTACCTAATAATACCGTAACAAATATTAATCAAGAATAAAGGTTTAAGATCAAGATTTGTTTTCTTTACTGAAGATAAATTACTATAACAATTAAGAATATATGATTATTGGCTTGAAAACTTTAAAATTCTTTTAGTTAGATAAGTTTCTGTCTATAATGGACATGTATTTTCTTGGTTCAATAAAAGATATTGTTTTCCTGTTAATCGAAGATTCTTAACTAAAGAATACAATATCAAATAAATATTAAGAATAATCAAACACAAATCAAGATTTGATTTCTTCACTAAAGATGAATAAATACAACAACTAACAATTAATTACTTTTGCTTTGACAACTTTAAAATTCTCTATCTAATATAACTCACTTCTGCAGTTGAGATATTTGTCTTGGTTATATCAAGTATATAGTTTTGTTGTAAATCCAATGTATCTTAGCATGACAATACAAATTCATAGATAAATAAAACAATATATATCTCAGATTTAGAAAACTGACATTTTTAAGAGGAGAATAATTTTCTTGCTCGGACATATGTATATCCTTGTCATTTACTTCTCTCAATTATTTTAAATGAACAAAAGAAATATCTTGTATTAAGTCCATTGTTGTTGAAAGAATGGAAATATTTTCTTAATCCAATAAAACGTTTATTATTCTTGTATAAAATTTCAGATTTCTTACGCTAACTCCGTACGTAATTAGAATGAGAATTCATAAAATATTTCATTCAAAAAGATACTATTTTCTATAGTTGAGACCAAAAATATCTCTGACCAAAAGTTATACTCTTGATGTAAAAATATATGGTGAGAATAATATTATTTATCTTAGAGAAAATGACCTTACTTCACTCAAAAAAATATTTTTATTTTAAGTAAATATATACTTGAGATTAAACAACACTCCCGAGAATAATATTATTCTTGGATTGACACTTTGTCAGGACCCATTTTTTTCCGTGTATAATTAGGTATTAAAACACTCGTGCACTCTTGAAAACTCGCCTGCGGCTCGTTTAAAAAAACTACACTCATGTTTTAATACCCTCTATTATATGACAGTTGCATAAACTACTATTAAAACATATTTATTCGTAGCATATGTGAATCTTTTCAATCTCAAGATACATACGTAATAAAAGGCGTGCTTAGCAACTGAATCGCAATGTCGTACGCCATACTTGGTGAGGTTATAGTGGTTGTCCTTAGCACGCTGGGTTAATGTTACATGGTCTAATTATGTCTAGGTGTTTGTTATTACATTTTATATTATACCACCAGGTGGACTGACGACATCGTTAAAGTCGCGGGTAGCTAGTGGTTACAAGTGGCTAATAGCCGTTCTTTGTGGCGTTCTATGGGGGATGCATTTGTTCAACAGTGGACGTCTTCCGGCTGATGATGATGTTTGTTATTACAGTTAAAATTGTTTGTTTTAACCTTGTGTTGAGTTTTATGGATTTTTCTATACTCCCGTGCCGGGCTGGAATGTCACAACCCTATTTCTTCCCGTGTGTGCTGTAATAGGTAACAATGGGTAACATGTCGGAAAGTAGGCTGTTCTGGGATGAACTGCTATCAAAGACTACGATCCCCAAGACGCCTGCCAAGTGTGGAGATTAAGAGTGCAGAGTGCACGGAGCGCTTTCCAAAAAAACGTAGTTTCGTTATATTTTTAATACAAATTGTTAACTCGATGAAATTTTACGCGCATATTGCTGAGTCTAATATCTATACTTCTGGTTTGCTGTTTATCGATTTATTATTTATTTTATCCCTAACTGTCAATTTAACTATTTCCATAAAAAATATTTATCTAATTATTTTTGAAAATACTTAATTTAACGGAAATTTTATTTCCGCGGACATAATTATTATATTTGTATTTTAAATGACTCTTAAAGTTGTGGACATAATTTAATTAGAATTTTATTGACTGATGAAAATTGTAATCGTTTACTAATTATCAATTCTTTTTAGACATTAGCACTGTAACTGACACTGGTAGAATGTATTGAGTCAATTTATTTTTACTAACAACTTTGTTACATATGTTCTGCAAATAAATAAATAAATCAAATCTGGCAAACCAGAAGCATAGATATTAGGTTCAAGGATATACATGCAAAGTTTCACCGAGTTTGAACACTTAGTATTTAAAATATGACGAAACTAAGTTTGTATCGAAACCGCTCCGTGAACTCCACTTTTAAGGCTGCCAGCCCTGACTCACTCTGCACTTTAGGTACGTCGCTACAGGTACATCGGCGTACCCGTCCGGACGGGTTATTGTACGTGCGTGCCACGTCAGAAGAGAACAGAGCTATGCGTGCACATGCGAGGTTTTGCGATAGAAAGAGACACGCCTTATCTATACTTAAAATAAAACTGAAACAGATCCAATTATGTACATGGCAGATATTTTGAAAAAAAAATTGAGTGCACTTGTAGCTGACACTGATACCAAAACTGTTTGTGTTTTTTTTCTTATGCTTGATATGTTAGCCTTTTGAACTCTATCTCACCTGATGGTAAGTGATGATGTGGTCGAAGATGTTGTTCAGGCTAACCTAGAAGTACTGGCTCTCAAAGACGGCTGCCGGAACACACCCTTAGGTGCTTGGCGACAGATTTTCTACTTGAGGGTGGTAGCTAGCCAGGCGGGCATTCGCAAAATGCCCTACCACCATGCTATAACGACTGCCATCCTAAGACGACAACCGGGACCGACGGCTGAACGTGCCCTCCGAAGCACGGAGATTTTTGTCTGTCTGTCTGTCTGTATCCCGGCCGCGCATCACTCCAAACTACTGAATGGAATTCAATGAAACTTAACACGATTTAAGTTTATATGCTTTTTATCCCGAAATTCAGCACGGTTCCCTCGGGAAAGGGGAGGAAAGTCAAAATGTACACTGTGTTGTAACTTACTAACGCGTAGTCCGATTTCAATTATTATTTTTTTATATCGGAACCCCACGGGCAGCCCGGCACCCATGGGTATCTCAGCACCCCATGGGCTACTGAATGGAATTCAATGAAACTTAACACGATTTGAGTCCATACTACGAAGTTGTATACTTTTTATGCCGAAATTCAGCACAAAAAACCCAACTAAATTGTCCAACCCGGAATCGAACCCAGTACCTCGTGATGTCAAAGCGGCATTTACACGCACACACAAAGAGTTACACACCAACGTGACAGTCGGTTAGTAACAGCTAAAAGTAAAATTAGAATCGAGGATCTAGGTTAGCATATAGGGCTCGCGGTAATTTCTCTTGCACAATCATAGTCAGAAATATCTTACAAAATGGCCTCCGCATTTCCTGCGCCAGCATCCAACATTTAATTAATTTAGCTAAGGCCTGGGGTACGTTCCTGCATTCCTTCGGCCAAGGCATATTTTGCTCTAATCGCGGATACACGCGGTTCCAGCACTCCAATCGAGTTTAATGTGTTCGAGGCAAGATTTGATCATACTCGTTCCGGGCGAGCTGTCAGAGCTAATTAAGCTCTGTCTAGCCAAAAGTTTACTACGTTTTGAGTCGGCCAAATCTTAGCTAGCTGTCAAATGTGACAGATTCTACAATAAATAATACAGACCCACCAACTTATCTGTTCAGGCGGCAGAAAAAAGAACTACAAAATTCCCTCAAATTGTGACAGTTTGTAGTTGATTTCCTTGACCAATAGCGCCCTCGAGAACTGCACAGTTAAGTTGGTGGTACTATACATTTTGTACAAGCTAAGCCAAGGATTAGTGATTGCTATGCTATCATTGCTTAATTACGTAATGGGGCTCATTCCAGAACACACAGAAAATATTTGATCACTTAGAAACATGGCTGTCAATTTCATATTTTGACAGTAGCTCTATAGATCGTTCCAGATACCTTGGAGCAAATCTAGCTCGACCAATATTTGGCCCGGCCTTGCAGGAACGCGCCCCGGCATCCAACATTTAATTCATTTAGCTAAGGCCTGGGGTTCCTGCATTCCTTCGACTAAGGCAAGAATGGGCCATATCTTGGCTAGATGTCAATTAATTGGAGATATAATACAATAAATAATAATATCGTTGAAGCAAATGATTTTGTTCCCACTTTAGTGCAGTGGGTGGTGGGTGAAACTTGAATTCCCCGTCCACCCACCAGTGAGAAAGTCCAGTGTGACCAACAACGGGGCATCGCCCTAAGTTTTGTACAAGCTAAGCCTAAGATTAGTGATTCCTAAATTACTATTGTTTAACTACGTAATTAGCCTGGTTTTAAAAACAAGCAGAAATTATTTAAAACATCGCTATTAAACTCATTTGCCAGTAGCTATATAGTTAGCTGTTCCAGGAAAATCGAGCAAATCTAGCTCGACCAATATTTTGCCAAGTCATTGCAGGAACGTACCCCTGGTTTTTGAATCGTCAGATAAAAAATATCAAACAGATAAAATGTTAACCGAACAAGTATAAAGTAATGAACTTCAAAGTCAAAGTCAAGATCATTTATTCAATTTAGGAGTCTACGACGCTCTTATGGAGGCTATAACTTAAATTATGAATAGCTTACGATCACTCTTTTTATATTGGTTGTGTAAGTACTTACAATTATTATTATGAATATTAACTGTCTCATGATTGAAAAAATATACCAAAGAGTTTAAGAAATATATCACCAACGCATTGGTGACGCCCCTGGTGTTGCAAATGTCCATAGGTAACCGCTTACCATCAGGTGGGCCGTCTGCTTGTTTGCCAAACCATTACATAAAAAAAAAACCCGACTGCAATTAATTTATTTCTGTTAAACGTTTTATCGTTCCATTGGAATAAAAACTACAAGTTATATATATTTATGGAATCGTTTTTAAAGCCCTTCATTTTGATATGAAGTAAGTCTGTCGCCAAGCACCGAAAGGTGTGTTCCGGCAGTAGTCCTTGAGAGCCAGTGAAATTACAGGCACAATGAGGCTTAACAACTATATCTCAATGTGACGGGCGCAGTGCAATTCGTGACTTGTGATTAATTGCAACTGTTATAGGCAGAGGTTAGACCACTTAACATCAGGTGGGCCTCGAGCTTGTTCCATCACAATAACATAAAAACAAAAATATACCTCGATTGTTTTAAAATCGTTATATCTCACTATATGGCGTCTAAATGGCGCGATCATCACTTGTGTTAGGCCCCCACAAGTAGAAAATCTGTCGCCAAACACCTAACGGTGTGTACCGGCAGCTGTCCTTGAGAGCCAGTAATTTTAGGTTAGCCCGAATAACATCTTCGACCACATCATCACTTACCATCAGGTGAGATAGTCAATAGGTTAGCCTATCAGATAGTATAAATAAATAAAAACCGGCCTAGTGCGAGTCGAAGTCGCGCACCGAGGTACAAACATTTGTACGGAACCCTTGATAGGTAAGTAAAAGTTAGGGTATTTTTATTCCTGAATGAAATCCATAACATTTTAAAATTATTAAAAACATTTTTATTGTATGAGATAACTAAGAATTTATGATTTTTGCAATTTTTCCTTTATAAGCGCTATAAGAAGTTGCTTCGTAACAAATTTCAAGATTCTGAGTTCACGGGAAGTACCCTGTAGGTTTTGATTCCCTTGCGAGTGTCGAAAATTTGCGGCATAAACGGCTGTATCTTTTGATTGCGTTGGCTTAGATTTTATTTTTTCACAACTCTTAAGGGACAGTAAACTTGAGTATTTGATATGAATTTCAGCTTGATAACTTTTTTATGTTATTGTGAAGGAACAAGCGCGAGGCCCACCTGATGTTAAGCCTTTGCCTATAACAGATGCATTTCATCACAAGTGACGAACTGCACTGCGGCCATCACCTTGAGACATACCTGTTAAGTCTCATTTTGCCTGTTATTTCACTGGCTCTCAAGGACTGCTGCCGGAACACACCGTTAGGTGCTTGGCGACAGATTTTCTACTTGAGGGTGGTCGCTAGACAGGCGGGCATTCGCAAAATGCCCTTCCACCATGCGGTGAAGCTCAAGCTCTGGGGGGGATTCGAACCATGGACCTGCTGCGCGGCGGTCCATAGCCAATGCCACTGAGCCATCACTGCTTCACTCTCTCCTCACTCAACTCCACGCGTTCCTGAGAAAAAGTGTCTCGAAAGTCAGTCAGATGGACAACAAAGTCGTATAAGGGATCCGCTTTTTTCTTTTGAGGTACGGAACCCTAAAAAAAATGCTATTTTCTAGATGCTCATTATGCGCTATCTACCTTTGCTCTTGGCACAAATATACATCATCCAAGGATTACTGCATTTGCATGCGCGTGTACGGCACTCACTTCCGGGTTATTTGCATCCGGCACTTGGACACAGGTTGCCAGACGTCCGGGAAATCCGGGATAGTCACGGAATGGGGTGTCTTGTCCCGTGTCCAGTAATTTCACTCTAATGTCCCGGATTTGACGAGTATTAGGTTTTTCACAGGACACAATAACAGCAAACAAAATCCTGCCAGTCCTTCGAAATTGCTGTACCACACTTCGCACTTAGATTTGTGTTTGGTGTACCTACGCAAGTTTTCAAGTACACAGGTATTTGCTAGGCAAGCATGTTCCACCTTCGACCACGTCCTCACTTTCCATTAGGTAAGACTGAGATAAAGGCTTGCTCATTTAAATTTAAAAAAAAAATTGAGCTCTAAATACCCTCTTTCTTTCAAACCCCACAAATGTCCGGGAATTGATATACGTTGATCTGGCAACCCTAGACACAGGAGATCCCTTATCAGTCTTCACAACTCAAAAGACTGAAATACCTATTTTAAGGTACTTAATTGGATAAGGATTCGGCTATATTGCTTGAAATCGCTTCGTAAATAAGCCATTATTTCTCGTAAAAAGTAAAATAAAAATGACTATAGTGGATTATATTATCCCTAAGAGATAGACATTTTTGAAGCAATGATGCCCGAGCGGTAATAGCTATGGACTGCCGTGCCGCAGTACCCTGGCTGGATCCCCACGCCGGCTTGAGCTTCACCGCATGGTGGAAGGGCATTTTGCGATTGCCCGCCTGGCTAGCTACCACCCTCAAGTAGAAAGTCGTTCAAGCACCGAAAGGTGTGTTCCGGCAGTAGTCCTTGAGAGCCAGTGAAATTACAGGCACAATGAGACTTAACAACTATGTCTCAATGTGACGGACGCAGTGCATTTCGTGACTTGTGATGAATTGCAACTGTTATAGGCAGAGGTTAGTCTTTTTAACATCAGGAGGGCCTCGAGCTTGTTATTTGTAGACCTTTTTAAGGTGTTTAATTCTGTAGTACAATATTTGGATCTATCTATTAGAGTTCAGCCAGCGTTTGTAAAGAAAGCTCAAAAAATGTGTTCATTTTCAACATCACATTAGAAACCTCTAAAATCATCAGAGTTTCTCTACTGTATTATGAATGTATTATAAATATAAACCTTCCTCTTGAATCACTCTATCTATTAAAAAAAAACTGCATCAAAATGCTCAACTGTGTGAAATAAATTGTTGAAGTCCGTACCATGTGCACTATATTGTAATGATAGGTACTTTTGAACCATCATGGTACCGACTTCAACAAGTTATTTCACACATTTAAGAGGCCTTTTACATTATGCAGCCGTCTCACTCGCACTTTTAAAGATAATTTCAAATAGCAACAATATGGTTTATATTTTTTAAAATGTGGTCAATCATTATTTCGCTGCATGCAACTATAGATGTTCTCAACATATTTTTACTTTGTTACATGTTGAGTCCAATTAGAATTAGAGGCCCAAAATTTAAAATAACTAAATTACGCGTTTTGGATCCCCCATTACAGATATCAAATTGAAAATTAGTAGAGAACATCTATAGTTGCATGCAGCGAAATAATGATTGACCACATTTTAAAAAATGTAAACCATATTGTTGCTATTTGAAATTATCTTTAAAAGTGCGAGTGAGAGGGCTGCAAAATGTAAAAGGCCTCCTCTTAAGTGTTGAAGTCGTTTCATTTCTTGTTTTTTTTTTTTAATTAATTCGTTTTTTTAAATACATGCGTTATGGCTAGCGCTTTACTCCAGCCTCTAGTTTTGATGTTACGTCACCGTCCTGTTTTTCTCACCATTGACCGTCACGAGTTCAAGGTTATTGTTCGGCCAGAGCTAAAGAAGTCCGGGAAAACGCCGCAAATTTGTTTACAAAATCTCCTTGTGCTATTTCATTATAATTGGTTATTAGGTAAGTTATTTGAATGTCTTGTAGGGGCTGATTTATTAAACCAAAGTCAAAATCATTTATTCAATTTAGGCGTTTAAGACGCTCTTATGAAGGTCCATTACAAATTTTATTGACATACTAGCTGACCCGGCAAACGTTGTTTTGCCATATAAATAATAAAATGGCTATTAAAAAATAAGGGTTGATCATAGAAGGGTGAAAATTGAGGATTGTATGTATTTTTGTATGATGTATCATAAAAAAATAGAAATTAAAAATTTTGTCTAAAAAATAAAAAATAAAATTTAGGGGTGGACTACCCCTAACATTTAGGGGGATGAAAAATAAATGTTGGCCGATTCTCATAGATACCGGATAAGCACAAACAATTTCATCAAAATCGGTCAAGCCGTTTCGGAGGAGTATGGCAACGAAAACTGTGACACGAGAATTTTATATATTAGATTCTACATTGTACTGCCACGTTCAGCAAATAAATTGTATAGAGCCACTGCGAGAAGAACGGGCAAGAAACTCGGGGCCATTCTTTTAAACATCTTTTAACAATGTGTTACATACATACTATATAATAGAGTTATTACAATATTTGTTTAAATTATGTAGGTGGCAGGCAATAGCTTGGCGGAGGCGGAATTGTCCAGGCATTTTTGTTGTTTAAGTAATCAGAAACTGTGTAGTAGGATTTTTTAATCAATATGTTTTTCACGTGCAACTTGAATTTCCCTTCTGTGAGCGTTGTAATATGTTTGGGAACTTTATTATAAAACCGTACACAATTACCTAAGAAGGACCTTTTAATTGTGTTTGCTAATCCAAAACCTGGCACCGCTATTTTATCTAGTATTATTTTGAAGCGCTCGTAGCGAAGTTTACTTACCTGTTCTTAACCGATCAGCAAAGTTAAGCAACGTCGCCCGCGGTCATGAGTTGGATAGGTGACCGCTAGTGACATTACTACTGAGCGCTTCCGTGCTTCGGAGGGCACGTTAAGCCGTCGGTCCCGGTTGTTATCTTAGGATGGAAGTCGTTTTAGCATGGTGGTAGGACAATTTGCGAATGCCCGCCTGGCTAGCTACCACCCTCAAGTAGAAAATCTGTCGCCAAACACCTAACGGTGTGTTCCGGCAGTTGTCCTTGAGAGCCAGTAATTCTAGGTTAGTCTGAACAACATCTTCGACCACATCATCACTTAACATCAGGTGAGATAGTAGTCAAAGGCTAAACTATCAGGCATAAAAAAAAAAAAGAAGTATTGTAATCTGGCAATACTAGATAAAATGTCTGGCCTTTAATAAGGCCATGTTAGTTGTACGTGCATTACTATTTTTTATTTAAATCGATGTCTAAGAAATAAAAATAAGGGCTGTTTATAAATATTAACTATTGTAAGATTCTTCTCGCCTGGTACTTCCAATATAAAATTACCCGAATTTTGACGAGGAGATGCTATATTCCAACCTCTTACTTGATTATGTTCGCCTGGTAGATACTTAAAGAAGACTTGCAAGAAAGATACGAGAACATCTTTGGTGTTTTTGTTAGGGTTCTGAGCCGATTCCCGACTCGCAACTTCAAATTACATAATATCCACTCTCTTTTTTGACTAAAAAAATTAAATAAAAACAGGGGTTGTTGCAATGCTAGATACCTATTATGAGTTTCTGCTCGCCTGGTACTTCCAAAGAATTCAACTTGATATTTAATTACCAAATTTTAGAAGATCCTATATTCCAACCTCTTACTGGATTCTGTTCGCCTGGTATATTCGAATTTTGACACGCGAAAGTATTACGTTTTGTGACTAATGCGCAGCAATTCAAGTGCAACAACACCCCAAAAATGAAGATTCCGTGTGGATTATTATAAATGCACCTGATCATATCTTAACTGCATAACGCCCTTTAAAATTTATTGGTCGCGTTGCCAAATGAAATAAAAAAAAAAATTACGCTCGTTAGAAATGCATTTTGTAAATAGTGCCAGTGACTTCATCTCTCAGCGAAGCCATTAAAAATATTTTTGTCATACTCTGCAATGCGTAAACAAGTTCTTTGAAGTTTATTTTTATTGCGTTGTTTGTAATTTTATGGCTGATTCGTTCAAAAATCATTTACCCTAAAAGGTGATTGTGTATTTTGCGATTGGTTCAATTGTTATCGACTAAATATCAAACATGGTTTTGGCAATTTGACACTAGTAAGTACCGAATATACATATAGGTACATACATAGAAATTTGTTTTGGGTTCGAATAAGGTTTGGCTTACGCGAACTAAGAATTATTATTAATGCGGGACGAAACACGACCCTAAAATAAATAAATACACACGAATTGAATGTAAACACACTTAAATTGAAATGTTTGAGTAAAGAATATAAAACAAAGTAGCTTCCCGTTGTCTGTCCCTATGTATGCTTATATCTTTAAAACTATGCAACGGATTTTGATGCGGTTTTATTTAATAGATAGAGTGATTCAAGAGGAAGGTTTATATGTATAACTAGTTTTTCGGGCAGTGTGCGGGCCGCATGCGGCCCGCATTTATCGTTATGCAGTACTAAACTTTACCTTAACCCCTAATATATAAAAAAAAAATAAGTTCAAAACTCCAATAGAAGTATGAAATCCCAAATAAACTCTCCATACAATAAAGAACCATACTGTAGCCACTTAAGCAGATTCACCCTACTGCCATAAAAAGGTGGTACGGGCAGAATGGTACCAAGGTTCTGAGTCACTTTTAATAAGCAACCCCACTCGTAGGTGCTTCGGTTACCGCGGGCAGTTGCCATGGAGACCAGTCGGAGACGTGGAAAAAACTCTCAAGTCGGAGCTCGGCCTTCGGCCTCGCAAGTTACTAACACGGCTCGGCCTGCGGCCTCGCAAAGCGTTCGCCCTTCGGGCTCACGCACCAAACGCTCGGCCTTCGGCCTCGCGAGCCGAAAGTTCGGCCTTCGGCCTCACCGGGAGCTCGCCCTTCGGGCTCGCTACTACACTAACGTAGGACAGTAACTCCAAATTCAGTCGAAAATCCCACAAAAACTCCTAATACAGTCGAAAATATAAGGTAAAACACTCCAAATGCAGTATAAAGAATGATAGGAGCACGTGGGTCACATCCAAAATGTCGGATTTCAAGACGGCCGACATACAAACTGCTCCGCCCCTACTGAAGCTCGGCCTAAAGGCCTCGCTTCAGCAGGCTCGGATCATTTTGTATGGCGGCCATCTTGAAATCCGCCATTTTGGATTTTTGACAGGTGTCATTCGACTGCTCTCCCGATTCCCTATGACATTTGTTCAAACACCTCCTACCTATCTTGTACCGTTTTCGAGATACGTAGTACATCTTAACTTGGCAGGCGTCTTTTTAATGATTTTCGATTTTTCTCATACTCACCAAAACCCCCCGAACATTTTTGCCATACTTCATTTTTACCCTACTCTGCTCCTTCTAGGAGAACATTTATGTCAGTCAGTGAGTCAGTCAGTGAGTGGTAATCGAGCTTTATATATTATAACTAGTATTTCGGGCAGTGTGCGGGCCGCATGCGGCCCGCATTTATCGTTATGCAATTTTGAACTATATCAAAACACCTAATACATAAAAAAAAATTTTCAAAACACCAAAAGATATACGATTTCCCATACAAACACTTAATACATTAGAGAACCGTACTGTAGCCACCAAACCAAAGTCACCCTACTGCCATAAAAAGGTGGTACGGGCAGAATGGTACCAAGGTTCTGAGTCACTTTTGTTAAGGAACCCCACTCGTAGGTGCCTCGGTTACCGCGGGCAGTTACCATGGAGACCAGTCGGTGACGTGGAAAATACTCTCAAGTCGGAGCTCGGCCTTCGGCCTCGCAAGTTACTAATACGGCTCGGCCTGCGGCCTCGCCAAGCGCTCGCCCTTCGGGCTCACGCACCATACGCTCGGCCTTCGGCCTCGCGGGCCAAAAGTTCGGCCTTCGGCCTCACCAGGAGCTCGCCCTTCGGGCTCGCTACTACAATAACATAGAACAGTTACTCGAAATTCAGTCAAAAAACCTACGAAAACCTCTAATACAGTCGAAAATATGAGGTAAAACACTCCAAATGCAGTATAAAGAATGAGAGGAGCACGTGTGACAGGTGTCATTCAACTGCTCTCCCGATTCCCTATGACATTTGTTCAAACACCCCCAACCTATCTCTTACCGTTTTCGAGATACGTAGTCCAGCTTTACTTGGCAGGCGTCATTTCTAGGGTTTTTAATTTTTTCCCTACTCAGCTTAACCCCTTAGTCATTTTCGTAATACATTACTATAACCGTACTCAACTCTTTCTGGTAGAACCAGCTACTTTTTTAAGGGATCGAAGGATTTTGTATGGCGGCCATTTTGAAATCCGCCATTTTGGATTTTTGACAGATGTCATCCGACTGCTCTCCCGATTCCCTATGACATTTGGTCAAGCACCCCTTACCTATCTCTTACCGTTTCAGAGATACGCCATCCAATTTTACTTGGCAGACGTCATCTTTGAGTTTTCGGATTTTTCCCATACTCAGACAAACCCCCTCTACACTTTTCCCATACATCACTTTCTTCCTACTCGACTCCTTCTGGGAGAACAATGATGTCAGTCAGTCAGTCAGTCAGTCAGTCAGTCAGTCAGTCAGTGTACGGTAATCTACACGGTAGTTAGTGTACGGTAATCTACACGGTACCGATCTAGTATTTCGGGCAGTGTGCGGGCCGCATGCGGCCCGCATTTATCGTTGTGCAAGTTTGAACAATATCAAAACACCTTATACATTAAAAAAAATTATTTCAAAACACCTAAAGATGTACGATTTCCCATACAAACCCTTAATACAATAGAGAACCGTACTGTTATCACCAAACCAAATTCACCCTACTGCCATAAAAAGGTGGTACGGGCAGAATGGTACCAAGGTTCTGAATCACTTTTGTTAAGGAACCCCACTCGTAGGTGCTTCGGTTACCGCAGGCAGTTGCCATGGAGACCAGTCGGTGACGTGGAAAATACTCTCAAGTCGGAGCTCGGCCTTCGGCCTCGCAAGTTACTAACATGGCTCGGCCTGCGGCCTCGCCTAGTATTTCGGGCAGTGTGCGGGCCGCATGCGGCCCGCATTTATCGTTATGCAATTTTGAACTATATCAAAACACCTAATACATAAAAAAAAATTTTCAAAACACCAAAAGATATACGATTTCCCATACAAACACTTAATACATTAGAGAACCGTACTGTAGCCACCAAACCAAAGTCACCCTACTGCCATAAAAAGGTGGTACGGGCAGAATGGTACCAAGGTTCTGAGTCACTTTTGTTAAGGAACCCCACTCGTAGGTGCCTCGGTTACCGCGGGCAGTTACCATGGAGACCAGTCGGTGACGTGGAAAATACTCTCAAGTCGGAGCTCGGCCTTCGGCCTCGCAAGTTACTAATACGGCTCGGCCTGCGGCCTCGCCAAGCGCTCGCCCTTCGGGCTCACGCACCATACGCTCGGCCTTCGGCCTCGCGGGCCAAAAGTTCGGCCTTCGGCCTCACCAGGAGCTCGCCCTTCGGGCTCGCTACTACAATAACATAGAACAGTTACTCGAAATTCAGTCAAAAAACCTACGAAAACCTCTAATACAGTCGAAAATATGAGGTAAAACACTCCAAATGCAGTATAAAGAATGAGAGGAGCACGTGTGACAGGTGTCATTCAACTGCTCTCCCGATTCCCTATGACATTTGTTCAAACACCCCCAACCTATCTCTTACCGTTTTCGAGATACGTAGTCCAGCTTTACTTGGCAGGCGTCATTTCTAGGGTTTTTAATTTTTTCCCTACTCAGCTTAACCCCTTAGTCATTTTCTTAACACTTCTAGTATTTCGGGCAGTGTGCGGGCCGCATGCGGCCCGCATTTATCGTTATGCAATTTTGAACTATATCAAAACACCTAATACATAAAAAAAAATTTTCTTGCCACTAAGTTAAGAAAATGTGTTTTCTTAACTTAGTGGCAAGTTTGAACAATATCAAAACACCTTATACATTAAAAAAAGTATTTTCAAAACTCCATTAGAAGTATGAAATCCCATATAAACTCTCAATACAATAAAGAACCATACTGTAGCCACAAAAGCAAATTCACCCTACTGCCATAAAAAGGTGATACGGGCAGAATGGTACCAAGTTTCTGAGTCACTTTTGTAAAGGAACCCCACTCGTAGGTGCTTCGGTTACCGCAGGCAGTTGCCATGGAGACCAGTCGGTGACGTGGAAAATACTCTCAAGTCGGAGCTCGGCCTTCGGCCTCGCAAGTTACTAATACGGCTCGGCCTGCGGCCTCGCCAAGCGCTCGCCCTTCGGGCTCGCGCACCATTCGCTCGGCCTTCGGCCTCGCGGACCGAAAGTTCGGCCTTCGGCCTCACCAGGTGGTTGCCCTTTGGGCTCGCTATACACTAATGTAGAACAGTTACTCCAAATTCAGTCAAAAATCCCACAAAAACTCCTAATACAGTCGAAAATATAAGGTAAAACACTCCAAATGCAGTATAAAGAATGATAGGAGCACGTGGGTCACATCCAAAATGTCGGATTTCAAGACGGCCACCATACAAACTGCTCCGCCCCTACTGAAGCTCGGCCTAAAGGCCTCGCTTCATCAGGCTCGGATCATTTTGTATGGCGGCCATCTTGAAATCCGCCATTTTGGATTTTTGACAGATGTCATTCGACTGCTCTCCCGATTCCCTATGACATTTGTTCAAACACCCCCTACCTATCTCTTACCGTTTTCGAGATACGTCATCCATCATCACTTGGCAGGCGTCTTTTTAATGATTTTCGATTTTTCTCATACTCACCAAAACCACCCGAACATTTTTGCAATACTTCATTTTTACCCTACTCTGCTCCTTCTAGGAGAACATTTATGTCAGTGAGTCAGTGAGTCAGTGGTAATCGAGCTTTATATATTATAAACTAGTATTTCGGGCAGTGTGCGGGCCGCATGCGGCCCGCATTTATCGTTATGCAGTACTAAACTACACCTTAACCCCTTTTACATAAAAAAAAAATAAGTTCAAAACTCCAATAGAAGTATGAAATCCCAAATAAACTCTCCATACAATAAAGAACCATACTGTAGCCACTAAAGCAGATTCACCCTACTGCCATAAAAAGGTGGTACGGGCAGAATGGTACCAAGGTTCTTAATCACGTTTGTTAAGGAACCCCACTCGTAGGTGCTTCGGTTACCGCGGGCAGTTGCCATGGAGACCAGTCGGTGACGTGGAAAATACTTTTAAGTCGGAGCTCGGCCTTCGGCCTCGCAAGTTACTAAAACGGCTCGGCCTGCGGCCTCGCCAAGCGCTCGCCCTTCGGGCTCGCGCATTATACGCTCGGCCTTCGGCCTCGCGGACCGAAAGTTCGGCCTTCGGCCTCACCAGGAGCTCGCCCTTCGGGCTCGCTACTACACTTATGTAGGACAGTAACTCCAAATTCAGTCAAAAATCCCACAAAAACTCCTCATACAGTCGAAAATATAAGGTAATACACTCCAAATGCAGTATAAAGAATGATAGGAGCACCTGGGACAACTCCAAAATGGCGGATTTCAAGAAGGCCCCCATACAAACTGCTCCGCCCCTACTGAACCTCGGCCTAACGGCCTCGCTTCAGCAGGCTCGGAGCATTTTGTATGGCGGCCATCTTGAAATCCGCCATTTTGGATTTTTGACAGGTGTCATTCGACTGCTCTCCCGATTCCCTATGACATTTGTTCAAACACCCCCTACCTATCTTGTACCGTTTTTGAGATATGTCATCCATCTTTACTTGGCAGGCGTCTTTTTTATGATTTTCGATTTTTCTCATACTCACCAAAACCCCCCGAACATTTTTGCCATACATCACTTTGCTCCTACTCGTCTCCTTCTAGGAGAACATTTATGTCAGTCAGTGAGTCAGTCAGTGAGTGGTAATCGAGCTTTATATATTATTAACTAGTTTTTCGGGCAGTGTGCGGGCCGCATGCGGCCCGCATTTATCGTTATGCAGTACTAAACTTTACCTGAACCCCTTATACATTTAAAAAAAAAAATTTCAAAACTACAATTAAAATATGAAATCCCAAATAAACTCTCCATACAATAACGAACCATACTGTAGACACTAAAGCATATTCACCCTACTGCCATAAAAAGGTGGTACGGGCAGAATCGGACCAAGGTTCTGAGTCACTTTTGCTAAGGAACCCCACTCGTAGGTGCTTCGGTTATCGCGGGCAGTTGCCTTGGAGACCAGTAGGAGTCGTGGAAAATACTCTCAGTTCGGATCTCGGCCTTCGGCCTCGCAAGTTGCTAATACGGCTCGGCCTTCGGCCTCGCGAATCGAAAGTTCGGCCTTCGGCCTCACCAGGAGCTCGCCCTTCGGGCTAAACTACAATAACGTAGAACAGTAACTCCAAATTCAGTCAAAAAACCTACAAAAACTCCTAATACAGTCGAAAATATGAGGTTAAACACTCCAAATGCAGTATAAAGAATGAGAGGAGCACGTGTGACACATCCAAAATGTCATTCGATTGCTCTCCTTATTCCCTATGACATTTTTCAAAAACCCCCTACTTATCTATTACCGTTTTCGAGATACGTGATTTATCTGCACTTGGCAGACGTCATCGAAAAATAATTTCATATTTGGAATAAGGACGTCCAGAACAACCTAGATATAAAATTTAAGCCAAATCGGAGTACGTTTTTATACTTGGCAGACGTCATCGAAAAAAATATTTTAGATTTGGAATAAGGGCACCCAGAACCACCTAAATATCGAGTTTCAGCCAAATCGGAGTAACTTTTTTTACTTGGCAGACGTCATCGAAGAAAAATTTTTAGATTTGGAATAAGGACACCCAGAACCACCTAAATATCGAGTTTCAGCCAAATCGGAGTAACTTTTTTTACTTGGCAGACGTCATCGAATTAAAAATTTCATATTTGGAATAAGGATGACGAGAACAACCTATATATCGATTTTCAGCCAAATCGGTGCAAGTCTGAGCTCGGCCTTCGGCCTCGCAAGTTACTAACACGGCTCGACCTGCGGCCTCGCGCACCGTCCACTCGGCCTACGGCCTCGTGGCCCGAAAGTTCGGCCTTCGGCCTCACCAAAAGCTCGCCCTTCGGGCTCGCTACACTGACAGTAGGACAATTACTCTAAATTCAGTTGAAAATCCCACAAAAACTCCTAATACAGTCGACATTGTTAAGTCAAATACTCCAAATAATGTATGAAGAATGAGAGTAGCACATTTGACAGGTGTCATTCGACTGCTCTCCTGATTGCCTATGACATTTGTTCAAACACCCCCAACCTATCTCTTACCGTTTTCGAGATACGTAGTCCAGCTTTACTTGGCAGGCGTCATTTCTAGGGTTTTTAATTTTTTCCCTACTCAGCTGAACCCGTTAGTCATTTTCGTAATACATTACTATAACCGTACTCTACTCTTTCTGGTAGAACCAGCTACTTTTTTGAGGGATCGAAGGATTTTGTATGGCGGCCATTTTGAAATCCGCCATTTTGGATTTTTGACAGGTGTCATCCGACTGCTTTCCCGATTCCCTATGACATTTGGTCAAGCACCCCCTACCTATCTCTTACCGTTTCAGAGATACGCTATCCAATTTTACTTGGCAGACGACTTCTTTGAGTTTTCGGATTTTTCCCATACTCACACAAACCCCCTCTACACTTTTCCCATACATTACTTTCTTCCTACTCGACTCCTTCTGGGAGAACAATGATGTCAGTCAGTCAGTCAGTCAGTCAGTCAGTCAGTCAGTCAGTGTACGGTAATCCAGCTTTATATATTATAAATAACTAGTTTTTCGGGCAGTGTGCGGGCCGCATGCGGCCCGCATTTATCGTTATGCAGTACTAAACTTTACCTTAACCCCTAATATATAAAAAAAAAATAAGTTCAAAACTCCAATAGAAGTATGAAATCCCAAATAAACTCTCCATACAATAAAGAACCATACTGTAGCCACTTAAGCAGATTCACCCTACTGCCATAAAAAGGTGGTACGGGCAGAATGGTACCAAGGTTCTGAGTCACTTTTAATAAGCAACCCCACTCGTAGGTGCTTCGGTTACCGCGGGCAGTTGCCATGGAGACCAGTCGGAGACGTGGAAAAAACTCTCAAGTCGGAGCTCGGCCTTCGGCCTCGCAAGTTACTAACACGGCTCGGCCTGCGGCCTCGCAAAGCGTTCGCCCTTCGGGCTCACGCACCAAACGCTCGGCCTTCGGCCTCGCGAGCCGAAAGTTCGGCCTTCGGCCTCACCGGGAGCTCGCCCTTCGGGCTCGCTACTACACTAACGTAGGACAGTAACTCCAAATTCAGTCGAAAATCCCACAAAAACTCCTAATACAGTCGAAAATATAAGGTAAAACACTCCAAATGCAGTATAAAGAATGATAGGAGCACGTGGGTCACATCCAAAATGTCGGATTTCAAGACGGCCGACATACAAACTGCTCCGCCCCTACTGAAGCTCGGCCTAAAGGCCTCGCTTCAGCAGGCTCGGATCATTTTGTATGGCGGCCATCTTGAAATCCGCCATTTTGGATTTTTGACAGGTGTCATTCGACTGCTCTCCCGATTCCCTATGACATTTGTTCAAACACCTCCTACCTATCTTGTACCGTTTTCGAGATACGTAGTACATCTTAACTTGGCAGGCGTCTTTTTAATGATTTTCGATTTTTCTCATACTCACCAAAACCCCCCGAACATTTTTGCCATACATAATTTTAACCCTACTCTGCTCCTTCTAGGAGAACATTTATGTCAATCAGTCAGTCAGTCAGTGAGTGGTAATCGAGCCTTATATATTATAAACTAGTTTTTCGGGCAGTGTGCGGGCCGCATGCGGCCCGCATTTATCGTTGTGCAAGTTTGAACAATATCAAAACACCTTGTACATTAAAAAAAAATATTTCAAAACACCAAAAGATGTACGATTTCCCATACAAACTCTTAATGCAATAAGGAACCAAACTGTAGCCACCAAACCAGATTCACCCTACTGCCATAAAAAGGTGGTACGGGCAGAATAGTACCAAGGTTCTGAGTCACTTTTGTTAAGGATACCCACTCGTAGGTGCTTCGGTTACCGCAGGCAGTTGCCATGGAGACCAGTCAGTGACGTGGAAAATACTCTCAAGTCGGAGCTCGGCCTTCGGCCTCGCAAGTTACTAATACGGCTTTGCCTACGGCCTCGCCAAGCGCTCGCCCTTCGGGCTCACGCATCATACGCTTGGCCTTCGGCCTCGCGGACCGAAAGTTCGGCCTTCGGCCTTACCAGGAGCTCGCCCTTCGGGCTCGCTACTACACTAACGTAGGACAGTAACTCCAAATTCAGTCAAAACTCCCACAAAAACTCCTAATACAGTTGAAAATAAAGGTAAAACACTCCATATGCAGTATAAAGAATGATAGGAGCATGTAAGACACATCCAAAATGTCGGATTTCAAGACGGCCACCATACAAACTGCTCCGCCCCTACTGAAGCTCGGCCTAACGGCCTCGCTTCAGCAGGCTCGGATCAATTTGTATGGCGGCCATCTTGAAATCCGCCATTTTGGATTTTTGACAGATGTCATTCGACTGCTCTCCTTATTCCCTATGACATTTGTTCAAACACCCCCTACCTATCTCTTACCGTTTTTGAGATACGTCATCCATCTTCACTTGGCAGGCGTCTTTTTAATGATTTTCGATTTTTCTCATACTCATCAAAACCCCTCGAACATTTCTGCCATACATTATTTTAGCCCTACTATGCTCCTTCTAGGAGAACATTTATGTCAATCAGTCAGTCAGTGAGTCAGTGGTAATCGAGCCTTATATATTATAAATAATAAAAATACATGCATAATATAGTAGAGAAACACTGATAATTTTAGAGGTTTCTAATGTGATGTCGTAATAAAACACATTTCGCGCTTACATTGCAAACGCTGACTGAACCCTACGAGATAGATCAAAATAATGTACTACAGTATTATACACCTTAAAACGGTCTACAAAAAAATCTGCAATGGTATATGTCTATCTCTTAGGGATAACCCACAATATCCATTTTTTAATCTTCACTTTTTACGAGATTTAATGGCTTATTTACGAAGCGATTTTCAACATTACAGCATTAATCCTTATCAAATGAAGTACATTAAATACATTGTCAATTTTATATAGATTAATATGACCATTTACAGCATTATTATTTCGAAGATATTACAGATTATTTAGGATTATTTTTGCACACGTGCGAAGCCGGGGCGGGTGGCTAGCTTAATTACAATCCTTTGTTCTCTGTATGGCTGAAACGTAAATTATAATCAGTAAGTTACTTACATTGTTTTTGTCAAGGCAAGATAGAAAAATCATTGCTAAGATCTTAGATTGATATTCCAATTTCAAAAACCCGTGAAAAAAATAGAAAATCTATTATCATCGAATGCATCAAATGCGCAAGAAAAACAATGAAACATCACCAATCAACGTTCATCCGTCATTTCTTTGTGTCCAAGTGCGTCGGAAGGTCGAGTTATACTGGTATTGGCTTGTATAATCTTAGATTCATATTCCAATTTCAAAAACCCGTGAAAAAATTGAAAATCTATTATCATCAAATGCACCAAATGCGTATAGAAAACAATGAAACATCACCAATCAACGTTCATCCGTCATTTCTTTGTGTCCAAGTGCGTTGGAAGGTCGAGTTATACTGGTATTGGCTTGTAAAATCTTAGATTCATATTCCAATTTCAAAAACCCGTGAAAAAATGGAAAATCTATTATAATCAAATGCATCAAATGCGCAAGAAAAACAATGAAACATCACCAATCAACGTTCATCCGTCATTTCTTTGTGTCCAAGTGCGTCGGAAGGTCGAGTTATACTGGTCTTGGACGGCAGCCATGGGAGGGAAATGGCCGCGTGCATTTCAATGATAAAGAAAACAAAAGCAGGTCGCGGTTATTGCGTTTTACTTTTGTTTTTAATGGGTGTTTCTTTCCAGGGGTTTTCTAAGGGTACTTGCTCTAGCATAAAACTCCCTGTATAAACCCCTTAAGGGGTAAATAGATGTCTATAAAGGTAAACATTAACGTTACTGTATCAGCCGGATTGTCCACTGCTGAAAACAGCTACCGCCATTAATGGGGGGTTTGCCATAATTCCCACGCTTGGCAGGCGTCTTAGGGATCGCAGTTTATGGTTACAGTTCCACAGAAGGCGTTGCTATTCACCTTACGGTATTTTACCTTTAGTCGCCTCTTACGACGCCCACCCAGAACCCGCTTTAATGTTATGCCGATATTAGTAGGAGGCGGGATTATTGCCATTTACCGCGCGTGTGTAATATTTCGTGAAATGTTTTTCAGGAAAAATCTATTTAGCTTGTCCGAGCCGGAAAGGGTAAAAACGGGACCCTTACTTAGACACCGTTCAGTAAAAGACTAGGCTGTTTATTAAACGGCTGATAAAGGTAGTTGGCTGCGACATCGATACGGCACCGATAGGTACAAATACAGTTTTTTTTTTTGTTATTGTGACGGAACAAGCACGAGGCCCACCTGATGTTAAGCGGAGTAACCTCTGCCTATAACAGATGCATTTCGTCACAAGTCACGTATTTGCACTGCGTCCGTCACATTGAGACATAGTTGTTAAGTCTAATGTGCCTGTAATTTCACTGGCTCTCAAGAACTGCTGCCGGAACACACCGTTAGGTGCTTGGCGGCAGATTTTCTACTTGAAGGTGGTCGCTAGCCAGGCGGGCATTCGGAAAATGCCCTTCCACCATGCGGTGAAGCCCAAGCCCGTGGCGGGATTCGAACCATGGACCTGCTGCGCGGCAGTCCATTGCCGATGCCACTGAGCCATCACTGCTTCTGACAGTGCGCATTGAAATATGGACTTTCCATACCAATAATACTGAACGGCGAAATTGATGTGTTATCGATACGGCATTTTTTTTATTTTATATTTATAGGTTAGTTTGTGGTGGAAGATGTTGTTCAGGCTAACCTAGAATTACTGGCTCTCAAGGACAACGACAGGAAGTCGCTGTTAGGTGCTTGGCGACAGAGTTTCTACATGAGGATGGTAGCTAGCCAGATGGGCATTCGCAAAATGCTCTACCACCATGTTATAATGACTGCCATTTTAAGACAATAACCGGGACCGACAGCTTAACGTTCCCTCCGAAGCATGGAAGCGCTCGGTAGTAATGTCACTAGCGGTCACCCATCCAACTCATGACCGCGCGCGACGTTGCTTAACTTTGCTGATCGGTTGAGAACAGCTAAGTAAACTTCGCTACGAGCGCTTCATTCAAAATAATGTTTTTATTTCATACCTGCGCAATTAATTCCGTTATGCGTTTAATTAGGTATACATAATGCGGTGAGAAAGCGCGTCGAAAAAATCATGTACTTAAGTAGATACCCAAGCTAAAGTATGCAGAAAGACGTTAAAATTATAAAGTAGGTGTACAAAATTTGCAACTAGAGTAAAAATTATAGTCATGTGCGAGATTAAATCGGCGAGGTCATATTTTTTCTCTTGTTTTGTAATTTAATGTAAGCATGCGTTATTGCAAAAAAAAAGTTGGTATTTCTTATGTACAAAATTACAAATTCACGAGAGGAAAGTCAGTTAAAAGACAAAAAAAATTTTGGCTTCTCCGACGCTCTTATGAGAGTCAATTACAAATTTTAGTATTGAAATAAACTACATTGTACTGCCACGTTCAGAAAAAAAATGTAAAGAGCCACTGCGAGAAGAACGGGCTAGCCTTCGGGAATGCGAAACTTCGGGCCATTCTCTTAAACGTCTTTTAACAATGTGTTACATACTACTAAACATGTAACTACAAATAATAAATAAACATAAATAATAAACTACATATAATAAAGTTATTACAATCTTTGTTTAAATTATGTAGGTGACAGGCGATAGCTTGGCAGAGGCGGAATCGTCCAGGCATTTGTCGTATAAGGAAAAATTACAGTAATGTGCGGTATATAATATATCGTTATTTTTCCTTTCGTAAATTTATAATTTTGTAATGTTATCCGCATAGCATGCGTTATTGCAAAAAGAGAAATATTAAAAAGGTATTTCTAATCGTATCAAACATACATAAAATCACTAAACATTATTCAAACTCTCATCTTCTAGAAAAGACGCCAACGCGGCGTCCCGAGCTGTCCTTGAAAAGACCACCGAATGTGGTTGAAAATATAGTCGGAGCTATCTGACTTATTCACGAGTTATCCAGTTTTATTTTTTTATTGAAGCGCTCGTAGCGAAGTTTACTTAGCTGTTCTCAACCGATCAGCAAAGTTAAGCAACGTCGCGCGCGGTCATGAGTTGGATGGGTGACCGCTAGTGACATTACTACTGAGCGTGCACGTGCTTCGTAGGGCACGTTAAGCCGTCGGTCCCGGTTGTTGTCTTAGGATGGCAGTCGTTATAGCATGGTGGTAGGGCATTTTGCGAACGCCCGCCTGGCTAGCTACCACCCTCAAGTAGAAAATCTGTCGCCAAGCACCTAACGGTGTGTTCCGGCAGCTGTCCTTGAGAGCCAGTACTTCTAGGTTAGCCTGAACAACATCTTCGACCACATCATCACTTACCATCAGGTGAGATAGTGGTCAAAGGCTAAACTATCAGGCATAAAAAAAAAAAAAAAAAAAAAACTAAAATTAGTGAAAACCATGTTAGATTTTATAATAAAATGTAGGCGTTTTTCTTTCCTCGCAGGCTAATCTTTGACCTTACCACATTGCCTGTCGCTAAATCATTGTTTTTATAACTGAAGGTTACGGCCATCATAGCAACTGTCACCGTGTAATAAAGACTTTAGCCGAATCTGGTGGTCATTGACTTGACAGCCGACGCACGGCGCGACATAGCTGTCGTATCTATAGAGTATAGAGTATACTAATTTTTAGTCTGGCCGAATCGCTCCGTGTGAACGCATCGCGCGTTCCCGCGCAAATTGTAAACAAAGATAATTCGCGCAGCGCGATCTCCTTTGCCAGAGGACTGTGAAAAAATATAATATTCGAAATTTGAATCTGCTGCAGTAAGATTATTTGGATGGAATTTGCTCGCGGTCGATAGTGTTTTAGCTTTTTAAACGGTTTGCGAAAGTGTTCGAAAACAAATTGCGTGGTTTATTTTATAATCGGATGGAGTTGGAAAACAAAAGAATGTGATTATTATCTAAGTGCGTCGAGGTTTTTAGAACTGTGTATTTGATATTTTAATTCGTTATACCTAAATGGTGACATAACTAAACAAAGAACTAAGAAATAATTCTACCAGTATCTATTTGTCGATGATAATATCTTTATGTGAGAAGAACAGCGTTCGTAATTTGAATATATTTAGTACTAAGTACTCATTTGTTTACAAAAATATTGTACTTTTTTATTACGGCATCAACTATAATGTCCACTGTTGAACACAGGCTCCCCCATCACGAGGGGTTTTGCCATAATCCTCATGCTTGGCAGGCGTCTTGGGGATCGCAGTATATGACAGCAATATCTCAGAAGGCGCTGCTGCCCACCTTCAGGTATTTTACCTCTAGTCGCCTCTTACGACACCCAACGGGCTAGAATGTGAAAAATGCATTTTTTTATTACAATTGCGTAGGTAATATTAAAGGTTAATATGCAGAAATTTAAACAAGTTTAAATAAATAGTAATAACAATATTCTAAAGTGTTGAGAAAAATAATAATAATCGATTTCTAATCAATAGGGCGATGCACTTATCAATGTTATTTTTTAATTTAACTAAATTATTCTTGTCTGTGATCTTATCGTGAGTTATAACTCATATTGACCGATCTTATTGTACCATCAATGCAACCTCTTTACTCGTGTCGATGTGTCATTTCCAGTTGTAGCCTTGTTTTCTTGTGCCATAGACTAAATTATCGCTGTAACCTTGACCGTCGTCTCTTTTTATGACGTCCTGAAATAGAGGTCAAGAGCAAGTGCAAGTCTATTTTAGATAGAGATTCAAATATATGTTGTAGATTTTGAATAAAGATGGCGTTGTTTTAGCTTTGGTGAAAATCATTAGTTACCTAGGCCGTATTCCATTTGACGCTAATTTCGTTATTTTCGATAATTTTGACCACCCGCGTCTATGGTTGTGATCACTGTGATCGTTTGTAATAATTACAAACGATCACAGTGAAACAGGGGAGAACAATTATTGTTCTCCCCTGTTCCGTTTAGGATAAGAACGCTAAGAATGCCACTAAAATTTGCCACTTCTGTCACTGACATTAGATGTAGGTAATACAAACTGTTCTGGCAGCTTCATAGCGTTTATGGCGAAAATAATGCCAAGACCCAAGTGGAACAACTTTTTGGGAGTGCGATCGTTTTTATCGTTTTTGGCGAATTGAACTCCAAATGGTACACACCCTGAATAGGCGCTTGTTTTGGCGGCAATTCTAGCTGTACCGCGATTCGTGATTAAAAACTTCTTGCTCTTTTTATAGACATAAGTCATTGAAATAGATATCATATCGATAAATGTAATAATAATTATAAACACGTCATCAAATTATATTCGCTACTACTGTATATGTTTTTAGATAAAAATATTGATTCAGAAAATAGTGACATTGGTAAGGCATAAAATGCGTTTTGGGAAAAAACATTGATTCACCGAAAGTTACTGCGTAGATAGAAACTTCTGAGAACGATCGCCATTTCTTTGTTTACTTTGGAAAATAAAACGCAATTTAAACTCTAAGTGGCTTTACATAAGTATATAACTATCTATATAATTATTCGTTCATATAAAGTTAGTATAGTACCACCAACTTAACTGTGCAGTTCTCGAGGGTGCTATTGGTCAAGGAAATCAACTACAAACTGTCACAATTTGAGGGAATTTTGTAGTTATTTTTTCTGCCGCCTGAACAGATAAGTTGGTCGAACTGTAACGATATTTGTATCTGTGGTACTTTTATTTTGTATTTATTTACTTATAATATAATGAGGAAAGATTTGATTGTTTGTTTGCATTGAATAGGCTCTGAAACTACCGGACCGATTAGGATGAAATTTGGTATGGAAATAGTTTGAGACACGGGGAAGGACATAGGATAGTTTTTATCCAACTGCGCAAAAAGAGGTTAATGGTTTTGCGCGATAACCGATATACCCGGAAAGCTAGTTTCTTATAATCCTAGATAGTTGAAATAAAAGATTCCTAAAGCCCTTCATTATGATACCACTCGATGGTTAGGAAGAAAAATCTTTTTTTTTTTTCAAATTGCGTCTAAATTCCGCCTGTTAGTTTTTTTTTATGTACCTAATGTCACTTGCGTTATCAAGACGAATCTAACGATATCACATACATTAAAATCGGTTAAGCCGTTTGGAAGTTATGGTGGAATAAAGAAACTCACAAACATACATACATGAACCCATAAAAAAAAAAAAAACTTCTTATCTTAGAAATATGAAATAATATTAACTACCGGAATTCGGGATCGTGAACTAGATATTTGACGGGAACACGAGCTGCACTTGGCAATTGATTTGGCTAATACATTTCTTTAGTATATTATCATAGACACTTTTCTCACAGGACGGCGATTCTCGTGCAGTGATATGAATACCATAGTAGATAAATATCGAGAAAACATGGCAAATATCGAGTCGTGTTGTTTTGTGTTATTCTCGCAATATCACTTTCGATAAATATCAAGCCCTAGCGATCGACACGCAACATTGCGATATCGGGATTATCATTATACTTTCTATACACATGAACACAAGTTCATCTGTGGACATATTTTTATATCTACCACTCGCGAGAATAGCATTTTTGTGAAAAGTCGATATTTTTGGGATATTAATAGTCCATAGATGACACGGGATAAATATCGAGAATCGATAAATTTTTCCCAATTTTGAGAATTGCCCCCCAGCATTATTGTCTGTTGCGTAAATCTATTGACTTCCGGTCGCAACATAGTTGCATTATACACGTGAAAGTCGTTAATATACTTTTTATATTTCATGTGTGTACGTATTACATGTTTATTGATGAGTCTAAAATAAGTCATTACATTTTAGACGTAAATTGGCTTTATGTGTTTAGTTTATTAATGTTTTTTTTATGTTATTGTGACGGAACAAGCCCGAGGCCCACCTGATGTTAAGTGGACTAACCCCTGCCTATAACAGATGCATTACGTCAACGACGAATTGCACTGTGCCCGTCACACTGAGACGTATAGTTGTTGCTCATGTGCCTGTAATTTCACTGGCTCTCAAGGACTGCTGCTGGAACACACCGTTAGGTGCTTGGCGACAGATTTTCAACTTGAGGGTGGTCGCTAGCCAGGCGGACATTCGCAAAATGCCCTTCCACCATGCTGTGAAGCTCAAGCCCGCGGCGGGATTCGAACCATGGACCTGCTGCGCGGCAGTCCATAGCCAATGCCACTGAGTTAACTAGGCAGGAACGTAAAATAAAAAATACTGTTTAAAACCAGAAAATTACTTTTACTGGACGCATGTAGAAAATTTAAATGCCGGCTAAGTTTGGATACGCGTAGGTTTTAGATATTTCAAAGTTTTGTAAGTACTTATATTATATGTATGCCATGGAAAACTCAATTCGTAACTACCTACAGTTTTTTTTTATATTATTGTGACTGAACAAGCTCGAGGCCCACCTGATGTTAAGCGGACTAACCTCTGCCTAGAACAGATCCATTTTATCACAAGTGACGAATTGCACTGCGCCCGACACCTTGAGACATATTTGTTAAATCTCATGTGCCTGTAATTTCACTGGCTCTCAAGGACTTCCACCATCATTGTTATTAATCATTATCTTGAAATAAATGAAGGGTCTGGGGGGCGTTCCTGCAAGGCTGGGGCAAGTATTGGTCGAGCTAGATTGGGTCCAAGGTACCTGGAACCACCTTTAGAGCTACTGTCAAAATATTAAATCTACTACTGTCAAAATAGCCGGGTATTTTTTTAGAATTTTTTTTTGGGAACCTATAAACTTTATTATAAAATATTCTTTAACTATATAATAATTTTTTTCTGTATCAAAGGCTATCGGCTATGCTTTATGCATTATATTTTTCGAAACCTCAATAACCGCTTAACTATCTACATACATTACATATTGTTAGGTGCTTGGAATTATAATACGTTTACCTACTCCGATTTAGTTAGCATCGATTTGTAAATCAGATCACGCGAATATATATTTAACTGTCCCAACAATAAAGTTTCAATTTGATTGTAGATAGCACAAGTCAAAGGTTAAAACAAAAGCACAACGTAACTACCCATTATATTCAAATTAAGACTGCAGCAGTATTTTCAAAAGTTACATTTGTTCAACAGAATAAAAACATTTACAACGAACTGGTGACAAATTTGGCAGAAGACCAAATTAATAGTGACACTACCTTCTCGTCTGTGACTCAGTGAAAATGTGCTCCAAAATGTGTGGGGATAATGTTTTACAAAATGTTGTGAGGCAAGAGTGACGGTCACCAAACATGTCTCCTGATAAGCGCAAGAGGAGAATCAAAGAAGAAACTACAATTATAGTAAATATAAAATTTAAAACAACCAGAACTTTCTAAGACTGTTCAAATGCTTTATAAGCAACACTGATCTCACAGTATTTAGTGCTCAAGATTTTTATTTAAGATTTTTTTACCAATATAAACATGATAGCATTAAAGAAGATATATGGGGAAGATCTACTCCGCCTTGCCTTAGTATTAAGCTTACTGAAATCTGACCCAAGCGATTACTTAGAACAAGAGACCCAGCAGTTCACTGCAAGTCTTCATATATCAAACGGATCTGATTGGTCTTTGGAGCAAGAGGCCAGAACTCTGATTCGGCCGCGCTACGTTCATCCAAAGTCCTTAGACAACATATTGATTAATTACGAGAGAGAACTGTTCGAGGAGCTGAACACCTTGGGGCGCTACGGGAATTATTTAGAATACAATGACCGGATACGGAGTAATCGACCGATACATACATATTTAGTGAATAACGTGTCGACTGATACAGTAACGCCTGGACTGGCCGAGGCTTCGGTCGAGGAGCCGGGCCAGGATGGAGTCTCGGCAGACGAAAACGTCGCTCAGGAGGTCAAAGTAGAAATCAGTGATGGAGACTCCCAAGATTCACAACAACCGCAACCTTACAATGATGAAGACGATACACTACCTTCAAACTCGCCGTCTCCTGCTGTTTCTATCACTCCAGACGCAGTCGTCACTCTATCTGCTGATTTCTTCTCCAACCACACTGAAGCGGATATATTCCAAGAGATACAGACTAGAACGTTCGACGTGAGCCAGTTCTTAGTACAACCCGACGGTATGCAGATTAAAAAGGAACCGGAGGATTCGGCTCAGGCCCAAATCCTCGAAGTGAACATCAAAAAGGAACGGGATAATGACGATCTTTATAGCGACAACGCTATGGACGATTTTGTCGATTATTTCCACGCGAAATCGGAAAAAATGGACTTGGGAGATCCTGATTCTGTATTGCATCAGAACATGGTGGATTTACAAGAGTACGAAGAGTTGTCTGATCACGTGAAACATTTCGGTGACTTTGACTATTTGGATTCTAAACACCAAAAGCAAGACTTGGAGCAGTATTTGTTGGAGAACACCCCATTGGATGCGGAGGTGTACGAGCTCGCACCTATGTTTGAGGAAGAGTTTGGTCTTGATGTGAAGAGGGAAAGGGCGAGTACAAGCTTCACGTCCGCGAGCTCCAGTGGTGTCAGTGATATGGATGCTTCTTCAGTGAAAGAGATATCGGATATCAAAACGGAGTCTGATGAGGGACATCACACTGGGGACGAGCTGACTCAAGAGGTGAGTAATGCATGAATGAATTTGGTTTTCTCTTTCTGTCTTGTCCTATTTAGGTAATAATCTGTTGTTGAAGAGTGAGACAGTTCTATGTTTTAATAGTCTATTAATTCTGAAGGGCTTCAACTTGTTGATTGTCGTTTACAGTTAATTCAATATTTTCCTTAAGAATATCCATAATAAGCCATCTGAAGGAAAGATTTACTCGTTATAGTCAAGGAAACGTAAACCGATGTTTATTCGTGCCAGAATTGTTTTTGTATCGACACAGTATCGCGTTCGTTTCAATTATAATTGTAAAAACGATATTAACATTTGACACGCTCAAAACAATATAAATTTATCGTACAGTAAGAGCATTGCATACATTTTGGTGAATTCGACGACGCACAAGATTTATACTTATCAAATTTTAATCTTGTTGGCTATGCGTTAGTTATTATAGCCGTCTGAGTGAACATCGTATTGCTAGCTGCTCCTGATCTCTGTTGGAGTTTTATGCTGTGTATTATCGGTCAAGTATATACTATTTTTCTCGTGAGCCAGGCTAGAATGTCAACCCCAGAATATCTTCCCGTGGGTGTCGTAAAGAGGCGACTAAAAGTAAAATACCGAAAGATAGGCAGCAGCTCCTTCTGAGGAACTGCTAACACTGCGATCCCCAAGGCGCCTGTCAAGCGTGAGGACCATGGCAAAACTCCCTGTGGCTGTGTTCAGCAGTGGACTTTTAACTAGACTAGACTTTTACAAAGTACAGTATATACTATTTTAAGTACTGTTATTGTTAGTTATTTGATTTTGTTATTTATATTATTGGTACCGACTAAAAGTGACATTTTTTGTCCAAACAAATGTAAATATACGACCAACCAATTCCTACTCTTTTGAAGTTGATAAGTCTATATGAACATAAATGTACAGTATATTACTTAACTATGTACGTCTAAAAAAACTACAAGCAACTTAAGACGCCGTCAAATAGACGTAGACATAGCTTTATTTGTGGCAAAAATAAACAAACAAAATAATATACAAACATAAAAATAAAAGTAGGTACTAAACTACTTAAAGTTTTTGCCACAAGCCGGCCCAATTCAGCATAATGCTGGTTGCGAACAAGATGAATAAATGAAAAAAAATAATAATAATAAATGAACAATCAACAATGCTGAATTTATCACTATCACATTGCGTAGGAGTGAAAGAGAGGCAGCGACATCCGTGAATTCGGATCGGCTAACCTATCCTAAGAGACTCGATACACACTTCGTTCGTAGTTGACATACTGGACGCGAATCTGTATGGCTTACCATTATTATCCATGCATAATGTACAAGTGACATGTACTCCTAACTTTTTAATAAATTAACATGAGACTTGGAGAATATATTTAAATTGTTATTGACGTATTAAGGGCGCAATAAACTGCATAATAAGTACCCAGGTTCAAAGTCTGTTTATAAATGTTTTATGTCTGTGTCAGGTACTTTTTTTTTCATTTATTTTAGCATGTTAGGTTACCCTTTGACCACTATCTCACTTGATGGTAAGTGATTATGTGGTCGAAGATGTTGTTCAGGCTAACCTAGAATTACTGCCTCTCAAGGATAGCTGCCGGAACACTAGTTGATTTTCTACTTGAGGGTGGTATCTAGCCAGGCGGGCTTTCGCAAAATGCCCTACCACCGTGATATAACGACTGCCATCCAAAGACAACAACGGGGCCGACGGCTTAACGTGCCCTCCGAAGCACGTGCACGCTCAGTAGTAATGTCACTAGCGGTCACCCAACCAACTCATGACCGCGGCGCACGTTGCTTAACTTTGCTGATCGGTTAAGAATTTTGAAGTGCTCGTAGCGTAGTTTGTTTAGTTGGTCTTGACGTGCGTGCACGTGCTTCGGAGGACACGTTAAGCCGTCGGTCCCGGTTGTCGTCTTAGGATGGCAGTCGTTATAGCATGGTGGTAGGGCTTTTTGCGAATGCCCGCCTGGCTAGCTACCACACTCAAGTAGAAAATCTGTTGCCAAGCTAATAGTGTGTTCCGAAAGCTGTTGTATAGATGGAGGTATTGGAGAGTAATCAAACCATCTCGAATGCTGAGTAAATACTGACTTTATTATTATAAGGCACACATTAATATAGGCACATGACTTAGGTATATGGATTACACACTACACTGTCCTTGAGAGCCAGTACTTTAGCTTAGCCTAAACAACATCTTCGACCACATCATCACTTGCCATCTGATGAGATGGTGTTGAGAAGCTAACCTAACAAAAAAAAATGGTATTGAATAATGCAATAAACGAAATGATAACAGACCTTATCACTATTGTAATAATGATTATAATTGATTATCCTGACCTTTCGAAGGTCGGAAACAAAGCAAAAGTACAAATACTACGACGCCACGCCACAAATTACATCATAACAACAATATGCAAAGACTATTTGACACTAGATTAGAAAAAGGTGAGTAACCGATAGACCGGTTATCAGTGTGCAAATTAGAATTCGTCTCTTTCACGCAAATCCTAGATTACATAAGAAAAGAAAGAGACGGAAGCATGTTTGTTTATCTCAGTGTCAATGTCATCGAGCTGGTTTATTTGCATAAGGACATTCAAGATTACTTTATTTTTTTAATAGATATGCTTTAGGCTTTCGCACCCGGTGCTAAGTGATGATGCGGTCGAAGAATTTGTAGTACAGCGTGTCAGATTTTCCTCAAATAGAAATGTTGGTAGCTAAGCTAGCCAGGTGGACATTCGCAAAATGCCCTATCACCAGATTTGAAGCGAAGTTTGCTAATCTGTTCTTAACCGATCTGCAAAGTCCGCCGCGGTCTTGAGTTGGATGGCTGACCGCTAGTGACATAACTACTGAGCGTGTACGTGCTTCGGAGGGCACGTTAAGCCGTCGGTCCCGGTTTTCGTCTTAAGATGGCAGTCGTTATAGCATGGTGGTAGGGCATTTTGCGAATGCCCGCCTGGCTAGCGACCACCCTCAAGTAGAAAATCAGTCGAAAAACACCTAAAGGTGTGTTCCGGCAGCTGTCCTTGAGAGCCAGTACTTCTAGGTTAGCCTGAACAACATCTTAGACCACATCATCACTTACCATCAGGTGAGACAGTGGTCAAAGGCTAAACTATCAAGCATAAAAAGAACAGCTAAGTAAACTCCGCTACGAGCGCTTCGTCTGCAATGGTATGGAGGTAACGTTCGACATCAATAATGCAGCTGACAAAATAAAAACTTCTCTTTCACCCTACAAGATCGGAAAGGCGTTATTTATAACGTTCAACATTAACTTTTTAATTCTCTTTATTAACCGCTTTCATAAAAGGAGGAGAGTCTCAATTCTAGTGTATTTTTTTCTCAACACCCTTAAAGTGAGCTTTATTATATCATTCTTAGGGCCATAAACTGAACTATAACACCCTCGTGCATAGTAATATTATACACTAGTGCGTAATAGAATTATCCCTACAAAGTTAAGTTAGTACCTAACTGCAAATTATATGCAAGTAAACAGAACATTTTCAATTTAACCGAATAATACAGATTTGTTACATCAAAAAGGTTTATATGTAATCAAACATCAACATTTGCCGCGCGCAAAAAAAAACTTGCTATTTTCCATAATTTTCGGATGTTGTTTGTATCGCATTTGTGCAATATTTTTTTCCTGGCAAGGATGTGGAAAAAGTGCGTATGAAACTCGTGAGCAACTTGCTCATTATACACTCGGCTGATTTACGCCCTCGCCTACGGCTCGGGCTGCAACACACAGCCTCGTGTGTAATGAGCAACTTAGCTCACTTGTATCATAATCTACTATTATGTTTTACTTCACAACTCCTTACCGATACATATAGTCCCACCAACTTATCTGTTCAGGCGGCAAAAAAACGAACTACAACATTCCTTCAAATTGTGACAGTTTGTAGTTGATTTCCATGACCAGTAGCGCCCTCGAAAACTGCACAGTTAAGTTGGTGGTATTATACCGATATTGATGTTTTTTTTATTCAAAAGCTGGAGAGTGCTATGTGGCCCCTTAGTTGAGTTATGCCTATTAATGCATATATTATATTTATAGTCGGTTGTTTTTTTGTTAAAATTAATAATAAGAAATATTTTAAGAAAACTTCAAATTAATATTTTAATAAAACACTTAAAAAATATAAAAATATATTAGTAACAATTCCGCCCAATTTTCCTGCTAAGCCGACGTGACGTAACAAACGCCACGCAGCCAAACCGGAAGAATCTTCGACGCGTTTCGCTTCTACACGAAGCATCCTCAGGAAGTCTTGACTCTACGAGCGCACGATCGAGAAAGACCTTTTCTCGGTGGAAAATTGGGCGGAATTGTCACTAGATACCTATATTTTTATATTTTTTAAGTGTTTTATTAAAATATTAATTTGATGTTTTCTTAAAATTTTTAGAAATATTTGTTATTATTATATATGGATTTCCGCAAAGTAACGCCTGCATCTATTCATTTTGTTAAATTGTTTTTTTTTATCACATATAATTTTATCGTAATTAATGGCATTGGTTTTTTTTTATAAGTGATAGGCAAGATGCTTATATTTTTTATGGCTTTACCTTTGATGATCTCTCTAATGGTAGGTGATGATGCAGTCGAAGATGTTGGACCTAATCTAGAATTGAAAATGGCTGGAAGCCTTGGCGACCGATTTTCTACTTGAGGGTGGTAGATAGCCAGGCGGGCATTCGCTTGTTGACTCTCATCACTCATATGCCTATAATTTTACCAGCTATGATTGCTGCTGGAACACAATGTTGTGCTTGGCGACAGATTTTCTACTTGAGGGTGGTAGTTAGCCAGGCGTGCATTCGCTTGTTGACTCTCATCACTTCAATGCCTGTAGCTATGATTGCTGCTGGAACACACTGTTGTGCTTGGCGACAGATTTTCTATTTGAGGGTGGTAGTTAGCCAGGCGGGCATTCGCTTGTTGACTCTCATCACTCATATGCCTGACCTGCTATGATTGCAACTGGAACACAATGTTGTGCTTGGCGACAGATTTTCTACTTGAGGGTTTTTTTTTATTTTTTTTAGGCTTGATAGGTTAGCCTTTGACCACTATCTCACCTGATGGTAAGTGATGATGTGGTCGAAGATGTTGTTCAGGCTAACCTAGAAGTACTGGCTCTCAAGGACAGCTGCCGGAACACACCGTTAGGTGCTTGGCGACAGATTTTCTACTTGAGGGTGGTAGCTAGCCAGGCGGGCATTCGCTTGTTGACTCTCATCACTCATATGCCTGTAATACTAGCTAGGATTATTGCTGATACTGTTATGTGCTTGGCGACAGATTTTCTAGGTACTTGAGGTTGGTAGCCAGCCAAGCGGGCATTCGCAAAATGCCCTACCTACGTGAAACTTTTTTCGCATAATGTGATATCTTAAACGGTTATAACTTAGCCACGATTTCGCGATTAGCATAACCACGAACCGGCGCGAATTAAAATGGCGTGACGTCACAGATTACGTAATAGTTACTAACAGTAACGGTTCTTCTTATAAAATAAAGAATCGGCGTTTTAAGAGTGCACGCAGCGCTTTCCATATAAACGTAGTTTCGTCATTTTTGAAGCAGTGATGGCTAAGTGGCATTGGCTATGGACTGCCGCGCAGCAGGTCCATGGTTCGAATCCCGCCGCGGCTTGAGCTTCACCGCACGGTGGAAGGGCATTTTGCGAATGCTCGCCCTCAAGTACAAAATCTGTCGCCAAGCACCTAACGGTGTGTTCAGGCAGCAGTCCTTGAGAGCCAGTGAAATTACAGGCACATGAGACTTAATAACTATGTCTCAAGGTGACGGGCGCAGTGCAATTCGTGCCTTGTGACGAAATGCATCTGTTATAGGCAGAGGTTAGTCCACTTAACATCGGGTGTGCCTAGAGTTTGTTCCGTCACAATAACATAAAAGAGCCTGTTTCAGAATGTTCGAGTAAGTTCCGGTTATACTACCCAGAACATATTTAATAAATAAAACACTATCTTTGCGTTTCACAATCATCGATTTAGCCTATCCATCGGTTAAAGCTTGAAACGCGCTGCATGTTAACTGTCATTTTTATCGTTCAGTTATTTTATGTTCTGGGTATAACCGGAACTTACTCGAACATTCTGAAACAGGCCCTAAGTATTTAAAATATGACGAAACTACGTTTGAATGGAAACCGCTCCGTGAACTGTACTCTTAACATCTTTATGGGTCAGTGTGACAGGCGCAGTGCAATTAGCCACTTGTGACGTCTGTTATAGGCAGGTGGAATTCATTTTGCGAATGACCGCCTTGCCCGAAAATCTGTCGCCAAGCACCTAACGGTGTGTTCAGGCAGCTGTCCTTGAGAGCCAGTAATTCTTGGTTAGCCTGAACAACATCTTCGACCACATCATCACTTACCAACAGGTGAGATTGTGGTCAAAGCCTTAACCTATCAGAAATAATAAAAAATTGCGTTCAGGTTTTTTTATTTATTGACTAAGTTGGCAAATAAGCATACGGCCCGCCTGCTGGTAAGCAGTTACCGTAGCCTATGGACGCTTGCAACACCAGGGGTATCACTCACGCGTTTGCGACCCTGAAGGAATCTCTTCACGCCCTTTTTGAAGAACCCCATGCTGTACTCCATCGGGAAAAAGGCCCGCAACGCATCCTCGATACCTCTGGTGATGCGGATGTTCGTGGGCGACGGTTATCACTTACGACCAGGTGAGCCGCCTGCTCGTTTGCCCTCCTATCCCATAAAAAAAAACCACTGCGGGGAGCTCGTTCCATTTTTTTTTACTTGTTAATAGACACACCTACATTACAAAATATCAGATGTTTTCAAAAGTACAAAGAATACTGAATATGAGGCAATGTCGCACAATACCATTTGCACAGTGTTCGCCAATAAAGCTTGCACGAAAGCCCTGCACTGTCCATCGCCATCGTCGCAAATCATGCCCATTTTAGGTATCGATACCTACAAGATACCTAGTATGGTATACGATACCATAAGTGACTCATAATGAGGTATCTGAGGCCGTGGATAACAGCACTATAATACCAGTATGTAGGTCGCTATTGTTGTGGAACTGAGGTCGATGTTTGCGAGGTTTTATATCACAGAATAAAAATGACCAGAAGGGTCACTCCGCAAAGCCATTACAATAAATAAGCGACTCTAGCAACATAGCAATAAAGTGTACTTCAGCTCGCAAAGTATAGAGTACCTAATATTTATATTTACCTACAAGGCGTCTCTCTTTCTATCGTATGTGCACACAACACAATACCCATTCCGAAATACAAATATCAAAATCAAGTTAATTTTTTTTTATTACCGACTTCAAAAAAGGTGGTGGTACTTTTTTATGTTTGTTACCTCAGAACCATAGTAGAAAGAGTGGGGAAGTAGGCCATCTCCGGCCCAATCCGCGATATAATTACCTAACATACTTGCCTGTCTCAGGGTTGTTACTTATTTATAATGTACCTATTTATATGCTAAATTTTAAATCAGTACCTAGAATAGGCAAGGGCCGGGAAGTTGCATTTTTTACTTGCGTTGTCTGGGTTTATGGTTAGTGAGGTCGGTTTTACCTAAACGATGATGTAACCCGTCACGATGAAAGAAAGAGCGACAGGCGATACTTATGTGAAGAGACGAGCGACGCGGGGCATACCTACCTAATACAATAAAAAAATAAGTAGGTATCTCAATCATCATCAAGTAAAAATGATAGGTATGCTAGAATAAGTGACTAGCTTACCTTTCCTGTTCAATAGGTAATCTAAACAGAGACAACAAGAATCGATGAATTATATAAACAGCCGAACACTAAGTTCAGCAATAAGTTCTCCTGCGATTATCAAACTTTTTTCGTTTATTTAGCGGTGCCGAAAAGCCTCCGCGATTCTTGCTCGGTGTTAGCCCCGGCTGGCGCACTGAGAAACGGGTCGAGATTGTGTTAGAGTGTGCGTGCGGGACGCATAGATACAATGGCGCACACAAACAAGCCGCGTGCGGTACTTTTGTATGAAGATAACTTACTTCTATGTCTCTTTCTACTATGTCACTTTTGACCGATTTTGATGATTCATTATATATTTGAAAGCTGATGCTTGCCGTGTAGTACCATTTAAATTTCATCAAGGTCAGTCAAGCCGTTTTTAAGTTACAATCCAATAACTGAAAAGTATTTTCTTATCTTGATGATATAGTCATTGACAGTGAATGACAATCGATACCATAAGTAGCAAGGGTCACTAAAAAGAGTAAAAAAAATATATTTTAACATAATAAATAGATTCAGTAGTTACTTTGCGGAAATCCATATTTAATAATAACAAAGATTTTTAAAATATTTTATGAAAACATCAAATTAATATTTTAATAAAAAAATACAAAAATATATCTAGTGACAATTCCGCCAAATTTTCCTGTTAAGCCGTAGTTTCTTTTCTCGATTGTGCGCTCGTAGAGTCAAGACTTCCGGAGGATGCTCCGTGTAGAAGCGGAACGCTTCGAAAATTCTTTCGGTTTGGCTGCGTGGCGTTTGTGACGTCGAGGAAAATTAGGGGGAATTGTCACTAGATATATTTTTGTATTTTTTAAGTGTTTTATTAAAATATTAAATTGATGTTTTCATAAAATATTTTAAAAATTTTTGTTATTATTTTTTTTTAACCTAAAATGGAACCGACTTCAGCACTCAAATGTGTGAAAAAACATTTTGTTTATGAAATAAGGACTCGTTTTGCCTCTTTGCTTAGTTCAAAACATGCATTATGTTGAAAATAGCAAACCTTGAGTGCTGTAGGTGTTTTAAATCGGTCGCCGAACTCGCTGGAGGTCGTTGACCCGCGAATTTACGTAAACGTATATATACGTTCAACCTACGGTTCAACCTAACTAATACGTACTCCCTCAAAACCTTACTAAGAGTTTTTTTTTAATGTTATTGTCACGGAGACGGGACGTTAAGGTTGAACTGGCCGGTCACTCCTCCATACAAACGTCGTAGGGTGATCACTCCCTTATTTGAGATTTTAGGTCCAGACTTGAGCATAATACCGATTGATATCGTCATTATCTAGGCTTGTATGATGCCAAATTTTTAAAAAGGTAATTAAGTTGTTAGTTTTGGGTCTCGAAAATTTACATGAAAATGTTTCGAGGGTCATAATTCATGAGTTAGTTATTTTATTTAAATTTCGGCATCATACAAGCCTAGATAATGACGAGATCAATCGGTATTATGCTTTATTTTGGACTTTAATCCTCAAATAAGGGAGTGATCACACTACGACGTTTGTATAGAAAACGGGCCGGCCAGTTCACCCTTAAGTGGAATAACCTCTGCCTATAACAGATGCATTTCGTCCACGACGAATTATACTGTGCCCGTCACCTTGAGACATAGTTGTTAAGTCTCATGTGCCTGAAATTTTACTGGCTCTCAAGGACTGCTGCCGGAACACACCGTTAGGTGCTTGACAGAATTTCTACTTGAGGGTGGTAGCTAGCCAGGCGGGCATTCGCAAAATGCCCTACCACCGCGCGGTGAAGCTCAAGTCCGCGGTGGGATTCCAACCATGGACCTATTGCGCGGCAGTCCATAGCCAATGCCACTGAGCCATCACTGCTTTAAGTTCAAGCTTATTGCGACCAAAGTAAATTATAGAGTAAAAGTCGGGTTAACTTAATTTTCGTATGACAATTTACACTTAATCTAATTAGTGCGAGTTAAACTCTAAGTTTAACTCGCGTTTTCGCGTTGGCGCAAGTGTCTCTCCATACAAACGTAGTTACGTCATAAATTGAATACTATTAACTACTATTATAAATAATGGCATTGGACTGCCGCGCAGCAGGTCCATGGTTCGAATCCCTCCGCGGGCTTGAGCTCTATTTATATATTTTATTGATCAAATCTAAAAATGTTGGTCTAATTATTTTTCCTATAAATAATTCACAAACTAGATATACAAGTTTAGAGAAAATATCGGTAATTAAATACCCATTAATTCAAATTCCTTTAATATAATGATAAAAATCAAAACCTATAAACCTGGATATTGATAACATCTATAACATTTCCAAAAATCACCGATACCAGGCCTGAGTGCGATTTGTTTGCTGATGAATGGAAGGAGATTCTGTCGGAATGTCTAGCCTATAGTGAGACGAACTCATGATACATTTTAATTTATTATTTATTATATTACTCTTAGAAATTAATTTGAATTATGTTACTTTTGATCATTATTACTATTTTTATTTTATATATAAAATTCTCGTGTCACAGTTTTCGTTGCCATACTCCTCCGAAACGGCTTGACCGATTTTGATGAAATTTTTTGTACTTATCCGGTATCTATGAGAATCGGCCAACATCTATTTTTCATCCCCCTAAATGTTAGGGGTAGTCCACCCCTAAATTTATTTTTTTATTATTTAGACAAAATTTTTAATTTCTATTTTTTTATGATACAACATACAAAAATACATACAATCATCAATTTTCACCCTTCTACGATCAACCCTTATTTTTTAATAGCCATTTTAGTTATATATATATATATGTATATGGCAAAACAACGTTTGCCGGGTCAGCTAGTTTCTTATATATTTGACGATGACTGTACTGTAGAGTTACATTTAATTGTAACATGTACTTTGTAGTTGCTATGTGACATAATATTTTGATTTTACCTTTTTATATTAATAATGTGTTATTGTAATTATCTAATTAGCGTAATTGGTTTATCCGTCTTAATTAAGTAATTAAATAAATGGTAAATAAATCATCAAAATCGGTGATTGTTTAGGGGCGTAGAAACGTTTTCTCTTATTGTATGAAAATTCGAGACTTCCCACCAGTCTTAAGGACATTGAAATGTCTAGTTGCAGCTAAGACTTATGTTGGTCAAATTTACGTCTGTCTCAAAGTTAAGTCAAAGTCAGAGTCATTTGTTCAATTTGGTGAACGAAGCTTTTATTAAGATCATTTACATAATTTAGTAGCGGCAATTAAGAACCGAATAACCGTAATAGATGTAGACTGTCATGCTGCTGGTCCATGGTGCATGGCGACAGATTTTCTACTTAAGGGTAGTTGCTAGCCAGGCGGGCATTCGCAAAATGCCCGTCCACCATGCGGTGAAGCTCAAGCCCGCGGCGGGATTCGAACTGTTATACGGTTCGGGCCGATTTGGTTTTTAAAAAAAACTATTTTTTTCCTAAATGGAAATTAAGGATTTATTTAAGAAAAACCCCTTTGGGCAAATTAATTAATTATTACAAAGTACAATGTCCTTAGGCAGCCTTACGCGACAGAGGGTGGATGGAGACTGAGGAACACACTGAGAAAAACGACTTAAAGGCTTAAATCAAATTTGACCTTTTACCGTTGAATTGTAACTACGTAAGATGAATTCACAACTCTTAAGATGATTTTCACCAATCAATAAAAATGTACCATGTTTTATAATAAACACAACCGTCAAAAACGCCTTCCGTAAAGTATTTTCAGAATTGAACTTGTTATACGATAATAATTGCAGTATTGACCATAAAATATACCTTACTTTTACGGCGGTTTATATACGGTGATTATCACTATAACGTAACGAATTAATCAGCCTCATCGAAAAGTCAATATTTAAGAAAGACCACAAAATACACCTTAAATGAAGACGAAAAGAAACATACGCCTTCACTGACCTCGTTTAACGCCTTCTAGTTGGAAGTCGTTTTTGTACGTATTTACGTTTGGTCGGTTTTTCGCCTTATACCATATAAATTGGCCGTCATTAGGGCGCTTTTGACTTTAGATTTTTCTCAATGCAGGAAATGGTTTAATGATTGAATCTAATTGATAAATGCTGACAGTTTCTATTTAGTGTGGTTACTGCATAAATGTATAGAAAGGGTCTATAACAGAACCATGGACCTAGTGCGCGGCAGTCTACAGCCAATGCCACTGAGCCATCACTGCTTCACGGTCAATGCTGTGGCACAGTTCATTTTATAGCACTGAAAGGTTAACAAAACCGAGACAGACGTGCAACGCCCTTTGGGCTATAGGAGATACCTACTCGTATTTTAGGTCATTGACCCCGTCCTTTGAAAGGTCACCGGCAGGTCTGTGTCCCTTTTCGCCCTCTGTCTGGAACTCTGGATGAAATACGATTTTGGCGAATAAAATTCTGATTTGCTACGAGTGTCAATTGCCTAGGTAGTCTAATGACGTAAAGCCTCGCCTTGCAGCCTGGAGTGCCTAGGTACGATTCGATCCCTGTGTTTATGTAATATATCAGTACCAAGACTACGCGCGTAAGTTAATATATTTCTTTATATTTTTATGTATGACGCCGTGTACGCATAACTTTTTACTGGACTATTGATTGCTCATGTTTTTTTTTTCGAGTTGTAGTTGTGCCCATTTAAATTCCATCAAAATCGGTAGTAGTTTTGATGTTACACTCAATTACGACAAAGTGAATACCTAGTCATATCATAAGGCAATTTTTTAACATGTTTTTACACGACTGCCCAAAAGAAGGTAGGTTTGTAATTAACTTGCATTATTGAATGTTACAACATATTCAAACTTTAACATGTCCTTTATGCTCTAACATAAAACCATATCTAAAAAAAGGAACTAATGCTATTGAACTACTTCATTACCAAGACACGTGCGTTGAGTAGTTTGTAAACAAAGTATGATTGTAAAATTGGCGCCAAACTATACGAGGTACACACCAAATAGTTCTTATTACATTGAAGTGTTTCCACACGTGTATTCAAACGTATTTATAATTAAATTTGTGATTTAAAAAAAAAAAAAATGTTTTTGTGACGTATCAAGCATGACGCCAACCTGATGTTAAGCGGACTAACCTCTGCCTATAACAGAAACATTTCGTCATAAGTCACGAATTGCACTGCGCCCGTCACCTTGAGACATAGTTGTTAAGTCTCGTGCCTGTATTTCACTGGCTCTCAAGGACTGCTGCCGGAACACACCGTTAGGTGCTTGGCGACAGATTTTCTACTTGAGGGTGGTCGCTAGCCAGGCGGGCATTCGCAAAATGCCCTTCCACCATGCAATGTTTGTAGCACCTATTGATTGACAGTAAATGACATACATACATATATAATCACGCCTTCTTTTTTTTTATGCCTGATAGTTTTATCCTTTGACCACTATCTCACCTGATGGTAAGTGATGATGTGGTCGAAGATGTTGTTCAGGCTAACCTAGAAGTACTGGCTATCTCAGCTGCCGGAATACACCTTTAGGTGCTTGGCGACAGATTTTCTACTTGAAGGTGGTAGCTAGCCAGGTGGGCATTCGCAAAATGCCCTACCACCATGCTGTAACGACTGCCATCCTAAGACAACAACCGGGACCGCGGGTTAACGTGCCCTCCGAAGCACGTGCACGCTCAGTAGTAATGTCACTAGCGGTCACCCATCCAACTCATGACCGCGCGCGACGTTGCTTAACTTTGCTGATCGGTTGAGAACGGCTAAGTAAACTTCGCTACGAGCGCTTCAAAAATTGTATTAGTAGACAGAGGTGTAAACACCCACGTTTCGGCAATTGGGTTATGGTTCCACTTAATAAGGGGCGAGCCTATTGCCATTCACCGGGCACAGTTTCAGGGTCATGCAAAATGTTTTCTTTTGACATTTCGTAGCACCTATTGATTGGCAGTAAATAACATACATATATTATCACGCTTGTATTAGTAGGCAGAGGTGTAAACACCCACGTTTCGCCAATTGGGTCTTGCTCCCATGTAATAGGGGGCGAGCCTATTGCCATTCACCGGGCACAGTTTCAGGGTAATATGAATACATAATAAATACCTAAATTAAACATAAACTTACATGGAGAGACGAATTACTTAGCATTCCATGGATTCACCGTGCGGGTGCCGGGTCCATCGCGTTGCAGAGGAAGAGGCTAGAGGGGCCTGGGACTTGCAACCCAGGAGCAGGATTAAGGGGCCCCTTTATGATATATCAATGCTCTCCTTCACCACTCGAGCCTCCTCCCCTGCCTAACCAAATTTGATAAGATCCTACTAATATGCCGCCTTAGATACATGTTCTAGGATGGAAGTTACGGTTGTTCTTGGTAGGCCAAGGTCTTCAAGTAGGTTATATACTGATTTCGCTGGTATACCCCTTGCTCCAACTTCTACAGCATATAAACTAACAGTTATAATATAAATACATACATGTATCCAAATACTAATTACGAAAATATAATAAGTAATAACCAAGCAGCTCTAAGGCCCGCATCTGACGCCATTTTCTTTTTTCTTTGTCACACGTTCAATGATTGTGATTAAAGGGAACGAAGAACTATATAAAGTCCAATATTAAATTACGTCCGACTGATAACGCAAAATGTGTCACAGAATATTGTGATAGTTTGTGGGAACTGTCCGGCCACGTGCTTGGTATTGTATTATTATTATTATCTATTGTGTTATTGTGACGGAACAAGCTTGAGGCCCACCTGATGTTAAGCGGACTAACCTCTGCCTATAACAGAAACATTTCGTCTTTTTTTTTTTTTTTTTTTAATGCTGATAGGATAGCCTTTGACCACTATCTCACCTGATGGTAAGTGATGATGTGGTCGAAGATGTTGGTCAGGCTAACCTAGAAGTACCCTAAAGTACATAAGTCACGAATTGCACTACGCCCGTCACCTTGAGACAAGTCTCATGTGCCTGTAATTTCTAATTAATATTAGCTGATTTACGAAGCGATTTCAAGCAATACAACATTAATCCTTATATAATTAAGTACCTTAAATACATTGTGCATTTAATATAGATCACGGTGAACGTTGTATATAAAAACATTCTCTAGTATATTTAGTACCAGCATTACACCAGGGCCCCAATTCTCTTAGCTATTGCCCAAACGCCATACTACTGCGATGCTTCTGCGATCGAAATGCTGTTAATGTCAAATTCGCTAGTCTGCTAATTCTAGCTCCTAATCGCAGTTGTATAGCAATCGCGTCGCTATCGTATGGCTGTGCTATGGCTTGCAAATATTGACACTGAAATAATAATGAAAACTTCTATCAATCAAGCATCAGTTAAAACATAAATACAGTGGTTTTCTGGCAAACAATACATTAAATAAATATATTTAAATCATTTAGCTATTTTTCTATCTAAAATGCTCCAAAATATTTCATGCCACTGTAGCAACGCAATCGCAATAAAATAGCTTACAGCATACCAAATATGTCAAAAACTATTGATAGCAAGCCACCGACTTGCGATCGAACCTAAATATGTAGCGGGCAGACTAGGTACTGTTGGCGGATACTGTCAAAAACTACAATTTTAATGCAATTAAGTTGCGTTAACGCCGTTCAATAGCTAAGAGAATCGGGCCCCTGTGCGAAGCTGGGACGGATCGCTAGTTGTACATAAAGTGCGGATTGATCCAGGGGGCTAACTCCCATCTCTTAATTCAGTCTTAATTTAACCTTACATTTACAATTTTAAGTGACACACTCTACCAAATATCACTATAGTAAACATACATTAGAACTTCTGTGTGCGAGCGGGCTGCATGCATTGAATGAAGTGATTTGTGCGATAGAGATAGTGCTTTATAAATATTATTGTTTCGTGACAGCCATGGTATGAATCTCAATATCAATATCTTAAGCTTAAAATAATGACCTTCGTTTACCATAATAGTTTTTAAAAGGTGGGAGTTGGGCCCCTGGGCTGCCCTAAAAAAGCGAGACTGATTGGCACTTGTCAGTTTTTCTTATACTGAACCCTAAAAATGTAAAGCCACGTAGTACGAGAGGTACGCAGCTGAAAAAGCACGATAATGTTGACAGGTGACTAATGATTTTGTCAAAAATGACGTAATGATTCCTCAGAAACGCCTTGGCATAAAATATTTTTGTCTAAAATGTTGCAACCTTGCCTTACCTTGACCGCAGTCGACCTCAGCGAATAAAAACACGTCGTTATACGTGCGCGAGTACATATATTCCATGGATCTAAAATTCTAATAACACAATGTTTCTTGAAGTTTCTTCTAGTTTTCCGGCATGGCGCCATCTATGGAGAGTTTTCCGAAGCTTCATTTATTTACATTTCATATTATTTACCTAACTTAGGCCTAAGTATATTTGCCAGCGATAATATTCCCGAGAGATAAGTAAATATTCGGTGATATCTCTGTATCTATGTTGATATAATTATTATCTATGTGACAAAAATACTAGAGCAGCTGTTATTGTTAACTATATTAAGATTTATTTTCTGATCTAATAGAAGCATCTATTGAAGACAATTTTATTGTAGGTGCCGTACTAGGCCAGTTCAATACTTAAATAAATCATAATTAAATAGAGACTCCTTAGATTTAAGTTTATACCGATCTGCACTTGTCTTTATTGCATCTTTGTCTTGTATAATTTGGGTTTACTTCATCTAGCGTTGAGTGGCGACTTCACCGCATCGCAACCCGATGCTAGCTGTATAGTTAAATTGTTTTGCTACTTGAAGCCAGATGGCGCTGTTAGATATAATGTTGCAGCCTCTTGATAGATGGCGTACCTATACGAAAAATACATAACCAAGTTACCTAACAAGATGTTTTTACTAGTATAGGTTAGATGGCGCTGCATATTACAGAGTCGATCGCAGAGATGGCGCTAGCCGTATAAAATTGGTACGTACTACGTACTCCGTGTTATATGGGACTAGCCTTAGGAATGTTTATTGGTGGTGAAGTTATTATTGAAGCGTCGGTATAGACAATGTTCTATGGGTGGTTCGAGTCAGAACTGCTGAACAGGCTATAACGGGTTCGAAGCCAAAGTGCCATGAGCTTCAGAGCATTGTAGTTCTTTAGAGAGAGTTCTCATACCTCTTCTACAAATAATCACTTATCAAAAATGTCAAAGGTTATATCTATCAGTAATAAAAAATAAACAAGGTGTAAATACGAACACGGATGTTGTTGGTTTTTTTGGTTATGTTAATTATAACTTTAGAGAACATTTGTATTTCGTAAGTAGTTTTTACGTTTTTGCAATAATTACAAGTAAACAAGTGTAAGGGACAAAAAGTTGGGACAAAAATAGTATAATTTTAGGGTTCCGTACCTCAAAAGGATCACTTTTTTGTCCGTCTGTCTGGCAAGACCTTTTTTCTTAGGAACGCGTGGAGGTATCAAGTTGAAATTCATATCTAATACTCAGGTCTACTGTCCCTTGGAGCTGTGAAAAAGTCAAACTTCTAAGCCAACGCAATCAAAAGATACAACCGTTTATGTCGCATATTCTCGACACTCGCAAGGGAATCAAAACCGGGTAGGTACTTCCCGTGAACTCAGAATCTTGAAATTTGGTACGAAGCAACGTGTTATAGCATATTTATGTATAAAGGTAAATTACGAAAAGCATAAATTTTTCGTTACATCATATAAAAAAAAGATTAAATTTTATTTATGCCATTTACGTTAGCTTACGACTGTCTCACCTGATGGTAAGTGATGATGTGGTCAAAAATGTTGTCCAGGCTAACCTAGATTTACTGGCTCTCAAGGACAAAAGGTTTGATAATTTTAAAATGTTATGGATTTCATTTAGCAATAAAAATACCATAACTTTTACGTATATTTACATATCGTCGCCGTGGAGGTCAAGGGAGTCAAGCCACAAATTTGTAGGATATGAGTTATATACTCAAATGCACTTTTAAAACTATGAAGATGCCGTGGTCAATGAATTTAAGCCACAAAAATGCCTATTTTCTATACTATGATATTTGCCAATAGATCTAAAACACACACAACAAAGCAGTCAATGACGACAAGCCGCTTAACACTTTTGACTTATTAGTTCTTACTAGAAAACAGATATAGGTATGTGGATTATACGCTATTGGCCACTAAAGCTTCCCGCGCTATTTTAGCATAGCGCGCGCGATTTTATCTACTGTCCCGTTCTAAATTATTAATTTAGAGAAAGTAAGCAACTCTCCCGCCTTGCGTCCGTCATGAACTGTCAATGAGAGAGTCTTTCAATTTTTCACAACTCAATTTGGCGTTTATTTTATTATTAATTCAGTGGAAATAACATAATAGGTATATGAATATGAAGCCTTCACGTGGAAAGCAATTTGTCGATGCAGTTTTAAACCAAGCGGATCAACGTAATTATAACCGACAAGGTAAGCTACACATATAAATCATTCATGACAATATGGTGTACACTTTAAATTTCCTCTGGTCCTCAACGTAGCTCAACACTGTGTTTCGAAGACCAGATCCTTCTCCAATGTGTGATTATAGAAAACCGAAATTACTTATGCCATGAAAGAATCTTATTTTTACATAATTACATTTCTGGTTGTTTTATGTGAGGGTGGAAGTATGTGAGGTAGTGTAAAAAAAAAAAAAAATATAAATAACTTTATAGTATGAACGAACAGTCCTGATTTTGCATTGTTGCTCAGTGCTTTAGGTAATAGGTGAGTGTCATTCAAACAGGCTTTAAAGCCCACTTCTAAATATTATACCTAATTATAGCTATAGTCAAGTTATAAATAAATATTATTAACAAGGATGGGTACCTACTTTATGTAGGTACTTATTTAATTACCTACTTGATGTAGGGTGTCAAAACAAAGGTCAGTGATACAAATCTGTTGTGGCAAAAAAGAAGATTAGGCACTGAATTTATTTTTATTTTAACGTTAAGTATTTTAAAGTAAAATCATTTCTAAGTGTAACAAAATCAAGTCTATTTCATCATTTCACGGTTTTTATAGGCACAAAAGTAAATTTTCTATTTTTATGGGTTCCGTACCTGTAGGGCTAAACGGACCCTATATTAATGTATGGGACTCCACACTCTGTTTATGTCTATCCATCCGTGCACATGTCACGGATTTCTGCTCGTAAGCAGAATATGAGACCTAATTATTTTATATTTTGTATTGAACGTTGATCCAATGATCTATAAATTGGGATTAGAAATTATGTTGTATAGAGCTAAAGTGGTGTATACATAAAACCAGTGTAATATTTTTTCTATCTTTAATCAGGATCATGGCCTGTATTACCTAGTTCTATTTTTTTTAAGTATCTGTGGAGATTGACATGGAAATTGGATGTGCAGAGCTCCAGCGCAATATCCAAGATAGCTATAACGATAACGCAGAAGCTAAATACGCAGAGCTTAAAAATGTCACTCCAGTACCGTATGATGAAGGTCAGCACTTTTGTTTATAGCTACAATAGTAGTAACGTAGATAGTGATTTATTTGATTATTTATAACCACTTTCTCTTACTACTACTACTTACTAGTACTAACTACGGACTAGCTTTTGACCACCATCTCACCTGATGGAAAGTGTCGATGCGATGGAAGACTTTGTTCAGGCTAACCTAGGTCTAGTGGCTCACAAGGACAGCTGCCGGATAACACCTTTAGGTGCTAGACAACAGAATTTTTGCTTGAGAGTTGTAGCTATCCAAGCGGGCATTTGCAAAATTACTTACCACTATGAGAAATTAATAACATATAACTATCCCTACTATTAATAATTTTCAGACTGTAATAACATCTTGGCGCCAAGGCCCCTAGATTCGTTTGAGTTGGACAAGCGGGACTCTTCAGACGAAAAAGAAGATCCTACAATAATATCAGACAGTGATAACGAAAGCGTTTTAGGTAGGAAGTGCCATAAAACGCACGTTTACATTGCGGAAACTTCTTCTGAAATATCGGAGAGTGACGATAGGAACAGTTGTATAATTGACACTGCCACTGCTTCTGATCAGACGACATGTGTTTTAAGTAGGAAACGCAAACGGAACCCAAATAAGTGGAAGAGGAATTCACAAAAGATACTGAGAATGGCAGGCAAAGAATATGAAACGAGAAATGGAAAAAAAAATCGCGCAAAGGGTGTAAGGGAAGTAAACTGTAAGTGTCATTACAAATGCATATTTAAAATACAAAAAGCACAACAGGAGCGAATGTTGGCTGACTATCTGAGTCTGGATTCAGAAAGAGAAAGATGGGCTTTTATTGGCAACAGTGTAAAACGTATTCAAGTAAAAAGAAGATATCAGGGAGACAGTAACAAAAGAGAGCATACCTTACAATACACTGTTATGTGCGATAATCGGAGATTCCAAGTATGCAAACAGTTCTTTTTAGCAAGTTATGATATCTCAGCCAAAAAAGTGGAAACTGCTTTGTAAAAGTTTTCTCCCTCAGGTATTACTGATATTGATCACAGAGGTAAAAAAGAGCCGCCCAACAAAAAATCTGAACAAGTAAAGAACATTATTAGGGAACATATCAAATCATTGCCTGTTGTAGCTTCTCATTATTGTCGTAGCAGTAGTAAGAGAAAGTATTTGCCATCTGGTTTAAGTGAGACTCGTATCTACCTGGACTACGTGGAATACTGCAAGGAGCGTAACGTCGAACCTGAAAAGCTCAGCTTATACAAATCAATATTTGTATCTGAGTTCAACTATGGGTTTCACTCTCCTAAAAAGGATCAGTGTGACTTTTGCACTCAACACAAAAACAAGTCAGAGGAAGAGAAGGCCAGAAACAAAGAGGAATACAAGCATCATTTGATTAGGAAAGAAGAAGCAAGAGAACACAAAAAAATCGACAAGGCCCAAGCTAAGACTGATTCCACCATTAGTTGCTTTACCATGGATCTTGAAAAAATACTGTTGACGCCAAGTTTACAAATAGGGCAGTTGTATTATACAAAGAAACTGAAAACATACAACTTCACAGTGTATGATTTGGCCAGTGGACAAGCAACAAACTACATGTGGCATGAAGGCGCAGGCACCAAAGGTGCTTCAGAGATAGCCACGTGTCTCTGGAATCTCTTGGTTGCACTTGGCACCAAAAAAGAAGTAACTTTTTATTCAGACACAGCGTCAGGTCAAAATCGTAACTCAGTTGCATCAACTATGTTCCTACGCGCTGTAGAATTACTCCCCATCGACACAATAAACCAAAAATTTATGGAATCGGGGCACTCTGAGATGGAGTGTGATTCTGTGCATTCCACAATAGAGGCGCGGGGAAAACAAGTAGACGTGTTCACTCCAGAAGGATGGTACATGGTCGCTCGTACTGCAAAAACAACCAAACCTTATCACAAAGTGGTAGAAATGGCATATTCCGACTTCTTGGATTACAAAAAACACAGCAATCAAGTTATGACTAATAAAACGCAGTCGGAAAATGGAAGCAAAATGAAGTGGCTAAAAGTAAAGTGGTTTCAATATCGCAAAGGAGATCCCACGACTATATTCTATAAATATCAATTGAGCGATAGTGACTTCGAATCTCTGAAGATCCAGCGAAGACGGCTACGAAAAGCGTGTAACTTAGATATATCAAGACTCTTCATTTCTAAACCAAAAATCGATAGTGGCAAAATAAAAGATCTGATACAATTATGCAAAAAAGGTAGCATTCCGTCCACCTATCACGCCTTCTATGAACAGTTAGATCCTACAGATAGTCCTCTTGAGCATAACAGCAGCTCCGAAAGTGATGGTGATGAATAAAATGTGCTTTGATTCTGGACACATAAATAAGTAATAATTTTATTTTTGCGTGTTTTTTTAAATAATTTTAGTTTTAATAAGTATATTTAATTTCCAAATGCTATGTTTGTTTTTTATTTAAGTGGGTAAGACTCCATGGAATAAGTACTGGTACATAATAGAATATGAAAATAGTAAAAATAAGCATGTGTCTGCATAAGTACTTGATTACCTATCATTCAGAAATTGTTGAACAGAGATTCAATTATCTTGGCATTCCCAAAATGTAAATAATCTCGTTATGTGTATTATGCCTTTTGAGCAACGAATACTAACCATGCTAGGTACATCAATGTGGTAGTCAAAAGGAACAGGCCACCTATGTCTTTTGACTACTAAAAATTTGCTTACCAATTATATTTTAATAGTCAGTGGTCAAGAGATATAACACACATTACTTCTGAAACACTCACTTTTTCATTTATCGGTTAACACAAATATATAAACGAGGACACAACGTGACTATACACAAAGTTTCAACCATTTATCATAGAAAACAAAAAAAACACAAGCAAAACATAACCTAATTTATTGCAATAAATCTTTGCGCGCCAATATCTCAGGTAAACCATTTTGTGGACTAGCACCCTTGACCTCCACGGCGACGATATATACCTAAAGGTTTGTACGGAACCCTCGGTGCGGGAGTCCGACTCGCACTTAGCCGCTTTTTTACCATTGGTATGCTTTTATTAACAAAATACTACGAACTATATATATAACACTACAGCTACTACTATAATAGCATTTAGACAACCTATAAGTCATTGCAGACTCACAGGCAGTCCAGCTCCAGCCCACTACCAGTTGGCAGCGTGCCCAGCATGCTGGCAGCATTGCAATGTTTATTCGTTGAGCCAAATAGGTGGCAGCATTTTGATCACGCATCGACCCTTCGCTCTGATAAGTTTTGGAAAATACGATGAGCTTCCGATCCCGGTATATATGAGGGCATTTTGCGAATGCTCGCCTGAATTAAAAAAACCGGCCACATGCGAGTGGGACTCGCGCACGAAGGGTTCCGTACCATTTTATTATTTTTAGTAATTTATTTATTATTATTTTTAGCAAATAAACGGCGGAAACCTCTTTTATTGTATGGGAGCCCCCTTAATTATTTATTTTATTCTAAGTAATTATATTTGAAGAGAACGTAAAACTAAATATTCTGTGAATAGTAAAAGCGTCTCTACCTGTCACCGTTATAAGTATCAAGCAAGAAACGGTAAAAAAATCAAGCTTGTTGTATGGGAGCCCCCCTTAAATATTTATTATATTTTATTTTTAGTATTTGTTGTTATAGTGGCAATAGAAATACATCATCTGTGAAAATGTCAACTGTCTAGCTATCACCGTTCTTGAGATACAGCCTGGTGACAGACGGACATCGAATTCTCAGTAATAGGGTCCCGTTTTTACAATTTGGGTACGGAACCCTAAAAAGATACTGAACACTGAGAGTTGAGGCGATCTCGATACGGTGCCGGGTGGGTAAGTGAGCGCCAATCATTGGTATTCAGAAAGACGTGTCCCACCAGGGGAGCATGATATAGCGGGCGCTATCGCAGCAGGTGGTTAAAATATAAAATGAACTTGATACGGATGTACTATAGATCCGTTTAATTACTTTTTCGTTGTAAGATTGTTTTTTTTTTTTTAATGTTTTTGTGATGGAACAAGCTCGAGGCCCACCTGATGTTAAGTGGACTAACCTCTGCCTATAACAGTTGCAATTCATCACAAGTCACGTATTGCACTGCGCCCGTCACATTGAGACATAGTTAAGTCTCATTGTGCCTGTAATTTCACTGGCTCTCAAGGAATACTGCCGGAACACACCTTTCGGTGCTTGGCGATAGACTTTCTAGTTGAGGGTGGTAGCTAGCCAGGCGGGCAATCGCAAAATGCCTTCCACCATGCGGTGAAGCTCAAGCCGGCGGTGGGGATCGAACCAGGGTACTGCGGCACGGCAGTCCATAGCTATTACCGCTCGGCCATCATTGCTCGGCCATCATTGTTTATTATAAAGTATGTAGATGAGCGTGTAGCAGTCGCGAAATGTACGAGGACTGGGTGTTTTCAGAATGCTGTTAATTGGTATGCTATCGTGAGGGATCAAGTATGATACCCACCTTCTTTATTTCGACATGACACTTCGTTAATTCGTGGACGCAATTAATATTGGAGACTAATTAAGTACCTAGTCTCTGATAATATTAAATTATTTATTATCTAAACTTACCTTAAACAATGACCTCGAATTATAGTTACTTCGAAATTGGCTTCCAAATAAAAAAAAAAGTTTGTTAGGACTAGCAGAAGTCAACCCTAAGTTGTTAGCATTTTACCAATAACCCTGTATTTTTCGAAGCAAGTGTCGTGTCCTATTAGAAGTTATTTTGGATGGAAAAAGATAACTGCCAAGGGGACTTGAACCCGAAACCTCAGAGTATCGTCCTGGCGTATTTCCAATTATGCTTTGGAAGCGGGTGCTGCACAGTCGAATTTTCTCCATCCGTTTGAATGAACGTCATTTTTGATATTGGCGACATCTACCTAAATAGCGTGAAACTATTTACTTACGCTAATGACTTGATATACGATCAATCGATGAAGCCATATATGCTATTATCCAACATTGACCTATTTGGATTTCCCTTGGGTCGTCTGGAAGAGATCGCTTTAAGCGATAATACCGCCCACTGTTTCACTCAGTTATGATGTATCTTTAGTTATAAGTTTTTCTATGTTAAAATTAATCTTTGTGTTACAATAAAGAGTTTATCTATCTATCTATATATATATATATACTAGACGCGACATCTCAAACGAGGATAGTCCCCAGTGCAGGTAAGCCGGCCGGCATACTCTCCCTCACACGCAGCTGGGCACTCCTAGAGATAACACGCGCGTTACGTTCGAAAATTGTGTATTCAAAATACGCAATTGATAATTCGCGTCTAGTGTATATAGGTCAATGTTACCCAAGGTGGTTATGTATAAATGTTTTATTAAGTTACAATTTCTTTTGTTCCCAGGACATGGACCTGATAGAGGTGCTGTGGAAGCAGGATGTCGATATGGGCTTCTCTCTCGAGGACCCCGTGGTACCGGTAAGTTTTTTTTAAAAGTAATTTTACTTAATATTTTCTCGGGCTTGCATAGTCGTTCTTAATCAATCAACTTAGTTAAGCAACGTCAACGCCATCCCCATTCTATGATCAGACATCCAGGGATACTCAGAAGCGCCGCCGCTATTTGGTGGATGTTCCATTTACCCGAACGAAGCTTGCTTCTTTGTTCATCATACGAACGGCTAGGGAATGGAACACCCTGCCTGAGTCTGTGTTTCCGTTTAAGTACAATATGGGGGTCTTCAAAACGCGAGTGAATAGATACCTTCTGGGTAAGCGCGCTCCATCATCGATCGCATCATCACTCAACATCAGGTGAGATAGTGGGCAAGAGCTACCCAGTTTCGAATAAAAAATAAGCCGCGGTCATGAGTTGGATAGGTGACCGCTAGTAGCATTACTTCTGAGCGTGCACGTGCTTCGGGAAGCACGTTAAACCGTCGCGTGTCGGGTATTTGTCTTAGTATGGCAGTCGTTATAGCATGGTGGTAGGGCATTTTGCAAATGCCCGCCTGACTAGCTACCAACTGCTACAGCGCCCTTCAAACCTAAGCACAGTAGCCTGGTGGTAAAATTTCTCGGCGATGGTGCCCACCAAAGATGACCAGGTTTGTCACCACCCGGGGACCGCGTGTTAAGTCGTAAGTCACCCGGAAAATAAATATTTTTTTTCCTTGAAAAATATTCTTCTACTTTATAATCCTATTAAAAAATGTTTTTTACGTTTATAGGAAGGGCCTCAAGCCATGAAGGTCCTCGGGGAGGAGATCGAGAAGGAGCTCAAGCTGGCCGAGGAGAAGATACAGATGAAGAAGACCGAAGAAGCAGGCATCGAAAAAGTGAAAGCTGCTCTTCTTGATCCTGAGATTAAGGAGGTAAGATCAACGTCCTTCTGTGTATCTTTAGGGTTCTGTACTCAGGGAATATATTGAAGCAGTGTGGATCAGAGGCATTGGCTATGGACTGCCGTGCAGCAGGTCCATGGTCCGAATCCTGCCGCGGGCTTGAGCTTCACCGCATGGTGGAAGGGCATTTTGCGAATGCCCGCCTGGCTAGCAACCACCCTCAAGAAGAAAATGTGTCGTCATGCACCTAACAGTATTCCGGCAGCAATCCTTGAGAGCCAGTAAAATTAAAGGAACATGAGACCTAACAACTGTACGTCTCAGTGTGACGGGCGCAGTGCAATTCGCGTTCACGAAATGCCTCTGTTATAGGTAGAGGTTAGTCCACTCAACATCAGGTGGGCCTCGGGCTTGTTCCGTCACAATAACATAAAAAAAAATTAAAAAAAACCTTATGCTTGGCAGGCGTATTGGGTATCGCAGTGTAAGATGGTAGTTCTGTAGAAGGTGCTGCTATCTTTCAGTATTTTTACCTTAGTCGCTTCTTACGACACCCACGGGATGATATGGGGAGGTGCAATTCTAACCCGGCACCCCACGGAGGGGTACTATAGGTAGTGTGCATTAAAATAGATGATTTCTTTACTTACAGGATGACCCCTGGGCCGGACTCTCCTACACCGTTGATACTGAAACTGGTAAGTACTTTAATCTGAGTTATTTTTTTATTTATTTACCCACGTCAGAATCAGACGGAAGTTACTAAACATGTTTACATGGGACAAGTGAACGGAAGTGTTGAAAGGAGAAGACCTAGGCGAATGTTCCGAAATCAGATTGTAGACGTTCTGAAAAAAGGCCAGGTCAAGAGTACGCTAAACCGACGCTTATGTAATATGTATGAAAGGGTTGATGAGTGTAGATGAAGTACTGGCTCTCAAGGACAGCTGCCGGAACACACCGTTAGGTGCTTGGTGACAGATTTTCTACTTGAGGGTGGTAGCTAGGCAGGCAGGCATTTGCAAAAAGCCCTACCACCATGCTTTTATTGCCTTCATACCATATAAATTGGCCGTCATTAGGGCGCTGTTACTTGACTTTAGATTTTTCTCAGTACACGCTCAAGTAGAAAATCTGTCGCCAAGCACCTAACGGTGTGTTTCCGCAGCTGTCCTTGAGAGCCAGTGCTTCAAGGTTAGCCTGAACATCTTCGACCACATTATCACTTACCATCAGGTGAGATAGTAGTCAAAGGCTAAACTATCAGGAATAAAAAAAAACTTTCCAGTACAGTATTGGCTTAAAATATAAACGAAATGAATTCCTTTTTTTATTCGTTTACTTTGATACAATCCCCTCGTGGCAACCTAGGGTTGTACCCTTATGTATTACCAATAATAGAAATAAACAGGGGTGGCCGACCCTTATATATAAAAACAGGGGGAGAACCGATACGTGTAATTTCCGAACACGGTTTAATCTATTTACATTTGTGATATGTTTTTTTTATGTTATAATACGGTTGGCGTCAGGTAGGTTGGTGATAAAACTATAGCGTTTTTTACAATTGTGTCGTTCTTATGTACTGTGTTCTTTCGTCTGGCGAAGTAGAAAATGCGTCGCCGAGCACCTATCGGTGAATTCAACAGCTGTCGTTAAGACAGCTCCAATTATTAGTAATACGTGTTTACAATATTCGAGATACGATCAAATTCCCAAGAATTATAGCTCAACAAATGGATATAACTCTGACAACTGAAACAGAATATTTGTTGTTCAAACATTACAACGAAGAAAAGTCGGAACGCCAAAAATTGCAGGTTTTTTTTTTATTAATTGCTTAGTTAATGACCTTAAATCACAAATTAATGAACTCCAGCGCCAACTCGAGCAAGTTCAAAGAAGTGTATTTCCGCTTCAAACTCATTCAAAAGATTTGAGACACTCCGAACTAACCCAGTATGAGACAGACGATGAGGACCACAGAATGGATTTTACAAGGAGGTGACTCAACACCTCAGAAAAATCCGCAGCCCAAAAGATCACTTCAAATTTACGCTCAACATGCATAAACCATAACATCTGGCACAGATTACTACCCAGCCTTTGACAGTTGTTCAGTGATGAGGTGGAAGATATTATACGAGTACTTAAATAATCATAAGATAAACCTGAAATTTATAAAAAAAAAAAATATACATTATTTTGATTATAGATAAAAATAAAATATATAAACATTATACTTATATCATAGACGACTCGACTTAATAAAACACATCTGAATCTGAGATCGATACCTATTCTATCCAATGAGGAGGTTTTGTGTACTGTCTTTTTAAATCTAAGAATAAAAAGTTTAATAATAAAAATACTGATTTCAAACATAAAATATTTATTTTAATAGGGAGAACTTAAATAAGTTTACTACTCGTCAGATCTCACTTAAATTTATTTGTGATTTTTATAGTTGAGAATTATAAAATTATCAGGAGTACTACGATTTTCTCGATACAACTGTAGTAAAAGAATTATTCATCGTGAAAATTAGGCTACAAATAAATATGTAAAGAAATGTAAGTTGATCTCAAAAATAGCCGAACGAAAGCTTTACCGCGGTGGGCGTGGTTTAAAAAGTATACCGTGCAGCGCAATAACATTACCTTGAAGGGACCAATCGTATGCGATCATTTATAAGTAAGAAGTTTGCGTGGGTCTTCAAAAATACCAATAGATCAGGGGTATGATAAAAGTGAGCTAAGTTGCTCATTATACACGAGGCTGTGTGTTGCAGCCCGAGCCGCAGGAGAGGGCGTAAATCAGCCGAGTGTATAATGAGCAAGTTGCTCACGAGTTTCATACCCCTGATCTATTGGTATTTTTTCAACAGCCTTGCGAGGAAAAAAAATATATTGCACAAAAGCGATACAAACAACATACGAAAATTATGGAAAATAATGCTTTTTTTGTTTGATTGTTGAACACATATAAACCTCTTTGATGTTACAAATCTGTATTACCCGGTTAAATTGAAAATGCTCTGTTTACTCGCATATAATTTGCAGTTAGGTACTAACTTAACTTTGTTGGGATAATTCTATTACGCACTAGTGTATAATATATAATAATATAATAATTTATACACTATACACGAGGATGTTATAGTTCGGTTTATGGCCCTAAGAACGATATAATAAAGCTCACTTTACGAGCAAGGGTGTTGAAAAATATATTATATAGTTCAAAGAGGTATACTGAACCTCTTTGAAACTTCATGAAAAATTTATGCACTTGTGCATATAAAAATCTTTTAAGCAAAGCACTAGAGCATAAAAAGCCGTGTTAAAATTTATTTTTGTACCTTTTTTATCAGAAAAATGTTTTTTTTTTATAATAATTAGGGCCTCTTTCAAAATGTTGGAGTAAGTTCCGGTTATACTACCCAGAACATATTTAATAAACAAAACACTATCTTTGCGTTTCACAGTCATCGATTTAGCCTATCCATCGGTTAAAGCTTGCAACGCGCAGCATTTTAACTGTCATTTTTATCATTCAGTTATTTTATGTTCTGGGTAGTATAACCGGTACTTATGAACATTCTGAAACAGGCAGGATATTGCATTATGTTTATAAATTATGTCAATATAAATTCTAATTAAACGACATGAGCTTAGATTAAAAGAATAACAAGACTCGTCCTATTGATGTGTGCTCAAACTTTATAAAAATAATATCCAATCGCACAATCACAATCTACCACACACCTTATCCACCCTAGCCTAGCCCGAAACGGTACCGAACCGAAATCGAACCCAGGAACAATCCTCCCATCTGCGTATTATCAAAAAGGCTGAATCACATGACAAATGATACAGCATCCTGGCACCGCTGAGTGGGGACGAGACCCCAGGGGAAAACAAAAGGCATACGTTACGGCTTTTAGAAAAAAATATACTTACCAACAATTTTTGTTAAGGAATTTTGAAGCAGTGATGGCTCAGTGGCATTGGCTATGGACTGCCGCGCAGCAGGTCCATGGTTCGAATCCCGCCCAGAGCTTGAGCTTCAACGCATGGTGGAAGGGCATTTTGCGAATGCCCGCCTGGCTAGCGACCACCCTCAAGTCTGTCGCCAAGCACCTAACGGTGTGTTCCGGCAGCTATCCTTGAGAGCCAGTACTTCTAGGTTAGCCTGACCAACATCTTTGACCACATCATCACTTACCATCAGGTGAGATAGTGGTCAAAGGCTAACCTATCAGGCACAAAAAAAAAAAAAAAAAAATATGCCTACAAACAATTTTTGTTAAGGAATAGGTGAGGATTTAGAAGCAATGATAGCTGAGTGAAAGTTCCCGTGAGTATAAGACATATTAATGTTTTCAATAACTGGCTGTGCTTTTTTTTTATTTATTTTTTTTATGCCTGATAGGTTAGCCTTTGACCACTATCTCACCTGATGGTAAGTGATGATGTGGTCGAAGATGTTGTTCAGGCTAACCTAGAAGTACTGGCTCTCAAGGACAGCTGCCGGAACACACCGTTAGGCGCTTGGCGACAGATTTTCTACTTGAGGGTGGTTGCTAGCCAGGCGGGCATTCGCAAAATGCCCTACCACCATGCCATAACGACTGCCATCCTAAGACAACAACCGGGACCGACGGCTTAACGTGCCCTCCGAAGCACGGAAGTACTCAGTAGTAATGTCACTAGCGGTCCATCCAACTCATGACCGCGCGCGACGTTGCTTAACTTTGCTGATCGGTTGGGAACAGCTAAGTAAACTTCGCTACGAGCGCTTCAATACTCACCCAAAAGAAAGCTTAATAACACAAAACTAGTACCTTAAATCGAAAATGTAACTTTTCTTGTCCCTCTTGATAAGGTTTTGCTATTTTATTAATATTTTCATACACATTCATACGTAAATAATTGATATAATTACGTTACAAGCGTAATTTAGAGTCAACTTTGCAATTTTATTCTATCGAGAAAATTTTAAGAAAACGTGTTTCTGAATCACGCGTATTGGTCGAGATTGTCGACCTAGGTTTCGGGCATGTCCGATGCCCTTCATCAGATGTGTTCAATTTATTGAAAACATTGATAGCTGAGTGGTTATAGCTATGGACTGCGGTGCCGCACGTCCGTGGTTCGATCCCCGCCGCTGGCATGGAGAGGGGACATTTTGAGAATGCTCGTCTGACTATTTACCACCCTCAAGTAGAAAATAACTGTAACTTAAAAACTACTCGACCGATTACAATATTACAAATTTACGAGAGAAGAAATTATAGTTATGTGCGGGATTCGAACCCGCTTCATCCACCCCTATAGCCGGGGTAATGTAATCCGCCGAGCAGGCGTTATTGCAAACATATTTAGCATGGTGGAAGGGCATTTTGACAGCGACCACCCTCAAGTAGAAAATCTGTCGCCAAGCACCTAACGGTGTGTTCCGGCAGCAGTCCTTGAGAGCCAGTGAAATTACAGGCACATGAGACTTAACAGCTATGTCTCAAGGTGACGGGCACAGTGCAATTCGTGACTTGTGACGATATGCATGCTTAACATCAGGTGGGCCTTGTGCTTGATCCGTCACAATTACATAAAACAAAAAAAAACATAACAAAATTAAAATAAAACTCATTTCTTTGTGATATCGTATAAAAAAACCGACTTCTAACATAGAAAATTATAAAATTGGGAATGTCGGACCAAGATTGATAATGTGAGGTCAGTGTTTTGAATCAACATGGTACCAACTTCAACAAGTTATTTCAGACTTTTCAGCGTTGGATGACGGTCCTGTTTTTATTCGTGAAATATATCTACTACTATATAAAGGTCTTTACGAAACAGACTTAAACGTCTAGTGTGAAGGCCACCAGCAATACATAAGTTTGAAAAAGTGTTAATTGGCTTAAATAAAGATTTTATTATTATTATTATATATATATTTACCTACTCCTCAATGTCATTTATAATAAATTCCCAATAATGTATTCTACAAAATTAAACCTCATTTAACTTTTTCAATGTGACTTTTTGACATAAATGACAGAACGTTTCATCCAAAAAACAATAATAAAGTCGATTATCTTTCACGTTTCAGTGATTGTCACTTCAAAATACAGGTGTATCTCATACATTAAAATCGGTTAAGCCGTTTAAAAGTTATGGGTGGAATTTATAAAATCATAAACATAAAACTATTTTTTTTTGGGCAGTCGGGTAAAAAGAACGACTTCTAACACAGAAAATTATGAAATTGTGGATCGAAGTGCGACCACGATTGATAATGTGACTTCAATGTTTTGAATCAGCATTGGAGGTACCGACTTCAACAAGTTATATCATACTTTGCAGTGGTGGATGACGGTCCTGTTTTTATTCGTGAAATATGTCTACCTACTCCTCTGTCATTTATAATAAATTCCCTAAAATTTATTCAACAAAATTAAACCTCATTTAACTTTTTCAATGTGACTTTTTGATATAAATGACAGAGAACGTTTCATCCAAAAACCAATAATAAAGTCGATTATCTTTCACGTTTCGGAAAGGACACGTTTTCGAACGAAATGGCGTGTGTTATAATGAGCTTGGAATGGACCAGTGTATCGTGAGCTCTTTGTGTTTAACCCGACGATAGTATTGTGGAAATTGGTTACACCGATAATCGGAACGAAAGAAAATACATTTATTCATAACACGAACACAGTATATTTGCTATGAAAGAATAAGACTAATGAGAACACAAAAAACGTTAATGTGCCACGAATGGGCCTTTTTTTTTTTTTTTGAGTGGGGGAAATGCCTTTGCACTGCCCATCCACCACGGGGGTGGAAGGGGATGTGTGGGACTTGAACCCACTAAAACCCCCCCGTGAGCAGTCCTCCGCCGAGGTGGGGTAAGATAGGGTCGCTTTAGCATTCACCATCTTGCCCCGGGCCACAAATGGGTCCTATCTCAGCATATTCTAGTTATTAAGGCGCTAAATAGCTTTACTTGAACAGATTTTTAGCAAAATGTATTTAGTTTGTAGCAGTAAGAAAATTATATGTCAATCTTGATCACATTATCTAAGGCCAAGAAAAGTCCGAAACACGTTTCCTTAAAACTTTCTCGATAGAATAAAATTGCAAAGTTGACTCTAAATTACGCTTGTAACGTAAATATCTTAATTATTTACGTATGAATGTGTATGAAAATATTTTAATAAAATAGTGGAACCTTATCGCGAGGGACAAGAAAAGTTACATTTTCGATTTACGTTACTAGTTTTGTGTTATTAAGCTTACTTTCGGATTTTACCTAAACTGACCGCGATTTGACCATCGCTGCCTCTCTTTCACTCCTATGTCCATGTCCGATAGTGACAAATTTTCAGCATTTGACTGCGTCCTAAATAGGGCTTGCATTATCCGTCATATTTTTGTATCCGGATAATTTGGATAGTAGACTTTACTATCCGGATATTCGAAATTTTCGGATAGTTCGGATATTTATTGAAAAAATTACGAAGAAGGTAGTATACAGAAACGTATTTTAATGACCAATGAAAAGTGTGGAATAACTTCTCGAAGTCTGTACGTGAGACGTGGCGACACTTTTATGTGAACTAACCTGGATTGAAGGCAAATCTTCCTTGTTTCTTTGATCTGTGATGTATAGGCCTTAGAATTAAAATTGGGGTATATATTTAAATGTTCGGAAAAATGATTAGTTCGGATATGTGAATTGTACATTATTTAACGATTATAAATAAGAAACACATAATAAAATTTTTACATGTCTTTTATTATATTGATATTGATAAGTGAGAAATAGCAAAAGCTACCTAATAACTCTATATAATTTGGTACGAGCTTCTCCACACATTAAACTTTAACAATATTTAAGCGAATAGAACTTTTTTGGAACTTTTGTGATAGAATAAGCGAGAGGCCCACCTTTTATTAAGCGGTAATTTCGGCCTATAACAGATGGAGTTCGTCACAAGTGATGAACTGCACTGCGCCCATCACCCTGAGACGTACAGTTGTTAACTCTCATGTGCCTGTAATTTCACCGGCATCCATACCCTTCAAACCGGAACACAGTAATGTGAACATCACTGCTTGTCGGTAAAAATAGGTATGGCAGCAATATTTCCTCGGACGTACTCGTACAAACAGTTCTATTGCTACTGAAACCTTAATATCTTTAAAAACTAACAGCCTTACTTATAAACGCTACTTAAATTTTAAGCATTACTTAGCCGCTGATTAGCAAAATTCCTTACTTATAAACGCTACATAACTTTATCCAGTACCTAAGTACTACTTAAATCAGCTGTCAATTTAAACACCGTCCAACCCTTGTTTAAATATTTAAGTAGCAAGATGGCGCCCATATTTCTGATCAGCTGATTTAGTTACAGACCCACCAACTTATCTGTTCAGGTGGCAGAAAAAATAACTACAACATTCCTTCAAATTATGACAGTTCGTAGTTGATTTCCTTGACCAGTAGCGCCCTAGAAAACTGCACAGTTAAGTTGGTGGTACTATACAAAGAAAAGTATTATATTTGCTTTTTAATTTCAAGATATTTAGCACTAGATACATGCTATTTGGCCATTTAGGTCATTCATAATACTTTTTAGTACAATGTTGTCAGTGTAAAATACGTTCGACCTCATTATCCATTGCTTAGCTAAACAGGTGCTATGTAGCGTTTATAAGTAAGAAATATTTAAGCATTACTTAAACACTGTTTAGTTATCCATTACTTAACAACTACATAGCGAGGTTTTTATAAGTAAGGGGGTTAGTGTTTTAGACATTTTAAATAGAAAGTTTACGTAAAACAAAGAGGGCGGTGCAAGCAGTTCCGTTAACCGGTGGTTCTGACTACTGACGTTCGGATTATCGATTTTTTTAAAGATAAGTCGCCAAGAGCTTTCTCATTCTTGACCATTTTATCTTCCTTGGATAGACTTCTGCCTTTAACCGTATGCTACTATTGTAGCTATTATAAGTATTGTTTTTTTTACCAGTGGTCTGTCTTAAGCGGAATGGTTTTTAAAACAAATTATTATATATTAAAACTACATCTTTTACAGGGTTATTGGTAAAACGCTAACGACCTATTAGGGTTGACTTCTGCTAGTCCTAAAAAATTTTTTTTGGTGCACCGCGCCGTGTTCCCTATGTATAGATCTTTCAATATTTACATCGAGCAAAGTAATAAAAAATATGAAACAATACATTACAGGCACAAGAGACTTTTGACATCAGGTGGTCCTCGTGCTTATTCAGTAAAATCATTTAAAAACACAAAAGAAAATTAAAAAAATAAAATATAAAGAACATCTCTAAATGTTTCTTAGGACTAGCAGAAGTCAACCCTAGAAGGTTGTTCGCATTTTACCAATAACCTTGTATACAAACAACAACGAAATCATTAAGTCAACCTAAAGACCATTTCAGGCCTACAGGCAGTCCAAATGCTCCAGCCAGTATAAAATATATAAAGGATTATGATTGCACCTTTACTTGTATACGAGAGCTCTACCTTAAATGGTTGAAGAGCCAAAGCGACAGCGGCGCGTTCAAAATCCAAAAAGAAATGATTCCCTTCTCAACCCAACTTTTCCACAAGTCATCGTCGCGGCCAGTGTTCTCTGTGATTAATACATTTTTTTTTCATCCTAAGATATTTTTTTCCATTCTATGAATATTATATATTTTTTTTGGAAATTTTTGATATTGGAACTATTTTTCTGTGCCTTTGGCGGTTGAGATCCACTTTTGTTCGGTAATGGTTTTCGAATTTTAAGCTATTGTTGAATTGTATTTCGGTTTATAATGTTACGTGTTGTAGAGATGTGTCAATTGGAATTATTTGTGACTTGTGTCCGCGGCAACCGCGTGGATATTGATTTAAATAATTAAATAAAATAAAAGCCTTTATTCCTACTACTTATTTACAATTTAGTATTATGTCTAAAACTGAAACTTAATTATTTTGACACTGGTAAGTATTCAAGTTATTAATTTGTAGTAGTTGACATTTTGTTGAAATATTTCGACGGACAGAAAATCAAGAAACTGACTCAAAAAAACCTCGCTCTTTTTGTCTTCAAAGCGATTTCCATACAAACGTACTTTTGTCATATTTTAAATACCAAGTATTCAAACTCGATGAAATTTTGCATGCATGGCCTTAACTTACGTATATTTATTTACATGATATATAAATTATATTGTACGTAACTTTTTACAAACTTTTTGCTGAAGCGCTCGTAGCGAAGTTTACTAAGCTGTTCTCAACCGATCAGCAAAGTTAAGCAACGTCCGCCGCGGTCATGAGTTGGATGGGTCACCGCTAGTGACATTACTACTGAGCGTGCACGTGCTTCGGAGAGCACGTCAAGCCGTCTGTCCCGGTTGTTGTCTTAGGATGGCAGTCGTTATAGCATGGTGGTAGGGCATTTAGCGAATGCCCGCCTGGCTAGCTACCATCCTCAAGTAGAAAATCTGTCGCCAAGCACCTAATGGTGTGTTCCGGCAGCTGTCCTTGAGAGCCAGTACTTCTAGGTTAGCCTCAACAACATCTTCGACCACATCATTACCTAACATCAGGTGAAATAGTGGTCAAAGGCTAACCTATCAGACATCAATTCTAACTATTAAAAGAAAAAAAAAAGTAGTCCGATTATGATATATTTTTTTGTGGAAATAGTCTCCAAAGTTGATTCCATTTAAATTTTATCAACATAGGTTCAGTAGTTTTTAAGTTACACTCAAACAACTGAAAAATGCTTTCACTTACCTATAGATGATTAACTTAGTTGCAAGTCTTGTTCATAGTAAAGTGAGTATATAATAATGGAAATTAGTAAAAATCAATCTTTTAAGCAGAAAGATTCTCTAAAGAGGTCGGAAAAAATAAAAATACGGAACCGGCTTAAAACCGACAGTTTTTTTTTTTACCAAAAAATAGAATTGACTTCATCATTCAAATGTGTGAAATAACTTGTCGAAGTCGGTACCATGCGCACAATATTGTGATAATATGTACTTTTGAACCATCATGGTACCGACTTCAACAAATTATTTCACACATTTGAGTTGAAATCGGTCCTATTTTTTGGTAAAAAAAATAATTTCGTCTAATTTAGTGACCCTTGCTATTTCTAGGATCGAATGTCATTCACTGTCAATGACTATATCATCAAGATAGGAAAACATTTTTCAGTTAGTGGAGTGTAACTTAAAAACGGCTTGACCGATTTTGATGAAATTTAAATGGGACCACACGGCAAGCATTAGCTTTCAAATAAAAAAAGAATCATCAAAATCGGTTTACCCAGTCAAAAGTTATTAGGTAACAAACATACAGACGGATTAAGTACCTCTTCTTTTTTGTGAAGTCGGTCAAAGTAGTATGAAATAACTTCTTGAAGGCACTCTTTACAGCATTGCAATTATCAATATGTAAGTTTTTCAGGCCGCATTAAGGCCTCTGCACAACGAGCACCCCAGCCCGCTCAGTCTTTTTGGAAACTCATTTTTTTTTAATTATTATTATTATTTTTATGTCTGATAGGTTAGCCTTTGACCACTATCTCACCTGATGGTAAGTGATGATGTGGTCGAAGATGTTGTTCAGGCTATCCTAGAAGTACTGGCTCTCCAAATTTTATTTATTTATTTCCATACATACAACTATCTTTACAGAAAGGTACACACCCAATACAATAGAGTAGCTTAAAACAACATTTTAGTACTTAATTTCTGTAACTAAGAACATGTAATGCGATTTTTGTAAATTCGCTCAGAGCACAACAAAATAGGTCCACTTCAGCCGTGATAATGTTGAGGTTATGAAGCTAAGCTAAGCAAAGTTAAGCAACGTCGCGCGCGGTCATGAGTTGGATGGGTGACCGCTAGTGACATTACTACTGAGCGTTTCCGTGCTTCGGAGGGCACGTTAAGCCGTCGGTCCCGGTTGTTGTCTTAGGATGGCAATCGTTATAGCATGGTGGTAGGGCATTTTGCGAATGCCCGCCTGGCTAGCTACCACCCTCAAGTAGAAAATCTGTCGCCAAGCACCTAACGGTGTGTTCCGGCAGCTGTCCTTTGAGAGCCAGTAATTCTAGGTTAGCCTGAACAACATCTTCGACCACATCATCACTTACCATCAGGTGAGATAGCGGTCAAAGGCTAACCTTATAAGGCATATAAAAAAAAAAGTTATTTATAATTGAAACCTCAAACCATAGGTTCTCAAACTGCGCTCAATTCAATATACGTCCAAAGTTTGAGGGCCATTGTACTCTAGACGATTTTAATTCAACAATGTCATATTATTAATGATTGCAATGCCGTGGGGGATTGAGATGTACTATGTCGATACACGTCTCCTTTCATAAGCATGCATTAATCTTGCATGAAAGGAACCAAGCGTGCTTAGGTGTTTATTGTGCGAGGGGCTTTATACGTAGTCGTGTTATGTGAAGCTTTAATCGATACTATATATATATATAATACTATACTCTGGTTTTTAATTCGAGATCAAAAATGTAAACAAAGAAATGTCAATATATGTCATTGTCAAACTGATAGGTCAGGGTATTCAATAGTTTTTCTTCAAAAATATTCTCACAAGTATGGCTATTAAAAACAAAAAAATCTTACACTAATTTTTTCAGGCTTGAATATATGCGTAAATATGTACGCGCATATAAAAGTGTTTTATTGTTTCATAATAATTAAAATTATATATGCTCATTAGGTATGCTCTAACCAATTGAGCTAACATGACATGACGTCATAACTCATATTTAGTTAGATATTTAGTTCCCTGATGAGTTTTTTTTTAAACGCAATGGGCACAAATGTCAAAGTTGCTCGATGATTTTTTCTTGTCAGTTGAGTTTTTTGATATGCAATACGCCCTGAAGCATTTTCTCGATTTTTTTAGTACACTGGCCGGTAAGTTTAGTTTTTTTTTAGATTTTTAGTACACTGACGCAATGTACCTTTTCAACACCCTTGCTCGTAAAGTGAGCTTAATTATATAGTTCTTAGGGCCATAAACAGAACTATAACACCCTCGTGCATAGTAATATTATACACTAGTGCGTAATAGAATTATCCCTACAAAGTTAAGTTAGTACCTAACTGCAAATTATATGCGAGTAAACAGAGCATTTTCAATTTAACCGGGTAATACAGATTTGTAACATCAAAGAGGTTTATATGTAATCAAACATCATACATTTACCGCACGCAAAAAAAAAAACTTGCTTGCTATTTTCCATAATTTTCGTATGTTGTTTGTATCGCATTTGTGCAATATATATATTTTTTTCCTCGCAAGGGTGTTGAAAAAGTGCGTATGAAACTCGTGAGCAACTTGCTCATTATACACGAGGCTGTGTGTTGCAGCCCGAGCCGTAGGCGAGGGCGTAAATCAACCGAACTTAGCTAACTTTTATCATAATCTACTCTTATATAATCTAATTCGGTAATATTCTAATTATGAAATGAAATACAGACTTTTATTGGCATACTTTATTTACGTATACTTCTTTAAGAAAATTAAAAAGTTAAATTAAAGCATTATTCTCTTAACAAAACAATGCTTTAAAACAATTTTTTAATGATTAAAGTACAAGGTGTCCCGACCAAGGAGGTTTCAATTCAATTTAAGTACATATTATCTGTGGCGAGCGCTGGTTCCGAGCCATAGACCAATAACAGACTTTTTTCCATTTTGGCGCTATTTCGTACATACGAATTTGAGTAATATTTTGGTTATACTAATTTGGTTATAATAATTGGATAAACATTTTATTTAATGTAGCTACCTATAGCCATGAGATTAAATAAAGTAGTGTATGTAACTTCATCTAATTAGGTATTAAAACATGAGTAAAATTACACGAGTTTTCCCTCTATTATATGGCAGTTGCATAAACTACTATTGTCCCATTCTCAAGATTTTGGGTAGCCTTATCTGTCAGTTGTTTTTTTTTATCTAAGTACGCCAACCAGTGAATTCAGCCAGTAACCCTGACTGTTATTTCTAAACCATAACCTATATCTACGAGTGCGAGCCAGAAACGCGCCTACAGCATGATTAAACATTTCTAAGCGTATAGTAAAAATTATGATCAGTCATCTAAACAATGATTTTTATTCAACGTTCAAGTACATTGAACCTACAGTTGTGCTGTACATACTGATATAATATTATAATGGTTTGATCCTATTTAAAGAACGAATGAAATATGTATCACGGATGTGCAAGCAAGATACAAGATGTTTATAATATACCCCGCCCAGTTATCCCGCTCGCACTCTCCCGAACTATGTTATGGAAGGATTTTACCATAGTTTTTAACTTTTTTGGAAGACTTATTTCTGCTGCATATGCAGTTCTTAGGATAAGACAGTTAACAGACGTAGCTACTGCTCGCCTAGTTTATTTCGCGTACTTCCACAGTATTATGTCGTATGGTGTATTGCTGTGGGGAACTGCTGCTGAGATAGAGACAATCTTTATTATACAAAAGCGTGCAATTCGAGCCATATATAAAATGGGTCCTAGGGAATCTCTGAGGGATCTTTTTAAAGAAATTGATATTTTAACTACTAAGTCTGTATATTTTTGAAAATATTATGTATGTTCGTAAAAAATGAGTAAATTTAAATTAAACAGTGACAATCACGATTACAATACTAGGAATAAGGATAAAATAGCGGTGCCAGGTTTTAGATTAGCAAAGACAAATAAAAGGTCCTTCTTAGGTAATTGTGTGCGGTTTTATAATAAAGCTCCCAAACATATTACAACACTCACAGAAGGGAAATTCAAGTTGCACGTGAAAAACATATTGATAAAAAAATCCTACTACACAGTTTCTGATTACTTAAACGACAAAAATGCGTGGACAATTCCGCTCCGCCAAGCTATTGCCTGTCACCTACATAATTTAAACAAATATTGTAATAACTCTATTATATAGTAAGTATGTAAAAAAGATGTTTAAAAGAATGGCCCCGAGTATCTTGCCCGTTTTTTTTTTCAATTTTTTTTTTACTATATGTGGCCTGTGCAAGTTTGTTTTCTATTTTTTTATGTATCTATTGTCACTTGCGCTATCAAGTTATGGTGGAATAAAGAAACTCACAAACATACATACTTGAACCCTAAATACATAACTCTCCTGTTTTTGGGCAGTCGTGTAAAAATCTTCATGATTTTTTGTTGAGGGTAGACTATACTTTGAAATCGGTCCCTTTACGTACATTTTAACAACTTTGATGGATCATTTTTTAACTGACTTCAAAAGGAGGAGGTTCTCATATCGACTGCATGTTATTGTGACGGAACAAGAGCCCGATGCCCACTTGATGTTAAGTGGACTAACCTCTGCCTATAACAGACGCATTTCGTCAACGACGAATTGCACTGTGCCCGTCACACTGAGACGTCCAGTTGTTAGGTCTCATTAGCCTGTAATTTTTCTGGCTCTCAAGGACTGCTGCCGGAACACACTGTTAGGTGCTTGGCGACAGATTTTCTACTTGAGGGTGGTCGCTAGCCAGGCGGGCATTCGCAAAATGCCCTACCACCATGCGGTGAAGCTCAAGCTCTGGGCGGGATTCGAACCATGGACCTGCTGCACGGCAGTCCATAGCCAATGCCACTGAGCCATCACTGCTTCGAATTCTTTATACACTTGTTATGTAAAGTAAACATAACAAGTGTATAAGTACTATGATATTATAGATTGTATACTGTTTGTTTGGATGATCTTAGTTATAATATTGTTATGTTTGCAATAACGCCTGCTCAGTGGATTGCATTACAAAATTACAATTTTACGAGAGAAAAAATTTAAGTTATGTGCGGGATTCGAATCCGCGTCCATCCACCCCTTTAGCCGGGGTATGCTCTGACCGACTGAGCTAACATGACAAAGACTATTTTTTTTTGGACTATTTTTCATGTTTGTTACTTCAGAACTTTTGACTGGGTGATCCGATTTTGATGATTCTTTTTGTATTTGAAAGCTAATGCTTGCCGTGTGGTCTCATTTAAATTTCATGAAAATCGGACAAGCCGTTTTTGAGTGACACTCCAATAACTGAAAGTATTTTCCTATATTGATGATAATAGTCATTGACAGTTTTTTTTATGTTATTGTGAAGGTTCAAGCCCGAGGCCCACCTGATGTTAAGTGGACTAACCTCTGCCTATAACAGATGCATTTCTATTAAACTAATTGCTCTGTGCCCGTGCCACTGAGACATACAGTTGTTAGGTCTCATGTGCCTGTAATTTCACCGGCTCTCAATCTTGAATCTTGACTTTTGCCGGAACACACCGTTAGGTGCTTGGCGACAGATTTTCTACTTAAGGGTATATATAATACTAGTATGTTTTTTTTATCTTTTTTATGTTATTGTGACGGATCAAGCTCGAGGCCCACCTGATGTTAAGCGGACTAAGCTCTGCCTATAACAAATGTATTTCGTCACAAGTCACGAATTGCACTGCGCCAGTCACCATGAGACATAGTTGTGAAGTCTCATGTGCCTGTAATTTTACTAGCTCTCAAGGACTGCTGCCGGAACACACTGTTAGGTGCTTGGCGACAGTGAATATTTATCGATCCCATAAGTAGCAAGGGTGACTAAAAACGCTAAAAAACATTTTTTTACCAAAAAATTAAACCGACTTGAACACACAAATGTTTGAAATAACTTGTCGAAGTCGGTACCATTCGCACAATATCGTGATAATAGGTACTTTTGAACCATCATAGTAGCAACTTCAACAAGTTATTTCAGATATTTCTGTGTTGAAGTCGGTTCCATTTTTTGTAAAAAAAAATTATTCTTTTGCATGCTGCGCTGTAGTCCATCTCAACTTCTTTAGGTATTTAGCTGAACCTAGTGGAGTATAAAATTATCATGTGTTGACCCCAAATAGCCATATCGGAGATAAAGACGGGAAGAATATACTCAGGCTATCGCATTTTCTTAATTTCATTTTATTTTCATCGACTCATAACCATCAATGTATGTGTGCAATGTGTAAATCTCTCAAAATATTCATTATGTTTAATATGGGATGCGGGTAAGTTAAAGAATTCTTAGATCTTAGTAGTCTATGGTATTTTTTACGAATTCTTATTTCTAATTAGTTTTATGGTGTTATTTTTTCGATGTTGGTAACTTTTTATGGTGTTAAATGTAAGTATAGTGTTGTACATTATCTGAGTAATACCGAAACCGATCGATAATTATTGGAAAACCAAAATCGAAAGATTATTAATGCTAAAATTTCAATATATATGGCGATACCTATGTTCACAAGTAGTTGTCCATATGAAGTTAGACGTAGGTAAGAACTTGTAGATACGTAATATATAGATTGTAAGAATAAAAAAATAGCAGTATCTTTTTTTTTATGTATGATAGTTTAACCTTTGACCACTATCTCACCTGATGGTAAGTGATGATGTGGGCGAAGATGTTGTTCAGGCTAACCTAGAAGTACTGGCTCTCAATGACAGCTGCCGGAACACACCGTTAGGTGCTTGGCGACAGATTTTCTAATTGAAGGTGGTAGCTAGCTAGGCGGGCATTCGCAAAATGCCCTACCACCATGCTATAACGACTGCCATCCTAAGACAACAACCGGGACCGACGGCTTAAAGTGCCCTCCGAAGCACGGAAACGCTCAGAAGTAATGTCACTAGCGGTCACCCATCCAACTCATGACCGCGGGCGACGTTGCTTAACTTTGCTGATCGGTTGAGAACAGCTAAGTAAACTTCGCTACGAGCGCTTCAAGATCTAATCCCAATAGTACTTCTAAGCTAATAATCAAAACCAAATACGATACATTTTTGACGTATTTCGACTTCGACGTAAAGATTTCCTTATGTCTTTAAAACATCTTTACCAACAGTGACAAAAATCAATACCACTAGCGCGCCAAAACAAAATGGCGTCACGAAAACGCGCGGGAAAATCAACCCGCAACAGTTTCATTAAAATAATACAGCTCCGACCATTAATAAAGGCAGAAAAAAAGATTAATGTCGGCCGAACACAATGCGTAATAAATTAGACCGATATAAATTTCCAGAAGGGAGACCTACCCTTGTACGCCATCTTGGCACGACCCGCCCTCTGATTGGTCGGCTCGCTTACTAATCAATATCACCCCCTTTTATGACAAAGGGTCTTAAGTCCCTATGCATGTTTCTTATATTATCGAACTTATTTCCTACTGTATTAAATTCATACAAAATATTCGTGATTTGAATGCGGGTAAACAAAAGAATTCCAAGTTGGGACAAGGAATTAATCTAAAGAATATTTTTTTAAATGTTGGTAGCGTTGCAGACGGCAACTGTATGACTACTTAGCTTTCCACAATCGACTTTTAAGATTCGAATAGCGAATACGAATAAATTACCGAATGAAACTGCAATTTAAGACTTTATTCTAAAGCTGTGTAATAACATTATCCATTGCATATGAAAGTAATTATACGGTGCTCGTCTGAATTGTTTTAGAATTTAATTATCATTACCGATTCGAAAATCTATCTTATTTCAATAGTGATAAGACATATAATGTATTGTTACCTATACATTGGTTTCATGTCTTCGATTCGGTGTAGAAAACTGGTTCTCCAATTATGTTCAACCAACAGACTTAGGTCGGCTTTTGTTAAAGCTGTTTTAATACCTCCCCATATTTTTATAATTGTAGGTAGATATGTAAGAAAGAATATATATAGTTATAGGTATATCAATAAAGGTACCTAAACTTTAGGTACTAAGAGTTGGAAATTGGCGACTGATTTTCTAGTCCATCCTTTTGAAGCAGTGATAGCTCAGTGGCATTGGCTATGGACTGTTGTGCAGCAGGTCCATGGTTCGAATCCCGCCGTGGGCTTGAGCTTAACCGCATGGTGGAAGGGCATTTTGCGAATACCCGCGTAGCTAGCGACCACCCTCAAGTAGAAAATATGTCGCCAAGCACCTAACAGTGAGTTCCGGCAGCAGTCCTTGAGAGCCAGTAAAATTACAGGCACATGAGACCTAACAACTATTCGTCTCAGTGTGACGGGTGCAGTGCAATTCGTGTTGACGAAATGCATCTGTTATAGGCAGAGGTTAGTCCACTTACCATCAAGTGGGCCGCGGGCTTGTTCCGTCACAATAACATAAAAAAAACCTGGAAATTCCTAACGTTTAAGTATTAATGGTTTGAGTTTCAACGTACGATAAAAGGGCATTTTGCCTAGTTACCATCCTGGACTGGAAATTCATCCACCAAGCACCTAAAAGTCTGCTCCGGCAGCAGTCCTAGCGAGCCATCGCCTATTCACGGTTAAACCTCGTCAACCACATCATCACTTACCATCAGGTGAGATTGTGTAGTCGTCAAACGCAAATCCGGCCGAAAAAAATACGTAAAATCTATGAATAATCTTAATTTATGAGCCAGAAGCGAAACCCACAACCGTAACCACAAAAAAGCGAAAATCATAGACAATTAACACTCCTTTTAAACTAAACGGATTCTAGACAAAGGACCATAGACAAAAAAAGGGTTGTAGTGTTTTTTTTTCATTTACCTGACCACTAATTGCATTTCGGTGGCATTACAAGATGCTTTTAAGATAATAATTTTGTCAAATGGTGTTTAGGAAAAAAATATGGTTGAATTTGGGAACGATTGGTATGAAGAATGAATTTCATTGTTATTTTGTGATAACGATTTCTGAAATAGGTGGAAGATTCTCGAATCAATGCATATTATATACTCCTTTGATCTCAAATGACAAATTATAACTTTAATAAAAAAATCGACTGTCCCTACGTTTGAAGCGCTCGTAGCGAAGTTTACTTAGCTGTTCTCAACCGATCAGCAAAGTTAAGCAACGTCGCGCGCAGTCAGGAGTTGGATGGGTGACCGCTAATGACATTACTACTGAGCGTTTCCGTGCTTCGGAGGGCACGTTAAGCCGTCGGTCCCGGTGGTCGTCTTAGGATGGCAGTCGTTATAGCATTGTGGTAGGGCATTTTGCGAATGCCCGCCTGGCTAGCTACCACCCTCAAGTAGAAAGTCTGTCGCCAAGCACCGGTGTTCGGGCAGCTGTCCTTGAGAGCCAGTACTTCTAGGTTAGCCTGAACAACACCGTCGACCACATCATCACTTACCATCAGGTGACATAGTGGTCAAAGGCTAACCTATCAGGCATAAAAAAAAAAAAAAAAGTGGAATATCGAAACTCAAAAAAGGGATTTTTTTTTTATTACCGTCGCAATTTGTTTCTATTACATTACATTACAATGTAGATAACATTTATTTCAAATATTATTAATATATTCAGTTATTAACTCGTAAATTATTGAATGTGACGTCGCTGGTCCTCGTAAACTCACGAAACTTAAAATTCGCGATATTTAGTTTGGATAATATACGTAGGGACAGTCGAAATATGAATTTTGATTTTTGTGAAGCGCTCGTAGCGTAGTTTGCTTAGCTGTTCTTAACCGATCAGCTAAGTTACGCAACGTCCGCCGCGGTCATGACTTGGATGGGTAACCGCTAGTGGCGTTACTACTGAGCATGCACGTGCTTCGGAGGGCACGTCTCACATACGGGTATTTTGGATTCCTAGCCGGGCGAAATTATTGGTACGGTTTTTTCTGCTTTAAAGTAGGTAAGACTTAATAAAAATGTACATATTACCATTGGTGAGGCCTTAATAGCTAGGTATATTAACTGTGAAGAGGGGCTGATATGATAATAAAATAAAGGAGTAGTCATGATTTGGAATAGGTTTTAGTGATCAACTAATTACGTAAAAAAATATATAAAATCTAATTTGATGAGGAAGAATGCCAGGGTTCATCGTCATCACTCAGACCTCTTCAGTTTCAGAGTCCGAATCTGAATCATCTTCAGATTCTGGAGAAGCTGGCAGCACATAGCTATCGCTTCTTTTGAAAAAGGATGCATTCTTCTCTTTGGCTTTGGCCTCCGACTAGTGAGTAGTGGATCCAAGGATAGTAAAAGACGATTCAATACATCTGCATTGCAATCTACTCTCGAAAACTTCCTTACAAAATTATACCTATACATTCTGAAATGTTTTCTTCTGAGCTTCAGCAGCTTCTTCCAATTGTAGTCTGATAGGTTAGCATTTTAGTTTTTTTTTTCTGTATTAAGCCATAGCAAGGTTAATATTTCTTATTGAAATTTGTGACGATCTCATATTGTTTTCTTGAAAGATCTGCTTCATTAAACATTGATAGTGTTTTAAAGGGAGGTAACAGTGTGTCACTGGCTTGCAAACATTTTGTATAAGCTTGTTTGTATGTTTATGCTCGTTTCGGTGACTTCATGACTTCTGACAGTAAACGGGATGCATTCCTATGGCCAGACGTCTCTAGACTAGTTTTGGCTGCATGTACTAACTCTCCTTGACTAACAGTTGACCGTAGTTCACTGGTTTTCTTTCGCTAGTTCATCAATAGGTTTTGATAGGCGATCGGCATGTTTTTGTGGTAGCGAAACAATATGTATCAAAAACGCTCCTTGAAGCCACGTAGTTGGCAGTAATAAATTTCTGAAGTATTATATTTGCCTTCAAACACCTTTTTTAAATTGCATTTTGAATCGTGAAATTTTAGGATTCAAAACTTTGAATTGGTCTTCATTAAAGTTGTCAGACGATAACAAGTAATTTTCCGTGTAATCGACTTTATCCTCAAAAGAGTAATTCTTGTTGTTGCATTTTATTGAACAGGTATTCTCTAGTTACAGTACTTTGTACTTAGAGCCCGCTGGTAACCCTGAAACAATAAAATGAAAACATTTCATAATTTTCTTGAAAATAACGTCTATTACTTTTTAGCTAACACCAAAACTAACTCGTATTTTTTGTCGAAAGTAGCAAAAAGTAGCACTCAATTCGCGAAACATCTATCATATGACAGTTTTTGTTATGCTTTACAACAGAAAACGTAATTGTGAAGCACTTGGAAGGATAGCTAAAATCACTTTGAAATGTACAATTAAGAAAATAACCGCTTGAAAAATCGAGAAAGTTGTAAATCAATATTGAAACTTACAAATACATGCAAACATTAGTCAGTCGTAATAAATAAAACTGCTTTTACCTGTATTATGATAATCCATAGTTGTTTTGGTTAAATAACTCACAATAAAGAAGCACTGTGGTCTCAAACACGGTACGTTTTTAATGCAGCCAGTAACTGACGCGAGCGTGTGAGAAAATGATCAATTTCCATCTGGTTTGAGGCTGGCTGGCGCAGGCTCACGAGGCCAGAAAAGGTCGTATGTTGTTCAGTAGCTACCTGGTTCGCTAAGCAGTATTCATTTTTGCTTGTGTGTTGCAATTGGTTTTTACCAATTTCGCCCGGCTAGGAATGCAAAATACCCGTATGTGCGCGTCTGTCAGTCTAGGCTCTCTAGCTCCTTAACGATGAGTTACAGACCTGAAATTTGGATGCCTTGTGATCCAGATCCCAGATCAGAGATGTTTCCCAGTAGGTGGGTTTTAAAATGAACATGGACGAGGCGAAAATTATGTCTAATGTCCATGTTGCACCCGTACCAGTAGTTGTTGGGAACGATACACTCGAAGTTGTTGACCATTACATTTACCTGGGACAGACTGTCCAGTTAGGAAGGTCCAACTTCGACAAAGAGGTCGCCCGAAGATTCCAACTCGGATGGGCAGCGTTCGGGAAGTTACGCGACATGATCTCGTCGAAGATCCCGCAGAGCCTGAAGACCAAAGTCTTCAACCAGTGTGTGTTGCCATGTGACTTATGGCACTGAGACGTGGTACTTAACTGTGGCCCTTATGGACAAGCTCAGAGTCACTCAACGAGCTATGGAGAGAGCTATGCTCGGAGTTTCTTTGCGCGATAAAATCTGGAACGTGGATATTCGGCAAAGAACCAAAGTCACCGACTTAGCTCTCAGAATTAGCAAGTTGAAGTGGCAATGGGCGGGCCACATTGCTCGAGGAACTGATAACCGATGGAGATGAAAGGTTCTCGACTGGTTACCATTACACCGGAAGATGTAGAGTTGGTAGTCAATATTAATTTTATAGTCGCGACTCGCGAGTAGCCAATGGTTAAAGTGGCCGTTCTTTGAGGCGTTCTTTGGAGGTGGCATTTGTTCAACAGTAGAGAGACTTCCACCTGATGATTGTAAATAAGCATATGGCATTACACCTATATATTAATAGTAATAACGCTAGATATATGTGCTTCGTATAGCTAACCAGTGAATGTTACCGTTGCCCCAGTCACGATGACGTCTGACGTAGATCGCCACGTCACTACGTGTCAGCGGTTTGGAGCCATCTTTTCTATTTCGTTGGGATTATTTGAATGCCAACGCAGAGGAGACTAGTCGTGGCTGTGTAACGCTTTCCATACAAACGTAGTTTCTCGATCGTCGAGTCAAGACCTCCTGTGGATGCTTCGTGTAGAAGCGAAACGCGTCGAACATTCTTCCGTGGCGCTTGTGCCGTCACGTCGGCTTAACAGGAAAATTAGGCGGAATCGTCACTAGATTTTTTATTTTTATTTTTAAGTGTTTTATTAAAATGTTAAATTAATGCTTCACCGCATGGTGGAAGGGCATTTTTCGATTGCTCGCCTGGCTAGCTACCACCCTCAAGTAGAAAATCTGTCGCCAAGCACCTAACGGTGTGTTCCGGGGCATTGAAATTGTTTTTTTTTATATAGCTAATAGGCTAGCCTTTTACCATTATCTCACCTAATTGTAAGTAGGTAGTGCTGTGCTCCAAGATTTTGTTCAGGCTAACCAAGAATTATACTAGCTCTCAAGGGCAGCTGCCGGAACACATCCTTAGGTCGAGGACCTAACGACGATCTACTTGAGGGTGGTAGCTAGCCAGGCGGGCATTCGCAAAATGCTCTACCACCTATAACAACCGCCATCTTAAGACAATAACATGTTGTATGTTTTAATAATAATAGTAATAATCTTTATTACACAAGAAACTGAATAATTTACCAACCAAATTGATGGGTAATAAATAATCTTAAATGATATATATTTATAATAAAGATAAGTATACACAATATTGGTTAGTCTAGTTTTTTATAATATATTAGATCTCTTCCCTTTGGGTACGGAATCCTAAAAACTAAAACAACATTAACACCACATCGTCTTGATATAATAATATATCTGTCAAAAGAAACACTAATAAAACTGCAACAAACTTGCATACCCATTGCCACTGTTTGCTTAGAATTAAAAAAAAAGAAAAGCCAAACACTTTCACCGACACCGGAAGCGCGGACATGTTCTACTCATCGTGACGTCACACAAGATGGCCGCCAGTCATCGCTGATCAGCGCTTTTACTCAATACTAGATTTGGAGTGGGTTTACTACTTGTCTTTACTATTTAGAACTGGTGTAGTAGAAATATTTGAGTTATTTATTCATCGAGAGAAGCATGGCATGACTGCGTGGTAATGGTAGCATAGCATTTGTTGTTTATGACGTAAATACGTCTTTAAAATTGCTTCCATAGGGACGAAATTAGAAAAAAACTAAATGATAAAATCGGGGAATACAGTTTAGTGTTGCAGCTACATATCTATAATCCCCATACCAATTTTAATAACACCACTGGATAGCTAAAGAATCAAAGAATTTATTACGCCAAGTAAGGACTGTAACACATCGCGCGCGGCGGAGGGGGGAGATTTAGTGTGAGAAAGTTTTAGCTATTTTCATGTGATTTTATTTCGGAGTAACCTCTATCTATAACATTGCGCATCACCCTGAGACATAAAGTTGTTAAGAGGAATCAATACATGGTTTTGTTTACATAAAATCTAGGCTAAATAACACGCCCCTATTATTTCCGTTTTTTCAGCAACTAATTATCTATTACTAAAGTAAATATGACCATGAAAATCACAGAAATGTTCTGTTTTACCGCCATGTTTAGAGGGCCACCAGACAAATTTGAAATGTTATTAATATAAAGAGTAAAATAACTGTAATTTTATAATGACAATAAAAAAAAATCGGCCTATCTCATAGTCTCATAGTCTCCGTATTCAAAACCAAAACTTGTCTTGCGTAAAGTGTGCGCAAAAACAACTCTGCCTACCCTTTCGGGAAAATAAGCATTACTATTATGCAAAAGATTTTGAGACAGATAGCTGAGTGGTAATAGCTGTACGGACTGCGGTGCCGCTATTCCACGATTCGAGCCCTACCGCTGGCTTGAGCTTTCACCACCTCAAAATACCCATTTTGCGAATGTTCGTCTGGTTAGCGACCACCTTCAAGTAGAAAATCTCTCGCCACGTAACAGTATATTTCAGCCTTGAGTTAACTTACTGGCTAGTATCTATATGAATCGATTACAAAACTTTTTTTTAATATGCCATAGAGAAAACATACCGACCATAATAAAGTTGGGTAATGGAAGGATTATGATAGTGAAGCTAGAAAAAAAATCACATTATCACATAAACGTCAAAAAAGTATCAATTCACTCGTATTAAAAATAACTTACATCTTTCAGAATATATGATATTTGTTGAACATTCCATTACATAGAAATAATCCAAAGCACACCCTTACCATACAATCAAAGTAAAACCTTCAAAAGTCGATCCTTCATACCTACCTATATCCTTTTAAATGTAAAAAAAGCCTTACGCAAAAGCTATTTCGACACACCAAACATACATGCCTCTCTGTCTAATACAAAGGCTCAACGCACTTTGAAAAGAGATAGGTATACAACGCGAGTCGGAACGCGGCTCCGCCTACAAGCCTTGTATAGGCCGGTGGGCGAGACAATGTAAAAAAAAAAAGCAGAACGTATGAGCCAAGGGACAAAAAGGTTTCATCCAGGCTCCATTATTAAACCGCGGTCGTAAGGAGCGCTATCCTTGCAGGGTTCGTTCCAAATTCGAAATCGCTAGGTCATCAGCGTCTGCGTTTTAAGTGGCCAGTCATCGGTGAAAAAATTGGACAATTTCACTTGACAGTGACAGTGTAGTTTTTCTTATTTTTTTTTTAATTTGAGCATTGGCAATTGCCATTGGTGTGATAAAGCTTCAAGTGTTTGTTTTTTAGCGGCGCTCTTCTATTGGTATGCGATTTTTTTTCTATTTTAAATTTGATCCAGTGACAGTGCGTGAAGTGTAGATTTTTATTTTTTAAGTAAATATTCGGTTAGTTAGTTATTGTGCGCGTAGAGCTTTCCGTAGAAACATTGTTATGGCGTGTTTTAAATATGATATCAAGTGTTCATACTCGGTGAAATTTTAAATTTTTACCGTAGGTTTAATAAAAGCCTAAATAGGCTTATTGTTTGCTATATTTTTTTTTAATTTATTCGTAGAAATATAAAAAAGTTTTATATGTTTTTTTTTTAATATTAAGTAATATAAATGACATTATAGGAAACATTTAGGAGTTTGTATAGAAAACACTACGCGTACACCATTATTAATTCTTGCGCTCTTTTGTTTGAGGTTATAGAGGTAATGCGAAATAATACTTCAACCTCCATGCTAAAGTAAAGAACCTTATTTTCTTAATGTCACATTTTGACATACAATTAATAAACACATAATTTAGGCTTTCTGCGGCGCTCATAAAAAGATGCTACTAAATTTAATTTAAAATATTCCACTGCCACGTTTATCATATCAAAAGAGTGTTATAGAACTTTTAGAGCAACTGCTGGAAAACAGAAATTCATTGAAATTTATATGAAATGTCTTATAATGACGTGTTAAGAGTAGAGTGCACGGAGCGCTTACCATACAAACACAGTTTTGTCATATTTTAAATACTAAGTGTTCAAACTCGGTGAAACTTTGCATGTATATCCTTGAGCGTAATATCTATGCTTCAGGTTTGCCAGATTTCCGTAATATTACGTATTTTCAAAAATAATTCGTACAATTGTTTTGTATGGGAATTTTTATTTAGACATTTAGAGATTTAATAAGTAATAAATCGAAAAACTGGCAAACCGCTCCATGAACTCTAACTCTACAAAAAAAAACAATATTTATATAAATTAAATAGATTATTTGTGGTAGCTTGGCAGAGGTGGAATTGTACACGCATTTTTGTTGTTTAAGTAATCACAAACTGTGTAGTAGGTAATTAAACAACTTTAAACGGTTTAAATCGCGTATATATATCATTATTTTAGTCCCGACGTTTCAAACAATCGCGAAAACCTAAGACATCATTGTGGAGTCGGTTTTCTTAATCAAAATAGTTTTCATGTGCAACTTGAATTTTCTTTCTGTGAGAATTGTAATATATTTAGGAACTTTATTATAAAATTGTACACGATTCCCTAAGGCGGGCTTTCTATCTAACATTTTATTTTTTGCATTAATGCCTGCTAAGTGAATCAGCTTACAAATTTACAACGAAAAGAAAAACTGACGTTTTCTGTGTTTGCTACTTTAAAAGAAACTTTACAAGGTAACGAGAAACGGTCTTTCGATTTTGCTGATTAAAAACCTGGTTTAAAAGATGATGTGATTAAACAGCATTGGATAATAGATATAATTTTTGATAAGTCAATACGCACATATACAAATGTATTCATTTATATATATACTAGTTGTTTATATATATATGTATATATATACTAGCTGAGCCCCGCGGCTACACCCGCGTGGTGATGGATGATGATGATAAAATGTATCATATGTGTTAATCCAGCACCACATCTACCTCCATAATTTCATCAAATTTGGTTCAGCCGTTTGAGTGTGAAGAAGTAATAAACATACTAACACACTCACAAACGTTCGCCTTTATAATATTAGTTTGATAAGGATCCATTGAGAGGAGTAGGTCACATATAGCAGATTTACTTGACACTTATCGTTATATTTTGGACAATTCACAAAATATCTTAAATAAATTAATATTAAATAATAGCCTATGTGTTATTCTGATGTGTAAGCTATATCATTGGAAAGTTTCATTAAAATCCCTTCAGTAGTTTATGCGTGAAAGAGTAACAAACATCCATACTAACAAACTTTCGCGTTTATAATATTACTAAGGATATAAAACAAAACTGTATAAATAAAGAACTGAAGACTTCAAATAAATATTAATGGAAAAAGTAAGTTTAAAAACAAACTGCCGTTTCGGAAATTTTAAATATAATAATGACATATTAATTCTACAACAAAGTACTTACCTATATCTTATTATTAATAAGGAACTTGGCCTACGATTCTCCATTTTTTTTTAGCATTAAATCATTGCCGTCTTTAGAAACGCCCCTGTTATTTTCACTTTTTCATCAACTACTTATTACTAATATTAATCTGTAGACAAGCACCTAACGGTGTGTTCCAGCAGCAGTCCTTGAGAACCAGAGAAATTACAGGCAAATGAGACTTAACAACTATGTCTCACGGTGACGGGCGCAGTGCAATTAGTCACTTGTGATGAAATGCATCTGTTTTAGGCAGATGATACCGCTTAACATCAGGTGGACCTCGTGCTTGTTCATTCACAATATCATTAAAAAAACATTACTAAAGATAATATAATTCCGGAAAATCACAAAAATTATAAAAAAATAATAATATTAGTACTGAAAATCAGTAAATTTAATATTTTTGCGACTTGAACACAGTATTTAGCGAGATTTAACCGCCATAAAAACCTGTAATATCTAGTTTTTTAGTAATTTTGAACAAGTTTCATTGGTCGTGGTCAGGAGGAGACTGAAGACGCGCGTCAACGTTTTGAAGGGCTGGTATTTTTTTCAACTACCCGCATTTGATTTAGAAATGTATCATTTCGACGCACAACACTGACATCATCCAAAGGTTTTAACGAACTGCTGTGTGGACCTATTCAGTTGTCTTAAAAAAAACAACATAAAGACACTCAGTCTTTATGTTGTTTTTTTTAAGACAACTGAATAGGTCCACACAGCAGTTCGTTGTGTTATGATTGATTAAGTTTATTTGAAAAATAAAATTATTATATATACACGATGACTTAGATGTTCCCGCAACTCAATTTTGCTACTAAATTGGGCAGAAGTTGAAAGAAAGATAGAAAGAAAAGTATTTTATTGTCACAAAAAATAATACAGTAACTACAATTAACATATACCTAAATGTAAACATAATTGGCAATAGAGTGCATGCACAGCACTGGACTGCATGTCTGTCTATGATTATTATTATTATTTTATCAAGGCTGATTTTCAGCATACCCCTTTTCTCAAATGAAGTTGTTTGTCTAGTCAAAGTCAAAATCATTTATTAAATTTAGGCGTCTACGACGCTCTTATGAAGGTCAATTACAAATTTTAGTATTGAAATATTCTTCATTGTACTGCCACGTTCAGCAAATAAATTGTATAGAGCCACTGCGAGAAGAACGGACAAGAAACTCGGGGCCATTTTTTTTTTTTTTTTTTTTTTTTTTTTTTATGCCTGATAGGTTAGCCTTTGACCACTATCTCACCTGATGGTAAGTGATGATGTGGTCGAAGATGTTGTTCAGGCTAACCTAGAAGTACTGGCTCTCAAGGACAGCTGCCGGAACACACCGTTAGGTGCTTGGCGACAGATTTTCTACTTGAGGGTGGTAGCTAGCCAGGCGGGCGTTCGCAAAATGCCCTACCACCATGCTATAACGACTGCCATCCTAAGACAACAACCGGGACCGACGGCTTAACGTGCCCTCCGAAGCACGGAAACGCTCAGTAGTAATGTCACTAGCGGTCACCCATCCAACTCCTGACCGCGCGCGACGTTGCTTAACTTTGCTGATCGGTTGAGAACAGCTAAGTAAACTTCGCTACGAGCGCTTCAAACATCTTTTGACAATGTGTTACATACTTACTATATAATAAAGTTATTACAATATTTGTTAAAATTATGTAGGTGACAGGCAATAGCTTGGCAGAGGCGGAATTGTCCAGGCATTTTTGTCGTTTAAGTAATCAGAAACTGTGTAGTAGGATTTTTTTATCAATATGTTTTTCACGTGCAACTTGGATTTCTGTAGTATTGTGTGCAGCTTGAATACAGTAGTATTAGAGTAGCGGGCTACTTATTCATTATGGTCTTAATTATAGTTGTTGCGTTGTAACACATATCATAGTATAGATATATTAGAATAAAAAATTACAATATTATTTTTGACATCTGTCAACAACAAGGTTACTGTAGCGAACTAGCTATTAGAACCTATGACGATGAATATTAATAAAAAAAAACAATATAACTAATACTACTGATAATGAAACATTGTAGGTTCCACCTGAAGGGTATACTAGTACTGAGTCTGGTGACTCATGAGGTTCGATTCTCTTAGCTATTGAACGGCGTTAACGCAACTTAATTGCATGAAAATTGTAGTTTTTGACAGTATCCGTAGTCTGCCCGCTATTTAGGTTCGATCGCAAGTCAGTGGCTTGTTATCAATAGTTTTTGACATATTTTGTATGCTTTAAGCTATTTTGTTGCGATTGCGTCGCTGCAGTGGCATAAAATATTTTGGAGGATTTAAGATACAAAAATAGCTCAATGATTTAAATATATACATTTATTTAATGTATTGTTTGCTACAAAACAACTGTATCGATGTTTTGACTGATGCTTGATTGATAGAAGTTTTCATTATTATATCAGTGGAAAAATTTGCAAGCCATATCACAGCCATACGATAGCGACGCGATTGCTATACAACTGCGATTAGGAGCTAGAATTAGCAGACTACCCTAGAATTTGACATTAACAGCAGTTCAATCGCAGAAGCATCGCAATAGTGTGGCGTTTGATCAATAGCTAAGAGAATTGGGGCCCTGGAGTTATCACAATAATAGTGAACAATTAATTTTGGAAGCCACCGTACATATTATATAGATATATAATGCTGACAACGTGTAAATAGCTTTGTGAGGGATTCGAGCCTAGGTCAGCAATATATTAGGTGTAACAAAACGTAAAACGTGCTTGGTGCATATCTTTAGAACTGGATTCCAGGATGCAGTTAACTTAAAACCATGAGAACCTTGAAGCCAGTATGCATGAACAACATCTTCGACCACATCATCACTTACCATCAGGTGAGATAGTGGTCAAAGGCTAACCTATCAAGCATAAAAAAACCTCTCGATTAAAATTATGATATTTCTTATTCCAATAACTTCCGTGGAGATGAAAATAGAGAGATGAAAATAGGAGATAGAAATTATTATTAACTCGATAAAAATATATAAATATTTTTATCGAGTTTAAGAGTAGAGTGCACGGAGCTTTTTCCATACAAACGTAGTTCCGTCATATTTTAAATACTAAATGTTCAAACTCGGTGAAATTTTGTGTGCATATTGCTGAGTCTAATATCTATGCTTTTGGTTTGCAAGTTTTTCGATTCATTATTTATTTTATGTCAAATTATAAAATCCCATACAAAATGATATTTGGAATTATTTTTGAAATTACTTAATTTTACGGTAATCTGGCAAACCAGAAGCATAGATATTAGGTTCAAGGATATACATAAAAAGTTTCACCGAGTTTGAACACTTAGTATTTAAAATATGACGAAACTATGTGTCTATAAGAAAAAAAGAAAAATAACAAATATACACTGAGAAAAATCTAAAGTCAAAAGCGCCCTAATTACGGCCAATTTATATGGTATAAGGCGAAAAACCGACCAAACGTAAATACGTACAAAAACGCCTTCCAACGTTAAAAGGCGTTAAACGAGGTCAGTGAAGGCGAATGTTTCTTTTCGTCTTCATTTAAGGTGTATTTTGTGGTCTTTCTTAAATATTGACTTTTCGATAAGGCTGATTAAGTCGTACGTTATAGTGATAATCACCGTATATAAACCGCCGTAAAAGTAAGGTATATTTTATGGTCAATACTGCAATTATTATCGTATAACAAGTTCAATTCTGAAAATACTTTACGTAAGGCGTTTTTGACGGTTGTGTTTATTATAAAACATGGTACATTTTTATTGATTGGTGAAAATGATCTTAAGAGTTGTGAATTCATCTTACGTATTTACAATTCAAGGGTAAAAGGTCAAATTCGATTTAAGCCTTTAAGTCGTTTTTCTCAGTGTACATATAATATATTAAGTTAGTAATATAAATCATAATTTTATCTTATTATAAGATATAAGTTTACATAGGAGGTACACAAAAGGAGTATGGCAAAGTGAATAACAATAATAATTTATTTGCCAGAAAATTATTAAGTGTGTAACAATTATTTTTAACTAAGACCAAGGTTTAAACAAATTTAAATTAGAATAATAACTTACTAAAAATCCCAGCAGGTCCCAAACTAGGCAACGCCTGTATCTTGGCGACCCAGAACAGAACAGAACACCGATGTTTGAATGAAAAGCACCACGAGCATGCTAGCTTTAAGTCACATGAAATATTTTATAACTATGTATTGAAAATTGTCTAAATAATTGCTGAGCATCACCCAATCGAACAAAAGAACTTAACGCGCTCGCGTTCATTTACCCCGGAGGTTTACTTCACGATTTTGATACGAATCTACTCTAAACTATTTTATTCGACTAAGGCTCAATTTCGCCAATATCAGTTTAAATTCAGTCAAACTTTGAAGCAGTGATGGCTCAGTGGCATTGGCTATCGACTGCCGTGCCGCAGGTCCATGGTTCGAATCCCGCCGCGCGCTTGAGCTTCTTTAGGAAGGGCGTTTTGCGAATGCCCGCCTGGCTAGCAACAACCTTCAAGTAGGAAATCTGTCGCCAAGCACATCACGGTGTGTTCCGGCAGTTGTCCTTGAGAGCCAGTAATTCTAGGCTAAGCCTGTTAACACCTTCGACATCATCACTTACCATCAGGTGAGATTGTGGTCAAAGGCTTACCTTTTTAAAAATCTCTGGCTGCTTAATACTATTTTTTTTAAATTATATCAAGTTATTCGTACAAATAAATATTGCATTCTGTATTATTGAATCCCCTAGAGATATAAGATCACGGTATTTGTCAATTACAATTTATTAAATATTTTGACATATGATCTGTCATTTTAGATTGATCGGTGTGTGACAGATTGGAGAAGTCGATTTTGTGTCATTTGGGATTAAATTTGCCGCACATTTCGTTTAAGAATAATGAAAAGATATGAAACATATATAATATATGTTTCATATCTTATATATTATAGAGGTAGGTCGTTTTAGTTCGAGTCCGGCTTAGTGGGTAGCAACCGCAGTAGGTATCAGAAATTAAGACCCGGAAGTAGTGTCCAAACACTACTTTTTTGCATGGTGGTAGGGCATTTTGCGAATTCCCGCCTGGCTAGCGACCACCCTCAAGTAGAAAATATATCGCCAAGCACCTAACGGTGTGTTCCGGCAGCAGTCCTTGAGAGCCAGTGAAATAACAGGCTCATGAGACTTAGGTAACAGCTATGTCTCAAGGTGACGGGCGCAGTGCAATTCGTGACTTGTGATTCGCGAAATGCATCCGTTATAGGCAGAAGTTAGTACGCTCAACATCAGGTGGGCGTCGAGCATGTGCCGTCACAATAACATAACAAAAAAAATGCTATTGCATATTTTAACCCCATATGTAATTATAAAATGTATTTTTTCTTGTCCCTCTTGATAAGGTTTTGCTATTTTATTATTATATTATACTAGCGGCCCGCCCCGGCTTCGCACAAGAATTTAACAAAAAATATAAACTGAAACACTTAAAAAGTAGTTATTGTGACATAACTGTAATAGTTAGACATATTGTATTACGAACTTTTTTTGTAGATATTGATAGCCTCTATAAAGTTGTAGTACAACACTTTGCTCTATTGTCAACAATGTCTGCAGCGTACGCGATATAACGATTTTTTAGGTATTTTTTTCACACGTTGTGTTACATTATCGAAGTTTTCATACGGATCTCTAAGTTTTTGAAAATATTCTATAGCCTATGTTCATTAGGGATTATGTAGGACTGTAATGGTGAAAGAATTTTTCAAATCAGTTCAGTAGTTTTTAAGTTTATTCGTTACATACCAAAATACAAATCTTTCCTTTTTATAATATTAGTTCAGGTATAGATAGAAAAAAAAACTAAAATTGTTGTCTGTACAGATATAGTACCAGAATACTTAAAGTATCTTATATTTCGTAAATCTCTCGATTTTACTGTAAAAATATAGTTCGAAAACCCACGCTTTCGACCACAGACAATAATGGAGGCGTAATACTTTTTTTTCTGGCAAGGGCACTAAACTTCTCCGTGCCTCTCGAGTGAGACCTCTTTCAATGCAGCCAACATTCAAATCGAGTGTGAGATGTTCTTATTTTAAAATTCTTGTCGATGATTTTTATTTTAGTTTTTGTACGTTAACAATAGGTTTGGATTGGTGTACCTTTTTAGGAATATTTTAAGTTTGATTTCAAGTAAATTTTGGAGCGCGTTAGGGTAGCTTGTTTAGTTGTTCTTTACTATCTAAGGTAAGGAATGTTCGCTGCGGTTATGACTGGGATGGGTGACCGCTAGTTGCTTTTGCTATTGATCGTATTGATTGTAATTTGAAGAGCACGTTAAGCCATCGCGTCTGTCCCCGTTTTTGTCTTAGTATGGCATTCGTTATAGAATAGAATACTCTTTATTGTTACACCACAAAACAAGAAAAAACATGATGAAGCGCTCGTAGCGAAGTTTACTTAGCTGTTCTCAACAGATCAGCAAAGTTAAGCAACGTCGCCCGCGGTCATGAGTTATGGATGGGTTACCGCTAGTGACATTACTACTGAGCGTTTCCGTGCTTCGGAGGGCACGTAAAGCAGTCGGTCCCGGTTGTCGCCTTAGGATGGCAGTCGTTATAGCATGGTGGTATGCCCGCCTGGCTAGCTACCACCCTCAAGTAGAAAGTCTGTCGCCAAGCACCTAACCGTGTGTTCCGGCAGATGTCCTTGAAAGCCAGTACTTCTAGGTTAGCCTGAACAACATCTTCGACCACATCATCACTTACCATCAGGTGAGATAGCGGTCAAAGGCTAACCTATAAAACATATAAAAAAAAACATGTTGACTACAAACAAACAAATAAGGTGTTACAATGGGCGGCCTTATCACTAAAAGGGATCTCTACCAGGCAACCATGGTGGTGTCATCCATCTGGTAATCTACCAACCTTAAGACGCTGTCAATTGCTGAAATTTTGTCACTATCGGATTGCGTGGGAGCGAAAGAGAGGCAGCGATGGTGAAATCGCGATCAGTTTTAGTAAAATCCGAAAGTAAGCTTAATAACACAAAACTAGTTACTTAAATCGAAAATGTAACTTTTCTTGTCCCTCTTGATAAGGTTTTGATATTATATTAATATATTTTCATACTTATTCATACGTATATACTTAAGATATTTACGTTACAAGCGTAATTTAGAGTCAACTTTGCAATTTTATTCTAAAGAGAAATTTTAAGGAAACGCGTTTCGGACTTTTCTAGTCCTTAGATAATGTGATCAAGATTAATATATAATTTTCTTACTGCTACAAACTAAATACATTTTGCTTAAAAATCTGTTTAAATAAAGCTATTTAGATGTCAGCGTCTGAAGTAGAAAACTGTCGCCAAGCGTTTAACAGTCTGCTTCGGCAGCTGTACTTGAGAGCGGGTAACTCTGGGTAAGGATGAACATCTTACCGCATCGTTACTTCAGGGTCTATAGCGAATGACGCTGCCCTCCGTAACGTAACTTGCAGTGCCGTGGCGTTTGGAAGTCATTTCATAGAAATAAATACAGTAGTGCCGCTACAACCGAATACATGCAGCCTTGGAAATTGCTTTTTTTATTTTATTACTGATAGGTTACACCTTTGACCACTATCTCACCTGATGGTAAGTGATGATGTGGTCGAAGACGTTGTTCAGGCTAACCTAGAAGTACTGGCTCTCAAGGACAGCTGCCGGACCACACCGTTGGGTGCTTGGCGACAGACTTTCTACTTGAGGGTGGTTGCTAGCCAGGCCGGCTATAACGACTGCCATCCTAAGGCAACAACCGGGACCGACGGCTTAACGTGCCCTCCGAAGCACGTGCACGCTCAGTAGTAATGTCACTAGCGGTCACCCATCCAACTCATGACCGCGCGCGACGTTGCTTAACTTTGCTGATCGGTTGAGAACAGCTAAGCAAACCTCGCTACGAGCGCTGCTGCTTGTAGTTGCATTGCTCGGAATCGAATTCAATCTGGTGCTTTAACGGTCAAAGGCTATCCTATCACTATTACTACATAGTATAAAACACAGTCGCTGTCTGTCCCTATGTATGCTTATATCTTTTAAACTACGCAACGGATTTTGATGCGGTTTTTAATAGATAGAGTGATTAAAGAGGAAGGTTTATATGTATAATAACATCCATTACATAGTGGAGAAATACTGTTATTTTTGAGGTTTCTAATGTGATGTCGTAAATAATTACATTTTTTCCGCTTATGCGGCGGGAGTGTTTAGTAGTGTAATAAGTAAATAAGTAAAAATGTAGTGTATGAATTTAGATATTCCAAAGATAGCAAGAAATCTTCATTGTTTAGGAAAAGAAGAATTGTTTTACTCTAAATTTAACCCGTGCGGGCCACGAGCAGTAATGAATAAATCAAAACTATTGGATCGATTTTAATCATTTTTTCAGTGAATGACATAGGCTATATATTTTATACCCGTGCGAAGCCGGAGCGGGCCGCTAGTATAGTATAAAACAAAATCGCTTCCCTCTGTCTGTCCCTATGTATGCTTAAATCTTTAAAACTACGCAACGGATTTTGATGCGTTTTTTTAATAGATATAGTGATTCAAGAGGAAGGTTTATATGTATAATACATGCATAATATAGTAGAGAAACACTATAATTTTAGAGGATTCTAATGTGACGTCAAGAGTAACCTCTAAAGAAAACATGTTTGTATTGTCTAATGACATAAAAACTGTGAACGTTGTATATAAAGACATTATGTAGTATATTTATAATATTTATATCAGTATTGCACGCGTGCGAAGCCGGAGCGGGTCGCTAGTCAGTTATAAAAGGTACCTACGTTGCACCGACCTCACCTAATTGGGATGATAGTTAAAAGATGATAAAGAATGTTTATAAGAAGATTTGTAATTTGTATGCATAAGTACAAATCGACCAAAAAAAACCCTTTTCTTATGTGTTAGTGACGGAACAAGATTGAGGCCCACCTGATGTTAAGCGGACTAACCTCTGCCTATAACAGATGCATTTCATCACAAGTCATGAATTGCACTGCGCCCGTCACTTTGAGACATAAGAGTTGTTAAGTCTCATGTGACTGTAATGTTCTAAGCTCTTAAGGACTGTTGCTGGAACACACCGTTAGGTGCTTGGCGACAGATTTTCTACTTGAGGGTGGTAGCTATCCAGGCGTGCATTCACAAAATGCCCTTCCACCGTGCGGTGAAGCTCAAGCCGGCGGTGGAGATCGAACCAGGGTCCTGCGGCACGGCAGTCCGTAGCTATTACCGCTCGGCCATCATTGCTTCAAAACCTACATAATTTATTAAGGGTGTGAACATAGCAATGCGGTCGGGGGTCATTTTTTGTGATAGCCGTTCAGACGGTGTCCAACTGCGCTGAGGGATGGTAGAGGTTATATTTTATGTAAATGTATTTTTAAACGTTTCTTCTAGTTTATATTTCCATATGACATTGTTTTTTTTTGCCCAATTTGACAAGTTTTCATTTTAGCTGGATCCCGGAACAGGAAAGTCATTTCGAGATTTTAGAACGTTTATATGTTAATTTTATTTCCATGTGTGGTCGGTATTGAATTGTTTTTTTTTAATAACTACTTGAATACCGAAAAAAACCATTAAAACCTTTGTCTTGCATAAATAAAAAGGTATCCACGTTTACAACTAGAAACTACAATTACTAATTAGACCATAAAATTCTTATCACGATCTGGAGTACTTTTAATTTTATTTAGAAAAATAAAAGGAATATTATATGGGGCTTTAATTATAATTTTTTATTTTTTTTATGCCTGGTAAGTTAAGACTACTATCTCACCTTAAGACTACTATCTCACCTGATGGTGAGTGATGATGTGGTCGAAGATGTTGTTCAGGCTAACCTAGAAGTTAACAAAGATAAAAGAAATCTCTCCGTGGGGTGCCGGGTTAGAATTGCACCTCCCATATCATCCCGTGGGTTTTAGAGGCGACAAAGGGAAAAATATTGGAAGGTGGGAAGCAGCGCCTTCTAAAGAACTGCCATCTTACACTGCGATCTCCAAGCCGCCTGCCAAGCGTGGGGATTGTGGCAAAAACCCCCTTAATAGGGTAAGGCTGTGTTCATCAGTGGACGAGTCGGCTGTTACAGTACAGTACAGTAAAAGAAATCTCTAATTAAGTAGTCGTGAACTAAGCATCACATAACATTTCTTTTTCTAAGGACGGTTTCAAAGTTACTATACGCAAAATGCTTGTCGAGCGGAACACACACATTTTCACCTCAATACGTCGAGGAAATTGCAATGTGCAAGAAAAACTGCTTAAATAATATAATAAATACAATTGGTAATTTTAACCGTAGTTCATTGTACACCGAGGGGAGAAAACTCTAGTTTCCTTCAATCATACTCTCGAAAAAAATACTTTCTCCCGAGTGATACATAGTGCTTTATACTACACCTACGAGGAAAATAAAATCATTATAAGTTTTCTCGTACTTATCTCGAGACTTCTCAGTAAGTTCTTTATGACTTCATGAGCTGTATTTTTATTTCTGGTGGCGTCATCATTATAAAATCGACACTTTCACTATTAAATGACATTTAGGAAAATTATTTAGAATAATTAAAAGCGTACTGTTAAATTATCAAGTCAATTTGCTTCTTTGTTCATCATACGAACGGCTAGGGCATGGAACACCCTGCCTGTGTCTGTGTTTCCGGTTAAGTACAATATAGGGGTCTTGAAACGCGAGTGAATAGGTATCTTCTGGGTAAGCGCGCTCCATCATCGATCACATCATCACTTAACATCAGGTGAGATAGTGGTCAAGTGCTACCCAGTTTGGTATAAAAAAATAAATATTTTGAAATTCATAAAGGTTTCTTTTTAATTTTAAAAACCCTTTCCACTCCAGCGGATAAAAAGCACTGCATGCAGATTTCGGATGACAAACAAAACCTTTCAGGTTAAACAGATATAATAAGCTTATATCGAAGTGAAGGAAGCAGTGATGGCTCAGTGGCATTGGCTATGGACTGCCGCGCAGCAGGTCCATGATTCGAATCCCGCCGCGGGCTTGAGCTTCAACGCATGGTGGAAGGGCATTTTGCGAATGCCCGCCTGGCTAGCGACCACCCTCAAGTAGAAAATCTGTCGCCAAGCACCTAACGGGTGTTCCGGCAGCAGTCCTTGAGAGCCAGTGAAATTACAGGCACATGAGACTTAAGAACTATGTCTCAAGGTGACGGGCGCAGTGCAGTTCGTGACTTGTGAGGAAATGCATCTTTTATAAGCAGAGGCTAGTCCGCTTAATATCGGGTGGGCCTCGAGCTTGATCCATAACAATAACATAAAAAAAAGGTATATATTAGTTGGTATATATGAGTATATATGTACTAGGAAATATAATAACGCATAGTCCGGGTCCCTTCAAACAAAAATAAATTAACACCAATCAAAACGGACCAATAGCGTTGCATCAATATTAATTCAAACAATTGTACCAATCTACCTTCATTAAAGACCCCGCCATCTTGCCAACCGTCCCACGGACATTCCAATTTCAAATTATACGCGTCCCGTCCCTCTCGAACCGGTGAGACAGACCGAGATGTCAGATATGTTTTTTCGAATCATTTTTAAATTGCTTGGTGGCCAGTCCTTTTTGATGTCGGTTGTATTGTTTAATTTTTTTTTTCGATACGCTTCCCCGTCGTGTCCTTTTCGTTTGCCGCGGTTGTTTTTTTTATGTATTTAATTTGTATATAACATGAAATTTTATTATAAAAACTAGAATGTTTTCACTAATTTTAGTAAATAATACGGGATAACTCACGGGAATATCGAAGCGCTCGTAGCGAAGTTTACTTAGCTGTTCTCAACCGATCAGCAAAGTTAAGCAACGTCGCCCGCGGTCATGAGTTGGATGGGTGACCGCTAGTGACATTACTACTGAGCGTTTCCGTGCTTCGGAAGGCACGTTAAGCCGTCGTCGGTCCCGGTTGTTGTCTTAGGATGGCAGTCGTTATAGCATGGTGGTAGGGCATTTTGGTAATGCCCGCCTGGCTAGCTACCACCCTCAAGTAGAAAATCGGTCGCCAAGCACCTAACGGTGTTCTGGCAGCTGTCCTTGAGAGCCAGTAATTCTAGGTTAGTCTGAACAATATCTTCGACCACATCATCACTTACTATCAGGTGAGATAGTGGTCAAAGGCTAACCTATCAGGCAAAAATAAAAATAAAGTCAGATAGATCCGACTATAGTTTCAACCACATTTCGTGGTCTTTTTAGAGCTCGGGTGGTTGAAACTATAGTCGTAGCTATCTGACTTATTCACGTGAGTTACCCGGTATTATTTACTAAAATAACATGAAATATATTCAAATACAACAAAATTGTGTATGAAAGATGATTCTTCGTTGGACGAGTGGCTTAAAACGGCAGTTTGCATTCTCGAAGACCTTGTTCGATCCCCGAGACGAGTAAACTTTATAGGGTTTAAAATTTGACAGTATTCTATGAATTTATTATTACCTACTCAGATTATTTCGTAGACACTTCTTGTGCTCCTTGAAACAAATAAAAGTAATCGGGAACTGCTTGAAATTTTAATTGTAAGAATCGGAATAAATAACAGATAAACTACAAAGTAACTAAAATAATGAATCGCCATCGAGTCGTGAGCTACCCTGAAAGTTTCAGTCGGAGAGCTGATCGGGAAGTGTTCGAAATTTTAGTTGAAACGTCAGACGTAGAACGTAGTTTTTCACTGATTTGAAACGAAAAATATTCGACCACTAAATGAAAAATACACCGGGATGTGGTCAAAACTATAGTCTTATGTATGTGAGTAATCGATATGGCTTATGTATGTGAGTAATCGAGTATTTTCTTTAAAAAAGAAAGCGGCCTAATACACAAAATAACAAAAAAAACTGACTACAAGTATAAAATATTCTAAAAATGCACTAAAAAGTTTATAAACCTTAGCGCTTATAATGGATAAATAATCTACTACTCGTCATTTCTCAAATATAAAGAAAAAATTTGTTTGGATTGCACATTAAAAAATACAGTCGACATGAAAACCTCCTCCTTTTTTGAAGTCGGTTAAATTCGTGTTAAAAATCCCGCTTTAAATTAATTATATTTGCTCTAAACCTTTGTCAATGATTCTTCCATGTTGATAACGATAGGAAATAGAAGTGATTTTGATAAGCTGACCTTAGAAAGTAAGTACCTACAATGTAAGTTCTTAACATTACCAAAAGAAAAATTGACATAACAGCTGTCGAATATAAAAAAAAAATATATCAAAATCGTTACAGCATAACATTAGAGACACACACAAAAAAATACAGTCGAATTGTGAACCTCCTCCATTTTTAAAGTCGGTTAAAAATCGTGAGGAAAATCCCGCTTTACATTATTAATATATTTTGCTCTGAACCTTTGTTAATCATTATTATATTTTGTTCAAAGTTAGTCTTTGGATACTTTCACCTGATGGTAAGTGATGATGTGGTTGAAGGTGTTGTCCAGGCTAACCTAGAATTCCATGATAGGAAATAGAAGTGATTTTGATAAGCTGACCTTACAATGTAAGTACCTACAATGTAAGTACTTACAATTACCAAAACAAAATTGACATTGTAACAACTAGAACTGATAGAAGGAACAATCGATTCGTTTTCGACATCACGCCGCGACGCCCGGTCATTGTCAAGGCTACAGCTATTATAGTACGTAGTGCGTACTTTATGTAACCGAAACGTTAGCCAAGCGGTTATACTCTGCGGACTGTCGTGTCGCAGGTCCATGGTTCGATACCTACTTGAGCTACATCGAATGGGCATTTTGTGAATGCTTAAGTAAAATATCCGTCGCAAAACTAAATGGCTTCAGCAAAACCTGCTTACCTTAAACACTAAGAAGACTATGTATTTATGTTTCCATAAAACTGCTGCATCAGCGCCGGACACTTGCACCGATATCAAACTTCATGATCAGATTTGCAATGCCCAACCCTGTACTTGTGAAACTTTAACCCGCACTCAGTGGTTCAAATACCTCGGCGTACACTTAGATGAGAATTTAACATTCAAAAAACATATTGAGGTTCTCTCAGCCCGAATTAGAAAGGTCATAAGTGTAATGCGTAATCTCCGGTTCGTAGCATGCGCTGACACCCTGAAATTTGTATATTATGCACTCTGTCAGTCGTTGATTGTCTACTGCATAACATGTTGGGGTAGTGCTGCAAAGACACATATAATACGGGCTGAACGTGCTCAGCGATCGGTTTTAAAGATAATGCTTCGAAAACCTCTCAAGTACTCAACTTTTGACCTATATGAGGAAGCCGAAGTGCTTTCTGTGCGTCAACTGTTCATACTGAAAACTACGATTTCTATGCACCGATCAGTCATTTCTTCTTCCGACTATGAGTTTCTGACAAGTCGTAGAGTGTACAGATTGACCACACCATCCGTAAACAGTAAGTTTGCTAAGCGTTTCGGTGATTTTGTTCGAATGTATGTTTATAACAGAGTGGTCTCAGTATGTGACATAAAAGACAAAACAGTGAAAAAAGCTCACACAATTATTTATAAATGGTTATTATCGTTAAGCTATGATGACACAGAAGATATATTGAACGTAGTACGCTAGACATAACCCACAAACCTTAATATATAAAACAGTCATATAATAGTATTGATCTGTGTATCTTGTATTTTTTTTTTTATGATATATTTTTCATTTTATTTGTCTTAGTAGAATTTATTTTTAAGCCATACCTGCATTTAGAAATTTAAATCTTACATAAGTAAGTAAAAGTGACATAAAACTATGTCTGCTGAGGATTACAATCAATCATATCAATCGTTTATGAATGAGTAATCAGGCTTCCTCGATACAGGCTTGCCTAGTGAGGAAACCAAAGAATAAAAAGACTTATCTAGATATATGTTTCTTCTACATTATACAACTGTTATAAACCTATGCTTTATAAACTTATACCTATGTACTATTATATCTGTATGTATTTTGTAGTAATAAATTTATTTTCATTTTCATTTCATTTTCAAAGCACCACCAAATAGTGTTACAAAATTACAAATTTACGAGAGGAAAAATTATGTCATATGCGGGATTGGAACCAGCGCCATCCACCTCTATGGCCCGGGTATGCTCTTACCATTTAAGCTAACATGACATTATGACTCGTAACTCAATTTGTTTTGCATTCACATAGTTGTATAGTTGTGTATACGGTTAGTTAAGTCTCAATGTGCCTGTAATTTTACTGGCTCTCAAGGACAGCTGCCGGAACATACTGTTAACTGCTTGGCGACAGATTTTCTAAATGAGGGTGGCCGCTAGCCAGGCGCGCGTTCGCTAAATAGGCTACCACCACGTGGTAAAGCTAAAGCCCGTGGTGGGGTTCGAACCATGGACCTGTGGCATCGCAATCGCAGTCCATAGCTATAACCGCTCGGCCATCATAGTTTCAAAAAGTCCAACATAAAAATGTGGCGGTTCAACTCGATAGCCGTTTTTTTTGGTCTGACAAATCGGGAACTGTATAGCATTATATACAGGGTTATTGGAAAAATGCTAACAACCTCATAGGGTTGACTTCTGCTAGTCCTAATAAACATTTTGCGATGATTTTTTAGTTTAGAAAAAAAAATTATAGTTGTTTTTTTTTTTTGTTTTAATGCCTACTCTGAGGTAAGAGCCCGCCGCGGCAACCCTAGACCGCGCCGTGGTCTTTTTGAATAGAGTTTTAAATATTTACATCGAGCAAAGTAATAAAAAATATGAAATAATACATTACAGGCTCATGAGACTTTTATCATCAGGTGGTCCTCGTGCTTATTCATTCAAAAACATAAAGAAACTAACACAAAACAAACAAAAAAGAAAATTAAAAAAAAAAGCTTATTTGTCAAAACAAAATGTTTGTTAGGACTACCGACTAGCAGTAGTCAACCCAAAGAGGTTGTTGGCGTTTTATCAATAACTCTATCTAATCCGCACTTTTTTTTTTTTTTTTTATGTTTTTGTGACGGAACAAGCTCGTGGCCCACCTGATGTTAAGTGGACTAACCTCTGCCTATAACAGACGCATTTTGACGCAATTGACGAATTCCACTGCGCCCGTCACCCTAAGTCATTACAGTTGCTAAGTGTCATGTGCCTGTATTTTTTATAATCATTTACTGCGTCTCAAGGACTGCTGCCGGAACACACTGTTAGGTGCTTGGCGACAGATTTTCTAATTGAGAGTGGCCGCTAGCCAGGCGAGCGTTCGCAAAATAGCCTACCACCATGTGGTAAAGCTCAAGCCCGTGATAGGGATGAAACATTGACTTGCGGCACTGCAATCCAAAGCTATAACCGCTCGGCCATCATAGTTTCAAACAGTCCAACATAAAAATGTGGCGCTTCAACTCGTTAGCCGTTTGTTTTTTGGTCTGACAAATCGAGAACTGTTTGAACGGAACATTATATATAATCCGCACATACCCAATAAATAGCTTAAACATTTTCCTGTTACTAGAAATACACACCGTACACTCAATCGAATCGATTTGCCATTCGTCCGGTCAAAATAAAAACTGAGTTAATTGTTTTGGCGGTAAAAAACCGCGCCATATTGTGAACGCCATCTTTGTCCTTCGCGGTTGACCAATCACAGTGGGATATGTTTGGCATGATAGGAAATGTGTTGCTATTTCTGTTTGATTGTTTATTTTTAGTTACTAAATTAAGAAAAACGCTGGAAAATTAAATATTTTAATTATTTTTTTTCAAATTCACATAATTTATTTGCCAGAATACAAACATTTCATGTTACATATTGAGTTGTTGTACAAATGTGCTGCTTTAGAATTCAGTCTGCAAGAATACGTGCAAATGTTTTGTCAAGTCGCAATCATTATTACTAAAATTAAATATTGTCAGTTAACATTTGTAAATCCCTTGACATTCTAAATACTCTTTTACAATATAAAAGCAATTATCTAATAGCCACTTACAAAGCCTCTTTCTAAAGATTTGTCCATCTAGTTGTTTCAACCCATCAGGTAACTTATTGAATATTAAAATACAAATATTATACAATTCTTCTATAAATTATAATTTTTGGCTGTGTTGCTAGTTCGTTCTACTAAACTTTATCACATAAAACACGAAATTCAGTAAAGAGTTTTTAAATGTCTTCTTAATACTTTTTCTTGACACCTGTTGAATTTATTACGTAATTATGTTTTGTTTTATATGTTATTGCGACGGAACAAGCTCGAGGCCCACCTGATTTTAAGCGGACTAAACTCTGGCTATAACAGATGCATTTCATCACAAGCGAATTGCACTGCGCCCGTCACTTTGAGAGATACATACCTAGTTGTTAGGTCTCGTGTGCCTGTAATTTCACTGGCTCTCAAGGACAGCTGCCGGAACACACCGTTGGCGCTTGGCTCGCTTGGCGACAGATTTTCTACTTGAGGGTGGTAGCTAGTCAGGCGGGCATTCGCAAAATGCCCTACCCCCATGCTATAACGATTGCCATCCTAAGACAACAACCGGCACCGGCTTAACGTGCCCTCCGAAGCACGTGCACGCTCAGTAGTAATGTCACTAGCGGTCACCGATCCAACTCATGACCGCGCGCGACGTTGCTTAACTTTGCCGATCGGTTGAGAACAGCTCAGTAAACTTCGCTACGAGCGCTTCATTACACCTACGTCTTAAACAACTACAAATCCAGTAGCCACTATAATTTTATTTTAAATACTTCGAGCTACTTTAATCAATATCCTCTAATAATCTCTAAAGTAGCCAAAACAGTAACCCTTCAACGGCTGTCGCCTGTCAGCCGAACAAAATAATGTCGCCGGGTCGTTAAGACCCCTACAATGGAAGGATTAATTTTTAAATCTTTATTGTCATAGACAATTGTCAAAATGGTCAATGTGGTAGACCAAAGCCGTGACTGTAAAGTTTTTTTGGGGAAACGTCAAATGGTGCTAATTTTTCGATTAGATAAGATTTGAACTGCGACTGTAGAAGGGGCGTTAAGATTTTATCGTTGACGAGCTTAAGTGTTTTGAGTAAAAAGTGACGTTTTGGGTACTAAGATTGTAATTAAAGATTTCCTTATCATTGAATCGTTTTTAAATGGATTGATTTCCAAGAAGCTGAATTTTTTGTACTGTTTATATAAGTTACCACGTTATGATATAAAGATTGTCGCTACTATTTACATAGAGAAATCATTGTTATGCCAAGATTTTGTATCTCTCACTATTGTTAGTATGAAAATATATAATTTATCTTCGTTTGTCTGCGTAAAACGTTGTTTTGGAATCCCTAGGTAAATTTTCATTAACAGCTTGACACACAGTTTCAAACTGTCCAAACGGCTGGCAACAGGCTCGCCATTGATACCAAAATATATCTGTCGAAACGTAGATGCTTATATACCTCTTCTCCTACATAATACTTTGTAAAGGTGTGATAAATTGATAATACACAGATATATTTTTTTTATGTATGTTGTTGATGTTTTATAAATTAGATAGGTACTTGTCCCCTCTGTGAAAGTCATCAATTCAATTCTCTTTTATTTCAGGCAAAATTATACCCATTAAAATATTATTAATTAAATCAATTTGTTACAAATGTCAGGCAAAAAATATCAAGTAATAGCGCAGCCTTATCTATTAACCCATTGGCATCGGCGATAATGATAAAAAAAGAATTTCATTCATAACTAGGACATAGTGGTCATGTCAATGACAACTTAGCTACTTTAGCTTAGTATTATATTATGTACAATGTTATCTTGTCCATATAAGTGCTAATGTAATGCACATATAGATAGTATAGATCTTAAGTGTAGAAGTTAAGCATTGTACTTTAGCTGAGCAATAAAATTGTTATTATTATTATTAACTTATTTCAATTTCAATTCAATTTCCAAACAGCTATGTTAACATATTCTTATGTAGTGTATTAAAAAACACTGTTACAATGAAATTACAAATACCTGTTGCTGAAGATAACATAGGATTTAAATTTCACCCTTTCACATAACGTAGGCAATTCGGAGCTATATGGTCTGGACTGTTTGAGCTCTCTGTACTTGTTATGATATTCCGCCAGATCTGCCTGCTTGTTTCCTCTTTCTTAATCATTCAAAATGTCCATACCTCAATGATTTACAACCAACATTGACAATGCACCCGCTACCGTAACCATGGGTCTTTAAGACCCCGACCTATTCACGCCTAATGCGATTATCACCGTCTTCAGAATGGGGTTTTAAAGGGTTACCACACTCTTTGTGAATATGTTTCAAATGTTTTTTTTCCTGTGGTCAAAGTTTTGGCCACTGGCCGGTAATGAAAGGAAAATATCGTTTTGTCCTGCTGACGATTTTGAAGACATTGCAGTTTTTGTCTTATTGCTTTAACGGTAAAGTTCAAACATGTTTGAGATTTGAATTATGATTAATATATTGTTTTATGATCCTTTAAAGGCTGGGCTAGTTTTTGTTTAAATTCCTTGCACGCGAATTAAAGTCTTGTATATTGGACTTTAAAGTTTTAAATCGATTATTGGTTTAAACATATTTTGCGGTAGTTATTGTTGGTGTAATAAATCATCAGTGCGGTCAAAGATGCCGCGTTTTCGGAGACACAAAATACTTTTTGACTTCTTGTAGTTCGGTTCCAATATATACCAGCCCTCGAGGGAATAGCGGTCTTTTTCATGGAACCTTTCGACTTCTTCGGATTTTATGTTTTGTAATGCTTCACTTGAATGCTCGATTCAAATACTCATCAGTCGCTCTGCCAGGTTTTTCATTAAAATCTAAATGGTTAAGTAAATGTTAGTTCTTGTAACTCAATCCGTTAAACTAAAACTATACATATATAAGCTATACTTATAACTAAATAACGTTAAAACAATCACAGTGAAATCGAATACGCCGATTTTGGTCGATTTTGAGCATCTCATACGTTCATAATTATTGTCAATGGGCAAATGAGCAGTGGTTCTATAAGTAGTAGTCTGTAAGTACTTGATAATGTGATACTAGCTAACGTTATTTTTACACGACTGCCCAAAATAAAGGAAAGTCATGTTTTCAGGGTTCATGTACTCGTATATATGTATGTGAGTTTCTTTGTTCCACCATAACTTCTAAATGGCATAAAACGTTTAACGACAGTAAATAATTTTCAGTTTGGATTTTTATTTTTTTAATTAATTTATACTTTTATTACTAATTACCCTGATTTTACTAACAGCACCGTCATCTCTTGTCTCCAGGTGAATACGTGCTGCAAGGCGAGCTACCCAGCGAGTTAGTGAGCGCTGAGGAATCTCGCTTTGACCTCCTCGAGGAGGCGCTGCAGCTCGTCGAGCTCGGAGACGAGCCGGAGACTAAGGATGAACCGATTGAGGTAAGTACAAGGTTCTGGTGAATACTTGTTGCAAAGAGAGATCGAGGTGAGAATGATTAATGGCGAATTGAAGCGTTCGTAGCGAAGTTTGCTGAGCTGTTCTTAACCGATCAGCTAAGTTAAGCAACGTCCGCCGCGGTCATGAGTTGGATGGGTGATAGCTAATGAAATTACTATTGAGTGTGCAAGTGCTTCGGAGGGCACGTTAAGCCATCGGTCCCGGTTGTTGTTTTTGGATGGCAGTCGTTATAGCATAGTGGTAGGGCATTTTGCGAAGGCTACCTACCACCCTCAAGTAATCTGTCGCCAAACGGTGTGTTCCGGCAGCTGTCCTTGAGAGCCAGTAATTATAGGTTAGCCTGAACATTATCTTCGACCACATCATCACTTACCATCAGGTGAGATATTGGTCAAAGGCTGGCCTATACAGGCATAAAAAAAATGTGAAAGGCGTTCTGTAAATGCTTTGTAAGTAGAAAATCTGTCACCAAGGTACTTAACGGTGTGTTCCGGATGCTTATCTTCTAGAGAAGCCTGTTCACTATCCTGGCCCCTATTATTGCTTACAAAGAGGTGAGAGGCCGTACAGTCTATAAAGTAACCTTTCTATACATTGTTATTCACTCAATACCCATAGTCCTTCTGCAGCATTCGTCTGCCCTAATCTGAACAGACCATATACTCAACATTTTTATTCTTCTTCTCTTACCACGCCATTATTTATCCTCAACTTGGCTGGCTGCTTGTAGGCTTCCTTTGATTGACTCATTTTGTTGTAGGCGGTAGAGGCGAGCAGCAGTGGTGCCGGCGAGATGTTGCACCCGGCCATGCGGCATGTGCCGCACCACCCGTTGGCGCACTACCATAACCAGGTTAGTCCTAGTTAAAATACGAGATAATTCCTTTATGTAATTATTCACATCCTTTAGAAATCGGAGGAAGAAGTGTACCAGTGAAATCCCTTTATAACCTAGCAAAATACCTTGCCAGGAACAACCGTAACTTCCATCCTAGAACGCGTGTAGTAGGATCTTGTCAAATTTCGTTAGGCAGAGGAGGAGACTCGAGCGGGGAATGGGTGCATTAATGACATCGTAAAGGGGCTCCTTAACCTTACTGGATTGCAAGTTCCAGACTCTAGAGACTTAGGTATATCTTTCTCTGCAACGCTATGGACCCAGTACCCACATGGTGAATCCATGGAATGCTAAATAACACGTCTAATTATCGTTTAACGAAGATACGTATATGAGTGACGAGACGATGCCGGGAGGACCAAGTGTCCACTTACGAATAATTGTCTAAAATACTTATCGAACCAGCATATTACCAAAGCAAAATACATTTTTCTCAAAGAATTACCATTCAGTGACAATGCTGCCAGCATTTTGGGGATGTTGCCCACGGGGAGTGGATCATTAGATGAAATTTAAATTTTAAGTATTTTTGTTGTAATTATTTGGCGTAACTAAAGTGCACGACAGTTTTTTTGTTAGTTTATATTCGTAATATATCCTTAGATAACATATTTTAGAACTCACATTAATAATACTTATTACTCGGAGCTTCCACCTCAATTTGAAGTAGTACGTTCCACTAACTTAGTAATAAGGACCACCTTACAATGGACTTCGTACTGTCAACAGTTTTAGCGCAAGATCTAAAATATTTGGTCAAGTTAGCGATACATATCCAGACGCCTTTCCCTCTGGTAATTCCACTACATTAGGTATAAAAAATTTAACAACAAAAACAACTTCAAACCTAAAATACGCATTCTAATACGACTCGTTAGATCTCACTCAAATTTAAATGGGACCGCATGACAAGCACCAGCTTTCCAAAATAATAAAAAACATCAAAATCTGTACACCCTGTAAAGAGTTATGAGGTAGTCTTCTTTTTTGAAGTCGGTTAATAAATGACATTGAGTTTTTATGATCAATTACGTAGGTCAAATTACTTAGTATTGACATTTTTTTATTATGTATAGTTGTATAAAATGGCTTTAAATTCAAAGTAAAAACACGAAAACAACCGATATCTTGGTATCAGGAATCAATGATCACAAACTAAGTGATGATAAATGAACACGTGTCGCTTGGGTTCAACATACCACACACGATGCGCGGAGGGTTAAATGTTTGGTACAAGTTGTAGACTTATCTCTAAAATTACACCTACAGATTACCTAGCAATATTATAGGCTATGTCTAGAAAAGTCATCCAAAAAAGTTAATTACTTTCGTGGTAACGCTGCGTACTTAAAATTAACAAATTTCATCTTTTTATACTATTTTTTATAATTTTATTTATTACTGATAGGCTAGGCTTTGTCCTCTATCTCACCTGATGGTGTGATCTCTGATGTTGTGTTCGATGTGATGATGTTATTCAAGCTAATCTAGAATTACTGGCTCTCAAGAACTGTTGCCGGAATTTTTCCCGCACCGTTAAGTGCTTGGTGAGAACTCTAAATAAAAGTTTACTCTACTACCCCAAATATATGTATATGAGCTTAACATATGAATGTTAATGGATCATTAAGGTCCCATTGAAGCAGGAGGGGGTAAATAAAGTTGTATAAATACTCCATCTCCTCATTTCTCTTAGGGACTGGTCTTTTTCTATCTACCAGGCAGAATTGTTTACTCCTGATTTAGAATATCTTGACGGGAAGATACGCGACATCTTCTCGTCGAATATCCCGCAGAGCCTGACTTATGGCACTGGGACGTGCTCCTTAACTTGTAGCCTTTAAGGAAAAGCTCAGAGTGACTCAACGAGCTATGGAGAGAGCTATGCTATATAGCATATACTCAGAATTTGCAAGTTGATTGGGCAATGGGCGGGCCACATTGCTCGACGAACTCAGTGAGTCCCGGAAATTAAAGGCCCATGAGATGTAACAACATCATGACTTAAGCTGATGGGTAAAGCGCAGTTCACCACTTGTAACTAATTGGATAAAAATCAAATCACGTATAAAAAACATTCACAGACGAAGTCAAGGTACTACATCAATGATACTTGACTCTCTGTTGAGGGAGCAGGAAGTTTTTGCCTTGTTGGTAGCATGATGCGAATGCCGCCTAGGTACCACCTTCAAGTAGAATATCTGTCGCCAAGCACCTAACGGTGTATACCAGCAGCTCTTCTTGAGAGCCAGTATTTCCAGGTTAGTCTGAAAAAAAACATCATCATTTACCATCAGGTGAGATAGTGGTCATAGGTGAAATGTTTGAGACGCGATTCCATAGTTTATTTTTTTTTTTAACGAAAATCAAAGTTTATAACATGTTCGACGCAAAAGTCTCGTAACTTGTGCCACAAAAATCTCTTCCGCGCATACTGAAGGTAACAAATTTTTTGCCTTTTTCTCACCATCAATCAAAACGTAGACAATTACAAACATTTTCGACAAATTGTACACTTGATGTCCAATTTTTTTTATATTTTTTTTATAGTGCTTTGCTACCGAACACTTGGTATTAGAAATCTTAACAGCGATCTCTGATCCCCGATCACAGTCGTGTTATAAAGATATGCAAAATAACATACATTATCTACAGAAATACGTAAATACGAACCTACGACCTTACGTCTGATTCCCGGAGGGGTGTGCAGAGACTATGGATTTCCTTTTTTTTTTTAAATTATGAAGTGATTAAACGGAAGTCATGGTGAATAAGTGATAGCCTATCAGTAATAGAATAGCTATGGACGGCGTCGCCGTGCCGAGGGTCCATGGTATAATCCCCACTGCTGGCTTGCGCTTCACCGCTTTAGGCAAAGGCAAGTTGCAAATGCTCGCCTACCTACCACCCTTAAGTAGAAAATCTGTCGCCAAGCACCTATAAGTGTGTTCGGGCAGCAGTCCTTGAGAGTCAGTAAATGAAATTATACAGGCACATGAGAGTTGACAACTGTCTCAGGGTGACGGGTGTAGTGCAGATCGTTACTTGTGACGAATAGGAATGTTTTTTGTTTTTTTTAAGCCTGATAGGTTATCCTTTGACCACTGTCTCACCTGATGGTAAGTGATGATGTGGTCGAAGATGTTGTTCAGACTGTAACGACTGCCATCCTAAGATAACAACCGGGACCGACGGCTTAACGTGCCCTCCGAAGCACGTGCACGCTCAGTAGTAATGTCACTAGCGGTCACCCATCCAACTCATGACCGCAGGCGACGTTGCTTAACTTTGCTGATCGGTTAAGAACGGCTAAGTAAACTTCGCTACGAGCGCTTCAGCAGAATGTATTCCCATTGACGTATTATCTCGATGTGTATTCCATATTATATAATAAAATTATTAAAATATTTCTTTAAATTACGCAGATGACAGGCGATACCTTGGCAGAGGTTTTTGTTGTTTAAGTGCAGTAGGATTTCTTAATCTAAATGCTTTTCTCGTGCAACTTGAACTTCCCTTATGTGAGCGTTGTAATATGTATGTTATTGTGAAGGAACAAGCGCGAGGCCCACCTGATGTTGAGCGGTATCGTCTGCCTATAACAGATGCATTTCATCACAAGTGACGAACTGCACTGCGCCCATCACCTTGAGACTTACCTGTTAAGTCTCATTTTGCCTGTTATTTCACTGGCTCTCAAGGACTGCTGCCGGAACACACCGTTAGGTGCTTGGCGACAGATTTTCTACTTGAGGGTGGCAGGCTTGTTTGGGAACTTTATTATAAAACCGTACACAATTACCTAAGAAGGACCTTTTATTTGTCTTTGCTAATCTAAAACCTGGCACCGCTATTTTATTTTTATTCCTAGTGTTGTAATCGTGATTGTCACTGTTTAATTTAAATTTACTCAAATTTTTACGAACATACATAATATTTTGAAATATATACAGGGTCGGTTAAATTAAAATATCAATTTCTTTAAAAATATCCCTCAGATATTCTCTCTCTGACATCTACAGTTCAAAAGGGTAGAGCGGACAAGCTAAGGCTTACTAACTTATCTGTTCAGGTGGCAGAAAAAAGAACTAAAACTTTCCCTCAAATTGTGACAGTCTGTAGTTGATTTCCATGACCAGTAGCGCCCTCGAAAACTGCACAGTTAAGTTGGTGGTACTATACTTGAGCTAAAAAGCCATAGCTAAAATATAACCTGTATCTACCTGCAGATATAAATGTGTACAGAAATTTGTATATATTTTTAACTAATCCAGATTCCGTTCAAATATTTGTTCAAAAACGAAATGTTAATATTAAGTAAACGGAGCGAATTGTATGCAGTTGAATACGGTAGCTGGATTGTTTTTTTTTCTTTTGTTGACGTTTGTTCTAGTGTTGTGACCTTACTTTATCGAGTCTATTGCTGCGACTCGATTCGTTTATGTAGGTATTCTAAACTTAACATGAAATAAAAAATACTCTACAACCAACAAGTAGTTTATGCAACTGTCATATATTAGAAGGTATTAAAACATGAGTGTAGTTTTTTTAAAGATTACATGAGTGTTTTAATACCTAATTATATGCAGTTGCATACACTACTTTATTTAATCTCATGGCTATAGGTACATTAGCTACATTAAAGAAAATGATTATCCAACAAAATATTACTCAAATTCGTATGTACGAAATAGCGCCAAAATGGAAAAAAGTCTGTTATTGGTCTATGGCTCGGAACCAGCGCTCACCGCAGATAATGTGTACTCAAATTGAATTGAAACCTCCTTGGTCGGGACACATTGTACTTTAATAATTAAAAAATTGTTTTAAATCATTGTTTTGTTAGGAGAATAATGCTTTAATTTAACTTTTGAATTTTCTTAAAGAAGTATGTAAATAAAATATCCCAATAAAAGTCTATATTTCATTTCAGAATTAGAATATTACCGAATGAGATTATATAAAGATTCTTACGATACCGCTTACATACAAATCAGTTCCAGACATTTTAAAATTATGGTAGAATAAAGAATCTCACGTACATACATAATTACATATAAGAATCCTAAACCCGTTACACTCCTTTTTGGCAGTCGTAATTAGCGATAGTTGTCGATGAGTACGAAAATCAAACAAATCGTCGTTGAAATAAGGTTAATATCAGTGTGCGTTGTAAAGTAGCTTCTATGTCATTCGCATTATTTATATGAAAGAGAAATATAAAGTTTTTTATTTATATGTAATTCAGACAAACATACATACTAATGGCCGGACGTCGTCGTTGGGAAAAATCGATTAGGTATACCGCGCTCTCTAGGATAAATGGTTGCCTATGCTATAAATTTAGGTCTTGAGGTTGAACTGGCCGGTTACTTCTCCATACAAACGTCGTAGGGTGATCACTCCCTTATTTGAGATTTTAAGTCCAGACTTAAGCATAATATCGATTGATATCGTCATTATCTAGGCTTGTATGATGCCATAATTTTAAAAAGATTATTAAGTTGTAAGTTATGAGCCTCGAAAACTTTATATGAAAATGTTTCAAGGCTCATAATTCTCAAGTTAATTATTTTATTACAATTTCGGCATCATACAAGCCTAGATAATGACGAGATCAATCGGTATTATGCTTTACTTTGGACTTGAATCCTCAAATAAGGGAGTGATCACCCTACGACGTTTGTATGGAAAATGGACTGGCCAGTTCACCCTTAAAGATATATGTACGAAGTCCTATCAAAATCCGTACAGGTATTTGGGGCCACAAACATACACACATTTAATTACGCATTTATAATATTAGTGTGATTACTTATACGTTCTTCTAATATTGTTTTTCTTGATTTATTTTTTATATTATTTTTATTTCTTACCGATAATATTTACATACGATCCCCACTTGAGGTACAGTCCGTACTTGAACTTTAAGGCCCTTAGAAGACCTAAATTAGGAGCTCTTTGCCGGCCATTACCCATGAACCTTAGTTCACGGTAGTTTGTCTGATTTTCAAACAAACCCCCGTCTAATTAAGGTTCATATTAGCGCACGCTGCAACGTGACAGTTACCTTAACCACTTAGTTCGAATTGCAAAAAAAAAAATAGGGAAAATACTACTTTTCGATGTCGCCGATTTTCGATTTCAAAATCGTTTGTACAGATTTAAGATTAGTTTATATTCTATCGATTGACATGGTTTTGAAGTCATGTATGCAGTAGAAAATCTGTCGCCAAGCACCTAATGGTGTGTTCCGGCAGCTGTCGTTGAGAGCCAGTACTTCTAGGTTAGCCTGAACAACATCTTCAACCACATCATCACTTACCATCAGGTGAGATAGTGGTCAAAGGCTAACCTTACAGGCATAAAAAAATGTCGTTTAGGAGGAGATGCGATTTTTTTTCGTAAACTTAACCAAACCTAATTTTATAATCAAATTTTCAACGTCAAACAAACGTCAAATAATCTATAAAATGTTTATGTTATGTCAATGTAATTTGTAAATGTCTAAAAGTGAAAGATATGACGATTCTTAGTATATTACAATATTAATACAGTATGCGTAAGTCTTTTAAAATCCGGTCTGAATCTGTTGACTTGTTTTTTTAAATATTATTTAAGACATTGGTTCCTCACGCCTTAACTTATTCGTTAATTTTAAAACTTACTTCCTTAACAAAATTATCGATAGTCGATAAACTACAACCCTCATCTCTTCGAATCAATTTTTCTTTGAAATAACTTCGTGATTATATTGGAATTTCTTCGCTATGTTGATTTAGGGTGCACACTCGAGTTGCAGACCGTGCTTGAATGTCAAGTTACCTTTTTTTTTACATGAGCCTGTACTAGTGAGTCAGGCGTGAGACATATGATGACAGGTATCAGTGCAGTGACTTCAAAGTGGAGCCATATTTACATTAAAAATAGGTTAAAATATGACGACTGATTGTGTACATGATTAATATAAATCTGTAATTTGTTTCTGAATTTATTAGTATAGATAGTTGTAATCTAAATGATGTATAACGTAAAAACTATAATCCAGTAGACTTTATTTATCAAAACAGATTGTATTGTATCGAATATTTAAATTTTAAATAATGGATATCATAATTTTAACTTATATAATAATAAACTTAATGTATTGGACTTGCCGTGTATAACATTCAAAGTTATATGGTTAATAAATATTTCTATTCTATTCTAGGGTTCTGTACCTCAGAAGGAAAAAAACGGAACCCGACCGTGTTGTCCGTCTGTCTGTCAAGACCCTTTTACTTAAAAACGCGTGGAGGTATCAAGCTGTAACTCATATCCAATACTCAAGTCTACTGTCCCTTAGAGTTGTGAAAAAGTCAAACTTCTAAGCCAACGCAATCAAAAGATACAGCTGTTTATGCCGCAAATTCCGACACTCGCAAGGGAATCAAAACCTACAGTGTACTCCCGTGAACTCAGAATCTTGAAATTTGGTTCGAAGCAACGTCTTATAGCACAGATAAAGGAACAATTGCGAATAGAATACATTTTTAGTTAGTTACATCATATAATAAAAATATTATTAAGAGGCATTTTACATTTTAATGCGGTATACGAAGATTTTAAGCGCTTAATTTACTATCATAGGAAATATCTACAAGTTGTTTAATAATTGATAAAAATAGAATAATCTGTTCTCTTTTCAGTTAATGTACCAGATTTACAAACTTAACATTAATTATTTTGTAGTGGCCAATCTCCCGCACCTTGTTTTACGAATTAAAGTACACATAGCCAACTTCAGAGTTCTATCTCTTGTATAAAGATTCATCAAATTAACTAAAAAAAAAAACTGTGCATCACGCATATAATTTTGTTGACACATAGTGTACTAGAATATCGATAATTAATCGTCATTGTAGAAAAAAAAAAAGATCTTGCGCCAATTTCCACGAATTATATCAGCAGTTTACCACGGTATATTGCGTTTAATAAAGTGTAATTCCAAACAGATATTGTATGAAAAGAAAGTTCATTCTTTAATTAATCTGATCTTTAATAAATTGTGATATTTACTCTAATTTGTTAGACAAGAAAAAATATTTAACATAACTCGAAATGCTCATAAATTGAAATGCACAAGAGCGAGGCGATCAGTACCGCGCGAGCGCCCATCGAGGTAGGACCTGCGTTCGTTTTGCCTTGCTCTGACGTTTCGTACGCGGAACGCTTAGACGCAAGTTTATAGTGCGACCACAGAGTTTTGATCATGTCTTTATTTTTTTAAGTAACAAACTATACCTTATATTTGTTATTCATAATATAAGTATTGTTGTTTTGTTAAGTAACTACATCTTTAGTTTCTGTTCATCCATTGTGTTAAAAAAAGGAAACGTCACAATTATGCAGCCTTAAACAGCGTTATTGGAAAAATGCTAACAACCTCAAAGGGTTGACTTCTTCTTTTTGGTCTGCTAGTTTTTATATTATTCTAGATTAAAGTAGTAACTCACTATAACTTTTGTTTTAGGAGGTTATGATGACAGGCGAATAATTGATTTCCAATATTTTTGGATTCAGTTAATGTCTATAAGTGAACACAGCGATAACTTCAGCTGGAAATTAAACTACCTTCCTAATTTGTACAAACCGGGTTACCAGTTAGCGGTCGATAGTCGTATTTACAAATTTACCATAAAATCTGCGTAAGTCCGACTTTCATAATCCAAATGCTTTTCAAAAGGATGCATCCTTGCCCATACAAGAAAAAATCCATTTTTTTCTGAGATAACGGAAGTATTTTGAATATTTTGATGAAATCTGAAACCAGCACAAATTACAATTTGGGCCCAAAATATTACGTCATTTCATATTAATCTCGTAACTACGTCAACAGTTATAAACCTAGAAAACCGCAATTTTGCATATGTGTAAGTCATTTTTCACTCGATACATTTTGCAACGCAAACACTTACCGATGCAAATTTGCGTATTAAATAATCTCGTAACTAATTTTAAACTTCAAACCAAAAAATAGGAAATAATACAGGTGTATAAATTACATGTCAATAATAATATCAAAGAAGGACCAAAGCCGTAGGTGGTATAGTTTTTCAGAAAAAATATTGCTCTCCAATACAGTTTTCCCGCCAAAGTTCTTAAAACAATTGGGTTGTTTTAATGAGACAAATTTACTTAGCATTCCATGGATTCACCGTGCGGGTGCCGGGTCCATAGCGTTGCAGAGGAAGAGGCTCCAGTCAAGATGCCTGGGAGCAACCCAGTGAGTAAGATTAAGGGGCCCCTTTATGATGCATCAATGCTCCCTTTCACCGCTCGAGCCTCCTCCCCTGCCCAACCAAATTTGGTAAGATCCTACTAATGCCGCCTTGGATACACGTTCTCGGATGGAAGTTACGGTTGTTCTTGACAGGCCAAGGTCTTTTAGTAGGTTGTATAGGGATTTTGCTGGTATACCCCTTGCTCCGACTTCTACAGCATATAAATTAACCACATAACCGTTTTTGATTAATTCATTTGTTAGGTCATAATATTTGTTAGTTTTTATTGTGTGGTCTTTAGGTATGTTTGTTTCCCACGGCACAGTAAGTTCTATAAATACTATGCGTTTTAGATTCTTTGAGTATAGAAATATGTCTGGTCTGGATGACGAAACACCAACATCCTCAGGGATTTGTAATGTTTTTCATACGTGTCCATCAAAAGAGTTCAATCGGGAGCTGCGCCTAAGATGGAGTAAGGCTTGTTACTTTAAGATATTTGGCGTAAAAATCTGTAACAATTCATGGCTAAAGAACAATAGTAAATTATCATATCAAAAGAAGAAACGAAGTTCTAGGTGAGTTAGTTACGAAAAAATAAAAATAGCAATTAAATTACTATTTCCCACCATTTTTGTCGTGTGTTCAAACCCCATTTCCTGTATTTTTTTTCTTTAAAAAGGTGTATTATCATTTATTTTCCATAGAGGAAATAGTGAGCATAAGAGTATATAGTGAGGACTGCATTGGTACCAAGAAGTATATATGTTGATTATAGATTGCATCAAAGACATTTGATTTAAAAAGTAAAAAACCTCAAAATCTGTAAATATATATTAAAATTTCGCTGTTTGGTCTACTCAAACTAAATGGATGAAAATGTTATTTTTTTAATGGTATAGGTGATATATTGTGGTATGGGAATATGAAGGTGACATGTTTAAGTAATGGAAAACCAAAAACGTCATGGGACGTTTGTGGTTGGTACTAAGTTGTTTTCCGGATGCACAGAAAAATAAACCTCAATCCTATGCATGGTCATTATGGCAGACAGTGTTAACGACTGGATATAGATACTGAAGAGTGTGAACGAGGAAAATAGCAATTTTTGGAAAATTTAAAAGAAAGAGCTTTTAGTCCGCAGCTTTTAATCAATGCCGTTACGTCAAATATTTATATAATTTTAAGCCGTATAATTTTTTAATTATTTAAGTTTATTGTTACAATAAATGATTCAAACATATCTATTTTTTATTCATCAGGGATGAAATATAAATATACGATTCACGATGTAAGTTGACTATTTAATGTACATGCCTACTTCTTTTCTATAACATTAGCAAGTAATCGACAAGAAATTGATTATTTACTCATGCCAGTCACACAATTTTTAAATTCGCAACTTTCATTTCTTTATTAATGAGTGCTAGTATCAAAATATGTTACTCACAGTCACGCTATTTCGTCGTCACTTCTTTCGCTTGTGTAACCGATACGCTGGCATTTACCTAAACTTCAGTAGCGTGATTTTGTGAAATGGCTCTTAATATTTTAAAATGTTGTGGATTTCATTTAGTGAGGTGCGGAAGTCCGACTCACAGTTGGCCGGTTATTTTTTTGTTATGTTGGTAACACAAAGAGAATGTATGTGATTATGAAAATGAATAAGTGCAATAAAGGCGCGTAATGCATTTTTTTTTATTCTGACGGAACAAGCTCGAGGCCCACCTGATGTTAAGTGGACTAACCTCTGCCTATATAACAGATGCATTTCGTCAACGATGAATTGCAATGTGCCCGTCACACTGAGACGTGCAGTTGTTAAGTCTCATGTGCCTGTAATTTTACTGGCCCTCAAGGACAGCTGCCGGAACACACCGTTTGGTGCTTGGCGACAGATTTTCTACTTTCACGAGGATGGTTGCTAGCCAGATGGGAATTCGCAAAATACCCTTCCACCATGTGGTGAAGCTATCGAACCGCGGCGGGTATCGAACCATGGACCTGTGGCACGGCAGTCCGTAGCTATTACCGCTCGGCCATCATTGCTTCAAAATATGAAGTCTAAAAAGATGATTACGATTTCACTAAACTTTCGCTTCTAATTCTTATGATATATTAGCAAGAAAGTAATGACTAAGTATTATTTGAAGAGCATTGATGCTAAGAGATAACATAGAAATAATTTCGGATGCATAAAAATAAAATCCAGCGGGTTTTGAACCCGCAACCCCAGTTTTAATTTTTATATTATTGTGGCGGATCAAGCCAGAGGCCCATCTGATGTTAAGTGGACTAACCTCTGTCTATAACAGACGCGTTTCGCTAACGACTAATTGCAATGTGCCCGTCACACAGAGACGTAAAGTTGTTAGGCCTCGTGTGTGTGTAATTTTACTGGCTCTCAAGGACTGCTGACGGAACACACCGTTAGGTGCTTGGCGACAGATTTTCTACTTGAGGGTGGACGCTAGCCAGGCGGGCAATCGCTCAAGGCGGTGGGGATCGAACCAGGGACCTGCGGCACGGCAGTCCATAGCTATTACCGGTCGGCCATCATTGCTTCAAAATAATTCCAAGCAATAATTTCCAAGAAAGTAATGATTTTGTGCTTTCATTATAAATTATGTGAACGTCAAATATCTAAAACTTAATCGTGCCATCAGATCTGAATCTTTATTTACTGAACAAAAGGTACTGAATTCTTCGGACGACAGAAAGCGGAAGACGTTTCACATGGCGTTCTAACTAGAATTAGGGTTGTCGAAATCTATACCTCTATACTAATATTATAAAGATAAGCTCAATTGATGAAACAATGATGGCCAAGCGGTAATAGCTATGGACTGCCGTGCCGCAGGTCCCTGGTTCGATCCCCACCGCTGTCCTTGAGAGCCAGTGAAATTACAGGCAAATAAGACGCCTGTCACTATGAGACAACTATTTCTCAGTGACGGGCGCATAGTACAGTTCCTGACTTGTGATGAAATGTATCTGTTATAGGTAGAGGTTAGTCCGCTTAAAATGTGGGCTTAACAGCTTGGTAAAATTACATAAAAAAGAGGAAAGATTTGTATTTTTCTATGACACGAAAAAATATAAAAACTACTGGACCGATTTAAAAATTTCTTTCACCATTAGAATCCTACACCAGCCCTGATGAGCATAGGCTATAGAATATTATCAAAAAATTTGTGTAATTTTTAAAATTTTAGTTAAATAACCGTGCGAATCCTTGGCGGGCCGCTAGTCTATATATATTTATATAATATAATCCAGTGTATTATATATTATTTAAGTAATTAATTGCCTAGTATGATGAGTTGGTAAAAGCGCCAATGACAATAAAAAAATATTTATTGATTTAGTTTCATGTCAAGATCATGTTATTGTATCGGAAGAAAATTTCTGAGCAGCAGAAGTTTGTCAAATATCACAAAATAATTCTTTTAAAACAATACCTATTAAGTTAAGGATTCTCTTCAAATAATGATGATAATATTTATTGGTAATAATGGAATTACAAGTCAATTCACAATATACTCATATAAAAATATTTATATGATAATACTTACTGTTGTATGCATACTAATGTGCATAATAAATATTAATAATGATGTAGTTTCCTAACAATAATTACAATCGATTAATGTACAAAACATTCTAAAAATAAAGAAATGAAATGAAATGAATAATGTTCAGTTATAAGGAATTACCTATATCTGATAACTTTTCTTTAAACTTGACCATATTCTATAAATCTCAAAATCTGCAAAATTTGCACATAGACAAAATCAAAATAATGCTACAATCGTATTCGCAAAAAATATGATAGCTTCTACGATTGTTCCCCATATATCCTAAGCCTTATATTAGGTAAAAATGTGGGTACCCATTTAAAGAAAATTGTTGATTAACATGCTAGAATACTATTTTAGAAGCTTGGCGACAGATGTTATAAGATTTAAGAATGGCGTTCCTACTGCCAAATACCCTACTGCCATACTGAAAGGATCAAATTTCAATACTCAATTATTTATTGCAACATATGTAGCTACATGCAGGTCTTATTTAACATGTTTGTGTGTGTTATACATATGACCCTATAAGGGTATGGCAATGGTAGGAACGGAACGATCTATTTATATATCACTAGCAGCCCGCTCCGGCTTCGCTCGGGTATAAAATATATATGTCATTATGTCATTCACTGTCACTGCCTACGTCATTCACTGAAAAAATGATTAAAATCGATCCAATAGTTTTGATTTATTAATTACTGCCCGTGGCCGCACGCGTTAAATTTAGAGTAAAACATTTCTTCTTTCCCTAAAACATGAAGATTTCCTGCTATCTTTGTAATATCTAAATTCATAGTCTACATTTTTACTTATTTAATTTTTACATTTTTACACAACTACACGCTCCGCGCCGCCCGGGCCGGCCGGAACCGCCGCAAACGCTACGTCCCGCAATTTTTAAATCTGTTATATCTTCGAAATTATTCATTTAAATCATATGCTGTAAAGCGCCATATAGATCTATACTGCGATTGCAAAGTAAGCGGAAAAAAATTAATTATTTACGACATCACATTAGAAACCTCAAAAATAACAGTATTTCTCCACTATTTAATGGATGTTATTATTCATATAAACCTTCCTCTTCAATCACTCTATCTATTAAAAAAAACTGCATCAAAATCCGTCGCGTAGTTTAAAAGATTTAAGCATACATAGGACTATAGGGAAACTATGTAGTGATTCAATTTATCGTTGAATAATTCATCTAAGGTATAGTAACATTTAGATTCAAGTAAGGATTTTAGGTTTTTAATAAAACATTCTACCTTTTCAATGTCTTTTAGCGTATTTGGCAGCTTAATATATATATATCTATAGCCATTGAGTTAGGGCCGGATCTGTACATTTCAGTATAAGGTGAACTTATAATATTAAATAACTTGAAAGCGCCAACCCTAGCTATCTCGCTTCATTAGTACGATCCCACGTCAAGCCCCGCCGTCCTTTCATCTCGCCGACCTATCGCGGTCTTGCCATGTTATTATCTATTTAATATATACATACTGTATTATACGACCTGTTAGTATATAGTTACGCTAGTTTTCAGTTTGATGCCTTTTATAGAATACTAACGGATCAACATTTATTTTTTATTTTTAGGGTTCCGTACCCAAAGGTTAAAAACGGGACCCTTTTCAGAGACTTCGCAGTCCGTCCGCTATTTCTAGCCGAAATTTCGTGCTCCAATTGTCAAAATCTAAGAAACGCTCAATCATAAAAAAATTAATAATCGCTTTTTCCTGTCAATTCTCGCAGCGAATTCTCCTTTATGTCTTCTACTGATCAATTCTACAGCTCAGCGAGTCTACGAAAAAAAATCTACCTAAAAATAGAACCGACTTCAACAATCAAAAGTGTAAAATACCTTGTTGAAGTCGATACCATGATAGTACAAAAAAAAATTACCAAAAAAATGGAACACTAAAATGTCTCACAAGAAAGATATTTTACCAGAAAATGCAACCGACTTCAACACTCAAAATTGTAAAATAACTTGTTGAAGTCGGTACCATGATAGTTCAAAAGCAAAAGTAGGTAGCTATTATCACAATATTGTGCGCATGGTATCGACTTCGACAAGTTATTTCACACGTTTGAGTGTTAAAGTCTGTAAAATATTTTGGTACAAATTCTTTTTTCACCCTTTTTAGTGACCCTTGCTACTTACGGAATCGATTGTCATTCACTGTCAATGACTATATCATCAAGAAAGGAAAACACTTTTCAGTTATTGGAGTTTAAAACAAAAGCCGATTTTGATGAAATTTGAATGGGACCACACTTGGAAGCTACAGCTTTCAAATAAGAAAAGAATCATCAAGATTGGTACACCTAAAGTTCTGAAGTAACAAACATACAAAAATACAGTTAATTGAGTACCTCTTCCTTTATTGAAGTCGGTTATAATAGTAGTTTATGCAACTGTCATATAATAGAGGGTATTAAAACATGAGCGTAATTTTTTAAGATTACACGAGTGTTTTAATACCTAATTATATGCAGTTGCATACACTACTTTATTTAATCTCATGGCTATAGGTAGCTACATTAAATAAAAATTTTAACCAACAAAATATTACTCAAATTCGTATGTACGAAATAGCGACAAAATGGAAAAAGTCTGTTATTGGTCTATGGCTCGGAACCAGCGCTCACCACAGATAATGTGTACTTAAATTGAATTGAAACCTCCTTGGTCGGGACACATTGTACTTTAATAATTAAAAAATTGTTTTAAAGCATTGTTTTGTTAGGAGAGTTATGCTTTAATTTAACTTTTTATTTTTCTTAAAGAAGTATGCAAATAAAATATGCCAATAAAAGTCTGTATTTCATTTCATAATTAGAATATTACCAAATGAGATTATATATTTTGAAGCGCTCGTAGCGAAGTTTACTTAGCTGTTCTCAACCGATCAGCAAAGTTAAGCAACGTCGCCCGCGGTCAGGAGTTGGATGGGGTCACCCATAGGGGCTAGTGACATTACTATACTGAGCGTTTCCGTGCTTCGGAGGACACGTTAAGCCGTCGGTCCCGGTTGTTGTCTTAGCATGGCAGTTGTTATAGCATGGTGGTAGGGCATTTTGCGAATGCCCGCCTGGCTAGCTACCACCCTCAAGTAGAAAATCTGTCGCCAAGCACCTACCGGTGTGTTCCGGCAGCTGTCCTTGAGAGCCAGTAATTCTAGGTTATCCTGAACAACATCTTCGACCACATCATCACTTACCATCAGGTGAGATAGTTGTCAAAGGCTAATCTATCAGGCATAAAATATATATTGTATATATAAATGATCTTATTCGTTAATATTTTCCTCATACGAAGTCATCACTGGTCGAAACGCAGCTTAAAGCTGTAGGTTTTAAACAAGCCCTATGTTAATGACTGGACATTTTACATTGAAGGGTTATCACGCCCATGCCCATTATGCGTCTGTCTGTCTGTCTGTTAGATCGCAATGCGATATGTATTGCAATAAGGAAAATAACGATATATCGACATAAAAGGTTTCGCCTTTTCATTCTGCTATTAAATTGGTTTCATGAGTGGTTCGGATGATTCGTCATATTAAATTTTAATCGATGTTTTTTATAAATACGTACTTCAACTTTTATATTTTTTTATGTTATTGTGGCAGAACAAGCTCGAGGCCCACCTGATGTTAAGCGGACTAACCTCTGCCTATAACAGATGCATTTCGTCACAAGCCACGAATTGCACTGCGCCTGTCACCTGGAGACATAAATGTTAAGTCTCATGTGCCTGTAATTTCTCTGGCTCTCAAGGACTGCTGCCGGAACACACCGTTAGGTGCTTGGCAACAGATTTTCTACTTGAGGGTGTTCGCTAGCCAGGCGGGCATTCGCAAAATGCCCTTCCACCATGCGGTGAAGCTCAAGCCCGTGGCGGGATTCGAACCATGGACCTGTTGCGCGGCAGTCCATAGCCAATGCCACTGAGCCATCACTGCTTCAAATTATTATACTGTAATCAAGATAATCATAATGTCCTTCGTTGTAAAAAGCCTCCCATTTCTCTCGACTTAAAAAAAAAACCATGTGGTACCTACTCAATTCGTCTGTTTTTTTTTACAATCTTTGTTACCTCAGAACTTTTGACTGGGTGAACCGATTTTGATGATTCTTTTTTGTATAAAAGCTGATAGTTGCCGTGTGGTCCCATTTAAATTTCATCAAAATCGGTCAAGCCGTTTTTGAGTTACACTCCAATAACTGAAAAGTATTTTCCTATTTTGATAATATAGTCATTGACAGTGAATGACAATCGATCCCATAACTTCGACGTAGTCTCATATAAATTTCATCAAAATTTGTTGAGTAGGTAGTTAATATGTTATAGTCAATTAACTTTGTAGCCAAGCACCTAACAGTGTTTTCTGGCAGCTGTCCTTGAAGCTCAAGTCCGCGGCGGGATTCGAACCATGGCCCTGCTGCGCGGCATTCCACAGCCAATGCCACTGAGCCATCACTGCTTCAAAATATCTATAAATATCTTGACGATTTGCCGTTGTCTACGATGAACACTATATTACGTGAGTAAATGATCTTGTAAGCAGACCTTATAAAGGAAAAAAAAAAGAAACCGACTTCCAATACTAAAAATTGTGAAGCGCTTGTAGCGAAGTTTACTTAGCTGTTCTCAACCGATCAGCAAAGTTAAGCAACGTCCGCCGCGGTCAGGAGTTGGATGGGTGACCGCTAGTGACATTACTATTGAGGGTGTACGTGCTTCAGAGGGCACGTTAAGCCGTCGGTCCCGGTTGTTGTCTTAGGATGTCGTTATAGCATGGTGGTAGGGCATTTTGCGAATGCCCGCCTGGCTAGCTACCACCCTCAAGTAGAAAATCTGTCGCCAAGCACCTAACGGTGTGATCCGGCAGCTGTCCTTGAGAACCAGTACTTCTACACTGAAAAAAATAATACGTTACCTTGATTAATATCCGTGTTCAGTTTAACTAACATCTTGTTTCCATATGAGCCTAACATCACAGCAGTTTACTTGAACCAATGCATCCTGTCTGCATGTGTTAAGTATCTTGTTTAATTAACATGCTATTCTAAATTGCAGTTATTATATGTATAAATTAAACCGAATAAGCTGCAAGATCTTTCTAAGCCTTTTATCTTATATAGTTTAAACTACTGTGACCATTGAAATAACTATGTGTATTGTAATTTTTGAATAACTGTGTGTGTCCAATAGTTATGCTTATGGCTTATTTTGAACAAGACAGAACGTTAAAGTAGTCATGTGCTTAATTCAATACTAACATCATTATATGTAGTTATGTGACTTGGTTCATTTGAACAAGAGTGTCCGTTACTCCAGCCATATGTCTTATTCAGTTCAATTCTCTGTTGTACCTAGGTACTCAGACTGCATATCCACCAGATGTGCAAGGAAGATGTATGATGATGAAGATTCATTTTCCTGGCGCTGCAACTAGCGCACCGATCCTATTGTCTTCCCCGCTTATCTGGTGGATAAGTAGCCATATCAACCTAAAACTAAAAAAAAAAAAATGCTGTAATATTATGGCTGAGACTATCAGGGCTAGTGATTTTCAGGTGATAACTGCAACAAAATAAAAGAGATAAATAGACTGTTTAATTGAAATATAAATTAGTTGGTGTAAAATAAAATACCTATACACTTATTACTTTTCTTTATTATCACAATACTTATATATATCATATTCATTATATACATCATTAATGTACATAGTAATATAACAAATTTGTTTCAATTAAATACAAAAACGTAAAGATTTAGTCTTGTCACACAACTAGTTGATCATTGTATGACAGACAAACAGTATACAAAAATAATATAAATAATAATATAATAATATACTTCCAAAATACACGCTTCCCAAAATGAGCATTTTCCATGTATAACACACAATAATTAGGACCACTGGTGGCTTAAGATAAATCATAATAAAGACTATCAATCGAGGTGCACCCATTTAATCAATTCTATCCCGAATTCCACCTAACTTTCCTGCTAAGCCAACATAACGTCAATGCCACATAGCCTCACCAAAATAATTTTCATGTGTTTTGATTCTATACTTAGCATCATCACAAGATATTGACTATTCCAGCACACAATCGTGAATCTGCAAAACAAGAAAATTACAATGTCAAAATAGATAATTCTTTAGTATTTACACGATACCTAACCAGTCAGAATGCTGAAATACCTGTATTGACATTGCCACAACAAGATGTGTGGATGGACAAGAATAATAATGATCTTAGATGAAAAGTTACTGATTAACTTATATGGAAATTACCATGTATGATATTTTTAACTGACCTAGCCCTGACGTACTTAAGACACTTAACATTCACATGAAGTGCATAAACCCAGTTAAGTTCATAAGTTTATCATAAACTAGACCACCAGTTTTTTCAAGGTTAGGCATGCGCCTTGCAATGGCAACTGAATGTCTGTTGTTATTAATTTATTATCTAGGTTTTTTTTTATGCCTGATAGGTTAGCCTTTGACCACTATCTCTCCTGATGGTAAGTGATGATGTGGTCGAAGATGTTGTACAGGCTAACCTAGAAGTACTGGCTCTCAAGGACAGCTGTCGGAACACACCGTTAGGTGCTTGGCGACAGATTTTCTACTTGAGGGTAGCTAGCCAGGCGGGCATTCGCAAAATGCCCTACCACCATGCCTGCCATCCTAAGACGCCATCCTAAGACGACAAACGGGACCGATGGCTTAACGTGCCCTCCGAAGCACGGAAACGCTCAGTAGTCATGTCACTAGCGGTCACCCATCTAACTCATGACCGCGCGCGACGTTGCTTAACTTAGCTGATCGGTTAAGAACAGCTAAGTAAACTTCGCTACGAGTGCTTCAAAAAGGTGATCCTAATATTTATAGCAAATGGCAAATGATGATCATGATCAGTTTGTGGAGGATTGGTTAAAGTGAGAGTATAGTGCAAATAAAATCTGTCTTGCTAGCCACGTACCTGAGCATGGTGGTAGGCCAAATGCCCTACCACCATGCTTTAACGACAGCTATCCAAAACGACAACCGAGACCGACGGCTTAACGTGCCCTCCGAAGCACAGAAGCTCACAGTAGTAATGTCACTAGCGGTCACCCATACAATTCATGACCGCGGCGGACGTTGCTTAACCTTGCTAATCGGTTAAGAACAGGTTAGCAGACTTCGCTACGAGCACTACAAAAGCTGTAGGTAATTTTGACTGTTGGCTATAACCAATTTGCTTTACAGGTAGGTACGGCTTCTAGATACAACGAATACTACATATGGTAACTATGTAAATCAAATGTTACACTTTTAAGTATGAATGTAAACACTTACAAAAAAATACAGGGAAAAGATTTGGTAGCTCCCAGATCCTCAAAAGTTCCTCAACTTCGTCTAGCAGCACTTTTCTTTTTGCTAGTGCTTTTATATAAACTACACAAATTTATCCGAAATGGAGTTTTCCGATACATAGTTTAAAGTTTACGTAAAGGTATGGTGGCCGAACTGTATTTAAAATTATTTCATAATTCTTAAGAATGACTGATTAACTGATTACAGAACAGTTGCACAGTTTATTATGGCGCGAACGTAAATGTTGTGACGGCACAGCGCGCGGCGCGGTGGTAGGAGAGTAGTGGGGACTCCCGCGGGCCGCGTACTTGTTTGAATCTATTAAGAACATGGTTCGGGTTGAACTCCTGATGTTTGGTTTGACTTAGGATTGTAAGTTGACTGGATCAATATAGGTTGTTACTAGTGATTATTTGTGCTGAGTAGGTTCAATATTATAAATTAATCTGGTTAATTATGTATCGGGATGGGGTTAGCTAATATTTTAAATTAGCTTGATCCCGTGTGGTTGTTAAGAGTAGTTAATCGCGCACGACAGGTTCAATGGAATGAAACAATCATGCCAACTAAATATATTAAATAGGATGACCAAAAAGTGTACATGTTTGTAATAACCCTGATACTTATTCTTAAGAAACAACAGAAATATCAACTAAATTAAATTGTTTCCATTACATATCTAACATTAATCAATGCAAATCGTTCATCAGTTGTTTGAAACACATTTTAGCCAACCAAGACACATGTTTGATTGTTTGAGTACCATTTTTTTCAGTGTAGGTTAGCCTGAACAACATCTTCGACCACATCATTACTTAATATCAGATGAGAAGGCTAACCTATCAGGCTAAAAAAAAAACTTGTTGAAGTTGGGGCATCCTAATGTGAGCTCGGTGTTTTGAATGGAACCGACTTCCACATGTTATTTCATAGTATGAAATAAGACGTGGATTCATACTTTCAGTGTTTGAAGTCGTTTTTTTTTATAATTTAATGAACTCTATCTATCCGTTCAGGTATAGTATAATATAACATTCCATTTTGATGAAATCTGTAGTTGCGGTGCATCACATAGTTTCACAGACCTATACCGCAGTCGGCTTCGTATGCCCAAATGACAAATGATTTATTTGGACAGACGGACGGACAGGTGACTCCGGCCCACCTGCGTTGTATCACAGAATGACAAATTGTTTTATTAGTATCGACACAGCGTACAGTTCCCGGCTTAAGAGTATAATGACGTTCCATGTTCCATAAGACTGAGAGGGGTTGCATTGGACTCTTTCGCGATGCCCTTCAGTAGGTAGGTCCCTTCAGCAAGACTTCACCTTGGCCCGTTAATGATTTATAAACTTGTATTATGATTTTAAAATGGATTAAAATATCATGACCACCATAAAATTATTTCGAACACCTAATCTAGTAATTAATGATCACCAAAGTCATATTTAGGTGCGACGACGAGCGAATCGAGGAGGAGCGTTAGGTTACTTGTGACCATAACAACGTTTCCGATTGCTGCGGTCGCCGATGCGCCAGAAGAAATAAAGCAAGATGTAAAAAGGTTATACATGAAAATCCTGTTTTAATTTTGGTGATCATTAACTACTTTTGGTGATCATTAACTACTTTTGGTGATAATTTACTACTTTTGGGTTAACAATGATTTATTTGCAGTCATTTTGCTTAAATAGGATAGCGAGATGTTAAAACTTTGTTTATAAGTTTATATTAAAATGCGGGTTTAATTTTCGTGATCATTTATTATTTTTGTCTGTTATATGTTACTATATCTGGCGGTAAGTTAAACATTAATCATTTTGAAATGTTGTTGATTTCATTTAGCAATAAAAGTACCATAACTTTTACTTATATACCTACAGGTTTGTACGGAACCCTCGGTACGAGATTCAGACTCGCTATTGGTCGTTTTTTTTTAATTGGAGGCATTATAGTTTGAGAATATATAGTAACACGTGTGTGAGAATCTCTCGCCGACTACCCTCTTAACCACTTAAAAACTATGACGAATGACTAGATGACATCTTGCAGGTATCAGGTGTTTTTTTTACAATTCTTTGTCAGTCTCCTTCCCCCTTTACAATGTTATGTTTATATTGGATAGTCTTTTGTTAGATAAGTTATTTGGCGTACCGCTAATCGAAGTTTTAGTAGTTTTTTGGGATCCGCACTTGGCGTTGAAACGCGTAAATCCATTATTAGTAACTTTAACATAAACATATACACTGAGAAAAATCTAAAGTCAAAAGCGCCCTAATGACGGCCAATTTATATGGTATAAGACAAAAAACCGACCAAAGGTAAATACGTACAAAAACGCCTTCCAACTAGAAGGCGTTAAACGAGGTCAGTAAAGGCGAATGTTTCTTTTCGTCTCCATTTAAGGAGTATTTTGTGGTCTTTCTTAAATATTGACTTTTCGATGAGGCTGATTAAGTCGTACGTTATAGTGATAATCACCGTATATAAACCGCCGTAAAAGTAAGGTATATTTTATGGTCATTACTGCAATTATTATCGTATAACAAGTTCAATTCTGAAAATACTTTACGGAAGGCATTTCTGACGGTTGTGTTTACTAAAACATGGTACATATTTATTGATTGGTGAAAATCATCTTAAGAGTTGTGAATTCATCTTAAGTAGTTACAATTCAACGGTAAAAGGTCAAATTTGATTTAAGCCTTTAAGTCGTTTTTCTCAGTGTAACTTTAACATAAACATATATGTATGCCACAAATTAATAATAGCATGTTTCGCAATAGCCCATATGTAATGGCTCTATATGTGTATAATAAAATACCTACTGAAATAAAAATATTAAAAAACAACACATTTCAGTATATATTAAAAGCATGGCTTATATCAAATGTGTATTATGATATGAAAGAATATTTCAACGATTACTCCCGGTGCAACTGTAAATCGTGCAATTCTAGTTAAGTAATTAATACATTTATATATATATATATATATGATTTGCATGGTGGAAGGGCATTTTGTGAATGCTCGCCTGGCTAGCGACCACGCTCAAGTAGAAAATCTGTCGCCAAGCACCTAACAGTGTGTTCCGGCAGCAGTCCTTGAGAGCCAGAAAAATTACAGGCTAATGAGACCTAACAACTGGACGTCTCAGTGTGATGGGCACAGTGCAATTCGTCGTTGACGAAATGCGTCTGTTATAGGCAGAGGTTAGTCCACTTAACATCAGGTGGGCCACGGCCTTGTTCCGTCACAATAACATAAAAAAGAAAAAAATATATATATATATATTGTTATTTTATTGTACCCTACATTTTTATCTCCTAGTTATGTTTAACTAAATGTAGTAGTGATAAATTATAGAACGCTCGCAATGGGCAGACTGTTGAAACTAAATTATGATATAACCATCTCTATGTACCTACACAGTTATTCAATAAAAAAATGTGATTTCTGATTTAGCACAGAATGTAAATTTAGAAAAGAACAACACAGATAAAGACAAAATAATCCAAATTGGTCGAGTTCGAGAAGTTACGCGACATATTCTCGTCGAACATCCCGCAGAGCTTGAAGACCAAAGTCTTCAACCAGTGTTGCCAGTGATGACATATGGCACTGAGACGTCGTCCTCGCAGATAGCTTGGCCACATGACCAAGTTCAGAGTCGCTCAATTCTGAAGAGCTCGTAGCGATGTTTGCTTAGCCGTTCTTAACCGATCAGCTAAGTTAAGCAACATCCGCTGAGGTCATGAGTTGGATGGGCGACTGCTAGTGATATAACTACTAAGTGCTTCCGTGCTTCGAAGGGAATGCTAAGTAGTCGATTCCACTGTTGTCTTAGGATGGCAGTCGTTATAGCATGGTGGTAGGGCATTTTGCGAATGCACGCCTGGGTAGCTACCACCCTCAAGTAAAAAATCCGTCCAGCTGTGTTCCAGCTGAGCCTGTCCCCGTTCTAGGTTAAACCTGGTTATATATCCTTTTTTTCTTAAATATGTGTTTTATCTTCCATTGCACAATATTGAATTTCATCCTTGGGCACTTCCGATTTCCTCTTGGATTCGCTTCAAGTGTTCACTTGATTTCAACTTTTATTCATATGCAAATGTATTATTATAATAAGCTTTTTTGTGTTCGGCTTTGATTAATGCATTTATTTACTACGTATTATGTTCTGCATTTACTTCGCCTGCGATGAGTTTAATTATATGATTCTCCTTTGGTACCTTATTAGGATTCCGTACCCAAAGGACAAAACGGAGCTCTGTTAAAGCTAGAGTGCACGCAGTTCTTTCGTCATATTTTATAGATCACTATATATTTTTTAGAGTTCAAACACTGAAATTTCGCATATGCTTTTTGTTTTGTATTTATGATTTATTTACCCCTAAATAAGAATTTAAGAATTTATTTTCAATATTTTTGAAAATACTTCGATTTCCTAAAAACTGGTAAACTAGAAGCATAGATATTAGGCCCGAGGATATGTTTGTAAAATTTTTATATGTTTGAACATTTGGTATATTTAAAATATGACGAAACTGCGTTTGTACTCAGTGGCATTGGCTATGGACTGCCGTGCAGCAGGTCTATGGTTCATGGGCTTGAGCTTAACCGCATGGTGGAAGGGTATTTTGCAAATGCCCGCCAGGCTTGCGACCACCCTCAAGTTGAAAATCTGTCGCCAAGCACCTAACGGTGTGTTCCGGCAGCAGTCCTTGAGAGCCAGTGAAATTACAGGCACATGAGACTTAACAACTATGTCTCAAGGTGACGGGCGCAGTGCAATTCGGGACTTGTGATGAAATACATCTGTTATAGGCAGAGGTTTGTCCGCTCAACATCAGGTGGGCCTCGAGCATGTTCCGTCACAATAACATAAAAAAAACATTTCTTTATTTCTTTTGTGTTATCAAGAAATGTTTCGTTTTGACCAATAATGATGGCGATTTAACCATCGTTGCCTCTCTTTCCCTCCTACGCAGACTCAAGCCAGTAATTCTAGGTTAGCCTGAACAACATCTTCGATCACATCATCACTTACCATCAGATGAAATAGTGGTCAAAGGTTATCCTATTACCTATAAATAATTTTAAAGCAGTGATGGCTCAGTGGAATTGGCTATGGACTGCCGTGCAGCAGGTCCATGGTTCGAATCCCGACGCGGGCTTGAGCTTCACCGCATAGTGGAAGGGCATTTTACGAATGCCCGCCTGGCTAGCTACCACCCTCAAGTAGAAAGTCTGTCGCCAAGCACCTAACGGTGTGTACCAGCAGCAGTCCTTGAGAGCCATTTTAATTACAGGCAAAATGAGGCTTAACAAGTATGTCTCAAGGTGATGGGCGCAGTGCAGTTCGTCACTTGTGATGAAATGCATCTGTTATAGGCAGAGGATACCGCTTACCATCAGGTAGGCCTCGTGCTTGTCCCGATACAATAACATAAAAAAAAGAGGATTCCATTCTTCGCTTGCTCAAATATGTCTACCTTATTAATATACAGACATAACAGATAATTTTCGAAACAAGATGTCAAATCAATGCCGAATAAAAAACATAATTATTTACAAGTAACACGTAAATAAAGAAGAAGAAAGTTCTAAAATTACACACTGTACCATTCGAAATCATACTTTAAATGTTGCTGGCAAAGTTTGATAATCAGTAATTTTCGGAAGTGACTAGAATCGTGGCTTAATTTATTTGTATTTTTCAACCCCCGTATCTCCTTCATAGTTCTGATTGGACGAAAAAAAACAATTACCGAACCAGTTCACAAAATATCCCAAGAATCGGTTGAGAAATGCGACCTGTAGAGAACAGCCGGCTGAACATCCAGACGTACGTCAGTACAGTCGCCTGCAATAAGAAGTATACACTTCGTTATTTTCAAAATATGTAATGTGATGTCCTAATTTATTAATAATCGAAGTGAACATTAACATCAGTAAACATATTCAAATTAGTATTTGATTTTAAGAAACTTCTGATTACAAAGAGAAAAACAGAACTCCTTGCCACAATTTTTAAAATAACAATGTGTATACTTATTGCTAGCGACTGTACATACGAAAGCTTATTTGCACAAGTTAAAACGTAGAAGCTTCGCGCTCTCTCGGGATTAAATTAATTATTGTGAAATCAAACATGAATTTATTATTATTATAGATGGGATTATGAGGGCACACGCAAGAGGCCCGCCAACAACAGATGTGACGTATAGCACTGCGCCCAAAACCTTGATGTCTCTTTAATAAACTGGCTCCCAAGGAATGCTGCCGGAACACACTGTTAGGTGGAGACGGATTTTCTTCTTGACGGTGGTAGCTAGACAGGCGAGCATTCGCAAAATGCTCTTGCACCATGCGGTGTAGCTCAAGCCGGCGATGGATATCGAATCGAACCATGGGCCTGCGGCGCGGCAGTCCATAGCTATTACCGCTTGGCTATCACTCATATTATATCATTTATAGATAGATTGTCCAGTTCGAATAAAATATAGGCTCAGAACATGTTTCCTATGCACCAGTGTTATGTTTCCTTTGCACCAGTGTTGAAAGTCGGACGCCAAATACAAATAACTTTAATTTAGGCGCGAATGTTTATTGTTTCTGTGGGTGTGATACTACAATACGCAGGTGTCTCGTGAAATATGTCGCAAATATTTTTAACCGACTTCAAAAAAGATGAGGATTTCAATTCGGATGTTTTTTTGTTGAGTGTGTGTTTTACCTCATAACAACTATTTACAGGGATTTTATTTTTTTTTATATTCGAAAGCTGGTGCTTGTCATGCGGTCCCATTTAAATTTGATTAAGATCTGATTAGTAGTATTTGAATTATCTTTAATAATACGTATTTTGAGTTTGAAGCCAGTTTTTTCATTTGTTGAAATTTTACTTGTTGTATACTGTATAAATACATCAATTGGAATTCGATTGTAAAAAAAAACATGAATAATATTATTACAGATTGATATAAAAACCTAGTCGTAACCCAATCTTCCTGTATTCCAACAACGCCAGCAACATAATAGCACCTTAATGCGCACTCCAACATTCAATAGGTGCATAATTGGTACGTCTGACCTGGCGATCCATAGATCTCTCGCGATCTATAGATCATTGATCGATAATCAGAATAGCGGTGCTCGCACGAAAAGGGGGTTACTTATTGTGATGAAGAAAGTTGTATTGTTGACACTTGTTTCATCATTTTGATTAGTTTTTTATAGTGTTTTTTGTATAAATAAACATCAACACGCGTGTATGTAAGTTATTTTGATTTTAAAACTAAACTACGTAACCGATTTTGATGTTATTTCTATGGGACCCGTATGAAAGTCCATCAATTCATAAAAAAATATATAATAATGGTGTCGGTTATTATATGACGAGTTCTTAGGTAAAATATAAAAAAAAAATTAGAAAATTACAACGAAAAAAAAAAAGATTATAGTCATGTGAGGGATTCGAACCCGCGCCATCTATATTTCCAACTCACGTTGTACTACAAACAAATCCATTCCATCAACTATCCCCATACGATAGTTACGAATGAAAGGACAAATTGAGTCGTACGTCATATGTCGTGTTAGCTTAGTGGTTAGAGCATAACCCGGCTATTATACCTGAAATAAAGAGATATTATTATTATTATTCACTTTATTTATTTTCCAACATCATTTAAATTTTTTTACAACATTATAACAAAAATAAATATTATAAAACACTTAAAACTAGGGTGCCACCGGTAGCGGGGCAGAGCCCAAGCTACAGATGGCTAGGGCTGCAGAGAAAGGAATCTCCGGACAATGCGTGTTGTGTCCAGTATCACTGCCTTCTGCATCCGACCCTTGATCCAACCGTCTAGCGAGAGCTTCTTGAGGTCTTTATTATTATTATAGGTGTGGATGGCGCAGGTTCGAATCCCGCACTTTACTATAAATGTTGTAAAGTAATGTAATCCGCTGTTATTGTTTTGAGTGTTACGGTTAAGATTGTTCAGCTAACCTAGAATTACTGGCTCTCAAAGACAGCTGCCGGAACACACCATTAGGTGCTTGGCGACAGATTTTCTACTTTTATTTGGTAGTTAGCTAGACGGGCATTCGCAAAATGCCCTACCAAAATGCTATAACGACTGCCATCCTAAGACAACAACCGGGACCGACGGCTTAACGTGCCCTCCGAAGCACGTGCACGCTCAGTAGTAATGTCACTAGCGGTCACCCATCCAACTCATAACCGCGCGCGACGTTGCTTAACTTTGCTGATCGGTTAAGAACAGCTAAGTAAACTTCGCTACGAGCGCTTCTGTAGTCGTTTAAAAATTACTGAATTGTTACATGTCATCTGCAATGATATTTTTTTTAATAATATAGATTATTAATAGAAATTCACTACAAATATAGTTAAAATTACAAGTATAATCGGTTCTCTATAAGGCCCTTGGTAAATTACTTAATTTTATATACCGTTTCGACCGGAAGCGGATGTGAAAATGGCTGTGAAAGATATCTTACTGGCGTTCTTAACAAGATCGTGAATAGGTTAATAATAGTAATAGGATTGAGCTTATTGCACGTGAATCTATGTCGTTGTGTAGTCGTGAAAAAATTGGTTAGTTTTTTTGCAATGAAGTTCCTTATCGCGCGTTGCGAAAGGAGGGTAGACGGAAAAAATTAAGACTAAAAGTTGTTACGAGACTTTTTGCTATAGTTGTAAGCCTTGCGGCGTGCGCGTGTTTCTCTGTCTCTCTATATCTCTCTCTCATAGAAAGCAAGCAAGTTATTTTCGTTTAAGTTAATATTATGTTTATATTACATTATATTTGTTAATAATAAAAAAAACCTAAAAAAAAATTCATTTCCTTCACCAATTAATCGAAAGGAACTTTCAAAAACGTTCTCTCAGGTTTTTTTCCTCGAGGCCCACCTGATGTTAGGCGGACTAACCTCTGCCTATAACAGATGCATTTCATCACAAGTCACGAATTGCACTGCGCCCGTCACTTGAGACATAGTTAAGTCTCATGTGTCTGTAATTTCACTGGCTCTCAAGGACTGCTGCCGGAACCCACCGTTAGGTGCTTGGCGACAGATTTTATACTTGGCAAAATACCTTTCCACTATACACGGTGAAGCTCAATCCCGCGGCGGGGTTCGAACCATGGGCCTGCTGCGCGGCAGCCAATGCCACTGAGCCACCACTGCTTCTTAGTTAGTCTTTGAAAATAGTCATACTGATGGCGTAGGACGGATAGAGCTCGTTTTGAATGCGAGTGAGCGAAACAGAACTAAGTTATATTTAAAATAGAGTGAGCGTAGTTTTAAAATAAATTCATATAAAAGTGAGCTAGCTATAAACTTTAATACATGGTGTTAGGGCATTTTGCGAATGCCCGCCTGGCTAGCGACCACCGTCAAGTAGAAAATTTGTCGCCAAGCACCTAACGGTGTGTTCCGGCAGCAGTCCTTGAGAGCCAGTGAAATTACAGGCAAAATGAGACTTAACAGTTATGTCTCAAGGTGATGGGCGCAGTGCAGTTGGTCACTTGTGATGAAATGCATCTGTTGGAGGCAGAGGATACCGCTTAACATCAGGTGGGCCTCGCGCTTGCTACTTCACAATAACATAAAAAAAATGCCATAATCCCCACGCTTGGCAGGCTTGGCGTTTTGGGGATCGCAGTGTAAGATGGGAGTTCTTTAGAAGGTACTGCTGCCCGCCTTCTTATTTTTCCCTTAGTGGCCTCTTACGACACCCTTAAGGTATGATATGGGGAGGTGTAATTCTAACCCGGCACCCCACGATGGGTTTAAATAGCTTTACTTGAACAGATTTTTAGCAAAATGTATTTAGTTTGTAGCAGTAAGAAAATTATATGTCAATCTTGATCACATTATCTAAGGCCAAGAAAAGTCCGAAACACGTCTTCTTAAAATTTTCTCGATAGAATGAAATTGCAAAGTTGACTCTAAATTACGCTACTAACGTAAATATCTTAATTATTTACGCATGAATGCGCATAAAACTATATTAATAAAATAGACAAACCTTATCAAGAGGGACAAGAAAAGTTACATTTTCCATTTACGTTACTAGTTCTGTGTTAAGTTTACTTTCGTTTTTTACCGAAACTGATCGTGATTTTCACCATCTCTCTTTCACTCCTACTCAGTCAGATAATGAGAGAATTTCAGCATTTGTCAACGTCTTAACATCAGGTAGCCCTAGTGCTTGTTCCGTCAAAATAAAAAAATGAATTTCGAACGCATTGTCTCATTCATCATGCATCGACCGTAAATGATGCATGCATCATTATCAGAATCGACGGGCGCTTTTTGCTCTACCTATTTAACCCTTCATTACTCGCGTGGGGTCAGATTGACCAGAGCGTATTTAAACGTTCATATTCTTGTAGTTTAAAAAAAAAAAAAAGTTTAAAAAAAAAATTACAGGCACATGAGACCTAAGAACTGGACGTCTCAGTGTGAAGGGCACAGTGCAATTCGTCGTTGACGAAATGCGTCTGTTATAGGCAGAGGTTAGTCCACTTAACATCAGGTGGGCCTCGGGCTTGTTCCGTCACAATAATATAAAAAAAATAAAAAAGTTTTTGTGTCTATCCTCTTTGTTTTCCAAGTAGTTTCCTAAGTTGTAGCTAACTACATAATAACGGGCACGTCGCTGTCTACAACGGTTGTAGCAGGAGAGTACTTTTGGGGTCAACATGACCCCACGCGAGCAATAACGTAGTAGACTTTTTTGGTAAGTATTTGTTCCATATCTTCTCCACAAGTTGGCCAACGTCAAATTCGTAGCAGATACCACATTATTCCAAGATCCAAGGATGAAAAAACAAAGATTGTGTGTAACTAATTCAATAATTATGTATGCAATGAACACTAAAGCGTGATATGCCATAATTGTTGTGAGGAAAATAGCTCCTAAATGAAAAGTATTTTCTATTTAGCCAAATTACAATGTCATAGTAATTAGTATAAATAATGATTAAATTTAATAAAAAGTCACATATTTATTTCATGCAGTCATTGTTTTATTTTTGTATTTTTTTTATGCCAGATAGGTTAGCCTTTGACCACTATCTCACCTGATGGTAAGTGATGATGTGGTCGAAGATGTTAACAGGCTAACCTAGAAGTAATGTTGTCTTAGGTTTTCGCGATTATTACACATAGTAATTAAACGACTTTAAACGGTTTAAATCGCGTATATTTATCATTATTTTTGTGTATTGTATCGTGGTTACGAGGTGTCACCCCGTGACCATGATCACTGCAAAGTGTTTGAAACGTCGGGACAAAAATAATGATAAATATACGCGATTTAAACCGTTTAAAGTAGTTTAATTACTAACCTAGAAGTAGTTTTATTAGCGATTGAATTTTGGGGTCATATTGACCCCACGCGAGCACTAGTGAAAGTTTATCAACGCGAGTAACTAAGGGTTATCGATGATGGCAACACCGTTAACGTGTTAATGTTGCCAGTGCATTTTATGGATATTCTCCCAGTGTGTAATATTGTGAAGTTATTAGAGAAACAGGTTTTATCACGATGAACGGCTGCTGTCAGAGATAATGACATAGTTAAGTTCCCGCCATTTTGTGATGTTCTTTTTTAATGCGTTTATGATTTAAAACTTCTGTTTTGTTTAATAAAGATCTTGATTGTGTGATATATGGTTGCATGGTGGTAGGGCATTTTGCGAATGCCTGCCTGGCTAGCTACCACCCTCAAGTAGAAAATCTGTCGCCAAGCACCTAACGGTGTATTCCGGCAGCTGTCCTTGAGAGCCAGTACTTCTAGGTTAGCCTGAACAACATCTTCGACCACATCATCACTTACCATCAGGTGAGATAGTGGTCAAAGGCTAACTTATCGAGCATAAAAAAATATATACATATATATATATATATATTTTAATGATATTGTGACAGAACAAGCCCGAGGCCCACCTGATGTTAAGTGGACTAACCTCTACCTATAACGGATGCATTTCGTCAATGACGAATTGCACTGCGTCCGTCACACTGAGACGTACAGTTGTTAGGCCTCGTGTGTTTGTAATTTTACTGGCTCTCAAGGACTGCTGCCGGAACACACTGTTAGGTGCGTCGCGATATATTTTTTACATGAGGGTGTTCGCTAGCCAGGCGGGCATTCGCAAAATTCCCTTCCAATATGCAAAAGATAGTTATATTTATTAGCTTTTACAAGTTATTAGAGCACGACATTCTTGTATCGAACGGTAATCGAACCCGCGTGCTTCGGATTAGCGAATTGTAAATTGAAAACAAACAGAACCAAATTACAAGTGAAATTCCAGGCACATGAGAATTAACAGCTTTATGTCTCAGGGTGATGGGTGCAGTGCAGTTCTCCACTTGTGACGAACAGCATCTGTTTTAAAGATAAGTTATTGCCTAAACCTCATAATATTACTTGTATCATCACGATTGCATAAAAAAAAACACAACTTTTATATATCTAATCTAGTTTTTATATAATAAAGAGGAAAGATTTGATTGTTTGTTTGCATTGAATAGGCTCTGAAACTACTGGACCGATTAGGATGAAATTTGGTATGGAAATAGTTTGAGACACGGGAAAGGACATAGGATAGTTTGTATTCAACTGCGCAAAAAGAGGTTAATGGTTTTGCGTGATAAACGATATACCCGCGGTCGGAGCTCCGGGTGGAAAGCTAGTATATATATATTTATATATATATATTTATTATATTTATATATATATATATTTATTTTCGTTTTGTACATACAACTGTTTATATATTACCTGTAACCTTTGTAGACAAAGTGACAAACTGAAGTTTTGATTCCTTCCCCAGTATCGAATAATAAATCGAAACTTTTTTTTTTGAGTTTTTGGCTGAAAATGTACTCTATTGTACTATATCAGCTGGACTGTTCACAGCTGAACACAGCCTCCCCTATTTAGGAGTATTTGCCATAATCCCCACGCTTGGCAGGCGTCTTGGGATCGTAGTATAAGATATTAGTTCTTTAGAAGACGCTGCTTACAGTATTATTATATTGCCTATTTTTTTTTTGCTTTTATAATGATTTTTTTTTGTTGACATTGAATTTTTTAAATGTATTTTTTTTTATTTTCTCTTAACATTGTATATGGTTCACAGAGTCTGAAATAAAGAGCTGTTTTTATTATTTTTCCCTTAGTCGCGTAAGAGGCGACTAAGGGAAACCACGGGAAGACATGGAGTGTGCAATTCTAACCCGGCACCACACGGGGCTTTATGTATACACAAATAAAAATAAATTTCAAAACCAATCAGGAGCATGCCTTATTCCAACACAGTTAAGAAATAAAAATCCTAAATTTATTACATTTTTTAAAACGAAAATTCCAATTCCATAATGCCGTATTTAACTTTGACAGTTAGCATATAAAGTATGGTTCCGGATATTCCAACAGCCACTTAATGCACTGATATCCGTTTTTTCCTTCTGGATATGTGATTCCTTGTAGTGCTGTTCAAAAAAATATGTATTGCTGCACGCACTTTTGAAGCAATGATGGCCGAGCGGTAATAGCTACGGACTGCCGCGCCGCAGTACCCTGGTTCGATCCCCACCGCCGGCTTGAGCTTCACCGCATGGTGGAAGGGCATTTTGCGATTGCCCGCCTGGCTTGCTACCACCCTCAAGTAGAAAATCTGTCGCCAAGCACCTAACGGTGTGTTCCGGCAGCAGTCCTTGAGAGCCAGTGAAATTACAGGCCCATGAGACTTAACAACTATGTCTCAAGGTGACGGGCGCAGTGCAATTCGTGACTTGTGATGAAATTCATCTGTTATAGGCAGAGGTTAGTCCGCTTAACATCAGATGGACCTCGAGCTTGTTCCGTCACAATAACATACACCCAAAAAAAAACTTTGTATTACCATAAAAAAAATAGCAAAAAATTAAACCGACTTTAACATTCAAATTTGTGAAATAACTTGTTGAACTCATGTACTATAATGGTTCAAAAGTACCTATTATCACAATATTGGGCGCATGGTACCGACTTCGACAAGTTATTTCACACATTTGAGTGTAGAAGTCTGTTTGTCCGTTAAAATTTAAATGGGACCACAAGGCAAGCATCAGCTTTAAAATAAAAAATAATCATCAAAATCGGTTCACCCAGTCAAACATTCTGAGGTAACAAACATAAAAAACTGACGAATTGAGTACCTCCTTTTTTTAGCGGTAAAATAATAAAACGAAAACATGAAAATGTCTTTGTCAAAAATTGGATAACGTATTTAGAAAAATGTAATAGAAAGTCGATTTAGCAAATGTCCCGGAACACACCGTTAGGTGCTTGGCGACAGATTTTGTTCTTGAAGGTGGTAGCTAACCAGGCGAGCATTCGCAAAACGCTCTTCCACCATGCGGTGAAGCTCAAGCCGGCGGTGAGGATCTAACCATGGACCTGCAGCACGGCAGTCGGTAGAGATATCACCGCTCGGGTATTGGCTTCGAAAACGTGTAGTATTATTAAGATTTTGCTGCGAATTAGGAAAACAATTTCATACAAGAATATCAACATACTTTTCCACAGATTACAGTAACAGTTACTTTGGCGAGATAGCAGTTCACTTTGAAGCGCTCGTAGCGAAGTTTGCTTAGCTGTTCTTAACCGATCAGCAAAGTTAAGCAACGTCCGCCGCGGTCATGAGTTGGATGGGTGACCGCTAGTTGCATTACTACTGAGCGTACGCGTGCTTCGGAGGGCACGTTAAGCCGTTGGTCCCGGTTGTTGTCTTAGAATGGCAGTCGTTATAGCATGGTGGTAGGGCATTTTGCGAATGCCGGCCTGGCTAGCTACCACCCTCAAGTAGAAAATCTGTCGCCAAGCACCTAACGGTGTGTTCCGACAGCTGTCCTTGAGAGCCAGTACTTATAGGTTAGCCTGTACAACATCTTCGACCACATCATCACTTACCATCATGTGAGATAGTGGTGAAAGACTAACCTATTAGGCATAAAAAAAAACTTTGGTAACTATACTCGTACGGTGGCACAAACCGTGTTTTGAAGGAGGCGGTATGTGTGGGCCACGAAAACAACGGAAGAGCGTCAGACGCTAGACTCTGTCCAGAAAGAGAGTGCACTTGAGATTTGACTTTGAGACTGTGCTACTTTGATAATAATGATAAATACTGCATAATAAATTTGCATATGTAAATTATGATTTTATAGTATGTAATAATTTACATAAAATTACATATTATGTAAATTTTAATTGTATAAAGTTTTTTTTTATATGGTTGTGATGGAACAAGCACGAGGCCCACCTGATGTTAAGCGGTATCATCTGCCTATAACAGATGCATTTCATCACAAGTGACGAACTGCACTGCGCCCATCACCTTGAGACATACCTGTTAAGTCTCGTTTTGCCTGTTATTTCACTGGCTCTCAAGGACTGCTGCCGGAACACACCGTTAAGTGCTTGGCGACAGATTTTCTACTTGAGTGTAGTCGCTAGCCAGGCGGGAATTCGCAAAATGCCCTTCCACCATGCAGTGAAGCTCAAGCTCTAAGCGGGATTCGAACCATGGACCTGCTGCATGGCAGTCCATAGCCAATGCCACTGAGCCATCACTGCTTCAGGACATGTATAATAATTTACATATATAAATTATAAACTAGCAAAAAGCTGAGCTTTGTGAGGGCTCGCGTTTATTTTACAACCTGATCTAATGCTGTCATCTAGTATTAAGTAGATTAACTAAGATTAATTAAAGTAATGAGTTTAGTTCTGTTGTACAAATATGGCAGAATTACTTTACAGGGTATGGTTATTTTTTGCACCAAATTTTTACTTGATTGTGGTAGTTAGCCTTAGGTCACAAAATGCCTTCCTATGACGTTCTATTTCTTAGGCGTTAAAAGAGCATAAGATAAGCTTCATAGTCGTCGTATTAGTCATTAGTTAATAGGGCGAGCGAAGCGAGTCCAATCACTATCCCACAACTCAAACAATTTGTGGCCCCTTTTACTGATAAACTATCACGCCTATAGATTTGTGCTTTAACATAGTAATTTAACTTCTTATCTAGATGTGTTATCTGTCAAAAAAAATATTTTACAACCATTACAAAAATGAACAGTAACAGTTTTGTATTCATTGTATATAATGTTATTGTACTGCTAACGCCATCTGTTAGAAAACCAAAGAGTTAACATCGATGCAACAGAACTAAACTCAATACTCAAATACTTCGTATAGTTAATCTACTTGACACCACTAGAAACCGTAAAATAAACGCAATCCCTCTCAAAGCTCAGCTTTTTGCTGGTGTTCTAGCGGCGATAGCGTTTAGAAGCTTGGAGCGTTCGACGCTCCTCGCTCCGTTTTAGTGGCCCTCAAATGTTCGTACGACAGCAATAATTCGAAAGTGAAATCGCAAGCCTGACAGTTAGTTTTGCATCTGTACGGGATATAGGATAGGCTTCTAGATGGAATTACTTAGAATTTTACATACTACTGTTGCATTGCATGATCTACATTGTTTAATGTCTTACAGAAAAACAAACCAGGTCGTAATATAATAAATAGATTCAGGCTTTACTTTGCGGAAATCCATATTTAATAATAACAAATATTTTTAAAATATTTTATGAAAACATCAAATTAATATTTTAATAAAACACTTAAAAAATACAAAAATATATCTAGTGACAATTCCGCCTAATTTTCCTGTTAAGCCGACGTGACGTCACAAACGCCACGCAGCCAAACCGGATGAATTGTCGAGGCGTTTCGCTTCTACACGAAGCGTCCTCAGGAGGTCTTGACTCTACGAGCGCACGATCGAGAAATCGAGAAGTGTTTTATTAAAATATTAATTTGATGTTTTCATAAAATATTTTAAAAATATTTGTTATTATCAGGTCATAATATTTGAATATAGAAGGGTATATAGCGACATCTTTAGGACAGTTTCGAAGCAGTGATGGCTCAGTGGCATTGGCTATGCACTGCCGCGCAGCAGGTCCATGGTTCTAATCCCGCCGAGGGCTTCAGCTTCACCGCATGGTGGAAGTGCATTTTGCGAATGCACGCCTCGCTAGCGACCACCCTCAAGTAGAAAATCTGTCGCCAAGCACCTAACGGTGTGTTTGAGAGCCAGTCATTCTAGGTTAGCCTGAACAATATCTTCGACCACAGCATCACTTACCATCAGGTGAGATAGTGGTGAAAGGCTAACCTATACGGCAAAAAGGGCGTGAAGAGATTTCTTCAGGGTCGGCAACGCGCGAATGATACCCCTGGTGTTGCAAGCGTCCATAGGCTACGGTAACTGCTTACCATCAGGCGGGCCGTATGCTTGTTTGCCACCTATGTGGTATAAAAAAAAACGCAAGACTGGCAAGGTTCGTTTTGCCCTTTTGGTTACGGAACCCTAATAAACATTGTAAATAAATAACCCCAGAAGAACCGCTAGACATTTCTGAAAATAAATTAAAAAGAACATACCATAATAAGAAAACTATTACTAAATTGATTGACGTTGATTTAATATTAGTTGATTAATGCAATTAAATGAAAAAAGTGTATGCGGAATTACATATATCAATTTGTGGGTAGAAATGTTTGTCTGTTTGTCACACCAAATTAAGTATTAATTATCGTCATCAGCCAGAAAACTTCCAATTTTGAACAAAGGCATCCCCCATTGAACGCCGCAATTAACTATTAGCCACTTGTAAACTGCCCGCGACTACGATGTCGTCAGTCCACCTAGGTGCCTACCAACTCTACATCTTCCCGGTATTTCTTTATGCCTGAAAGGTTATCCTTTGACCACAATCTCACCTGATTGTAAGTGGTGATGTGGTCGAAGGGTTTAACAGGCTTAACCTAGAATTACTGGCTTTGAAAGACAGCTGCCGGAACACACCGTTAGGTGCATGGCAACAGATTTTCTACTTGAGGGTGGTAGCTAGCCAGTCGGGCATTCGCAAAATGCCCTTCAACCATGCTATAACGACTGCTATTTTAAGACTACAACCGAAACCGATGGCTTGCTCTCCGAAGCACGTGCACGCTCAGTATTGTCACTAGCAATCATCCATCCAACTCATGACTGCGCGCGACGTTGCTTAACTTTGCTGATCGGTTAAGAACAGCTAAGTAAACTTCGCTAGGAGCGCTTCAAAACTATAACCACTATATTTCTAGGTTCTCAAGTATAATCACTTGAGATCCTTTCTTCCCCATCGGTTATCAGTTCGAGCTATGTGGCCTGCCTATTGCCACTTCAACTTGCAAATTATGAAAGCTATGTCGGTGACTTTGGTTCTTTGGCAAATACACACTTCCGGATTTTATAGCGCAAAGAAACTCCGAGCATAGCTCTCTCCATAGCTCGTTGAGCGACTCTGAGCTTGTCCATAAGGGCTACAGTTAAGGACCACGTCTCAGTGCCATAAGTCACTGGCAACACACACTGGTTGAAGACTTTAGTCTTCATGCTCTGCGGGATGTTCGACGAGAAGATGTCGCGTAACTTCCCGAACGCTGCCCATCCGAGTTGGATTCTTCGGGCGACCTCTTTATCGAAGTTGGACCTACCTAACTGGACAGACTCTGTCACTATTTTTAATATGTCCTAAATCATAAAAATGTCATAGGTATATGAAGTTGAAAATTTTAGGTCAATATTAATATTGTTAGGTATGCAATAACACCTGCTCTGCGGATTACATTACAAAATTACAAATTTACGTGAGAAAAAATGTAGTCATGTGCGGGATTCGAACCCGCGTCCATCTACCTCTAGCCGGGATATCATATCATCCCCATACGATGGTTGAAGAACGAGAGCAAGAATTAGAGTTATGAGTCATAATGTCATGTTAGCTCAGTCGGTCAGAGCATACTCCGGCTGTAGGGGTAAATAGAAGCGGGTTCGAATCCCGCACATGTCCATAATTTTTTTCTCTCGTATATTTATTAGTTTAAAAACGTTTCGATCGTACTTTGAGTTTTCACATTTACTCTTAGTCCGATGAATCGAAACATAAATACCCGTTTCCTCTTAGTCTGATGATTATGAGAATTCGTGATTCCTATTTGTCCGTCGAATAGGATCAATAGGAAAAAAAACATCACATCGTTTCACACGTGTTCACAGGGGATCAAATGTGACAATGCAACAGTAATGGATAAGCGAAACGCTTACCATCACGCGGGCGGCTTGTTCGTCTGCTTACTTTAGTAACATAAGAAAAGCTAACGGAACACACCTTTAAGTGCTTGGCTTAAGCTTTTCTACTTGAAGGTGGTTGCTAGCAAGACAGGCATGCCTTAACTTGCAGATTTGACTAAATCATAACAATGTAGAAACAACTTCTCTAAACAAATCAGCTGTAAAGAAATCTTATACGAATTAATTTTTAATGAAAAAATAACTGTCACTGAACGCGACCGACGCGCCAATCAATCAAAATTCGAACGTACCTATATCCGTAATTACTGCTGCGGAGACTGTGAAGAAAGCAACGTACAACCTCCTTACCGCTTTACCGTTAGAAACTTACGGCAACTTATACCCGAGCGGCAATTCTGGCGATTTCACACACATATTAGATGTGTACTTTTTTTTTCACAACGGCCAGATACCGTAGCGGCCAGTATCCAGTAACGATCGCAGCGCGACGCGAGCCGCGCGCTTGACCATGAAACCTATTCGGATACGTAAAGCGCGCGCGCGGGAAAACGAAATGTCATGTCAGTTTGACAGTTAACTTTTTAAAAATGTGATTTCTTTTTTTATTACCGTCAATGGTACCTGAAATTTGTGTGCAATATTACCACGAATGTGGACAGTCTGATTTAAGTGCAATATATTTGTTAGTGTAGTTTTTTATATGTAGTTTTTATATATTTATTTGTTAATGTAAGAATAATGATGGATTTACACGAGTATCAGGTGAGGCGTAATTTGTTTCTTTTGTGTTCGATTAGCGTTTTGTTTTTGCGTTTTGTCATTGTTATGTTTTTTGCGAGCTTTAATTTTTAATATCCTGTGTTGATTAGCTTGCATCCGTGTGGATTGTATTTGTGGTTTTAAAGTTAATACTTTTTTTACTTTGTAATTCTGAAGTACTTTAACTATGTTTACATTTTGAAAATATAAGTTATATATAATATTTTATAAAGAATATAAGTAGAAGTTTGGTTACTGCTGATGTCACTGATGATAAATTATGTTGTAGAAGTTGGTAAACAAACTTAACTTGCCTGGAAGAAATCGCTATAAGCGATAAGTCCGCCATTTTCCACTTACTGTAACAGCCGACTCGTCCACGATTGGACACAGCCTCTCCTATTAAGGGGGTATTTGCCATAATCCCCACGCTTGGCAGGCGGCTTGGGGATCGCAGTGTAAGATGGCAGTTCTTTGGAAGGTGCTGCTTACCTTCCAGTATTTTTCCCTTAGTCGCCTCTTACGACACCCACGGGATGATATGGGGAGGTGCAATTCTAACCTGGCACCCCACGGGGTATTTTCCACATAAGGTTTTATTGCAATGTTATTTTTAGGTTCTTGTGCCAGTAAAGGGTTTTCTATGTTAACCTAGAATTACTGGCTCTCAAGGAGAGCTGCCGGAACACACCTTTAGGGGCTTGGCGACAGATGTTCTTGTTGATCGTGATAGCAAGCCAGGCGGGTAGTCGCAAAATGCCCTATCACCATTAAAAGGTCATGGTTTCCATCTTCGATTTAGACAATTATTGGAGTGTTCTGTCAAAGAAATTTTGAGTAGTAATCTGGAGTTTTTATCTATGTCCGATAGATGGCACAGGGTCGCTCCTAGCATATGGGGTCAAACATATACAGGGTGCTCGGTAATGAATGGATAACATTAAATTAGGTATTTGTATATCTAATGGCCAATCAGAAAAAAAAACAACAAAAAAAAATCAAGTAGTACCAAAGTTATGGTCTTTTTAATAAACAAACATATTCATTTTGCCAAAGTTTAAGCACCAATAGCGTTAAAAAAAAGTATGAATACACATGTGACCAATCATTTTAAAATAAAGTGTGCCTAAAGCTGGTTTTAAAATGGTATTTGTTTTATTATTTAAATTATTTTTATTTTTATTTTTATTATTATGTTCTTTTTTTTTGTACTGTTTTTTTTTTCTGAATGGCCATTAGATATACAAATACCTAATTTAAGGTTATCCATTCATTACCGGGCACCCTGTATAGGGTACAAGGTTAGTGTTTATACCACTGCCACCTCTTGGTGATGTATGGAAACATTGGTGTGAGATGCATTACTTAACATTCCGTGGATTCACCTTACGGGTGCCAGGTCCATGGTGTTGCAGAGGAAGACGTTCAAGTCATCTATGCTCTCCTAAAGTCGTCGCGCCTCCCCCCCAAGAGACGAATTATTTATTTATTTATTATTCATGGACGAGCAGCAATATGCTGATATGTCCATATCATTGCAGTGTTGGATTTATAGTTTCAGAAGAGATTTCTTTTCTGTAGATAGCCATTTGTCCAGTTTATTTTTAAAATTGTTTATTGATGTGGCTGACACAACATGTTCTGGTAGTTTATTCCAGTTATGCACTACTCTGTTACTCAGGAAATGGTGTGCAGGCTTTGTTATGACCAAATCCCGAGTAAGCTGGATTTTATGTCCCCGGATTGGCCTTGAGCTTTCTCTGATTATATAAATGTCTTCTATATTAGGTAGGTTATAATATTGATTAATTATCTTAAATGTCTCAATAAGATCACCCCTAAGGCGTCTTTCTTCTAGACTAGTTTTAACTACTTAGCATTCCTTGGATTCACCGTGCGGGTGCCGGGTCCATAGCGTTGCAAGGAGGAGGCCTGAGGGGCCTGGGATTTGCAACCCAGGGAGTAAGGTTAAAGGGCCCCTTTATGATGCATCAATGCTCCTGCACCGCTCGAGCCTCCACCCTTTGTTTCTGGGTGGACGCAGTTGCAGTTCGTCCACTGGTGATGAGATGGTGATTTGATCGTGAAAACATTTCCTTCCAAGATTTGTTTTTCAGTGTTTTTCATTTAATTTTTTGTTTTGTTTTGGACGGAATATGCACGAGGACCACCTAATGTTAAAAGTCTCTTGTGCCTGTAATTTAATATTTATATATTTTTTTTACAAAATTACAAATATACGGTAGAAAAATATTGAAATCCGGGATTCGAACCCGCGTCCATCCACTCCTTGAGCCGGGGTATACTCTAACCAATTGAGCTAACATGACATGACGTCATAACTCAAATCTCTCCTACTATTATTACTTTACTCGATGTAAATATTAAAAACTCTATTCAAGGGAGGGCAGCGCGGTAAATATAAAAAAAATAAATTACCATAAGCCATGGACAATGGAATTTTTTTTTTATTGGCAACAGATACGCAATAGTTTTTTGTCCACACCAACAGAAACACGGCTCCTCCCTGTGTTTATGTCTTTGTCTGTCCAATTGTTAGATTACTGGGTACACGAAAATGGACGCTATAGCTGTACTATATAAACAGTATGAAAGTATATTGAAAATACTACTGTCCTAGTATTGTTGACTTCGTTAACACACGTCTGTATATCCCCGAAGGGCTGGGCAGAGCAGAGGGGTCCCTGTCTTGAGTTTCTCGCTTGACAACCTTCCGCAAGAAGAAAATCTGTCGCCAAACTCGAGCGGGAATCGAACAAACCGCGCCGAGCGCCTTAACCACTGGTCTATCGAGACTGGCTCGACTGAGACGAAATTTTGTTCTCCAACTTTATTATTTTAACCGTCATAGGTGCATTCAAAATATGGAAACAGAAAAAAACCTTTTTTTGCATGTTGCATGTGTGATCTCATGATCTAGATCTTATTGGTTAGAGTCTTCAAACAAAAAGTAAAAAAAAAACATTTGGGAGTTGTCAAAGTTATCAATTGTAGACTAGTTTGCTAGGGGGTGTAGCTCAAAAACGTCTAAGTCAAAATCATCTATTCAATTTAGGCGCTTACGACGCTTTTATAAAGGTCAATTACAATTTTTTTTATATTGAAATATTCTATGGTTCTACCACTGGTTCAGCAAAAAAATTTATACAGCCACTGCGAGAAGAAAGGGCTAGAATTCGGGGGCATTCTTTTAAACGTCTTTTAACAATGTGTTACATACTATATAATAAAATGATTACAATTTTTTTTTTATATTGTTAGGTTTGCAATAACGCCTGCTATGCGGATTACATTATAAAACCACAAATATTCAATAAAAAAACCCCCCACATGACATACATTTTTCCTATCGTATATTTGTGATTTTGTCATTACAATACATATTTGTTTAAATTACTTAGGTCACAGGCGATAGCTTTGTAAAGGCAGAATTGTCCAAGCAGTTTTGTTGTTTATGTAATTACAAAGTCAAACTGAATTAGGTATCTGAAATTTGGGTATATTGTGTATCATATCCTCTATTCAGACTAACAAACCGGCGTATTGATTTTATCGAGATATTGCAATGCGGAATCCTAAAAGCGTAAAGTGCGACTCGATCTTGGCCAGTTTTTTCAGTCCATCAAACAGACTGCCCATACTGCCGTCAAGTATAGAAAACCTTGAATTGACAAAGGACAAACAACCCTAATCGGTTACAATTAAAGTACATTATGGCAAATTATAGGTCGTATATAATTACGTTCAGCGTAATTTTGGAAGAGAACAAAATGCTATATCCGTATTTTTGTTGGTCTAAGGTCAAATGTGGAGGCGAATTTGGGTATACTTTTTGTTGGTCAAAAAAAGACTATCGTACCAGTCTTGATAAATGTATTTATATGTTGGGCAACAAAGACGACGGTTTTTAATTGGATTCAAATTCAAAATTGTATTTATTCATTTAAAGGACATCGTTCAAATTTGCAGCTCTACCTACCAAACTGGGTATATAAACACCCGTATCTTGATTGGTAGTTCCTTCCCTATAATATAACAGTTTTGTACGTATGAACATTAAATGGATCTAGTTTTAAGGTTGAACTGGCCGGTCACTTCTCCATACAAACGTCGTAGCGTGATCACTCCCTTATTTAAAATTTTAAGTCCAGAATTAGGCATAATACCGATTGATATCGTCATTATCTAGGCTTGTATGACGTGAAAATTTTAAAAAGATAATTAAGTTGTAAGTTATGACCCTTTAGCAGCAACTTTATATGAAAATGTTTCGAGGCTCATAATTCTCAAGTTAATTATTATATTAAAATTTCGGCATCATACCAGCCTAGATAATGACGAGATCAATCGGTATTACGCTTTATTTTGGACCTAAATCCTCAAATAAGGGAGTGATCACCCTACGACGTTTGTATGGAGAACTGACCGGCCAGTTCACCCTTAATCTATGATTTTCATCTATGCATATATATTAATTATCACTATATAATCTCAATCATTTCTAATTGTGATTGTGACGGAACAAGCACGATGCCCGGGGAAGGACATACTTTTTATCCATCTGCGCAAAAAGAGGTTAATGGTTATGCGCTGTAACCGAAATAAACGCGGGCGTAGCTGCGGCGGGTGAAGCTAGATAAAACATTATAAAATAAATAAATTATTATAATGATTCAAATAAACATCATATTCATCGTAAGCACAACAATAAATATCAATTTAAAATACAAATAATAGTCAAACTGAAGAACTGTAATTATTTAACATATATTAGTAAAAATATAGAAATCAATTGCTGTATTAGCGAGATTCTCGATTGCTGAATTCGCTTGGCAGGCGTCGTGGGGATCGCAGTTTAGGATATCAGTTCCTCAGAAGGCGCTGCTGGCCCACCTTCCGGTATTTTACATATAGTCGCCTCTTACGACACCCACAGGTAGAAATGGGGGGGTTGACATTCTAACCCGGCACCCCACGGGGGAGAAATCAATTAATAATTGTCAATTAATAATTTCAGTATATATTTAATAACTAGCGACCCGCCCCGGCTTCGCACTGGTGCAATGCTGTTACTAAATATACTACAGAATGTCTTTATATACAACGTTCACTTTAATGCACAATGTATTTAATTTACATAATTAAATTTAAGGATTAATGCTGTATTGCCTAAAATCGCTTTGTAAAAAAGCCATTATCGTAAAAAGTAAAGGATAAAAAATGGTTATTGTGGGTTAGCCCTAAGAGATAGACATATACCATTGCAGACATTTTTGTAGACCTTTTTAAGGTGTACAATACTGTAGTACATTATTTTGATCTATCTCGTAGGGTTCAGCAGCGTTTGCAATGTAAGCTCAAACAATGTATTTACGACATCACATTAGAAACCTCTAAAATTATCAGTGTTTCTCTACTATATTATGTATGTATTATACATATAAAGCTTCCTCTTGAATTGCTCTATCTATTGAAAAAAATTGCATCAAAATCCGTTGCGTAGTTTAAAGATTTAAGCATACATAGGGACAGACAGAAAGCAGGAAGCGACTTTGTTTTATACTATACACGATTATTGGTAAAATGCTAACAACCTCTTAGGGTTGACTTCTGCTGGTCCTAACAAACATTTTGATATGTTTTTTTTTTGTTTTATAGTGTTTTTTTTTTCTTTTAATGCCTACTCCGTGCCAAGAGCGCCCGCCGCGGCAACACTGGACCGCGCCGTGGTCCTTTTGAATATTTACATCGAGCAAAGTAATAAAAAATATGAAATAATACACTACATGCACAAGAGACTTTTGACATCAGGTGGTCTTCGTGCTTATTCAGTCAAAAACATATAAAAATAAATCAACACCAAATGTTTGTTAGGACTAGCAGAAGTCAACCCTAAGAGGTTGTTAGCATTTTACCAATAACCCTGTATAGTGATATAAGGTATTACATTACTATCCTGCCAATTACGTACGATATGTTTGTTTAAAAATTATATGACAAAAAAATCCGTTTACAAGCTAGAAGGCGACTTATAGAAGGACAGAATTTCAGAAGATTGACGACAATTTATGGTTCCATTTCACCCTCTAACTACGGAACCCTAAAAGCCTTGCCAATGTCAACCATCGTGGAATCGCACATAACAGACTTATTAAATATCAGACGTACAAATTAATAGGCATGGTGTACACGACCTTGGCAACATCTCAAGGTGTTGCAGTATAGTACCACCAACTTAACTGTGCAGTTCGCGAGGGCGCTGCTAGTCAAGGAAATCAACTACAAACTGTCACAATTTGAAGGAATGTTGTAGTTATTTTTTCTGCCGCCTGAACAGATAAGTTGGTGATACTTTACAATCATACGCCACCGCACCGTGTCATTTGCGACACGCGAGTGTGCGCCCGGACTTAATTGCAGACACGTGGATGGTGTGCGGCCGGCCTAATGATAGTGGAAAAGTTGCTGGTGTTTTTTAGACGTTGTATATATGTTACAGCCAAAGTAACAAATCTGGATATTATATATACTGTCTAGTCATTATATATAATGTCTACTTAATTTAGATAAGGTGATAATTGACACAAAATTTTGATATTATTCATGAGACTCATATTTCTATTGGTCACGGAGGGCGCACCAGAATGGTTAAAGAGCTTAAAAATAAATATAAGAATAGTAGTAATTTATGTGGCGCATCGCCGGCCGCTGCCGCGGCTCGCTCGCTTCGCTCGCTCGGCTCGCGCGTTGTTGTAGTCACAAGTAACCTAACGCTCCTCCTCGCTTCGCTCGTCGTCGCACCTAAATATGACTTTGCCCTAGACTAAATGATATTTAACCCCTTTTTATAACTTTTACCAATATCTGTCGTGAATTATTAATAATTACTACTAAAAGTAATACATTTCGATCGTTTATTCACATTTACCAAAACAATTTTGTGTCAATTATCACTTTATCTAAATTGAGTAGACATTATATATAATGGCTAGACAGTATATATAATATTCAGATTTATTACTTTGGCTGTGACATATATACTGTAAGGTAAAAATGGAGTCCTGTTGAAGGTCATTTTGCGAATGCCCGCCTGGCTAGCGACCACCCTCAAGTAGAAAATCTGTTGCCAAGCACCTAATAGTCTGTTCCGGGAGCAGTCCTTGAGAGCCAGAAAAATTACAGGCTAATGAGACCTAACAATTGTACGTCTCAGTGTGACGGGCACAGTGCAATACGTCGTTGACGAAATGCGTCTGTTATAGATTAACATAATTATTTTTACTATTTATATATTGCCTCAACCTACAAAAGATAAATATGTTGATTATTTTGATTATATCTCTAGTGACATTATTAATATTTTTGTAATTTTAGTTTTCTGAACAACATGTAAGTGATATGGATTTTATCTGAATTAAATGATTATTATTATTATTATAGGCAGAGGTTAGTCCACTTAACATCAGGTGGGCCTCGGGCTAGTTCCGTCACAATAATATATATATATGTATATACACCGTGTCCCAAAATTCAACGATAAGCCGGCATCGGTGCATGGATCTACTGATGACTCCTCGGAAAAAAAATAAAAAAAATTATAACTGTTTTTTTTATTAATTACAGAGACTTTTATAAATTTCATCGATATTCGATACCCATTATGCTATTTTCAACTACCATGACCACAATTTTTGACATATTTTTGATATTTTTTGTGCATTAGCAACCTAAGAAGGACGGCTATCTACCACAATCCTTTAAAATTACAGAAAGTCTGTAGTTATTTTACAAAAATCAGTAAAAAAAAAGTTTTTTCTTATAATTTTCATAGTATTTAACATTCTATGCACTTTCTATAGTCTGGGTTAAAAAAAAAAGTATGGACACTACCATGGCAAGTTTTATTAAAAGTTGGCGCAACTTTATAAAAGTCTCTGTAATTAAAAAAAAAAGAGTTATAATTTTTTTTTTATTTTTTCCCGAGTAGTTATGAGTAGGTCCATGCACCGATGCCGGCTTATCGTTGAATTTTGGGACACGGTGTATATAAAAAGTCGCTGACAAGTGTTAAATATGTTTACTTGAACAGATTTTATTCAAAAATTATTTAGTTTGAAGCAGTAAAAAAAATATATATTAATCTTGATCACATTATCTAAGGACAAGAAAAGTCCGAAACACGTTTCCTTAAAATTTTCTCGATAGAATAAAAATGCAAAGTTGACTCTAAATTACGCTTGTAAAGTAAATATCTTAATTATTTACGTATGAATGTGTATGAAAATATATTAATAAAATAGCAAAACCTTATTAAGAGGGACAAGAAAAGTTACATTTTCGTTTTATATCATAACGTTACTAGTTTTGTGTTATTAAGCTTACTTTCGGATTTTACCTAAACTGATCGCGATTTGACCATCGCTGTCTCCTTCACTCCTATGTAGTCAGATAGTGACAAAATTTGACAGCGTCTTAATTATAAATTGCTGTCTTTAAGGGTGAACGGGCCGGCCCGTTCTCCATACAATCATCGTAGGGTGATCACTCCCTTATTTGAGGATTTAGGTCCAAAACAAAGCATAATACCGATTGATCTCGCCATTATCTAGGCTTGTATGATGCCGAAATTTTATTAAAATAAGTAACTAAAGAATTATGAGCCTCGAAACATTTTCATATAAAGTTTTCGAGGCATATAACTTACAACTTAATTATCTTTTTAACATTTTGGCATCATACAAGCCTAAATAATGACGATATCAATCGGTATTATACTTAAGTCTGGACCTAAAATCTCAAATAAGGGTGTGATCACCCTACGACGTTGGTATGGAGAAATGACCGGCCAGTTCAACCTTAAGTCCATACATCGGAGTCTCTAGTTCGTAAACGCATTATGGGTGAAATTCGAAATTAAGAATTTTGTTTCGAATTATGAAGCAAAAAAAAAAGTTATAAAAAAATTTAACCGCCTTGTAACGCTCCAAAGTATTATATAACTCGTTAAAGTCGGCGTCATGCTGATATTGATTTTTGTTTTTATTTATTATTTCTATTATTGTTTTGGGTGAGGTATTTAATAGTAAGGCAAAAAGCATGTCAGAAACCTTTTCCCATAATCATTGTTATATTATATATTCAGGTATTTCGAACAATGGAATATTAAGCAAGTTTCGTAGATTGTATGGACTTCTGTATGGTAGTAAATTACTTATACTTAATGAATAGATTCATGCGTCATTTTCAAATACATAATAACAAATATTTAAAGAAACATTAAATTAATATCGTAGAAAAATACTTAAAACATATATCTAGTGACAATTCCGCCTATTTTTCTTGCTAAGCTGACGTGACGTCACAAACGCCATGCAGCCAAACCGGAAGACGCGTTCGCTTCTACACGAAGCATCCTCAGGAAGTCTTGACTCTTCGAGCGCAGGTTCAAGTAATTCTCGAAAAATTATGAATTAACAGAAAAATTAGGCGGAATTGTCACCAGATATATTTTAAAGTACTTTTCTAAAATATTAAAGTAATCAATAAAAATAATAATGAATTCCTCCTAAAATATTTAAAAAATATTAGTTATTATTCTGATATTTATGTAATTCTCAGTTACAAAAGCTAATTTTAATCCCGCACATGACTTAAAAAAAAATCCTGTCGTATATTTATGATTTTGTAATGTAATCCGCATAGTATTGCATACCTAACAATATTAAAACAATATTATAATCTAATTTTAATTTGTAAATTTTTTTATTTTTTAGCTTTATAGCTTAGCCTTTGACCACTATCTCACCCGATGGTAAGTGTATGTGGTAGAAGATGTTGTTCAGGCTAACCTAGAAGTGTATACTCAATTACTCAATATACAGAGCTAAGTATGAAGTCCTAAGTCCAGTTAGTTACGAACGCAGCTTTTACTTCTAACTGGACCAATCGAAATATAGTCCAGTCTGTTACAGCTCGCGGCTAACGGTGACACTTCACATACAAAACTGTCGAGTGACTGACGTTTTATGACTTTTTACATGGTTATTGCCTGTCTTTAGTGTCATCGACTGTACAGTTCACGGGGGCGCCACTGGCAAAGAGAAATTGTCACAATTTAAGGAGATTTTGAAGCGCGCGTAGCGAAGTTTACTTGGCTGTTGTTAACCGATCAGCAAAGTTAAGTATCGTCGCGCGCGGTCATGAGTTGGATGGGTGACCGCTCGTGACATTACTACTGAGCGTGCACGTGCTTCGGATGGCACGTTAAGCCGTCGGATTTGCGAATGCCCGCCTGGCTAGCTACCACTCTCAAGTTGATAATCTGTCGCCAAGCACCTAACGGTGTGTTGCGGCAGCTGTCCTTGAGAGCCAGTAGTTCTAGGTTAGCCTGAACAACATCTACCATGTCATCACTTACCATCAGGTGGGATAGCGGTCAAAGGCTAACCTATCAGGCATAGAAAAATAAAAAAAAATATGTAATTAAAGAGTAGGTACATGTTTTTACCGACTTCAAAAAATGGAGGAGGTTTGCGGTAAAATTACAGGCACATGAGACCTAACAACTGTACATCTCAGTGTGACGGGCGCAGTGCAATTCGAGAACGAAATGCATCTGTTATAGGTAGGTTTGTCTACTTAACACCAGGTGGGCCTCGGACTTGTTCCGTCACAATAAAAAAAAGGTACTAAATTCGTCTTTATTTTTAATTTCACTGGCTCTCAAGGACTATTGCTGGAACACACTGTTAGGTGATTGGCGACAGATTTCTACTTGAGGGTGGTAGCTAGCCAGGCGGGCAATCGCAAAAAGCCCTTCCACCATGCGGTGAAGCTCAAGCCGGCGGTGGGGATCGAACCAGGGTACTGCGTTGCGGCAGTCCATAGCTATTACCGCTCGGCCATCATTGCTTCAAAAAGCTTATTAACTTTCTTTTGTTTTTTTTTATGACGTATTATATTAGGTAAGAACTTTTGTATTTTACTTCATTTTAATTTAGTTTGTTGTCCCTAGTAGAACTACATGAGCTTTATGATAAAAAATAATTCTATAAACCTAAATATTTATGACATCTACATTTCCAAGAAGCATAAAATCTGTGAAAGCTTAAGGAGATGTAAGTCTCAAAATGTCAAATTTTTAACATGTTTTTAAGAAAGTAAAAAGGGCCTGTTTCAGAATGTTCGAGTAAGTTCCAGTTATAATACCCAGAATATAAAATAACTGAATGATAAAAATGACAGTTAACATGCAGCGCGTTTCAAGCTTTAACCGATGGATAGGCTAAATCGATGACTGTGAAACGCAAAGATAGTGTTTTATTTATTAAATATGCTCTGGGTAGTATAACCGGAACTTACTCGAACATTCTGAAACAGGCCATTAGCCTTACATATTTGAATAAAATATATAATATTCAAGACTATATGACGCGAATATGAAAGCAAATATGACAACTACAAAAAAGTGACAGGTGCGTTTCGGATTTAATTTTAAGTATAAATATGGCGAGCGCTAGACGCGCAAATGTTTCGGAAACGCCTGTTCCGAAAACATGAAACCATATAGATAGATAGATAAACTCTTTATTGAACACCTTAAACTAAAACAAAATGAAGCAATGATGGCCGAGCGGTAATAGCTATGGACTGCCGTGCCGCAGTACCCTGGTTCGATCCCCACCGCCGGCTTGAGCTTCACCGCATGGTGGTAGGGCATTTTGCGGTTACCCCCCTGGCTAGCTACCACCCTCAAGTAGAAAGTCTGTCGCCAAGCACCTAAAGGTGTGTTCCGGCAGTAGTCCTTGAGAGCCAGTGAAATTACAGTCACAATGAGACTTAACAACTATGTCTCAATGTGACGGGCGCAGTGCAATTCGTGACTTGTGATGAAATGCATCTGTTATAGGCAGAGGTTAGTCCACTTAACATCAGGTGGGCCTCGAGCTTACTCGGTCACAATAACATAAAAAAAAAATACAAAAATATTTAGCTTATAGCAGTGAACAATAGGCGGCCTTATCGCTCGAAGCGATCTCTTCCAGACAATCTTTGAATGGAGAGGAGCAAGTTTTGACAAGGGATGGCGGTGTACAATGTAGTATATTTCGTTACATAGAAAAAGAAAATCACGGATACAGACTTGAAATTTCTCGTAATCCAGTATTGTGTCCATGTACATTATTTCTAATTATTATGTATTATTTATTTGACCTGTGTCACTGTGTACCTGAATATTTTTTTCCGTTTCAAGCTAATTCTTACATTAATTTATTTAAAATTTCGCACGTATGCGAAACGAGGTCTCTCTGGCCTTCTCCCTCAGTCCGACATATTTCAATGACTCTGTTTTGAAGCGACGAAAATATCTACTCTTTTTGTAGGTATAAAAATTTACTTCCGTTCAGTCATAAGTCATAAAACTTAGTCGAAATAATAACAAATATTTTAATTAAACATTAACCCCCTTACTTATAAAAACATCGCTATGTAGTTGCTAAGTAATGGATAACTAAACAGTGTTTAAGTAATGCTTAAATATTTCTTACTTATAAACGCTACATAGCACCTGTTTAGCTAAGCAATGGATAATGAGGTCGAACGTATTTTAAACTGACAACATTGTACTAAAAAGTATTATGAATGACCTAAATGGCCAAATAGCATGTATCTAGTGCTCAATATCTTGAAATTAAAAAGTAAATATAATACTTTTCTTTGTGTAGTACCACCAACTTAACTGTGCAGTTTTCGAGGGCGCTACTGGTCAAGGAAATCAACTACGAACTGTCACAATTTGAAGGAATGTTGTAGTTCTTTTTTCTGCCACCTGAACAGATAAGTTGGTGGGTCTGTAACTAAATCAGCTGATCAGAAATATGGGCGCCATCTTGTTACTTAAAATTTAAACAAGGGTGGGACGGTGTTCAAATTGACAGCTGATTTAAGCAGTACTTAGGTACTGGATAAAGTTATATAGCGTTTATGAGTAAGAAATTTTGCTAATCAGCGGCTAAGTAATGTTTAAAATTTAAGTAGCGTTTATAAGTAAGGCTGTAAATTAATATTTTATAAATACACTTAAAAATTATAAAAATACGTCTTAAAATATTAATTTTAAGTTGTCTTAAAATGTTTGTTATTCTTAAATATGGATTTCCGCAAAGTAACGCCTGAATCTAATTATTATCTTATAGTCGAAATTTTAATAACATAACGGTCGACCAGTAACGGCTACATTTCTAAAACTGCACTAAACTAAGTCAAGTAATCTCAAACTTCACCAAAAAAAAGTTTAAATTCAAAATGTAACACATCTCGAGTCCAAAGGTAAACAGAAAAAAAAAACCGCTACCGGAGAAATCTCCTGTCAATATTGACAGAGCACTTGACAACCAGTGTCAACACTGTGGGCCGAACGAATCTGTCGTGTGGTAGGTACTTGGTGTTTGTGTACTGGCACGCGAGCGGAATTAAAACTAAAACGTTCTATATTTGAAATTATTTTACACTAGCGGGCCGCCCCGACTTCACACGGATATTAACAAAACTTTAAAAAAAAACACACAATGTTTTTAATATTGTACCGTCTATGTTCATTAGGCATAATGATTTCTAATGGTGAAAGAATTTTTCGAATCGGTCCAGTAGTTGTTAAGTTTATTCGTTACATACAAAAATACAAATCTTTCCTCTTTATAAGTAATATTAATAATTTAATAATTAATTATAATAATTTATATTCTATACCTAATTTAATATTTTAGAATAACACTTATAAAATATATCTAGTGACAATCCCGCCTAATTTTCCTGTTAAGCCGACGTCACGTCTCAAACGCCACGCAGCCGAACCGAAAGGAATTTTCGAAGCGTTCAGATTCTACACGAAGCATCCTCAAAAGGTCTTGACTCTTGGTGCGAACGATTGCGCTCGAGGATGATCATTGATCACGCTAAAACCCTATTCAATAAAAAAGTAAAGCATTTGTCAGCTTTTTTTAGTTCACTTAATACAGAATCATCCCTCAACTTTCATATAATGGCGCGAAATCACCGGAAACATGCAAACAAACATGGCGGCCTCGACCAATATTAATAAAACAAACAGTTCTACTTGTTTAACGGTAGAATTGTGAAAATGAATAGAGATTTCGTGTTTTTAACGAGAAAACTAGTTATCTTGAAGTAAACTGTCAGTTTTCGCCGCTACCAGCAAAATTGTTTGTTTACCGCCGCCGCCGTGGTTGCAGTCTGACAGGTTTCAATCTTGCCAGCAATTTTTGTACTGGTATATTTTATTTTTATTTTTTTTATTTTTATAATTATAAGATCAAACGAACTTACCTAAGTGAAGTTCGATCTGAATTATCTTGACTTCTTTGAAGAGATTTAATACACTAATGTAGTAGTGTCCGTGCTACCTACATCTCTATCGCACATGGTTCAGCGTCGTAGGATAGAAAGAGAAAGAAAGAGCCAGTCCTCCTCTACAACGCCGGCGCCAGTTGAGCTTCATTAGTTCAGAGAAGAATAACAATATTGCGAAATTAAGGGTCTAGAAAACGGGTGTGGTGGGACCTTAAATCTCTTCAAAGAAGTCAAGATAATTCAGATCGAACTTCACTTAGGTAAGTTCGTTTGATCTTATAATTATCTTGACTTCTTATTCGAGATTTAATACACTAATGTAGGATGTTTAGAGTGAGCAATATTGTAGACAAATCCAAAATAAGACAACCGATCTAGTTTGTAAATATTCATCGTTGTTACAATAGCTATCAGTATAGCTAATATAATTAACACAATTAATATTCCAGAAAGGAAAACATCATGATGGAATCAGTTTAAAGTACTAAGAAGTGTTATTTGCATTAAGTAAATTAAAATTAGTGTTAACTACAGGACGATTATAAAATTTTGCAAATTTTGCGGAACGGTCGGACCAGCAAGCAGCTTTTCGTATGAAAGCAACATTAATGCCAGTGCGAGCAGCAGACGATGTACTTGCATGGCGACTGGCGAATGCTTTGACCACTGAAAATGTTCGTATTAATACCACTATCAGTTAGAGTCTGCTTCAACCAACGGCTAATTGTCTGAGCAGAGGCTGCTTTATAATACTTTTTGTACGTTAGTATTAAGTTATGTAAATGAGGATCTCTATTGATAGCGGTGAAATCCAACTAGGTCTGCAAAGTTTTAACCGGGCTGATATTAAGATTTTCAAAAATGGTAGATTTATCACTGGCTATAATAAATCGCCGAGGTCGTGATGTCAGTGATTGTAATTACAATACGATCATTATACATTTTTATATTAGGTATTTTAATTAGTGATAACGTCTGAGTTCTTTGGCCAGAGGCCAAAGCTAGCAACATTACAAGTTTCTTTGATATATTTTCTAAGTTAGCGGAAACATCATCTACAATATTCATATAGTTTAAAACTATGTTGGGGCCCCATACAGTGGTATACTTAGGTTTTTTTTTATCGTCTTGTGAAATACTACAAGTTGAGATAAGAGATATGGCCGAACTATAATTGTTAAGTGTGCCATAAGAAAGACTAGAATTAAAGCATTTCATTTGGGACTCTAAAAGAATATTTTTATTTGTACATCGTAAAAGTCAATATGAGATACATGGCAATAGTACCACCATAATCTTAAACTACTTAAGTACTGTTTATGAGTACTCTTTGAAATTGAGTCAAATATTATCGGAATGGCTGATTCAAGATTGTTCCGCCGAACGAATGCTTCCCTGACAACATAGCTTTTTCCAGGGAAACATGTCAGTGCAGTGGGTGTCGTGATCTAAATGGAGAAGAAAGCAACTTTTCGTGAGGTTTAAATATAAATACTACGTATTTCTAATACAACTAATACAAAGTGATTTGTATATAGGATGGCCCACCACTATAATACCAGCCGCCTTATCAAATATTATTTTATTAAGCACCTTCAGTACTAAGGCAAACGAGGGAAAAGCGTAAAAACGAATAGAGGCCCTGTCCAGGTTAAACGCATCTACTTTATAGGCAAAAGGGTCTGGTTTCCATAAGACATATATTGGGCATTTGGTATTAATCCTAGTTGCAAACAGATCGATGTCTGACTCATCTAAATACCTGCATATATTTTGATATGCTTTTGAAGTTAGTTCCCATTCCATATCTATATTTACCATTCTAGATTCAAATCTGCTTCCACGTTAAAAAAAGATTTAATATATGAAGCAAATATGAACAAACTTCTAGATTCACACCATTCCCATATCGACCGAGTAATGGTGTTGAGATGTTTATATTTTACGCTTCCCATCCTATTAATATAGTATATGACGGTACTGTTATCAATACGTAAGAGGATACAAGATTTGGAAATGTTTTTACAAAAGGTCATTAGTCCAAAATGTGCTGCAAGTAGTTCTACATAATTAATATGATATTGTTTTACGTGATCATTCCACGGTCATTCAGTACCGCGAACGGGGCCCCATCCTATTATAGAAGCATCTGAATATATATCTAGACAACATTTCTGTGTATTTATGTACTTAAATGAACAAAAAAATCTGACATTTCCACCATAACAAATCTTCATGTAGATTAGCCGCAATCATCACATTTTTATTATAATTAACTTGACTTCTGATAAGTTCTAAACCTTTGATTTCTCTACCCTTTTGGCATAGAACATACCTATAATAATACTTTTAGTATGCATATGACACTGCTGACAAGCGGCGGTAAGGCAGCCTAAATAACGAGCCATTTATTTTATTGAAATTGTCTTTGTAATTATATATGGCATGCCATTTTTCATGTAGCAATTATTATAACGTCATAGAATTCGAATTTAAAATAAAACCTAAAAAATTACAACTTTTACTCTCTCTCTCTCTCCGATTGCTTTTAGTCCAGTTTACAAAACCTGAAGTGGATAGATACTCAATTGTTGCGTTAGTATTATCCATACAATCATTGTTAGAACTACCCACAAGCAAAAAGTCATTAAAAAAAACGAAATGTAATAAATCCACGAAATATGTAACAATGGTTTGAAGTATTTTAGTGAATATTATAGGGGGCCGAACTAAGAACTGCATTGAAATTAAATCACAGGTTTTTCCTATGATTGTCGTGAATAGGCAATAAAAAATAAGCATCCTTGAGATCAAAGTTTGCCATGTTATCATTATTATACAAAATATTCACAGCAGTTCTTATATATACTCTATTTTAAAATGATCGTTGCGGACGTTGTTTTTTTTTTCAGATTTAAAATAAAGCGTGAGCTACCGTAATTTTTAGGTACTAAGAAAATATCAGATAATGAACTCTCCGGCAGCAGGAAGACAAGGTCCAATGGCAATTATGTGTAATAAATGTGACATTTCTACCTCCATTGCGTCAAAATCTGTTTCACAAAAAGTCCGCTTAGGATATTTAGTCGGTAATTGGTTAGGATATTTTTTCAAAGGAATTTTATAACCATCATATACTGTAGATAATATAAAATCATCTTATGTGAGATTTCCATTCCTTAAGGAAATATTTTAGGTGACCTATTTGTACTTGAGGTAAACTATTAGTCCTATAAGTGTATCAATCGGTCTCGCTCGGCCTGCGACAGGACTCGGTGCGATGACGATGCCTGCACAAGTTGACGCCGAGGGGTGGCGGCGACAGCGGTGGCGGTGCCGATGACGACCCGTGCGTCTCCGACCTGCGGCGGAGGGTGGCGGGAACGCGCGGCCCCTCGCGAACTGTTGATATCTCAGCCCACCGGCTCGTTTCCTTCGAGAATAATTTCGAGTCGGCCGTCCTCGAGTTGGCGGGCCTTTCCAGTTTAAAGTTGATGTGGTTCCTTGTATACAGGTTCTGGTCTATTTAATTCCTCTGGTATTTATTACCATTTCTGGCAAATCTTTCCCGAAAAGGATTTCATCCCTTTCCCGGTCTTTCAGGGAGTCACTAAGAGATTTGTCAGCCATAGGTATTATAAGAGGTCGTCTTGTGTAGGTCTCTGCGTAGTGGGAGTCAGCTATAAGCTGGCTACAGTCATTTAAATTACGCATGACATCTGATGTCAGGTGATCTCAAAATTAAAGCTCATATGGCTTTATCTAATGCCTACAAAGCAAGTCCTAGTTGGTCCTGGTTGCTTGAAATCATCTTGTCTCAATTTTTGTAGGTATCTGTAAAACTACCGACAACTCCAGATTTAACGAGGGTGATTTGGTGATGAAAGAACGTTCTTTGGGAAGAGGTACCGTTTTTGTAGTTCTTTTTGGTGTCCTTCTTGAGACCGTTCAATAAGATATACTGAAAACGCTTTGCTACATTTTCGAGTATATCATTACCCCATTCTACCTCATTGGGTTCAAATCCCCCAGAGTTTGGAGTATATTCAGTTAAACGTTGTTAGAAGACTAAGGACAACAATGCAGCTTATAAAGCGATATATGGAATAAAAACTTTCGTGTTAGTTAATACAATATGTATCAACTACCTCCACATACGAACATTGTTATCTGTAAATCATATTTATTTATTAAGAACGTTCAGTAAAAAAGAGGGGTAAACCACGAATATCGTGTTGGCAATATACCCTTATACTTGTAGGTGGATATAGAACCAATATGGTTCAGTTGCAATATGCAAGTAAAAACACCTTGGATAGCTTACCTTTGTTACATGATAAATCATCGTCAATTGAAAGTAATATTCTTTTATTTCGTCTTGCGTTCGATAGTTATATGCATATATATATTTTTTTAATTTTCGAAACCACTTATTTTCCCTCGTTTTTCCTTTTAGGCATAATTATTTTTTGTAAAAAAGATTCTGGCGATAGCCACGTGCGTTGGATGCAAGCGCGCACAACAATGAAGCTCAACTGGCGCCGGCGTTGTAGAGGAGGACTGGCTCTTTCTTTCTCTTTCTATCCTACGACGCTGAACCATGTGCGATAGAGATGTAGGTAGCACGGACACTACTACATTAGTGTATTAAATCTCGAATAAGAAGTCAAGATAATTATACATTTCTGTTTATTGATCAAAAAAGTTACATTGCTTAAACACTAATTATAATCCTACATCAACAAGGTAACAAAAATGAACATTGATAACAAAAAATTAGAAGTTATCTATGGAGACCTTATTTGTGAACAAGCAAAGACTACCTGTAGCTAATTGAAGAATTAAAAAAAAACATTTAATTAAATTTAAATTTAAATTAAAAAAGTTACAAACAGTGGCTGGCAGAATGTATTGTTGTAAATGATCATAACATAGGTACAACAACTGCGAAAAGACTGAAAGAATGTACTTATATTATAGTCGGGACAACAATATTAAATATTATGATATCAGGGTGCAGGTACCATACGGTACTATATCAGCCGGATTGTCCACGGCTGGATACAGCATCCCCCATTATAGGGGGTTTGCCATAACCCCCACGCTTGGCAGACGTCTTGGGGATCGCAGTGTGAGATATCAGTTCCTCTGAAAGCGCTGTTGCCCACCTTCTAGTGTGTTACCGTTAGTCGCCTCTTACGACATCCACGGGTAGAGATGGGGGTGACATTCTAGCCTAATTTTACTGGGTCTCAAGGACTGAACACACTGTTAGGTTGAAGCGCTCGTAGCGAAGTTTACTTAGTTGTTCTCAACCGATCAGCAAAATTAAGGTACGTCGCGCGCGGTCTTGAGTTGGATGGGTGACCGCTAGTGACATTACTACTGAGCGTTTCCGTGCTTCGGAGGGCACGTTAAGCCGTCGGTCCCGGTTGTCGTCTTAGGATGGCAGCCGTTATAGCATGGTGGTAGGGCATTTTGCGAATACCCGCCTGGCTAGCTACCACCCTCAAGTAGAAAATCTGTCGCCAAGCACCTAACGGTGTGTTCCGGCAGCTGTCCTTGAGAGCCAGTACTTCTAGGTTAGCCTGTACAACGTCTCATCACTTAACATCAGGTGAGATAGTGGTCAAAGGCTAACCTATCAGGCATAAAAAAAAAACTATAACTCAATAGTAGAAATTCTGTCGCCAAGCATCTGATTCTAGACCTAAAATCTATTTATTCTATTACAATGTTCCGGAAGTTGGCCTTAAGATCAATTTTCCATTCTAGGCTTTGGCTGTAACAACATGTTCGACCTCATATTGTAGATGAAGATATTTTTTTTATGCCTGACAGGTTAGCCTTTGACCATTATCTCTCCTGATGGTAAGTGTTGATGTGGTCGAAGATGTTTTTCAGGCTAACCTAGAATTACTGGCTCTCAAGGACTGCTGCCGGAACACACCGTTAGGTGCTTGGCAACAGATTTTCTACTTGAGGGTGGTCGCTAGCCAGGCGGGCATTCGCAAAATGCCCTTCCACCATGCGGAGAAGCTCAAGCTCTGGGCGGGATTCGAACCATGAACCTGCTGCGCGGCAGTCCATAGCCAATGCCACTGAGCCATCACTGCTTCATAATAACATATTAATATTTGAATGCTTATAGGTATAATTTTGTCTAAATTCAAATAATTTTGAAATTGAATTTGAAAAATCCCTACGCTAAGTCCACTTGTATAATTTCATTTCTTTTACTGATTTTTTTTCTTTGTCTTTTACAGTCGCTGATGCGTTCCATGTCCGTGGAACAACGCTGGCAAGACCTCGCTTCTCTACTGACGATTCCTCCACCGCCGGACCAATACCAGCACTACCATCCTCACCACCACCAGCATCCTCACAATATTAGGTAAGCACCATCTATCCACCAATATCACGAACTACGTTTTTTTTTATTCCTGATTGGTTACCCTATGACCACTATCTCACCTGATGGTAAGTGATGATGTGGTCGAAGATGTTGTTCAGGCTAACCTAGAAGTACTGGCTCTCAAGGACAGCTGCCGGAACACACCGTTAGGTGCTTGGCGACAGATTTTCTACTTGAAGGTACCACCATGCTATAACGACTGCCATCCTAAGACGACAACCGGGACCGACGGCTTAACGTGCCCTCCGAAGCACGTAAAAGCATGTATATAACTTTAATAGCTATGGACTGCCGTGCAGGTCCGTGGTTTGATCCCTGCCGTCGGCTTGAGCTTCACCGCGTGGTGGAAACGCATTTTGCGTATGCTCGCCTGGCTAGGTACCACCCTGAAGTAGAAAATCCGTTACCAAGCACCCAACCGTGTGTTCCGACAACTGTACTTAAGAGCCAGTAATTCTAGGTTAGCCTGAACAACATCTTGTTAGTACAACGTAAGTTTTACTATAGATGTCGCTCCATCCCAATACGACGGTTAAAGAACGATAGGAAAGGTTTGAGTTATGACGTCATGTCATGTTAGCTCAATTGGTTAGAGCATACCCCGGCTACAGGGGTGGATGGACGCGGGTTCGAATCCCGCACATGACTTAAATTTTTCCCATCGTATATTTGTGATTTTGTAATAAACATCTTCAACCCCATTATCATCATCAGAGATAGTCTAATGCTAATAAGGGTAACAATTCATTGTGGAAGAGCATTTTGCTGATGCACGCCTGGCTAGCTACCACCCTCAAGTAGAAAATCTGTCGCCTAGCACCTAACAGTGTGTTCCGGCAGCAGTCATTGAGAGCCAGTGAAATAACAGGCACATGAGACTTAACGAAGCGCTCGTAGCGAAGTTTACTTAGCTGTTCTTAACCGATCAGCTAAGTTAAGCACCGTCGCGCGCGGTCATGAGTTGAATGCATGGGTGACCGCTAGTGACATTACTACTGAGCGCTTCCGTGCATCGGAGGGCACGTTAAGCTGTCGGTCCCGGTTGTTGTCTTACGATGGCAGTCGTTACATCATTGTGGTAGGACATTTTGCGAATGCCCGCCTGGCTAGCTACCACCTTCATGTAGAAAATCTGTCGCCAAATACCTTACGGTGTGTTCCGGCAGCTGTCCTTGAGAGCCAGTAATTCTAGGTTAGCCTGAACAATATCTTCGACCACATCATCAATTACGATCAGGTGAGATAGTGGTCAAAAGCTAGCCTATCAGCAATAAAAATCAAAATAAAAAACTATGTCTCAAGGTGACGGGTGCAGTGCAATTCGTGACTTGCGATGAAATGCATCTGTTATAGGCAGAGTTTAGTCCGCGTAACATCATGTATACAAATATACATTACCGCTTAATAACAGTTTTTTTTTTTTTTTTTTTATGTGGATTAAGTTAGAAATTTCTTAATTAATTAAATTACTATGGGGAGCATTACACATTTAGAAAAAAAAAATGTTATAACAGGTTGGCATCCTGCTTCTTCCGTCAGAATACCATTAAAATAGGGTTGTCTCGCACGAAATACTGAAAAATTGACTTTTCTCTTTCCAGTGCTCATGGCGCCGCGGGCGGCTACGCTCCGAACTACCACGCTCCACATGCGCCTATGCCAGCCCCCGTCACGGAAAAACATCCCGATGCTTATGGTAAGTGCGTGAACCTGGGTTCGCGTCTGTGTGTTATATAACTTCCTTTATAGAACCTCATTCGGTAATATTCTAATTATGAAATGAAATACAGACTTTTATTGGCATATTTTATATACATACTTCTTTAAGAAAATTAAAAAGTCAAAGAGCATTATTCTCCTAACAAAACAATGCTTTAAAACAGTTTTTTAATTATTAACCTTTACAATCGACCTTTGGGTAGATCTATCCAGTTCTGCACTTTTTTAACCCCCTAAACTTTTTATTATAAATTACCTATTTAACTTTTTTTTATTGGTACTACAGATCGAGAACAATCCACGATCACAATACTATTTAAAGAATATAAATGTTATTGCACAATCACAAACTATTATATATCAGGCTTGTTATAGGTTCGTACTGAAGCCCAAAGTGTCCTATCCCAAAGTAAACCAGATAAAGTACAATGTGTCCCGACCAAGGAGGTTTCAATTCAATTTAAGTACACATTATCTGTGGTGAGCGCTGGTTCCGAGCCATAGACCAATAACAGACTTTTTCCATTTTGGCGCTATTTCGTACATACGAATTTGAGTAATATTTTGTTGGATGAAAATTGTTATTTAATGTAGCTACCTATAGCCATGAGATTAAATAAAGTAGTGTATGCAACTGCATATAATTAGGTATTCAAACATTCGTGTAATCTTATTAAACTACCCTCATGTTTTAATACCCTCTATTATATGACAGTTGCATAAACTACTATTTTCATTGTTATACAGGGTTATTGGTAAAATGCTAACAACCTCTTAGGGTTGACTTCTGCTAGTCATAACAAACATTTTGAGATACATTTTTTTTAATATTTTTTCAATTTTCTTTTGTGTTTTTTATATGTTTTTGACTGAATAAGCACGAGGACCACCTGCTGTCAAAAGTCTCTTGTGCCTGTAATGTATTATTTCATATTTTTTATTACTTTGCTCGATGTAAATATTCAAAACTCTATTCAAAGGGCGGCGCGGTCCAGTGTTGCGCTCTTGGCTCGGAGTAGGCTTTAAAACACAAAAAAACTATATAAAAAAAAGGTTGGTTAGGACTAGCAGAAGTCAACCCTAAGAGGTTGTTAGCTTTTACCAATAACCCTGTATAATTGACTAGCTTTCCGGCCGCTGCTCCGCCCACGTGTACGTCGTTTATCGCGCAAAACCATAACCTTTTTTTTGCGAATTTCGATATAAACTATCCTGTGTCCTTGTCCGGGTCTCAAACTATTTCCTAACCAAATGTCATCCAAATCGGTACAGTAGTTTTTAAATTTATTCGTTGCATACAAAAATCCAAAATTAGAAATTTACAAATTTTTCCTATTTCCAATATTAGTATAGATTCCGCCATCCCCATTCTATAATCGGACATCCAGGGATACTCAGAAGCGCCGCCGCTATATGGTGGATGTTCCATTTACCTGAACGAAGCGATTTGCGTCTTCGTTCATCATACGAACCGCCAGGGAATGGAACACCCTGCCTGAGTCTGTGTTTCCGGTTAAGTACAATATGGGGGTCTTTAAAACGCGAGTGATGGGTACCTTCTTGGTAAGCGCGCTCCATCATCGATCGCATCATCACTTACCATCAGGTGAGATGGTGGTCAAGTGCTACCCAGATAGGTATAAAAAAACCCGCGGCATTTCTTGATAAATTATGTCCAGGTTGTAAACTATATGTATACCAAATTTCATCCAAATCCGTTCAGCCGTTTGAGCGTGAAGAAGTAAAAACATACAAACATACTTATAATATTAGTGTGATAGCTGCGAAGCAATGATGGCAGAGCGGTAATAGCTATGGACTGCCGTGCCGCAGTACTCTGGTTCGATCACCACCGCTGACTTTTGCGTCACCGCACGTAGGAAGGGCATTTTGCGATTGCCCGCCTGGCGAACTACCACCCTTAAGTGGAAAATCTGTCGCCAAGCACCTAACGGTGGGTTCCGGCAGCAGTTAAATTGAGAGCCAGTGAAGTTACAGGCACATGAGACTTAGCAACTGGGTTTGAAAGTGACGGGCGCAATTCAATTCGTGACTTGTGATGAAATGCATCTGTTATAGGCAAGGTTAGTCCGTTTATCATCAGGTGGGCCTCGAGCTTGTTTCGTATTAATAGCATAAAAAAATTGTCTATAAAAATACACAACACACTGTTACGCCTAATATATTGCTCACCTAGGCTCGAGTGAAAAAATTATGTATAATAAATGATAATATAATTATGTCGCAGCAGGTGCTGCTGCTCCGTTGGAAGGCGCGTACAAAGTGGAGTCGGCGCACCATCCGCAGCAACACGAGGGGATTTACTACCAGGTTAGTGTTGTCGCACACCGCTAGATGGCGTTTAAACACAATCGTCGATAAAGGTAAAACCATAGAGAAAGATTAGTCCTTTCTCTGTGGTAAAACGCACATATAGTACCACCAACTTAACTGTGCAGTTGGCGAGGGCGCTGCTGGTCAAGGAAATCAACTACAAACTGTCACAATTTGAAGGAATGTTGTAGTTCTTTTTTCTGCCGCCTGAACAGATAAGTTGGTGGTACTGTACATGTGAGCGGACGCAATATTGCGACTTCAAAATAGGAGGAGGTTAAAGATAAAGATAATTTTATTATTGACACATAAGTTATTTTTCACTTTCATGCAATTTTTTGGTACATATAAGAGTTCATCATGTTTTGCCTATGAAGGCGTACAATATGGAGTGATGAAGCCATGTCTTAATTACAATAATAAATATAAATAAATTAAATACATTTGTTTATTGATCAAAAGTTACATTGCTTAAACACTAATTATAATACTATATCATCATGGTAACAAAAATGAACATTGATTACAAAAAAATTTTGAAGTTATTTATAGAGACTATATTTGTGAACAAGCAAAGACTACCTTTAGCTAATTGAAGAATTTAATAAAATAATTTAATTAAATTTAAATTAAAAAGACGACAAAACGCGGTCTTAATTAAAAGATTGAGTAATTCAAGAGGAAGGTTTATATACATAATACATGCATAACATAGTAGAGAAACACTGATCATTTTAGAGTTTTCTAATGTGATGTCGTAAATAATTACATCCCAAACGCTGGGAGCTATAATTAGCAGACTACCGAATTTGACATTAACAGCAGTTCGATCGCAGAAGCATCGCATTAGTGTGGCGTTTGGTCAAGAACTAAGAGAATTGGGGCCCTGATATCAAGCAGACACCTGTTTCAAATGAAAAAATATAATTCATTCCATACTAAGAAATTATACCGTTCAACTTGGCCGCTGTCTGTCCCTATGTATGCTGATATATTTAAAACTACGCAACGGATTTTGATACAGTCTTTTTTAATTGATAGAGGGATTTAAGGGGTAGGTTTATATGTATAATATATGCATAATATAGAGAAATACTGATAATTTTAGAGGTTTCTAATGTGATGTCGTAAATAAACACATTTTTTGCGCTTACATTGCAAACGCTGGCTGAACACTACGAGATAGATCAAAATAATGTACTACAGTATTGTACACCTTAAAAAAGTCTATAAAAAATCCGCAATGGTATATGTCTATCTCTTAGGGATAACCCACAATAACCATTTTTTATCCTTTTCTTTTTACGAGAAATGATGGCTTATTTACGAACGCGATTTTAAGCAATGCAGCATCGATATTCAAGTACTTTAAATACATTGTGCATTTAATATAGATCAATATGGCCCTTTACAGTATGTAATTTAAATTAATATTTTCGAAGATATTACTGATTGAAATTTAGTATTAATATTGCACACGTGCGAAGCCGGGGCGGGTCGCTAGTATATCATAAATATACAATAATGTTAATTGCGTAAATAGGGAACGTTATTATTAATATACAAATTTCTGACGGTAGTATAAATAATTTCTTAATAACTCAAGTGACAAATAAAACCAATTAGTCACCCCGTGACCACGATCACTGCAAAGTGTTTGAAACGTCGTCGGGACAAAAATAATGATAAATATACGCGATTTAAACCGTTAACTGTACTGTAATATAAACCCCCTCATCCACTGCTGAACACAGCTTCCCCTATTAAGGGGGTGTTTGCCATAATCCCCACGATTGGCAGGCGTCTTGGGGATCGCAGTGTAAGATGGCAGTTCTTTAGAAAGTGCTACCTTCCAGTATTTTTCCCTTAGTCGCTTCTTACGACACCCACGGGATTATATAGGGAGGTGCAATTCTAACCCGGATCCCCACTGAGTATACCGTTTAAAGTTGTTTAATTACTACAATAATGTTAATTCTTCCACAGAACTCGACCGCAGAAATGGGTCCGCCCAATAACCAGGATGGATTCCTGCAGTCAATCCTCAACGACGAAGACCTACAACTCATGGACATGGCTATGAACGAAGGTAAGATTTACTTTTGCTATATACGACGCAGGAGTAGGCGTGTTTTTATGCGACACTAACGCCATCTAGTTGTATCACTTGAAAGCTTTAACATTTATCGTAAATTAAGTGTTCCATTACCCATGTAGCATGAAATAAACGACAATAGGGTTATTATAGGTTATGCTGATTCACCAAAAAATAAACAATACTGCTAAGTAAGTTATGCATTAAGGAACCTGATTGACCTGTGTAGAAAATTGCAACATGTCTCGGGGGCTTGATGAGGAACGATGAGTGCAGTACATATGAAGAAAATTCACGAAGTTGACTTTTTCTTTTTTTTAATTATGATCAGTAAGCATTTGACCACATTCTCACCTGATGGAAAGTGACGACGCGGTCGACGGTGGAGCATGCTTGCCTAGCAGATACCTGTTTACTCTGTACTTGAAGACTGCCAGATTATATCTATCGGGGAATAGAGACGCTGGTAGGGTGTTCCATAATTCGGCCGTACGCATTATAAAACTAGATTTAAAACGCTTTGTGCGTATTTTCGTGATATCGACCATATATGGAGGCCGTGTTTCTGTGCGTCTTGTTGTCCGATGAAAAAAAGGAGAGGAGGGAATAAGGTGGTGTAAATCGATCGCACATTCTCCGACGTATGTATATTCTATGACGCATCGCATTGCCCTGTTCTCTCCTGCAAAATTAAGCAGATAAAATATTTTTTTAGCATAAAGTTTTCAGTAAAAAAAAAAGTTTTTACTGAAAAATGGAACCGAATTCATCACTCAAATGTGTGAAATAACTTGTCGAAGAAATAACATGCGCACAATATTGTGATAATAGGTACTTTTACCATCACGGCACCGATTTCAACAAGTTATTTCAAACATTGGAGTGTTGAAGTCAGTTCCATTTTATAGTAATTTTTTTGTCATAAAAGGGCACTTAAGGTTGAACTGGCCGGTCGCTTCTCCATACAAACGCCGTAGGGTGATCACTCCCTTATTTGAGATGTTAGGTCCAGATATAACTATAATATCGATTGTACTCGTCATTATCTAGGTTTGTATGATGCCAAAATTTTAAAAAGATAATTAAGTTGAAAGTTATGAGCTTCGAAAATTGTATATGAAAATATTTCGTAGCTCATAACTTTCAAGTTAATTATCTTATTAAAATTTCGGCATCATACAAGTCTAGATAATGACGAGATCAATCGGTATTATGCTTTGTTTTGGACCTAAATCCTCAAATAAGGGAGTGATCACCTTACCACGTTTGTATGGAGAACGGGCCGGCCAGTTCACGGTAATTTGCAGCTATGCAAAACATGTCTGCAAATGTATGTCTACATATATCTACCTCTTTTGTTGTCATACACTTAAATCAATACATAACGGAATGTCTTATCGGAATATATAATATAAATATAATATAGATAGCAGCAAAGCCATCCTTATAACTTTCCTCGTATAATTTCGACCTTTAAACGGTAATAAATCTATTTTTAGCAAACTTATCAAAACATTGTTGTTTTGCACTATAAACATTCGCCTCACTTTCTTAAAGGCTTTTAAAATGCGTGTGAAGTTAAAGCAATTTTATATTGATATTTTGATTTATTAAGTAATACCTACATACATTTTTATACGTTAAATGAGTACTTGTGTTATAATTATAAACGAACGATTAAGAAATATGCTTTGTTCTTGTTCTTATGTAACTGACTATGTAGTCTTTTTGAGAAAAAATTTCTTTAAACCTAATATATCACCAAAAATATAACAAAATAATATTATTTTGCACGATGATATATAATCATGTATAAAGCAACTCTTTCTAAAAGGCTGTGATAACGTGTGTAGATAAAGCAATGTTTTTGATTTTGATTTATTACTTTATATATTCAAATTTAGCTAACTGTTAAAAGCATTGTTGTTTAGCACAGCTGAATATATACGCTTTTGCATTCCTATTTAAAGCCTCTCTTTCCAAAAGTCTTTAAGAACGTGTTAAGATTGAAGCAATGATGGCTCAGTGGCATTGGCTATGGACTGCCGTGCCGCAGGTCCATGGTTTGAATCCTGCCGCGGGCTTGACCGTCACCGCATGGTGGTAGGGCATGTTGCTAATGCCCGCCTGGCTAGCTACCACCCTCAAGTAGAAAATCTGTCGCCAAGCACCTAACAGTGTGTTCCAGCAGCAGTCCTTGAGAGCCAGTCAAATTACAAACACATGAGACCTAACAACTGTATGTCTCAGTGTGACGGGCACATTGCAATTCGTCATTGACGAAATGTATGTGTTATAGGCAGAGGTTAGTCCACTTAACATCAGGTGGGCCTCGGGATAGTTCCGTTACAATGACATAAAAAAAACGTGTGTAGTTAAAGCAAATATTTGTTGATATTTTGATTTATAAAGTCTAAATGAAATAATATTTGATGAATTAAGTAAATAAAGCCAACGCATCAAGGTGTTTTAAATTTTTGATTTGTTAAATTATATAACTACTAGCCGCCCGCCCCGGCTTTGCCCGGGTATTTTACAAAAATATAAATTGAAACACAAAAAGTAGTTATTATGACATAACTGTAATAGTTAGACATATGGTATTGCGGACATTTTTGTAGATATTGATGTCCTCTATAAAATTGTAGTACATCACTTTGCTCTATTGTCAACAATATCCGCAGCGTACGCGATATAACGATTGATATTTTCGTCACAAGTTGCACTACATTATCGAAGTTTTCATATGGACCGCTAAGTTTTTGAAAATATTCTATAACCTATGGTTCAATAGCGATAATGTTTTTGTTTTATGCTTTATAGGTTAGCCTTTGACCACTATCTCACCTGTTGGTAAGTGATGATGTGTTCGAAGATGTTGTTCAGGCTAACCTAGAAGTACTGGCTCTCAATGACAGCTGCCGGAACACACCGTTAGGTGCTTGGCGACAGATTTTCTACTTGAGGGTGGTAGCTAACCAGGCGGGCATTCGCAAAATGCCCTACCACCATGATATAACGACTGCCATCCTTAGACAACAACCGGGACCGACGGCTTAACGTGCCCTGCAAAGCACGTGCACGCTCAGTAGTAATGTCACTAGCGGTCACCCATCCAACTCATGACCACGGTGGACGTTGCTTAACTTAGCTGATCGGTTAAGAACGGCTAAGCAAACTACGCTAAGAACGCTTCAAAATGTTTTTTTTTTATGTTATTGTGACGGAACAAGCTCGAGGCCCACCTAATGTTAAGTGGACTAACCTCTGCCTATAACAGATGCATTTCGTCAAATTGCACTGCGCCCGTCACCTTGAGACATTTCACTGGCTCTCAAGGACTGCTGCCGGAGCACACCGTTAGGTGTTTGGCGACAGATTTTCTACTTGAGGGTGGTTGCTAGCCAGGCGGGCATTCGGAAAATGCCCTTCCACCATGCGGTGAAGCTCAAGCCCGCGGCGGGATTCGAACCATGGACCTGCTGCACGGCAGTCCAAAGCCAATGCCACAATTATTTGTTCAATATGTGATAATAAAACGCTTATGAGTGCAATAAAGTCTCAAAAAACACTGGTTTGGAACTTTATAAATGATTAAACATTTTATTAATTAATTATCACTTCGAAGATCCAAGAAATAACAACGTCGATGTTGTTCTGCTAATTCTAAATTTGGATAGCTAAACCAATATTTTTAAATTTTAGGGTTCCATATTCAAAAGCGTAAAACGGAGCCCTATTATAGAGACTGCGATGTCTCACTGTTCCATGTAATGTCAATTGTGATCGGACAAATCTGAAGTTATGATATTTTCTGTAGAACTTTAACCTTTAACAAATTTAACTAAAAATAAAGTAAATAGTTTTATAACACATTTGTTCGTAAAGAGTCTCTTATTTCACCAATTTCAATATTGTATTGTAACTCATTACGTACTTGTGCGTTATGTAATGTAAAACGCACGAGTTTCTTTCTAATAAGGTAAAACGCACGGTTTATCAAGATGCTCCGTCTAAAACGAACAGTACTTTTTTTAAATCTTAGCAAAGAGTTTTTATGTCAGAAAAGTGATCAACATTTATGAATAAAACTAATTTGTATATTTGCCAAACAAGACTCTGATTTTTTTGTAAAATGTTCTCAAGTATTTACACGCGCCAACATTGGTCCAAGTTTAATTTTTTATTATATAAACCTTCTTACCCGAAGAGATTTGTATAAAAAAAATATATAGTATTTATATAAACATTTATACTTCCGTACGTAATGCCATTAAAATATTGATCACCCTCAAGTAGAAAATCAGTCGCCAAGCACCTAACGGTGTGTTCCGGCAGCAGTCCTTGAGAGCCAGTGATATTACAGGCACATGAGACTTAACAACTATGTCTCAAGGCGCCGGGCGCAGTGTAATTCGTGAGTTGTGATGAAAGGCATCTGTTCTAGGCAGAGGTTAGTCCGCTTAACATCATCAATAACATTAAAAAAAAAACATTATTATCGTAGCAAATTGCTGAACATTTTTTTTTTATGCATGGTAGGTTTACCTTTGACACTATCTCACCTGATGGTAAGTGATGATGAGGTCGAAGATGTTGTTCAGGCTAACCTAGAAGTACTGGCTCTCAAGGACAGCTGCCGGAACACACCGTTAGGTGCTTGGCGACAGATTTTCTACTTGAGGGTGGTAGCTAGCCAGGCGGGCATTCGCAAAATGCCCTACCACCATGCTATAACGACTGCCATCCTAAGACTACAACCGGGACCGACGGCTTAACGTGCCCTCCGAAGCACGGAAACGCTCAGTAGTAATGTCACTAGCGGTCACCCATCCAACTCATGACCGCGCGCGACGTTGCTTAACTTTGCTGATCGGTTGGGAACAGCTAAGTAAACTTCGCTACGAGCGCTTCAAACACGAACACGTACGAACACACGCGTACATGCATGATACAATCAGTCTAATTCATCATCATTAGCAAGACTCATAAAAATAACTACGGAACTCTCTTAGCCGTGCCCGAGACGCGCTTAACCGTATTATTTATAATCGCATTGATAAGTCGCTCGTTTGACCCGAGTGACGTAATCAACTAAAAATGGCTAGTCATTAAGCGCGCACACGATGGCGCGGTCGCATCCAATGGACGGAAACGTTCGAATTACAAATTTGAAAATCGAATTAAAAAACGTAAATGTCAAACGCGGGTGCTGTCGATGTAGAGATGGGACATTATTAGGGCGTTCGGATAGCCTATCGGTGCCAAAAATAACACTCACAAACGCTAAAAACGATCACACGGGCCGTTCGTTTTGGGACTTCGTGAGCAAAAATATCGTTTTCGCTCACCGTTCGGATAGCTTTGAAAACGCTACAAATGACAGAGAAAAGTGATATTTTTGACCCATGTCTTGCCGTGGGATCGTTTTTTGACAACTGCTGTTTTGACAGTTGTATTTGGCGCGATTGAAGAGTTTCACAAGTTTTTTATTTAAGTAACTATCAGAAGCCATTAACAAAGAAATAATAATAATATAGGTACCTACTTTTTGTTAATTTTAGAGATTGATTCCATGTTTCGTACTGTGCAAAATTGTTAAAATATTGGCGGTTGTCAAAGTATGTTTTAAGCCGTTCGGATAGCATGCAGTAATTGGTGGTCAAAAATAGCAAAAGCTTCTATCCGAACGCTAAAACACAAATGCCACTTTTGAAACTGCTACAAACGCAATCGAGCCAAAACGAACGCCCCTGTTGTTGTTGTTGTTAAGTGATCTATGACTCGATTTTCGAACTTAGTGACACATAAAAGATGTACGTTTAAGTGTAAATAGTTGCCTTAATAGTGATGAGACACAAACGTAATTTCGTGCGTTAGGTTATATTTTAATTGAGTGTATCGTTTTTTGTTATATAATTTTTTTGTATGTTATGTACGCGTAAATAATCGGAATGACTCGGCTATTTTCAAGGGCATAATAAACTTTATTGTATGGCTTCGTGATTTTATAACGTAGCATAAATTTATATTTTCGTCGCTACAGCAATGTTTACGAAGCCAACAGTGTTGAACAAATAGCAAACATGATAATGTTGTTTGCGTAAGTAATAACACTTCATATTAAGACGTTACGGCGATATTATAATATCATTGTTCAGTCACAAGTCTGCTGGGACGGAAATTACAAAGAATATTGTGTTACCATACTGCATTTACAATTTATTGAATATAATTTTAATTTTTTAAAAAGAAATAAGAAATTAATACAGACACTATGCAATTGGTGTTCGTTTTTTAAATAATTAATAATTGTTCACAATGGGCGTGTTCTCGTACGTTTACAGACTGTTTGTTATGCAACATAGGCTCAAGTGATATATCAGAACACTCGATATAAAAAAAGTGACAATATTTTGAAATCAATCACGTTTTATAGTATTTTTTTATATTGACTTCTTAATATTTTAAAGTGGTGGTCGTGTGATTAAACGTCAGTGTTTTATATAAAACTAAACTTATTGAACTTTATTGTATATATTATTATTATATTGACGATTGTGGTATTTGGAACGATTTTTTTTGTGATCGAATTGTTCGTCGGATTGTCAGTGAAAAGCCTACTTATGCCATTCCTCCTGAATAACTCTGCGTCTAAGAGTAGAAAGGTGCACAATTCCGAATGTTGCTTCTGCCTCTGCCGCTTCTGCTGCGCCATAAGGAGAGCTCGGACAACCGCGGACTCGCTCACAAAAGTCCCCGTTGACGTATTGAAACGTTACAACTTTTGCCTGTGGTCGTTCAAGTACAGACAGTTTTTCGACCGTTGAAAATAATCCTACGACAAATACGTTATATTTAGCGCTGATAACAGAAGACAATAGAAAGTCGTGTCACGTTACTATTTGAAATGGAATCAAGGGATTTGTGACTTGTTTACAGTATCAGATTTGTTTGCGCACGTCACTAGAAAGTTTCCGAGCGGAAAATTTGAAGAGCGCGCGATACTTTGAAAATCGAATGCGAACTTTTTAAAAGTTGCCATTTCACTAGGATAAAACCAAACAAGACAAGAGAAGGTTCGAAGGTCTATCTTATCGAATTTGAGTGATAGATTAAGATAATCGAGGCATTATCTAACGAATGACTTGGTAGAATCGAGTGAGCAGGACGAAACTGAAAAGCGAACAGGACAAACACATACATAGATATATGGCGTGATTCAGATAATAAGCAAGTGTTATATATCATTTGCATTCGATAAGGGACATTACCTACGAAATAATCGAATCTTTTGATAATAGTTTGGCAGTTTTTGATATAATATAGTACATACATATTTGTGCTGCCAGTCACGCAGCATTGCAAATTTATTATTCATTGTGTAAATGAATTGAAATTATTGAGGATTGATGCGATTTTGATCGATTTGAAAATATGGATTTGTCCGTTGCACATTTACATCACTACGCGTCACATTCGTTTTATCCTGTGACGCCATATTTGAGGAGTCCGCTTCTGTATCCGGATCCGGTCGAGTACCTGAGTTCCTACTACAAATTTTATGATGGTGAGATTTAACTATTAAGTACATCATTTAATTATAACCTTCATGTTTTTTTGTATGTCATCACGACACTCTTACTAAGTTGATATAAAGATAAACTGACTCAGAATTAAGATTATTCTTTTTTCGAATTTTTTGGACTGTTACAAAATTAAGCAGTGATGGCTCAGTGGCATTGGCTATGGACTGCCGCTCAGCAGGTCCATGGTACGAATCCCGCCGCGAGCTTGAGCTTCACCGCATGGTGGAAGGGCATTTTGCGAATGCCCGCCTGGCTAGCGACCACCCTCAAGTAGAAAATCCTTCGCCAAGCACCTTACGGTGTGTTCCGGCAGCAGTCCTTGAGAGCCAGTGAAATTACAGGCACATGAGACTGCATAACTATGTCCCAAGGTGACGGGCGCAATGCAATTCGTGACTTATGACGAAATGCGTTATAGGCAGAGTAGTCCACATAACATCAAGTGGGCCAAGCACTTATCTCCCGGACAGCTACTAGGACACTGTTAGGTGTTCGGTGAAAGATTTTCTACTTAAGGGTGGTACTTAGCCAGGCGGACATTCGCAAAGAGAACTATACAGTTTTGCGGTGAAGCACAAATCCGCAGCGGGTACTGAACCGTGGAACTGTAAGTCTTAGACGCGCTCGTAGCGAAGTTTGCTTAGCCGTTCTTAAACGATCAGTTAAGCAACGTCTGCCGCGGTCTTGACTTGGATGGGTGACCTCTAGAGACATTACTAAGCCCTTCCGTGCTTCGGAGGGAACTTTAAGCCGTCGTTCCGTGTTGTCTTAGGATGACAGTCGTTACAGCATTGTAGTAAGACATTTTGCGAATGCCCGCCTGGCTAGATACTAAGTAAAAAATCTGTCACCAAGCCCCTAACGGTGTGTTCCGGCAGCTGTCTTTGAGAGCCGGTAATTCTAGATTAGCCTGAACAACATCTTCGGCCACACCATCAGGTGAGATAGTGGTCAAAGCCTTAACCTAACAGCAATAAAAAAAGAGTGCGTGGTATATAGCTATTTCCATTGGGACGTCTCTGCTTCAAAAGGCTTTGACCAATTAAATCTGTCGCATCACTCTTCTTCTCAATCGGGCACACTGAGAAAAATCTAAAGTCAAAAGCCCTAATGACGGCCAATTTATATGGTATAAGGCAAAAAAACGACCAAACGTAAATACGTACACAAACGCCTTCCAAGGGTGCATACCATTTGAAGTTAGATTCGCTAAAAACGCTAAAAACGATCACACTCCCAAAAAGTTGTTCCACATGGGTCTTGGCGTTATTTTCGCCATAAACGCTATGAGGCTACTGGAACAGTTTGAATTCCCTACATCTAATGTCAAAAGTGACAGAAGTGGCAAATTTTAGTGGCATTCTTAGCGTTCTTATCCTAAATGGAACAGGGGATGACAGTTACAAACGATCACAGTGATCACAACCACAGACGCAGAATGTGATCAAAATTATCGAAATTAACGTTCTTAGCGACTAATGGAACATACCCCAACAAGAAGCTTTCTTTCGGATTTTACCTAAGCTGATCCTCAACGTGAGTGTTTTTGCCGGTTTAATTTATAATATTTAAAACACTTGTAGCATAATGTACCATTCTCGTGTACCCTCTAAAAAGAACTTTTTTTGCCGTTAGTGATATTATAAAGTTGCAATATCATGGTTGAGCTGAGACGTGCTATATATATATACCTATATAATAATTAATACGATCACTGTATAGTAACTGGCTAGATGATGCAATTATTGTTTTAATTGACATCATTATTATAAATAATTATAACAGTAATGAGCTACTATTAGTTATTTTGAGATATAAGAAAGTTTACAATAGTGCACAATTTTATGTATAACTTTTATGTTAATTTTTGAAGCAATGATGGCCGAACGGTAATAGCTATGGACTGCCGTGCCGCAGTACCCTGGTTCGATCCCCACCGCCGGCTTGAGCTTCACCGCATGGTGGAAGGGCATTTTGCGATTGCCCGCCTGGCTAGCTACCACCCTCAAGTAGAAAGTCTGTCGCCAAGCAATTGTGTTCCGGCAGTAGTCCTTGAGAGCCAGTGAAATTACAGGCACAATGAGACTTAACAACTATGTCTCAATGTGACGGGCGAAGTGCAATTCGTGAGTTGTGATGAATTGCAACTGTTATAGGCAGAGGTTAGCCCACTTAACATCAGGTGGGCCTCCAGCTTGTTCCATCACAAAGTTTGCTTAGTCGATCTTAACCGATATATAGATAGATAACACTTTATTGAGACGTAATTAGAAAAACTTATTAAGTACGATAACATTACAAAATGCAATTGTGTGTAACAATAAGCGGTTATTTTTATTTATGCCTGATAGGTTAGCGTTTGACCACTATCTCACCTGATGGTAAGTGATAATGTGGTCGAAGATGTTGTTCAGGCTAACCTAGAAGTACTGGCTCTCAAGGACAGCTGCCGGAACACACCGTTAGGTGCTTGGCGACAGATTTTCTACTCGAGGGTGGTAGCTAGCCAGGCGGGCATTCGCAAAATGCCCTACCACCATGCTATAACGACTGCCATCCTAAGACGACAACCGGGACCGACGGCTTAACGTGCACTCCGAAGCACGGAAACGCTCAGTAGTAATGTCACCAGCGGTCACCCATCCAAGTCATGACCGCAGCGGATGTTGCTTCACTTTGCTGATCGGTTCAGAACCGCAAAGCAAACTTCGCTACGAGCGCTTCAAAACTTCTAATCTTTTATTTATTTCAATGAAAAAATATATAGAGATAAAATAATTTTATTGAGTACCACAACTTATATTTATGATAATGATTATCAGAGATAAATAATTTCCTTTGCGTCATCGTGACAATTGTAAAAAATACTGGCCAAGCGCGAGTCGAGCCTCGTTGCGGTAGGGTTCCGCATAGCAAAAGTCTGTAAAATAAAAAATGTTTCTTGGTTTTGATCACAGTTCAAAAAAAACTTAGTTTTTATTATTATTCTTTAGTTAAATAGAGTATATAGTATATATATATGTATAACTCGGTGATATTTCAGATCAATTAGTTTTTACAATAATTAAATACAGACTTATTACAAAAATTCAACGAGAGGAAAAAAATATATAGTCATGTGTGGGATTCGAACCCGCGTCATCCACCCTTACATCCGGGGTATGCTCGACCGACTCAGCTAACATGACAATGACTCATAACTGTAATTTGTCCTCTCGTACTTTAACTATCGTATTGGGATGGAGCGACATCTATAGTTCAACTTACGTTGTACTACAAACAAGACTAATTTTGCAATTAGCTTTAAACTTGTTAATGATGACGCAACCATTTAATTTTAATCGAATTGTTAATGCTTGTTATTCCACCGGCACTCATACCCTTCAAACCAGAACACAGTCATGTGAACATAAGTGCTTGGCGGTAGATATATGTATGGAGGCAGTACTTCCCCGGACAAACTCGATCACAAAGAGTTCTAATACTAATAAAAAATAAATGGTTAAAAAAATTAATTAATTTGAAGCAGTGATGGCTCAGTGGCATTGGCTATGGAATGCCGTGCAGCAGGTCCATGGTTCGAATCCCGCCGCGGGCTTGAGCTTCACGGCATGGTGGAAGGGCTTTTTGCGAATGCCCGCCTGACTAGCGACCACCCAGAAGTAGAAAATCTCTCGCCAAGCACCTAACAGTGTGTTCCGGCAGCAGTCCTTGAGAGCCAGAAAAGTTACAGGAACATGAGACCTAACAACTGTTCGTCTCAGTGTGACGGGCACAGTGCAATTCGTCGTTGGTGAAATGCGTCTGTTATAGGCAGAGGTTAGTCCACTTAACAACAGGTGGGAATCGAGCTTGTTCCGTCACAATAACATAAAAAAAAATAAAAAAAACCGATTGCAATATCCATCCAGCTGTTTGGAAGATGTGTAATAAAGAAATCTGCAAACAAATATAAGCGCGCCAAAAACATAACCCTTTCTTGGCAGTCGGGTAAAAGCTGTTAGTACGCAATGAGCTTCTATACAATGACAACCCACATGCAGTAATAAGGTTTTTTTTTCTTATAATGCATCAATTATATTGTTATCCCTTAAATATATATATATATATATTTAAGCTGATAAGGCTCCATCATCTCACCTTTGATGTGGTCGAAGATGTTGTTCAGGCTAACCTATAATTACTGGCTCTCAAGGACCGCTGTCGGAACACACCGTTAGGTGCAGATTTTGTACTTGGCGGTGGTCGCTAGGCAGGCGAGCATTTATAAAATGCCCTTCCACAATGCGGTGAAGCTCAAGCCCGCGCGGGATTCGAACCATGGACCTGCTGCGCGGCGGTCCATTGCCAATTGCACTGAGCCATTACTACTTCAAAATACTTTGTCTAATATTCATTTTTGGATCAACATTTCACGTACTACTCAATTTTATATTTGTAACTCATTACGAGCTACCCGTGATTGAGCAGGTTGAAACAGAGAGCGGGGGGTTCGTTTTGCCCATTAGGACTTGTGGGACCCAAAATATACGCGAACGAAGAAACATCGGTTTAGGATACAATAAAAAATCGTTTTAAAATTAATAATAACAAATACTTTTAAAATATTTTAAGAAAACATCAAATTAATATTTTAATAAAACACTTAAAAAATATAAAAATATATCTAGTGACAATTCCGCTTAATTTTCCTGCTAAGCCGAGGTGACGTTACAAACGCCACGCAGCTGAACCGGAAGAATTTTCGAAGCGTTTCGATTCTACACGAAGCATCCTCAGGAGGTCTTGACTCTACGAGCGCACGATCGAGAAAGAGAAAAAATACAATAACAAATACGTTTAAAGTAAATATTTTAAAAGTATTTGTTATTATTAAAAATGGATTTCCGCAAAGTAACGCCTGAATCTATTCATTATTCGTTTTAAAATTATGCTGTCATGATTACAATTAAAAAATATTTATAGGTATAAGCTTAGCTTGTCGATAAAAAAACTGTTATCGTTATATAAGATAACATAACGTCATTAAGTCATTTGTTCTATCAATAGCTGAAATTGTGTCACTATCGGACTGCGTAGGAGTGAAAGAGATGTAGCGATTGTGAAATTGCCATTAGTTTGGGTAGAGAGAGAGAGGGTAGTACGAAAGAAAGATTAATAACACAAAACTAGTCTAAATCGAAAATGTAACTTTTCTTGTACCTCTTGATAAGGTTTGTTGTTTTTTTATATTTTTTTATGCATGATAGGTTAGCCTTTGACCACCGTCTCACCTGATGGTAGATGATGATAAAGATAAAGATGCTAAGTGGACTAACCTCTGCCTATAACAGACGCATTTCGTCAACGACGAATTGCACTGTGCCCGTCACACTGAGACGTCCAGTTCTTAGATCTCATTAGCCTGTAATTTTTCTGGCTCTCAAGGACTGCTGCCGGAACACACCGTTAGGTGCTTGGCGACATATTTTCTACTTGAGTGTGGTAGCTAGGCAGTCGGGCATTCGCAAAATGCCCTACCACCATGCAAACTAATAACACAAAACTAATAACATAAATCGAAAATGTAACTTTTCTTGTCCCTCTTGATAAGGTTTTGCTATTTTGTTGTTATATTTTCATACACATTCATACATAAATAATTAAGATATTTACGTTAAAAGCTTCCATTAAAAAATATTTGTATATATACTTTAAATTTTTGTAATGTAATGATATTATTTAAAATTATTTCTGTTTTAAATGTGAAAAATTGTTAAAAGTTCGGAAATAAAAGGCTTTATTATTATTATTATATATACTTTAAAAGCGTAATGATGTATTACTATTAAAAACTATTTTTCTAAACTCTATTTTGTCTGTATAGCCCTGAATGTCGTGATAACAATAAATGCTTTATAATAGATTATTACATCAAAAGATCTATTATCTTGATAACTTTTTTTCAATCCCGGATTTCATATGCGCGCGCTGAAAGATAAGCTTTTTATGAATTACAGTAAAATAAATTTACTTTCAATATTACCACTTGTAGTAACGTCATTTTAAATATAAAATTTAAATTAACTATAATTCACTATATAGCACCTAGCATTTTTCTCGCTAGAATGAGGTGAAAAGTTGTGTGTTGAACTCGGCAGCAAAATTATTTTGCGTCTAGTACCTTAAAAAGGTACCTTCGCTACCCTCTGGATTCTACATTTAACGACTTAATTATTACGTATGTATTTTCGTACATATACATACATAAATAATTCAAATATTTATGTTAAAAGCGTCGATTAAAAAATATATTTATATAAACATTTTTTTTTTTTTATTAATCTACACTCCACAGACTCCAGGGTCCGTGCCTTTTTTTTAATAGTGACTTTTTTTTTTAATTATTAATCGAATTAGCAAATATAGGTACATACAACATTCTAAGAGGGAACAGTGCTAAAAGATGTTTTTTTTTTTCGGTTAAGTCATTGGCTCTAGCATTCAGAGCAGACCGGTGTTCTCTAGCAGCACCCGCTCACGAGTTGACGCATGTGCCAGCCATCGCCTTCCTCAACCATTTTTTATATATACTTTAAAAGCTTAATACATGAGGATTAAAAATATTTTTCCAAAGTCTATTTTGTCTATATAGCCCGCAATATCGTAATAACAATAAATGCTTTATAATCGATTCTTATATCAAAAGATCTATTATCTTGATAACTTTTTTTCAATCCCGGATTTCATGTGCGCGCGCTGAAAGATAAGCTTTTTTATGAGTTGCAGTAAAATAAATTTACTTTCAATAACACCATCTTGTGGTAACGCTACTTTAAATTTTTAGTATAAATTAACACTAATTCACTAAATAGCACCTAGCAATTTTCTCGCTGGAATGAGGTGAAAAGTTGTGTGTTGAACTCGGCAGCAAAATTATTTTGCGTCTAGTACCTTAAAAAGGTACCTTCGCTACCCTCTGGATTCTAAATTTTACGACTTAATTATTACGTATGTATTTTTATACATATACATACATAAATAATTCAAATATTTACGTTAAAAGCGTCCATTAAAAATATTTTTATTTATCCGTTAAAAGCGTAATACATCTATATTAAAATTATTTTTCTAGTCTATTTTGTCTATATAGCCCTGAATGTCGTGATAACAATAAATGCTTTATAATCGATTCTTATATCAAAAGATCTATTATCTTGATAACTTTTTTCAATCCCGGATTTCATGTGCGCGCGCTGAAAGATAAGCTTTTTTATGAGTTGCAGTAAAATAAATTTACTTTCAATCACCATCTTGTGGTAACGCTTCTTGAAATTTTTAGTATAAATTAACTCTAGTTCACTATATAGCACCTAGCACTTTCTCGCTGGAATGAGGTGAAAAGTTGTGTGTTGAACTCTGCAGGAAAATTATTTTGCGTCTAGTACCTTAAAAAGGTACCTTCACTACCCTCTGGATTGTACATTTTACGACTTAATTATTACGTTTGTATTTTCATACATATACATACATAAATAATTCAGATATTTACGTAAAAAATTGAATATATCACGATGAAAAACTATTTTTTTAAAGCCTATTTGGTCTATATAGCCCGCAATATCTTAATAATAATAAATGCTTGATAATCGATGCTTATATTAAAAGAGATCTATTATCTTGATATTTGATCTTTTTTTTCCCGGATTTCATGTGCGCGCGCTGAAAGATAAGCTTTTTATGAATTACAGTAAAATAATTTTAATATTGTTAGGTTTGCAATAACGCCTGCTATGCGGATTGGTCTTGTTTGTAGTACAACGCAAGTGGTACTATAGATGTCGCTCCATCCCAATACGATGGTTAAAGAACGATAGGAAAGATTTGAGTTATGACGTCATGTCATGTTAGCTCAATTGGTTAGAGCATACCCCGGCTCAAGGGGTGGATGGACGCGGGTTCGAATCCCGCACATGACTTAAATTTTTCCTCTCGTATATTTTTGATTTTGTAATACAGCAAAATAAATTTACTTTCAATATCACCACTTGTAGTAACGTTTCTTTTAATTTTTTATATAAACTAGCAATCCGCCCCGGCTTCGCACGGGTGCAATTCGGATACTAAATAATTAGTAATATCTTCGAAAATATTGATTTAAATTACATACTGTAAAGGGCCATATTGATCTATATTAAAGCACAATGTATTTAAGGTACTTAATTGCATAAGGATTAATGCTGTATTGCTTAACATTGTTTCGAAAATAAGACGTTATTTCTCTCGGTTATTGTAGGTTATCCCTAAGAGATAGACATATACTATCACAGACTTTTTTGTAGACCTTTTTAAGGTGTACAATACTGTAGTACATTATTTTGATCTATCTCGTAGGGTTCAGCAGCGTTTGCAATGTAAGCGCAAAATGTGTCTAATTACGACATCACATTAGAAACCTCTAAAATTATCAGTGTTCCTCTAATATATTATGCATGTATTATACATATAAATCTTCCTCTTGAATCACACTATCTATTAAAAATTACACACAGTATCAAAATCCGTTGCGTAGTTTTAAATATATCAGCATACATAGGGACAGACAGCGGGAAGCGACTTTGTTTTATATGTGCCAAATTGAACGGTATAATTTCTTAGTATGGAATGAATTATATTTTTTCATTTGAAACAAGTGTCTGCTTGATATTAGATTTCAGGAAAGTCAATACCGTAACAAATTTGAAGCAGTGATGGCTCAGTAGCATTGGCTATGGACTGCCGCGCAGCAGGTCCATGGTTCGAATCCCGCCCAGAGCTTGAGCTTCACCGCATGGTGGAAGGGCATTTTGCGAATGCCCGCCTGGCTAGCGACCACCCTCAAGTAGAAAATCTGTCGCCAAGCACCTAACGGTGTGTTCCGGCAGCAGTCCTTGAGAGCCAGTGAAATAACAGGCAAAATGAGACTTAACAGGTATGTCTCAAGGTGATGGGCGCAGTGCAGTTTGTCACTTTTGATGAAATGCATCTGTTATAGGCAGAGGATACCGCTTAACATCAGATGGGTCTCGCGCTTGTTCCTTCACAATAACATTAAAAAAAAAAATACTGCAACATCATTCAATAGTCATGATGACAAAGGCATATCACGTTGAGTTTGTTACGGATATTATTATTATCTATATAAGTAGTAGTATGTTTAAGAGATTAAAAGTATATGTATAGATAAACGATTTTTGGCAGGTATCCAAACTAGGTCTCCTTTTTTATGTCATTGTGACGGTACAAGCTCGAGACCCACCTGATATTAAGCGGACTAACCTCTGCCTATAACAGATGCATTTCATCACAAGTCACGAATTGCACTGAGCCCGTTACCTTGAGACATAGTTGTTAAGTCTTATGTGCCTGTAATTTCACTGGCTGTCAAGGACAGCTGCCGGAACATACCGTTAGGTGCTTGGCGACAGATTTTCCACTTGAGGGTAGTCGCTATTCAGGCGGGCATTCGTAAAATGCCCGCCTTAGCGACAAGCACCTAACGGTGTGCTCAGTAATTCTAGGTTAGCCTGAACAACATCTTCGACCACATCATCACTTCTGCTCGGCCTAAGAAACGAATATGAGATGTGTTTTTTTTGTCTTTTAATGCATTCTCCGAGCTAAGAGCGCCCACCGCGGCAAAACTGAACTGCGCCGCGCTACCTTTGAATAGAGTTTTGAATATTTACAAGTAATAAAAAATATGAAATAATACATTACAGGTACAAGAGACTTTTGATATCAGGTGGTCCTCGTGCTTATTCAGTCAATATCATAACATATAAAAAAACTAGTCTCTATTCTAACAAAGAATGAATAATTGAAATCAGCGCGTTAATAAATTACAACCAAGTGTACATTTTGAGTTTCATCCCCTTTTCTGAGGAAGCCGTGCTGAATTTCAGGATAAAAAGTATACAATAACCTTCTACGTAGTATGGACTCAAACCGTGTTAAGTTTCATTGAATTCAATTCAGTAGTTTTGGAGTGATGCGCGGCCGGGATAAAGACAGACAGAAAAAAACGGACCTAAAGCCATAACTATTTTTGGCTTTAGTGACAGCTACACAGTGCTCTCAATTTTTTTTTTTCAAAAGATCTCCTATTTACATAATTGGATCTGTTACAGTTTTATTATAGGTATAGATACAAAAAATATTAACATATTTTTGTAAACAAAAAAAACTTTCTCGTAATGTTTATTAGGACTAGCAGAAGTCAACCCTAAGAGGTTGTTAGCATTTTACCAATATAACTGTATATTATTATGAGTTGAACATACCAACCTGTGAATTTTTTTCAACTCACCAACAAGTGATATATAAACCACTAGATAAAGTATCAGCTGTAAAAAATAATAATAAGAAATTTAATCAGATTAATATAACAAACATATCGATTACACAGAAATGTGTGCGTCATATTTATACACACATATATGATTGTCACGTTTACTTAAATTGTTTATTAATCAGATGATTCATTGACTCATAATTTTGAAGTTATGATAGTGAATATACAGGGTTATTGGTAATATGCTAACAACCTCTTAGAGTTGACTTCTGCTAGTTCTTAGATAACAATAAGTTTTCTACATCGATGTAATTAAAATACGGCAGATGCGGGACACTAGTGTCACGCAAAATATAGTTAGACCAGAAATTAAATATAAAATTAATAATAATAAAATTACTAAATAGACAAAAAAGACCATTTAATTATCAAACAAACAAAAACACACGCAAAAACAATCACTTTTATTTTTTTATGTCTGATAGGTTAGCTTTTGACCACTATCTCACCTGATGGTAAGTGATGATGTGGTCGAAGATGTTGTTCAGGCTAACCTAGAAGTGCTGGCTCTCAAGGACAGCTGCCGGAACACACCGTTAGATGCTTGGCGACAGAATTTTCTATTTGAGGGTGGTTGCTAGCCAGGCGGGCATTCGCAAAATGCCCTTTGCGGTGAAGCTCAAGCCGGTTGTGTGGATCGAACCAGGGACCTGCGGCACGACAGTCCATAGCTATTACCGCCATGTTACGAATCGCATTGCGCCCGTCACACTGAGACATACAAAAGTCTCATGTGCCTGTAATTTTTCTGGCTCTCAAGTACTGCTGCCGGAGCACACCGTTAGGTGCTTGGTAGCAGATTTTATACTTGAGGGTGATAGCTAGCCAGGCGAGCATTCGCAAAACGCCCTTTGCGGTGAAGCTCAAGCCGGCGGTGTGGATCGAACCTGCGTATGGCAGTCCATAGCTATTACCGCTCGGCCATCATTGCTTCGAAACCTGTTACTAACTACTATATTTAGCACCGAGACATAATGTGTGTCGCCAAGCACCGAAAGGTGTGTTCCGGCAGCAGTCCTTGAGAGCCAGTGAAATTACAGGCACAATGAGACTTAACAACTATGTCTCAATGTGACGGGCGCAGTGCAATTCGTGACTTGTGATGAATTGCAACTGTTATAGGCAGAGGTTAATCCACTTAACATCAGGTGGGCCTCGAGCTTGTTTCGTCACAATAACATAAAAAAAAAACTAATAAAATTGTAGTCAATGAGACGTGGAATATTCTCGTGCCAAGTTTTACTAAAGCACCGGATACCGATGAATGAAGATATTTTTGAACCATTCTTCAAGTCTAGAGCTGTAAACATTTTTAAAGAGAGTATTTATGGTTCATTTCCTGTGAGTATAAAATATATACTTAGGTATTACCGTGAGTCATTGAAAGAATTCACTAAACGTGACGTAAGACACGTATTTGCGTTTGCAACCTAAATTTTTCGTTGTTACTACATAAGAAAATAACACTATTAATTGCCCATGTGAGTTAGTCCCGCGCGAAGGGTTCCGTAACATTATCTAAACACACACATTCCCTGACACATATAATATATTATTTTTTCTGCAGTAAAACTGTAATTTCTTTTAATTTTAATATTGTTAGGTTTGCAATAACGCCTGCTATGCGGATTATATTACAAAAATTCATTTAATTTTTTAGTTTAACAATAATATCAAATATTTTAAAAATATTTTAAGAAAACATTTAATTAATTATATAATAAAACACTTAAAAAATATAAAAATATATCTAGTGACAATTCCGCCTAATTTCCTGTTAAGCCGACGTGACGTCACAAACGCCACGCAGCCAAACCGGAAGAGTATTCGACGCGTTTCGCTTCTAAACGAAGCATCCTCAGGAGGTCTTGACTCTACGAGCGCACGATCGAGACATCATCACACATTTTTATAAAGATTTTATAAGTGTTTAAATAATTAATTAAATGTTTTCTTAAAATACTTTTAAAATATTTGTTATTATCAAAAATGGATTTCCGCAAAGTAACGCCTGAATCTATTCATTACTCTAAAAATTGCCCATGTGTGAATTAGTCCCGCGCGAAGGGTTCCGTAACATTATCTAAACACACACATTCATTATATAAACACACACATTCCCTGACACATATTTTTTTTTTCTGCAGTAAAATTGTTATTTCTTTTAATTTATTAGTTTAACAATATTATATAATTACAATAGGAGTATTACGACTGTCTAATTAAAATGTGTGTATAATTATTAATTAAAAGTAAATCTGTAATTGGCCTTAGGTATAAGTTACTTAAAATAAAAATCTGTTATTTAAAGGCTGTGGATTTTGTTAATAAAGAAAATAAATAAAAAAATAAAATCTATATACAACATTGGACACTATATTAGAGCCTATTTTTTAGAGGGTACGGAACACTTCGTGCGCGAGTGCGACTCGCACTTGACCGATTTTTAGTATATGTTATAGCTGCAATAGAAATACATCATGAGTTAAAAAAACAAATTTCTAGCTATCACGGTTCATGAGATACAGCCTGGTGACAGACAGACAGACGGACAGTGGAGTCATAGTTATATGGTCCCGTTTTTACCCTTTGTACGGTACCCAACAAACACTGGGTTTCGTTTCATTTTTTTTAATGTTATTGTGACGGAAGAAGCTCGAGGCTCACCTGTTGTGTAGTGTGTTAGCCGGACTAACCTCTGCCTATAACAGATGCATTTCATCATAAGTCACGAATTTCACTGCGCCCGTCGCTTTGAGACATAGTTGTTAAGTCTCATGTGCCTGTAATTTCACTGGCTCTCAAGGACAGCTGCCTGAACACACCGTTAGGTGCTTGGCGACAGTTTTCTACTTGAACCCTCAATCGCTAGCCAGGCGGGCATTCGCAAAATGCCCTACCACCATGTGGTGAAGCTCAAGCCCGCGGCGGGATTCGAACCATGGACCTCTCGCGGCGGTACATAGCCAAAGCCAAGCCATCACTGCTTCAAAATTATACATTTTATGCTGTATACTGTCTTTTCCATGGTAGGACAATCCGGTTAGTTACAATCTCTCTAGGAAATAGAACTACGCCTTGTTTACATTGTCGCCCGGATGCTTTAACCACTTGGCCATCGAGACTCGTTCCCGAAATGCAAATTTCACACATTTGACTGATATTATTTCTCTGTTGTTGGCAGGCATGTACACTATGCGAATGCTGGACGGCGCGTCGGGACACCACGGCATCACTCACAACCATACCCACATGATGATGCAGGCTGGTGAGTGCACACCTTCCTTTTCTAACTGATTGGACTTGCTTTTCAACAATTCCCAGCGGGACTTGAATCTGCAACCACTAGAATACCGTCCAGGGGGCCAAGTCTGCTAATTACATGTTCGTATTCAGCATAGATTCATTCAAGATTCATATACAAGACAGAATCGGTAGTCTGCTGATCCCTTACGAATATATGAATCTATGATGAATCTAGGCTGGTTTGACGATATTGCCAACAAAAAATAAAAATAGAAGAGTAAGGTTATGCAGAAAACAACTTCGTTATTATTTCGTTTCGTTTTCATATGAAACCGAGATTGAATCAATATTGACTCAATATGAACGATATGAAGTTACCTACCAAAAATATCAAAATTGACCAGGCAGAGTCCATTATAGATTCATATTGATTAGCAGACTTAACGCCCTGGTGCATTACCAATTATGCTGTGGAAGCGGGCGCTGGACAGTCGAAAATTATCCATCCGTTTGAACGCATGTCTCTTTTTTGACGTTGGCGACATCTATCCAAATAGCAGAGGACTATTTACTTAGGCTGGTAGGTTGATATACGATCAAGACAGAACACCAAATCGATGAAATTGAATTTTTGAAGCGCTCGTAGCGAAGCTTACTTAGCTGTTCTCAACCGATCAGCAAAGTTAAGCAACGTCGCGCGCGGTCACGAGTTGGATGGGTGACCGCTAGTGACATTACTACTGAGCGTTTCCGTGCTTCGGAGGGCACGTTAACCCGTCGGTCCCGATTGTTGTCTTAGGATGGCAGTCGTTATAGCATGGCGGTAGGGTATTTTGCGAATGCCCGCCTGGCTAGCTACCACCCTCAAGTAGGAACTGTGTCGCCAAGCACCTAACGGTCTGTTCCGGCAGCTGTCCTTGAGAGCCACCTATTTCCTTGTATGAATATGAATACGTGGCTGATGGCATGTCAAACAATAACCACGTGACGACACGTGGGCATACGTATTTTTTTATCTGTGGCAGCTAGTGATGCCACGTCTGCATAGATTATGTAGCGAGGTATTCTGTACATTCTATATCCTGTACATTCTAGTATTTGTGTAGTGGTATATTACTGTATAGTATATGTTTATATATATATATATATATATATATATATCATTTATAATTTTATATATGCTAGATACACAATGTCTTATTTATTATTTAAATATTTTATAATTTTTATTTATAGTTCTGTTTCTGTTATTTAATTGTTTTGTTATTTAATGTCATGCACGTTCGTGATGTTGGTCGGGAGTGCCGTCTGAAAACCAGCGCTTAGATTCAGTTTTTGAACCTGGCACATGCTGAGACGGGACTCGTTCCTAGCATCGCGCAACATTGCAATTGTTGTATAATTAGGTACATATGTATTTAATTGTGCTTCAGTAGAAGCTATTGTAGTGTTGTGTAGTGCTGGAATAAACTTCATTTCATTTCATTTCATTTCCATACTATATAATGGTTGTTTTATAATTTCAGAACGCGACTCGGCATCTGACAGCGCCGTATCGTCTATGGGCTCGGAGCGGGTCCCCTCGCTGTCCGACGGGGAATGGTGCGATGGAAACGATTCCGCTCAGGAGTTCCACAGGTGAGATATACCCTGCAATCGGGGTGGTAGGTCTCTTCAGAAAGCTTCTGTCTTAGTGGGTACCGAGACAGTATCAGCAGTGATGGCTCAGTGGCATTGGCTATGGACTGCCACGCAGCAGGTCCATGGTTGCAAGGGCATTTTGCAAATGCCCGTCTAGCTAGCGACCACCCTCAAGTAGAAAATCTGTCGCCAAGCACCTAACGGTGTGTTCCGGCAGCAGTCCTTGAGAGCCAGTGAAATTACAGGCACATGAGACTTAACAACTATGTGTCAAGGTGACGGGCGCAGTGCAATTCGTGACTTGTGACGAAATTAATCTGTTATAGGCAGAGGTTAGTCCGCTTAACATCAGGTGGGCCTTGAGCTTGTTCCGTCACAAGAACATTATAAAAAAAGTCGTGATGCTTGCCATCATCAATTCATAACATAACTGAAAAAACACTCACATCCTTATTCACTCAAAAACTATACCATTATAGTGGATTATGATACAAGTGAGCTAAGTTGCTCATTACACACGAGGCTGTGTGTTGCAGCCCGAGCCGTAGGCGAGGGCGTAAATCAGCCGAGTGTATAATGAGCAAGTAGCTCACGAGTTTCATACGCACTTTTTCAACACCCTAGCGAGGAAAATAAATATATATTGCACAAATGCGATACAAACAACATACAAAAATTATGAAAAATAGCGCGCAAGTTTTTTTTTTGCGCGTGGCAAATGTGTGATGGTTGATTACATATAAACCTCTTTGATGTTACAAATCTGTATTACCCGGTTAAATTGAAAATGCTCTGTTTACTCGCATATAATTTGCAGTTAGGTACTAACTTAACTTTGTAGGGATAATTCTATTACGCACTAGTGTATAATATTATTATGCACGATGGTGTTATAGTTCGGTTTATGGCCCTAAGAACGATACAATAAAGCTCACTTTACGAGCAAGGGTGTTGAATATAATATTTGTTTGATATTGTTTTAGTTCAAAATTCCGTCCGTACGAGAGTCCGTACGGACGCGAGCGCGCCGCGTCGCATCAGCCGCAGAAGAAACATCATATGTTCGGCAAAAGATGCTTCCAGGTAAATATATCATTGAAAAATAATTAATAATAACAAATATTTTGTTATAGAAACTAACGTGGTTTTCACTCATTTTAGTAAATAATACGGGATAACTCACGTGAATAAGTCAGATAGCTCCGACTATAGTTTCAACCACATCCGGTGTCCCGAGCTCTCCTTGAAAAAGACCACCGACAAAACAACCAAAGATATGTGGTTGAAACTATAGTCTATAGATATAGACTATAGTTTCATCTATAGTCGGAGCTATCTGACTTATTTACGTGAGTTATCCCGTATTATTTACTAAAATGAACAAATATTTTAAAAGTATTTTAAGAAAACATCAAATTAATTATTTATAAAAACACTTAAAAAATCTTTATAAAAATGAAAGTGACAATTCCGCCTAATTTCCTGTTAAGCCGACGTGACGTCACCTCGATCGAGACTGATGTCTCTCGTAGAGTCAAGACCTCCTGAGGATGCTTCGTTTAGAAGCGAAACGCGTCGAATACTCTTCCGGTTTGGCTGCGTGGCGTTTGTGACGTCACGTCGGCTTAACAGGAAATTAGGCGGAATTGTCACTAGAAATATATAATTTTTAGAAAGGTTTTTTAAATATTTTATTTTTTTAAAATACTTTTAAAATATTTGTGATTAAATATGGATTTCCGCAAAGTAACGCCTGAATCTATTCATTATGAAAAATAATTATTTTGATAAAGTAGTCTATTATCGATAACATTTAATATATTTTTGTTAATTTAGGAGCAACCATCTGCCCCCACCCTGGAGCCGTCCCATCCCCCCCAGCCGCACCCCAGCATCGTGAAATACGAGCGGCCAGAAAACACAACTTATCATCACGACAACATGCACCCTATGCATAATGGTATGTACTATAACCAATTAACCACCTCCCTGCACGACAGTAATGCGATTTAGGGTAGTATCAAAAACCGAGACTCTATTTCTTAAGCGTCCTCTTTCCGACCCACCTATGAAGAGTTGTATCTAATGAACTGTAATATATATTATATCAGCCGGATAGTCCACTGCTGAAGCAAGCCTCCTCCTACATGGGGGGTTTGCCATAATCCCCACGATTGGCAGGCGGCTTAGGGATCGTAACATTTTCGCGGAATTTGATTGTGTTATTATGGCGTATTGCCTAATAACAAATAATATTACAAGAATTTACAAATTGAGGGGGTCCCCATCATAGTTGTATTTTAATGCAATTCTCTTGAGTTTCACACATTTCAAAATTAAATCGATAATAATAAAGTATATTGACCATAAAATCTGCGAAGTGCGGGTCGGAGTCTCTCAAGGGACTTCAAATTAAACTAAAAAACCTTTTTTTTATTTTTTTTTTTCCTTACTCATAGGGTACAAATGCTGCTATATTTTTTTTTCTCTGTTGATTGTATATAATGTGTTGTATTGTTTAGATTTCGCCCCTCGACACCAGCTGCCCCCGCCCCACGTGCCGAGCCTGCCGCCGGCACTGGACCTCAATACTGCGCACTCCAGCCATGCCTTGTTACATGTAAGTATCACATTTTATATTGTTTATATATAATTTTATGTAGTTTATGTATGATTTTATATTGTTTATGTATGATTTTATATTATTTATATATGATTTTATATGTACTCGCAAACTTTTTTTATACAATTAAATGCTTTTACTTTGGGTGAATTCTAAAGAATATGGAGTGAAATAAAAAAAGATATTTCCACGCCATTTAATATTATTATTGTTTTTTTTTCTAAATACGATTACAAGTACTATCGCGTGCAAAATAATAATAATTTTTACCAATTATTGGAGCTCATTTTTTTTGTCCTTGGCGGGAATCGAACTCTCACCCCTCCGATTTCTCGCCGGATGCCTATTCCACTCGGCCACCGGAACCTAATCGTCCGAACCGAAATTTAGTGCTCCAATAATTTGAAAAATTTGTTTTTTGTTATACTTTTGTAATATTAACGTGAGATTTGGACATGTTTTTTTAAGATATCCAATATATATTTTGTATTACTTATTGAATTAATTTCATTATCAGTAAATGTATATTTTATAATATTTTTCACTGTTTTAGGGGTATCAAAATCACGCGCATTGGTACTAAAAGAATTTCAAAGATAAACATGCAATATTGGTAAAAAAAAAATTATGCCTGATACGTTATCCTTTGACCATTATCTCACCTGATGGTAAGTGATGATGTGGTCGAAGATGTTGTTCAGGCTAACCTAGAATATACTTTAAACTTGTGAATTCTTTAAGTTACCAAAGATCAGTTACCAAACATACATACGCCATAATACAGTTTAGCTTTATAATTCTTGCAACGCAAGGTTGGTGGTTTGATTCCCGACTTTGGCTTAGCTTCAACACATTTTAGAAAGGCTTTTTTTATGCTTAATAGTTTAGCCTTTGACCTCTACCTCACGTGATGGCAAGTGATGATGTGGTAGAAGATGTTGTTCAGGCTAACCTGGAATTACTGGCTCTCAAGGACAGTTGCCGGAACACACCGATAAGTGCTATGACAGATTTTCTACTTGAGGATGGTAGCTAGCCAGGCGGGCATTCCCAAAATGCCCTACCACCATGCAAAAAGAATGCTCGCCTTGCTATCTACCAGACAAGTAGAAAATATATCGCCAAGCACCAAACAGTGTGTTTTTGCAGCTGTGCTTCATAATTAGTAACTCAGTTTTAATATTGTTATGTTTGCAATAACGCCTGCTATGCGGATCCCGCACGTGACTTGAATTTTTCCTATCGTATATTTGTAATTTTGTAATCTAGAGTCATTGACCAAAACAGCACGTGTAGAGATATTAGTCAAAGACAGACCTGTGCAATGATTTTTTATCACTGATATATGAATAAATAGTGTATATTTTTATTATTGTTAGGTTTGCAATAACGCCTGCTATGCGGATTATATTGTACAATTACAAATATACGATAGGAAAAATTCGAGTTATGACGTCATGTCATGTTAGCTCAATTGGTTAGAGCATGCCCCGGCTAAAGGGGCGGATGGACGCGGGTTCGAATCCCGCACATGACTTAAATTTTTCCTATCGTATATTTGTAATTTTACTAAATAGTGTATATGTTGTGTACAGAGTTCAATCCCGTCCCCCCCTGCGGCCCCCGGCGCGTTCGCCTACGCCCCCCCCGAGCGCGTGCGACACAACCACACGTACTCCGCCCCCCTCGCGCCCGCCGACACGCGCCCCGACGCGCCCAGGGACAAGCGGGGTAACTATACTACTACTATGTACTGCTGCTACTCCTTACAAACATGACGAGATTATTTTTTGATTTGAAAAAAAAAAAATCTGTTGAATTAAAAAATATTTTTTTTCTTTTGTTTTGAAAAAAAATATTGTTTTATATATTTTTTCTTTTGTTTTGAAATAAAATAATTGTTTTAGATTTTTATCTTTTGTTTTGGAAAAAAATAATTGTTTTAGATGTTTTTTCTTTTGTTTTGAAAAAAAAAAATTGGTATATATATTTTTCTTTAGTTTTGAAAAAAATAAATGGTTTAGTTTTTTTTTTTATTTTGAAAAATGTAATTGATTTATATCTTTTTTTTTTTTTTTGAGAAAATTTTTTTTTTTTTTTTTTTGTTTTAATAGTTACTCCAAGCCAAGAGCGCCCGCCGCGGCAACACTGGACTGCGCTTTGGTCCCTTTGAATAGAGTTTTGAATATTTACATCGATCAAAGTAATGAAAATATGAAATAATACATTACAGGCAGAACAGACTTATGACATCAGGTGGTCCTCGTGCTTATTCAGTCAAAATCATATAAAAAAAACTAAGAAGTTGTTAGCATTTTACCAATAACCCTGTATAGATACGGGTCGCTTCTTAAAACAGTTCAGTATCTATCCTGTAATTTTTCACCAACTTCAAAAAAGAGGAGATTTTAATTCGATTGTATTTTTTTTTTGTGCGTATGTTACTTCATATCTTTTTAAAAGATATACCGATTATAAGGATTTTTTTATTTATTGGAAAGCTGGTGTTGGTCACGTGATTTACGGGTAACATAATATATGGACTAGAAGGATCACACTGCAAAGTATTACAATAAATAAGCGACTCTAGCTACGAAGCAATAAAGTGCACTTCAGCTCGCGAAGCACGGAGTACCTAATATGTATATTCACCTACAAGTCATCTCTTTCTATCGCATGTGCTCGCATAGCGCTGTTCTCTTCTGACGCGGCACGCATCGTACAATAACCCGTCCGGACGGGTACGCCGATGTACCTGTAGCGACGTAACTAAAGTGCGGAGTGACCAAGGGCTGCTTGATTAGTCCAATTCTAAAATTATGATAATAGATGGCGTTGTTCGCAGAAAACACTGCTGATGAACTTCTGCAACAGATAAACTATATTTTTTGTTTTATAACATAGTGTAGCCATATAAGTTTTAACAATTAATAAGTTCTTTTTTTTTATATTATTGTGACGGAACAAGCTTAAGGCCCACCTGATTGATGTTAACCGGACTAACCTCTGCCTATAACAGATGCATTTCATCACAAGTGACGAATTGCACTGCGCCCGTCACCTAGAGACATATTTGTTAAGGTCTTATTAGCCTGTAATTTCACTGGCTCTCAAGGACTGCTGCTGGAACACACCGCTAGGTGCTTGGCGACAGATTTTCTACTTGAGGGTGGTCGCTAGCCAGGCGGGCATTCGCAAAAAGCCTTTCTACCATGCTATGAAGCTCAAGCCCGTGGCGGGATTCGAACCATGGACCTGCTGCGCGGCAGTCCATAGCCAAAGCCACTGAGCCATTACTGCTTCAAAATATTGAGTTTCTAATATAAGTTTTGTTGGTCCGTGCAGTTCGACGGCTAACCGATGGCAGTATGTCCGACAGCGGATCTACGACAAGTGGACACATGAGTCGAGACGAAAAACGCGCTAAAGCATTAGGTAAGCCTTATTTACTTGGGTATTTTATTGACTATATCATGTTTACTTGGATATTTTATTGGGTACGTCATATTTACTTGGGTATTTTATTGGGTATGTCATATGAATTTGGGTATTTTATTGAATGTGTCCTATTTAATTTGGTGTTTTATTGAGTATGCCATATTTAATTGGGTATTTTATTGAATTTGTCATATTTAATTGGGTATTTTATTGAGTATGTCATAGTTACTTGGTTATTTTATTGAGTATGTCATATTTACTTGGGTATTTTATTGAGTATGTCATATTTACTGGGGTATTTTATTGAGTATATTACATTTTCTTCGGTATTTTATTGAGTATGTTATATTTACTGGGGTATTTTATTGAGTATGTCATATTTACTGGGGTATTATATTGAATGTGTCATATTTACTTAGGTATTTTATTGAGTATGTTATATTTGGTTGGGCATTTCATAGAGTATGTCATATTTACTTGGGTATTTTATTGCGTTTGTCATATTTACTTGCATATTTTATAGAATGTGTCATATTAACTTGGGCATTTTATAGATTATATCAGAGCATACCCCGGCTATAGGGGGGGATGGAAGCGGGTTCGAATCCCGCAAATGACTATATATTTTTCTCTCGTATATTTGTAATTTTGTAATGTAATCCGCAGAGCAGGCGTTATTACAAACATAAAAATATTAAAATCTTTCGAGATGTTGTATTTGATTTTGACTTTGTCTTCTTCAGGGATCCCGATGGAGGTGCATGAGATCATCAACCTGCCGATGGACGAGTTCAACGAGCGGCTCTCGAAGCACGACCTTAGCGAAGCACAACTCTCTTTAATCCGGGACATTCGTAGGAGAGGAAAGAATAAGGTAAAGATTACCCCCCTTATTCATAATCTCTCTATAACTTTACAATAGGTTTATCATACGTCATTAGTACTACGCAAAAGAGTTTCCCTTTGCGCAGTACTAATGACGTTTGGTAAACCAATCATATGGAACGATTATATATAACTGTCTTCATAATAATAGGACAGTAAATATATTGTATTAATGCGGATATATATATATATATATAGTCTCTCTCTCTCTCTTTCTCTCTGTATGTATGTGTGCGTGTGTGTGTTGACCAACCCGTTGACCACAATCTCACGTTTTGGTAAGTGATAATGCGTTCGAAGATGTTGACATCCCTTACCCTTTTTTGGCTCTCAAGGATAGCTGTAGAACACACCGGTGCTTGGCGACAGGTTTTCTTTGGAGGGTAGGAAGCTAGGCGGCCAACCCTCGCCTATGCCTTAACATAACCTCCATGAGAATTTTCTACACAAGAATTTTTTGAAGCAATGATGGCCGAGCCATAATATCTATGGAAAACCGTGTCGCAGGTCGCTGGTTCGATCCCCACCGCCGGCTTGATCTTCACCGCATGGTGGAAGGGCATTTTACGATTGCCCGCCTATTACTGGGCCTACCACCCTCGAGTAGAAAATCTGTCGCCAAGCACCTAACGTTGTGTTCCGACAACAGTCCTTGATAGCCAGTGAAATTACAGGCACATGAGACTTAACAACTACATTATGTCTCAAAGTGACGGGCGCAGTGCAATTCGTGACTTGTGATGAAATGCATCTGTTATAGGCAGAGGTTAGTCCGCTCAACATAAGGTGGGCCTCGAGCTTGTTGTCTGTGATCAAAAAATGTTTAGCACTAGTTGGCTCCCGAGAAAAGCTGCCGGAACACACCCATTAGATGCTTGGTGACAGGTATTCTACTTGAGGGTGGTAGTTAGCCTGGTGATCACCGCTTGTCGATGCGTCACGGGAATTCTGAAATTCCCTCAAGGATAATTATCACTAGAAACGCTTCCGATCAGCTATAGATAGACGTCATTCTATAAATAACTTGTCGATTTTCCCACCAGGTGGCAGCACAGAACTGCAGGAAGCGCAAACTGGACCAGATCACCTCGCTGGCTGACGAAGTAAAGACGGTCCGCGATCGGAAGATCAAAACTCAACGCGACCACCATTCCCTGCACGCCGAGCGGCAACGTGTCAAAGAACGGTTCGCTGCGCTCTACCGACACGTTTTCCAGGTTAGTTTGTTATATTCGTCGATAGATGTCGCTTTTCCATATTTTTTTAAGTCATGATATTTGTCAAGAGATGGCGCTGTGCTGAAAGTCTTATAAGGAAAGTAATTGAAGCAGCTCATACCTCTTCTTAATCTCTTTGATTGGAAATGTTAATATATTCCGCAATCGAAAGAACAAACACCGCAACCATCGCTCGAAGCTGCAACGTATCAAAAGCTTATTTGCCGCTGTGTTTGACTCGTTTTATGGATGAGTTCGTTTTATTCGTTACTAGATGGCGCTATAATCAATATTTTTGGAGCAATAAACCAATGGAATAGTCATATTCCATTTTTCAGTGCAATCAATACGACTGCTGATATACTAGACTACCAATATCTTAACTGATTGCAAATGATGATGCGGTCGAAGATTTAGTTCTAGTTCTCTAAAATTACTGGCTCTCAAGGGCAGCTGCCGAAACACGCCTTTTGGGCGCTTGGCGACTGATATTCTACTTTAGCTAAACAGGTGTGCGTTCTTAAAATTTCATACCATGCAATGTCTGCAAAGGTACCCATTTTAATCATAATCTTCCCATCGACCCCTCGCGCCGCCATCACATTTTAGTTCACCCTATCCGACAACAGATGGCGTTTTACTAAATGAATGCAAAATTTCCAGAACTTGCGCGACCCTGACGGCCGGCCGCTATCCTCGAGCCAGTACTCGCTGCAGCAAGCCGCCGACGGGAACGTCGTGCTGGTGCCCAAGATGCAGCATCACCAAGGTATCTACGGATTTAGTTATTTATATATCGAGTGAAGGTTTCATTTTATTTTTATTTTATTTTCCTTTATTACAAAATCCACAGATCTTAAAAAACATAGATTTGCTTATTAACTATATCTAACATCTAATGACGGATTTACTTTATTTACATTATATATTGAGAGCAGATATATATTTTTATATAATTGTGTGATTGCGTGTAAGAAGGTGTACGTGTGTGCATGTAGGGTGTCTGCATGTGTGTGTGTATGTAACCTATTTATCTGCAACAATAACAAATATTTTAAAAGTATTTTAAGAAAACATTTAATTAATTATTTAATAAAACACTTAAAAAATCTTTATAAAAATGATATATATCTAGTGACAATTCCGCCTAATTTCCTTATGATTCCTAATCATGATCGTCCCTATATAAAGGCGTGTTTAACCGCCGGCGTTTAGTCTCGATCGTGCGCTCGTAGAGTCAAGACCTCCTGAGGATGCTTCGTTTAGAAGCGAAACGCGTCGAATACTCTTCCGGTTTGGCTGCGCGGCGTTTGTGACGTCACATCGGCTTAATAGGAAATTAGGCGGAATTGTCACTAGATATATATCATTTTTATAAAGATTTTTTAAGTGTTTTATTAAATAATTAATTTAATGTTTTCTTAAAATACTTTTAAAATATTTGTTATTATTAAAAATGGATTTCCGCAAAGTAACGCCTGAATCTATTCATTATTTATCTGCAATTAAACAATTTATTAGTCACAAGATTTTTAAATTGTTGTAAGTTATTATTAAATATGTCGATTGAGCTAAACTGTTCGTTATACGTTTTTAGAGTTCTATAAGTAATTGAGTTTTGGTAATAAATAGTGTGCGAGCGCGGGAGATTGAAAAAATGATTATTTCTTGTGCTTCTTTTATGAACTGATGGGACTTGCAAACTCATAAAGTTTTCTAGAAGCTCAGTACAGTTTCTTTTTTGGAAAAGAATACATAGCTTTTAATTTAATTTAAAGATAATAAATAATGTTTGAATGCTTTATACTAATTTGAATTTTACCCAAATAAAATATGAATTATTTTAGTTGAGACTGTGGTGAGGCTTGAGACCGCAAGGGGCAAGAAAACCCACGCGTAGTGGGGTGGCCCCACAGCATGGGACATGTTGCACACATTCACCACAAACTAAACTAAAATTAGTCATATTTTATTTGGGTTAAATTCAAGTTAGTATATTTTTTTTTTATGCTTGATAGGTTAGCCTTTGACCACTATCTCACCTGATGGTAAGTGATGATGTGGTCGAAGATGTTGTTCAGGCTAACCTAGAAGTATAACAACTAGTTGTAAGTAGGTATTTCTACTTAAGACTACCCGCAAGCACACACGACTCAATAGTCGCCATCTTTTTTCTTATTTGGTTTTATGCCACTATCTCACCTGATGGTAAGTGATGATGTGGTCGAAGAAGCCAATTCAAGCTTGCCTGGAATTACTAGCTCGTGTTGAGACCCTCAAGTAGAATATCTGTCTCCGCTTGGCGACTAGGTGCTTACCTAACGGTGTGTTCCGGCAGCAGTCTTTGAGAGCCAGTGAAACTACAGGCACATGAGACTTAACAACTGTACGTCTCAGTGTGACGGGCGCAGTGCAATTCGTTGACGAAATGCATCTGTTATAGGTTCCAACACAAGAACATAAAAAAAATTATTATCATACTCTTTTTTTTCTTTTAGATCACTCAATGAACCGCACTTCCGAGGACGAAATGGACCGCAAAGGAAAACATTACGACCAGTGACATACACACTACCATCACACATATGGACGATGGTAACACACAACACACACACACTGTGAAAAATATTGACAATTTAAAAAAAACAGCAAAAAAACAGATTATACTCTATGTATAATCGACAAAACATACATGGTCGTATGTTTGAGTAATGCTACTTCAGTAGTTTTGTCTATGGTATATGTTATACGCCATTTTGTAAGGGGGCGTGGCTTGTTCGTTGATCGAATCCATTTTCTTCCGCCCGTGGGGTGCCGGGCTACAATGTCACCCCCCATTGGTACCTGTGGGTGACTACGGGCAAAATATAGGTGGGCAGCGGCGCCTTGTGAGGAATTGATACCTTAAACTGCGATCCCAAGACGCCTGCCAAGCGTGGGGATTATGGCATCCCTCTCTTAACGGGGACAATCCGGCTGATACAGTACATTTTCATTAAATCTGATTTCATTAGAGGAAGGAAATAATTGCATTCGCCGCGCTCTGGTTCTGTACTGCTGGTAGATGCTAGATGTAAGACCTGGCACCTTATTGAGGGTTGATACGAAAACCGAATAAAACACTTGAAATAAGGTTCATAATACCGCGTGCAGCAACGTGGCGGTTACGACAATAGCTGCGGACGTCACGAGCAAAATTTTAAGACATTTTTTTTCATCGATTTCGTATATATTTTTTTTTATATATGGATAAAGTTTGAATTAAATAGCATCATTTGAAAAAAAAGCATTTAAATATTTATTTTCTCACAAAATTATAAGGAAATGTTTTTTTTACCCCGAACGGGAAAAAGACTTTTCCTTGTAATTTTGTGTTTCTTGTAATTCGCTTACAATTATATATATGCCTGTATATATTATCACTTCAAAAACAAGCCACGCCCTTTATTTAGATGTCAAAACGCCATCTTGAAAAATCGAAAAAAAAATGTGATAGAGAATATATTCCATTTTTTGTTTAGTTTCTCTTATTAGTGCGTTTTTTATTAAAAAAAATTAACAATGTAACAGATAAATAATAATAACCCCCTTATTCCTGGACGCTTTATAACCTTTTCTAATCAGTATAAATAGAAAGGGAGGAGGATATTGTGAAGCCATTTTACATTAACAAGAAAAAAAAATACGATTCGTCGCGTCTCAATTCTGTTGTAGTGAATGCTAGGCCTTATGAGTGTTACCATGTTTTTGAATCCAGGGGTTTTTATTGTCTACACCAGAATGACTGATTCTTGTACTTTTGACTATCATAGTCTAAAATATAAAAAAAAAACTGATGTCTATGACATCGATATGTTGCAATAAGTAAAAATTAGGTTAGTCTTAGAGCACTTTTTTGTAAAAATATATTTTAATTTGTAAGTTGTTTATTTATGTATTAATTTTAGGTTAATTGTGTTATATAGAATTTTGAATTCTGTTAAATCCGTTGCTTGTAGTGTTTTTTTCGTCTAGCAACACTGTGCAGTGTTGTCATATCAAAGTTACAGTAAAAGTACAAAAATATGAATTTGGGATACCAGTGTTGGCTACTCACAAAAAATGCGTTATTTTTGTCTGTATACTTTTGTGTGTAGCGTTTTGGAAAAGTTATTTCATAGTTTTATTTATGTATTGTATCGCAGGTACGATGAAAAGATCACATATATGTCTTTTTAAACCTGATCTTTGTTCAAAAGCTACAATTTGATCTGTAAATTAGGTTAATTTGTATTATAATAAAATATTTTTAAGGACAACAAATTATAATTAATTCTTTAAAAAAAAGGAAATAGAAAATTTCTCCGAAATAAATGTTTCACAATGTACACTGAATTTGTTTTATTGGTATTGTTAATGGTTCGTTGATACGGGCGTTTTTTAAACGTTGGCGTTTTTTTTGTGAATAAATTTTGGCTGTGCCAAATTTTACTTCACCTGTATGCTTAGAAAAAATTCAGGAATAAAGAGCATAATGTTATTATTTATTTTTGTTATCTTTTTCATAAATTTAATCGTACTATTTTACACATATTGTATTATTGTACACCATTTTAAAACAGGTACATTTTAAAAAGTGTCTATAATATTAAAGAATTAAACGTGTTTGTTGTCTTTAAAACAAAAAAAAATCGGTGCGATTAAAATGCTTTTGCAAGATTATATAATTTATTTGTTTATAATTATAAGAGAAAGGCAACGGGTAAGCATTTCACTTAAGTGTTTAATTTTAAATAATAGTTGGTGAAAAGGCTGTGGGATTTTTTAAATATATTTTTGCCGGCGAAAGTAAGTTTTTTACCATTAGAAAATAAAAAAAAACATAACCAACTGCAAGTATTATAACATCAAAGTATATTTTTCTTAATCTATTTTAAAACTATAATTATATGTCGCAATAATTGCTTGTCGCTTATTTTCTATACTTTAATAGTAAGATTATATAAGATGTTTAATATACACAAGAAATAGTTGTAAGGCTGCAACTAATTTTATTCTTGTTTGCAATTAAAATGGCGCTTAAAAAAACAAGCAGGCGTTTTTTATTCAGCGTTGGAAAAACGCTTGTGCTAGAGAGACAGTACTTTGAAATAAAAAAGCGTAACTTTTGAAGCAACGATATCTGTCAAAATTATAGAGTAGTTAATATTTATTTATGTTCGAAAATCAAAAAGGAACCAATTGAAAAAATACTGTTTTGGTAATTAATTACAATATTTGGGGAAACTTGAATCGCCTGGCAACTTGTAATATAAAATAGGTAAGATTTTTAACAAACCAGTAAGTATGTTGTAACATAAGCGTAAGTTCTTAAATAAAACGTGAACGTTGAGCTGTTGTTTCATTTAAATATCAGACTTGAAAAAGAAAAACAACATGATTTTGACCATTTTAAGTTATAATACTTATAAGACCATTGCCAAATATTTTTGCATGGTGGTAGGGCATTTTGCGAATGCCCGCCTGGCTAGCTACCACTCTCAAGTAGAAAATCTGTCGCAAAGCACCTAACTGTGTTCGTGCAGCTGTCCGTGAGAGCCAGTACTTCTAGTTTAGCCTGAACAACATCTTCGACTACATCATCATCTTACCATCAGGTGATATAGTGGTCAAAGGCTAACCTATCAAACAGAAAAAAATACGAAATGCATCCTTTATAGGCAGAGGTTAGCCCGCTTAACATCAGGTGTGCCTCGTGCTTGTTCCGTTACAATAGCATAAAAGCAACATTTCCCAAGAATGGGTGTGACATATCGCTACACTACGTGTGTCATCAAAGTCAAAGTGATTTATTGCATTCATGATATGTACATAAGGTGACACAAACATAAGAGCATACATGAAACCCATTTGGGTATTGCAATATTATCATGAAGGACATGGTATCCTTGATAGATATTTAAGATGTATTTTATTGAGCGTATAATAGACATTGATTTTTAAACAGTGATGGTGGAAAAATATTAAGTATTATTATATTATATCATGTCAATTTAAAATTTAATCTTCAATCATGGGTCAATTTATCATTAAAATGCTTATTTACAAATTTATTCATATTTTCTTCACTTCTAATATCATTTGGTAAATGATTATATACTTTAATAGCAGAGACAAAAGGACTTTTACTGTATAATTTTAAGCGACTTTTTGGTATGGACATTTTGTTTGTATGGTCTGTTCTTGCAGTATAATGTTTTGTAGTGCTGGGTTTAGCACTTTCAAATATTGTACTATTCTTTCGAACAAATTTGCATAACTCCAAGATATACATACATGTTAGGGTCAAAATTTTATGTATAACAAATTGTGGCCTGCACGAATCCATATTGTCAATGTTGGAAATAATTCTTATTAGATTTTTTCTGCTTTTTAAATAAGTCATCCTTATCCGTGCCATTTCCCCATAAGATAATATCGTAGTTCAGCCAGGAATATGCATAGTACGCTGTTATTGCTGTGCTCTGGTTCGTGCTGATCTTAAGTTCGTATAGAACGTAGGTGAATCTAGAAATTTTAGTTTTTCGATATGTGCTTTCCAATTCAAACCCGAATCCACCTCTATACCCAACAATGTACAATTATTTACAGTTTCAATTTTGAAGTTATTACTTTTCAGATCTACATTCCGTTTAGATTTTTGGTAAGGTAGAAATTCGATTAGCTTTGTTTTCTCATAGTTAACTAATAAGTTGTGCCCACTTAGCCATTCTACAACTTTATTGAAAGTGTCTTTTATAACGTTATTAAAGTTGGAAGTGTTTTCGAATTCAAACAGCAGAGACACATCATCAGGGATTAGGACACACGCTGTGTTTATTATTTTAGGCAGCTGATTTATATAGACTAAAAACAGCAAACATCCTAATACGCTACCTTGAGGAATAGAGCCATTGAGAGTTAATGGCTGGGATAGCCAGCTTTCTATTTCACATGACACCGAGTTATCATTTTCAATTTGTACATATTGTATTCTATTATTTAAGTAAGATCTCAGCCATTCATAAGCAATACCCCTTATTCCCGCGTCATTTAATTTGGATAAAAGAATGTCAAATCGTACTCTATCATAAGCCTTCGTCATGTCGAGTAGTATACCTATAGATTTTTTTTTCATTTATGTTGTTGAAAGCTTGTTGGATGTATTGAAATACAGCTAGAGTAGTGGACCTATTTTTTCGAAAGCCGTACTGGTTGTCATCTAAAATATTGTTTTTCTCTAGATATGAGTATAATCTATTTGACATAGCTCGTTCAAAATTTTTTGATATTGAAGGTAGTAGAGCTATGGGTCGATATGTTGTTCCAATAGCTCTATTTTCTTTGTAAGTTCTTTGTTTTTTATAATTACTTGGGTTACAGAGACTTCAATGTTATGGTTTGATTTTTTAATTTCTGTAACAGCTTTTTTAGTTCTGTTTCTTGTTCATGCATAAACTCTCTCATCATGACTTTCATCTCTTCTCTATGAGCAAGTAAGTCATCACTTCATTGAGCCTCTCTTGCTCTTATTCCTCGTTGTAAAGCGTAGTTAGGAGAAGTAGTATCTGAACCTATTTTGCTTATGTTACTCTCTGAAGGTGACTTGTTCATCACAGTCTCGATCATGTGAAGTACCAGGCAACTAGAAGTGCCGATAGAGTAAACTTATAAGTGTGTGCAAGAGCAAGTCGTCCGACAGGGTGAGCGTACCGGGCGGCGTAGTACTAGGATAGCAGAACCAAGGAGCCGATGATTGATCTTGAACTGTGAGTAAGCAGGACATACACGGGTGGAAGAGGGATGTCTAGATGTAAGCAGCTTAAGCAAGTCGTCCGACAGGGCGAGCGTACCGGGCGACGTAGTTTAGATGTATGCAACGCCCTTCTCAACTCGTCGTTACATTGCGTCATGCAGCCGAGTGAAACAGTATGAATTGTACTTGCGTGAGAGACTTATCAGCGTAGTAGATTCCACTTGTTTATTTGCGTGCGTGGGAGAGACCTGTCAGCGTAGTAGATTCCACTAGTTTATTGGTTTAGGCTCCGGGGCGCTCCGCTACTCTTCACCAGTTTATGCACTCCTAATTTATAGGCTTAATTAAGAGCGGCCAACCCGTCTTACTCTTCATACAAACGCTCTTACGTGGTTATGGTGTTATAACATATCTTTCTTTGAAACTTTTGAGCTAATAGGGATCCTGTGCACAGTATCGAAGTTTTTATGCAAACAAAAAAGTAAAAATTGGAGAAACAACTTCAATATAAGCATCCAAAAATCTGCTTTTTTGCACAAATTTTACCGGAACTTTGGGCCTTCAGAATATATTTATAAATTGTAAAAGTAGAGAACATATTTTGATAGAAACCTTGCAAATATAATGGAGATTCTAAATAACAAACATTTATTTTACAAACTTATAAGGCTTATTGAAAAACACGTAATTCCTGGATCAAGTTTTATGATGTTTACGTACACAATTTTTCGGTCAATGTTATCTAGTTCTCAGTTTCTTGTTAGCCAAGTGGCGGAAAGAGGTATGCGGGGGACGGAGTGAGAAGGAGAGTTGAATGCCAAGCGATCAAGATGAAAAAAGATGAAACGACAAGCTTTTCAATCATGCTCACTTTGACGATAGACGGACCGGGAAGGGCCCTCTTAATTTAATTTCCGTGAAATTAGTTATATTTTATGAAATAAAAATTTACTGCGGTCAGTTTACACGTCTACACCGTGAGGTGGTCCGGGAGAAGAGGAATATTGATGAAGCAAATGATTTTGTTCCCTTTAGTGCAGTGGGTGGAAGGGAAAACATGAATTCTCCGTCCACCCACCAGTGGGAAAGTTGAGTGGGAGGAAGGGGCATCGTCCGCACTTTCGTGCTTTGTCTACTGGCTTTGGCTACTACTCTAATTCGTCGAAGTATCGAACTTCGGGTCCGAAAGAAAGGTATCCGCAAAACACGTATCGACTTACTTTTGTTTAACTTCGTTCGTAGCATAGACTTACAAGCATTTGCATATGTAAATTTTAATAAAAAATAAACAGATTCGTTTGGTTTGTACGTTTTCTATATATGAAATTATAATTTATTCGTTTGCTAAGTAGTCGAAGTCGAGTTCTAATTATGCAGATAGAACACAAATGCTAATGAGAATATAAATTCCTACGGAGAACCAAGACATTCATGTAAATTCTAAATATCTAACCTGTATTTTCTAGAACAGTAGCGACACCTCTCGCTGAACTAGGATTCTCAGACTTCTCATACTACCATGGGAAAATGTTCTTTAATATCTCTGTATTAAGACTTAAAACTAATTGAGGCATTATAGCGTTCGCAGAGTAGTATGCAAGATTCCATAGCGGGCAAAATTTGTGATGAAACGATACGATCCGACCATAGACTATATCGAACAACGAACTTCGTACCGCAACTAAAATTTTCGTTGTCTAAAGTGTGGCTCGAAAGACGAAACTTCGTTGAATTGTAGTAGCGGCCCTGTTTCGTATTTGTTTTCTTTTAGGTTTCATTCTCCTCCTCCAAGGGTTCCTCAGCTATTATTAGCTCTTTAAAGAGGGATCTCCATCCTTTCTTAGTTTTGACTTATCATCGTCACTCAACATTTAAAGAAGCTAGTAACTAAACAGTCCCAATACCAATATCAGTGTGTAAAAAGAAAACACTAAATAGTTTTATACAGACTTTAATTTAAAGGAGTACAAAATTCTGATATTATAAATACTTAATAACATAATACTAGGAAAATATTCATAAACTAATAGCAAAATCAATTAATTTAATCGGTTAAAGGGGTGACATAAGCTAAACGATACAGTGTTGTTGTACAATATGCGATGTTGTATAAATGTTCCTTAAAAACAATATCAACGTTGAGAGTTGAGGCGGTATCAATGTCGCAGCCAACTTTAATGAGCCGTTTAATAAACAATCTAGATATTTTACTGAACGGCGCCGTTTAACCAGCAGCCTCAATGAAATTCAACCTTAACGTCTCATACAACATTTAATGAAGCTGGTTGGCTGATGCTTAGGCCATTCTAGGACTAGGGTTGAGTCATATATAGGTTCGACGACGACCTTAACGAGGAGCCTAATAAGTCTGATATATAAGTCCACAAAAACGCGCGAGCCGAGCGAGCGAAGCGAGCGTGCCGCGGCAGTGGCCAGCGAAGTGCCAGAAAATGATACGCAAATTAAATGACAAGGCTAGTCAAGTAGTTAAACGTAATCGATCAAAATCATTTGTTGAGCTGTTTGATGGAATTGCTGAATATCAGTTTGAATATTAAGACCGCTAGTTGAACGGCGCTGTTCAGTAAAAAAGGCTAGGCTGTTAATTGAACAGCTGATTAAGTTAGCTGCGACATCAATACACGTTATTACTGTCTAACATTTAAAACGCAAGAAACACAACATAAATAATATGTAGAAAAACTGCGTTAATTTATAGTAATTATTAAACTAGTTCATATTTCGTTTTTTTCTGAAAGTTTTGTAGATTTTCGTATTTAAAAAACCTTATCTTGCTATATTTTATAGCGATAGCTGGTAAGATGTAGATTGATAATATATTTATTTTTCTTTAAATAAAAGTTTGCGTACAAGCAATTTAAATTTTATCAATTAAATAAAACTACTCATTAAATACTCTTAAAGACGTGTATAACCTTATATATCTTAAATAGCCTTAACATTACAATAAACTAATGTAAATATAATAAATCATTTACAAATTATTAGACCACAAATTTTATGGAATCGAACGCGCGTCCTCCGATTACACGCCGGATGTCTATTCCACTCGGCCACCGGAATACACTATTTAGAGCCGATTATTTTAACCGTCTTATAGGACGGTGCAACGGATTCGATACCCGCCCGAGACATAAAATTATGTGCTTCAAAAATTTGTAAATGTGATTTTCGCTCAGCATGCTATAGTGCTTGTAATCATATACTGATACTAGCTGACCCGGCAAACGTTGATTTGCCATATAAATAATTTTGGCTATTAAAAAATAAAGGTTGATCGTAGAAGGGTGAAAATTGAGGATTATATGTATTTTTGTATGTTGTATCATAAAAAAATAGAAATTAAAAATTTTGTCTAAAAAATAAAAAATAAATTTAGGGGTGGACTACCCCTAACATTAGGGGGATGAAAAATAGATGTTGGCCGATTCTCATAGATACCGGATAAGCACAAAAAATTTCATCAAAATCGGTCAAGCCGTTTCGGAGGAGTATGGCAACGAAAACTGTGACACAAGAATTTTATATATTAGAAGATAATAAAACATTATTTATTTATAGCCGATGCTTAATAGATAGTTTTTGTAGTAGTGATGGCTCAGTGGCATTAGCTATGGACTGCCACGTAGCAGGTCCATGATTCGAATCCCGTCGCGGGCTTGAGCATCACCGCATGGTGGAAGGGTATTTTGCGAATACCCGTCTAGCTAGCGACCACCCTCGAGTAGAAAATCTGTCGCCAAGCACCTAACGGTGTGTTCCGGCAGGTATCCTTGAGAGGCAGTTCTATGTTATGCCTGTTAACATCTTCGACCACATCATCACCTACCATCAGGTGAGATTGTAGTCAAAGGCTTACCTATCAGCAATAATAAAAAGTGTAGCCTTTGGCCACTATCTCGCTTGTTGATAAGTGATGGTGTGATTAAAGGCACAGGCTTAACCAAGTATGTGTACTGGCTCTCCAGGACAGCTGCCAGAATACACTGTTAGGCGCTTGGCTACACATTTTCTAACCAGGCGAACATTATCAAATCACCTATTGCCATGCAAATATAAATGCAACATTTTGAAACATAGCTACAAATATTTTATGTTTAGGTTCACATAAAAAGAATTGCACTAGCAAACTTAAAAGGAGACAATCTCGCAACCTATTACATAGAACCTAAGCTACATACAATCGCCTCATTATAAAAGGCTTTTACTATGCAAAATTATAAGCAACAATGTCTAATTAGTAAAACGTCTAAAGACCATTTTTCAAGATTTTTTTGGATTTGTTTTAAAAAATTACAAATATACGATAGGAAAAATTTAAGTCATGTGCGGGATTCGAACCCGCGTCCTTCCACCCCTTGAGCCGGAGTATGCTCTAATCAATTGAGCTAACATGACAGGACGTCATAACTCAAGTCTTTCCTATCGTTCTTTAACCATCGTATTGGGATGGAGCGACATCTATAGTACAACTTGCGTTGTACTACAAACAAGACCAATTTTGCAATTGGTTTTATACTTGTAAATGATGACGCAACCTGTGGATTTGTTTAGTTAATAGATTTGTCATTTATCAATAAAATATACGTACAACAGTTAAATTTGCATATAATCTCAAAAGTCAGGTCCTAGTCATTTACAAGTCATATAAATGACTCTCACACTCATATCCGAGTCATTTAGTAAAGTGGAATGATAAGAGTAAATCAACTTTTTAAAAACAAGCTTTTACTATGAAATAATACTCGTCAAAACGATTCAAACGAGCCCAAACTCGATGAGGTTGTGTCGTTTCATTGCGAAGTTCCTTTAGCCACCTTCCAGCTCCATCATCAGATCAGCACCATGTCATCATAATATTGCATTGTCACGCGATTTACACATGTATGCATTTCAGCTCAATCGGTAACCGGGAAGTGGATCAAATTTAATTTGCAAGATTTGATGACAAACATCGAGATAGGTGAAAGTAAATAAAAGCTTGTAAAAATTACTAATAACACGTTTTGTAACATTTCTTTACATGCAATTTTTTGAATAAGTATTGCAATTCAACGGGACAATGCTGCCAGCATGCTGGGCTCGCTGCCAACTGGTAGTGGGGTAGAGCATTTGGACTGCCTATGAGTCTGCAATGACTTATAGGGATCTAAATGATTTTATTGTAGTAGCTGTAGTGTTGTATATAGTTCGTAGTATTTTGTTAATAAAGGCATACCGCAGGTAAAAAAAAAATGTGTTAATATGCATTAACACTCATACAAACATTAATTTTGGAAACTATCATACTATCTTATCTGTATTTCTCACCGGAACTCCATCTAATTATCATAATTAATGAGAAATGTGACAGTTGTCAAAATGACACATGTATCATTTATCTTCAAAATGACAGATGTATATCTACACTGGTCATACTTTGACATTGGCAGAATATCGTCAAACAACGATAAAAGCCAAAACAAGAAGAAGAAGTATATCCCTTCATTACTCTTTACAGATAGTACCGATTTTAATGACTTTTTATATATTCGAAAGATGGTGCTTGTCATTTGGTCTCATTTAAATTTGAGTGAGATCTGAAGACTATTATTTGAGTTATCCATAAAAATGCGTATTTAAAATGTGAAGTTTTTTTGTTCAAAGTATTTTTTCTTTATAAAGTCATAGCAAATTATCATTTTAACAGTCTAAAAAAAGAAATGACATATAGCTGACAATTAAAATTTGAAGACAGTTCAGTACAAGGTATTCTGCACTATATTTCTTAGTTACATAATAATCCAAAATGTTTGCAAGACATAGAGATCCCTATGATTTACCAGAAGAAAATCGGTCATTGACCCAGAGGTCAATGCACGATCTTCTTTCTTTCTTCAGTCTAGACCTATGTTGTCTATCCATACAGGATGTCACATATATTTTAAGATTCCTTACAAGTAAGAGTACCATTTATTAGAAGAAATTCGCCCTCAGGGTGACAACGACGACTTCCTAAAATGACAACTTCCGAAAAAGACAACTTTTTAGAATGTCAACTTTCGAAAATGACAAATCATCTTAAATTGTCAACTACCTAAACTGACATCGGCCAAAATTGAGATATCTTTTAAGACTTGCCGCTGACTGTACTATCATTAGATTTTGTTCTATGTACCACTTCATTGTATATCGACAAACTAACAAAAAATTCATACTCGAGGGACTACAGACTACTTATCTCCAAATGAAACTTCCTTATTGCCTCATTGAAACTCTATGATAAACGTGCTATTCCGTTCTTAAACTCCCAAGGAGTTTAAGAACGGAAAAGCACCTTCCTGGCATATGGATTTGTCATTTTAGGAATTTATCATTTTAGGAAATTTTAATTTTAGGAAATATACGTGTTTCGAATAGATAGATCTCGGAAATTGTCGTTTTCCGAAGTTGTCATTTTAGGAAGTTGTCGTTGTCTGAGGGGTAATTCGGTCGTTGACCTAGGGGTCAATGAACGATATTCTTCCTTTCTTCACTTGTACATCTACCCACACAGTACATGTTATGTATTATACACCGTATTCCTTACGCATTAGAGTGCACATCGCTAATTGATGTGATGTTGCGGCGCGGCGGGCGGAGGGAAGCAGCGCACGTGTTCGACTCGCGCGGCGTCGTCGTCCGCCGACAGATGGCGGTTGATGACGCCGAAGATCTGACTGTTCAGCACTTGGAAACGACGGATGCGATCCACCATGCGCTTCAGAGGCTGTTGGCGAGAAAAAAAGCCAACGTCAAATATTTGATCCTATAAAGACGCATGACAGGAACGCAGACGGAGTGACAGGATAAGGAATAGTGTGATAAGGGAACGATGTAGTGTGAATGAGGGTGTAGTGACAAAAATTGAGAAAGGCATGTTAAGATGGTTTGGACATGTGGAGAGAATGAATGAAATGAGAATGACTAAACAGGTATACATGGGACAAGTAAACGGAAGTGTTGGAAGGGGAAGACCTAGGCAAAGGTTCCGAAATCAGATTGAAGACGTTCTGAAAAAAGGCCAGGTCAAGAGTACCCTAAACCGACGCTTATGTATGAAAGGATTGATGAGTGTAGATGAAGCGAAAGAGATATGTCAGGATCGTAGTAAGTGGAAATCCGTGGTCTCTGCCTACCCCTACGGGAAAGAGGCGTGATTTTATGTATGTATGTATGTATGTATGTATAAAGACGCATCTGTTGTGAATGTTTTTCCCGAAACACCACACAAAACACGAAACATTAGTCTGTGGTCCAAATTTTTGACAATAGTCGAAACAATTGCATTCCATATATCTAATTCTATGGCTAGTGAAAAGCATCTACACATTTGTGCCCCTACTGTGCTCCAAAACCTTGCTCACGTCGAAAATATATGCTGCACATTTGGCGCACTCTTTTCCTAGTAGCCTTAACAGTCATCTTACAAGAATATATGATACATATAAACCTTCTTCCTGAATCACTCTATCTATTAAAATAAACCGCATCAAAATCCGTGCCATAGTTTTAAAGATCTATAAGCATACATAGGGACAGACAGACTGCGAGAAGTGGCTTTGATTTATACAAAGTAGTGATAGTGATATAGTGATAGTTATAAAGTGATAGTGATAGGACACTCACGATGCCTTTGACGAGCTCATCCTTGCCATCGACACGTTGGACACGTAGGATGTGATAGCAGAAGTCCAACGCTTCGAACCGACGCTGTTGTCCCAAAAGAGCTATTATCGCACACCCGGCCCAGTGCAGTCCCTCCCCGAACAACTCCCTGTAAAGTACAAATAAATAAGTATAAATTAATTAAAATAGTTGACTTGTTTGCAAGTAAGGATGTACATATATTATACTCACTCAACAGTGAACTGCGTGTCTCCAACGGGGATGCAGTACAGGAACTGCAGTGCTGACCACAACCTGAAAACAAAATATATCACTTATTTTTAATATTGTTATTTTGCAATAACGCCTGCTATGCGGATTACATTACAAAATTACAAATATACGAGAGGAAAAATTTAAGTCAAGTGCGGGATTCGAACCCGGGCCCATCCACCCCTGGTCTTCCTGGAAAAGAGGCCGCTTCAGTTATACAGGGTTATTGGTAAAATGTTAACAACCTCTTAGTTGACTTCTGCTAGTCCTAATAAACATTTTGAGGTTTTTTTGTCATTAATTATGTTTATTTGACTGAATAAGCACAAGGACCACCTGATGTTAAAAGTCTCTTATGCCTGTAATTTATTATTTAATATTTTATTACTTTAGTCGATGAAAATAATTAGAGGAAGCTTGGCGCGGTCCAGTGTTGCCGCAGCGCTCTTAGCTCAGAGGAGGCATTGTCTTTTACTACGAGACACAGAACTTAAAAGTGTCAGACAGTACTAGAAAAACTTATTGTTTTGAGTTTTGAGTTTTGAGTCTCTCCGAGCTAAGAGCGCCCGCCGCGGCAACACTCTACCGCGCCGCGCTCCCTTTGAATAGAGTTTTGAATATTTACATCGAGCTAACTATTAAAAAATGTGAAATAATAAATTACAGGCACTAGATATGGATTATATGTGCAGTCCAAAGCCAATACCACTGAGCCATCACTGCTTCAAAAGGTTGCCTGGAAGAGATTGCTGCCTAGCAATAAGGCCGCTGATTAAACTATCTTAAGATGAAATATTTTATAAGTAATATTAATTACAAAGAATGACAACTGTACGTCTCAGTGTGACGGGCACAGTGCATTTCGTCGTTGACGAAATGCGTCCGTTATATGCAGAGGTTAGTCCACTTAACACCAGGTGGGCCTCGGGCTTGTTCCGTCACAATAACCTAAAAAAAATACAATAAAGAGCCAGTACTTTCAGGTCAGCCTGAACAACATCTTCGACCACATCATCACTTACCATCAGGTAAGATAGTGGTCAAAGTTTAACCTATCAAGCATAAAAAAAATAAACAAAACTATTAAAACAATAATAAAAAATATTTTATGAAAACATCAAATTAATATTTTTATAAAACAGTTAAAAAATACAAAAATATATCTAGTGACAATTCCGCCTAATTTTCCTGTTAAGCCGACGTGACGTCACAAACGCTACGCAGCCAAACCGGAAGAATCTTCGACGCGTTTCGCTTCTACACGAAGCATCCTCAGGAGGTCTTGAGTCTACGAGCGCACGATCGAGAAGTATTTTAAGTCTCGATCGTGCGCTTGGCTGCGTGGCGTTTTAAAAATATTGGTTATTATTAAATATTGATTACCGCAAAGTAACACCTGAATCTATTTATTATATTAAAAATTGTTAAGGTATACCTATGAAACTCCCACCCGTGGGGTGCCAGGTTAGAATTGCACCTCCCCATGTCATCCCGTGGGTGTCGTAAGAGGCGACTAAGGGAAAAATACTGGAAGGTGGGCAGCAACACCTTCTAAAGAACTGCAATCATACACTGCGATCTCCAAGCCGCCTGCCAAGTGTGGGGATTATGGCAAATACCCCCTTAATAGGGGAGACTGAGTTCAGCAGTGGACGAGTCGGCTGTTACAGTACAGTACCTATGAAACTCGGCAGTATCAGTAGCGGTGTGGGGCGCGGGGTGCGGGTGGGCGGGGGGGGAGGGCCACTGCGGCGCGGAGAGGTAGTTCCTCAGCCGCTTCAGTACCACGGAGAACAGGGAGAGGCCGCAGCACAGCCGCTCGCGGGTCAACAGGTCGCCTTCACGGGCCAGCTGAGCTTGCTATACAACATACAACACATTACTCGACAACTACACGTCGACAACCCTAGCTCACTCCTTACATCGGTGTACCCGTCCGGACGGGCTTATTGTAGAGTGCGTGCCGCGTCAGAAGAGAACAGAGCTATGCGTGCACATGCGATAGAAAGGGACGCCTTGTACCACAGAATAAAAAGGACCAGAATATTCACTCCACTAAGACGTTTAAATAAATAAGCAACTCTAATATGACGCAATAAAGAGCAATTCAGATCATACATTTTGAAGAAATGATGGCCGATCGGTAATAGCTATGGACTGCCGTGCCGCAGTACCCTGGTTCGATCCGCACCGCCGGCTTGAGCTTCACCCCATGGTGGAAGGGCAATTTGCGATTGCCCGCCTGGCTAGCAACCACCCTCAAGTAGAAAATCTGTCACCAAGCACCTAAAGGTTCCGGCAGCAGTCCTTGAGAGCCAGTGAAATTACAGGCACAAGAGATGGGCACAGTGCAATTCGTGTTGACGAAATGCATCTGTTATAGGCAGAGGTCAGTTCACTTAACATCGGGTGGGCCACGGGCTTGTTCCGTTACAATAACATAAAAAAAAGCGCAGAGTACCTAACATTTATATTCACCTACAAGGTGCCTCTCTTTCTATCACGTAGTTCTCATCTCTTCTGACGCGGTAAGTGCGTTAGGGTTGTGATATTGTGCTAAATGCTATTACAGCTATGTATGTACATAGAATATCTATATTTATTAAAGCAATTATATAAATTACAAACATAAGGTACCTAGTATTAGTAGAATACTATTTTACCTATACACAGGTATATTTAAAAAGCAATATGTAATGTTTGATCGATATTTTCAACAATATATTTGATTATAAAATTACAAATATACGCTAGGAAAAATTTAAGTCAAGTGCGGGATTTTTTCTATCGTATATTTGTAATTTTGTAATGTAATCCGCATAGCAGGCGTTATTGCAAACATAACAATATTAAAACAATCTTATTTGATCTGGATTCACTTTTTATCTATCTATAGATAAAAAGTGAATCTATGATAGGCTAACATTTAAACACTATCTAATTTTTTTATTTATAGATGAAAGGTTATTTTTTAACCACTAACTCACCTCATGGTAAGTGATGATGTGGTCGAGGATGTTGTTCACGATAACATAGAATTACTGGCTGTCAAGGACAACAGTTGGAGCACACCGTTAGGTGTTTGGCGGCAGATTTTCTACATGAGGGTGGTAGCCAGTCAGGCGGGCATTCGCATAATGCCCTACCACCATGCTGAAACGACTGTCATCCTAAGACAACAACCGGGACCGACGGCTTAACGTGCCCTCCGAAGCACGTGCACGCTCAGTAGTAATGTCACTAGCGGTCACCCATCCAAGTCATGACCGCGGACGTTGCTTAACTTAGCAACGCAATTTTGTATGGCAAAACTACAAAAATATTAAAATAAAAAAAACGAAATCAATTTCCAAAACTAAAGAGTATGAAATAACTTGTGGAAGTCAATACCCTGCTGATTTAAAACACCTACCTTACATTCGGTCATTTTTCGTTTTTTTTTATATATTTTTTGTTATATATATAATAATGTTTTTCTCTTTTTAGTGATAAAGACTGTTGAATTCACCCGCCTAAAATGGTGTTCATAGTCGACAACAGCAAATACCCTTAAATCATCCGGATATTTGCATGGTGGTAGGGCATTTTGCGAATGCCCGCCTGGCTAGCTACCACCCTCAAGTAGAAAATCTGTCGCCAAGCACCTAACGGTGTGTTCCGGCAGCTGCCCTTGAGAGCCAGTACTTCTAGGTTAGCCTGAACAACATCTTCGACCACATCATCACTTACCATCAGGTGAGATAGTGGTCCAAGGCTATACTATCAGGCATAAAAAAAAAAAAAATGTGAATACATTCTACAGTTAATTGACTAGAACTAATAAAGTACTCAACTGATTTTGATGAAATTTATATGGACCTAGGAGGTATTATTCACGTCCCGAGCTCTCCTTGAAAAAGATCACCGAATGTAGTCGAAAATATAGTCGTAGCTATCTAAGTCACGTGAGTTATCCCGTATTATTTACTAAAATGAGTGAAAACCACGTTAGTTTTTAGGGTTCCGTACCTAAAGGGTAAAAACGGGAGCGTTGCAGAGGAAAAGGCTCACGTCAAGGTTTTTTGAGCATATTCCCACCTCAAAGGCCGGCAACGCTTCCTCGATACCTCTGGTGTTGCAGATGTTCGTGGGCGACGGTGATCACTTACCACCAGGTGGACCGCCTGCTGGTTTGCCCTCCAATCCCATAAAAAAAAGGTGCCTGGGACTTGCAACCCAGTGAGTAAGGTTAAGGAGCCCCTTTATGATGCATCCATGCTCCCTTTCACCGCTCGAACCTCCTCCCCTGCCCAACCAACTACTAATGCCGCCTTGGATACACGTTCTAGGATGGAAGTTACGGTTGTTCTTGACAGGCCAAGGTCTTTTAGTAGGTTGTATAGGGATTCTGCTGGTATACCTCTTGCTCCGACTTCTACAGCATATAAATTAATTAAGAGTTAGTAATTAATAATAATATATACCTTAGCATTCCCGTATTTTTCAACATTCTGTCCAATCTGCAGCGCGGCGTATTTGGCCTCCAGTCGCTTCTGTTTAGTCTCTTGCTTTTCTCCCTCTGAAAGTAAGATTTTATTTTAAACTATACTAAATAACTGCAGAAAATCTACTGTAAATTTGAGATATACTGAAAATATTGTACTTTGCTGTCGGGTGTAAAAAAAACCTATGAACGTATGTGATTTATTTCTGCGCTGCCAGTTTTTGACGCAAATTTTTGATGTGTAGTATGCACGCATCTATGGTACGCAGTAGATTTGACTATATTATTCTCGCAATGTATGTTAACTTTTTAGTATGTTATTGTGACGGAACAAGCCCGAGGCCCACGTGATGTTAAGTGGACTAACCTCTGCCTATAACAGACGCATTTCGTCAACGACGAATTGCACTGTGCCCGTCACACTGAGACATACAGTTGTTAAGTCTCATTAGCCTGTAATTTTTCTGGCTCTCAAAGACAGCTGCCGGAACACACTGTTAGGTGCTTGGCGACAGATTTTATATTTGAGGGTGGTCGCTAGCCAGGCGGGCATTCGCAAAATGCCCTTCCACCATGCGGTGAAGCTCAAGCCCGCGGCGGGATTCGAACCATGGACCCGCTGCGCGGCAGTCCAGAGCCAATGCCACTGAGCCATCACTGCTTCAAAAACTTAAATAATAATCTTAAAAGATAGCCAAACAAAGATCCATACTTTAGAACGTCATATATATATAAATGAAAACTGCATCTGTACCTGCAGCGTAAGGTCGAGGCAGAATGTTCTGGAAGGGAGCTGCGTGAAGCAGATCCGTCACCTCTTCCTGACTCAGAGCCTGGAACAAATACACATATATACATATAATCACGTCTGTATTCCTCGAAGGGGTAGGCAGAGTTGGCGACGGTAGAACCCTACTGATCCAAGTATCGTTTTCATTATATTAATGAAAACGATACTTGGATCGGTGGGTAGGCAAGATAAAACATCTTTTAAATTAGCTCTAAATCAATTTATTGTAAAATAATATATAATAGCTCTATAGAAGCCAAATTTTTATGTACAATTAAAGTATAGTACACCATACCTGCCAGGGAGTGTTTTCCTTTCAATAGCACAATATTTTTTTTTATTTAAACACTAATCAGTGATACTGTGTTGGCACTTCACTAAAACTACACATCAAAATGGAGGCTGTGCATCAAACTATGGCCCAACTTCAACAACTGTTTGTACAGAAGATGGATGCCTACCAAGGTGAGCTCCAGGCTGCCAGCCCCTCACCAAATATAGCAGCTTTATCAGCAGACTTCACTGCATTCCGCAGTTTTATCATGACTGCACTTCGCAGCCTCCAAGATCAATTAGGCCTAGTCATGCAGCAGCAAGATGATATGGAGATGCGAGCACGTCGCAAGATTCTTCTTCTTCATGGAGTTCCCGAAGCCAAGGAAGAAGTAACAGCAGACGTAGTAGCTAAGGCAGTAGTCACTCAAATGAAAATCAATGATTTTACTACTGCAGATATCAGTCGCTGTCATAGGATGGGCCGAGCGACTGCCGCTGACAAACCGAGGCCTATTTTATTCAAACTTCGTGATTTAGATACGAAGAGCAAAATTTGGCATGCCAAAACATCACTGAAAGGCTCAAGTATGACTTTGTCCGAATTTTTGACTAAGCCTCGTCACGACACGTTTATGGCGGCCCGCCAGAGGTTCGGTGTTCAGAAATGCTGGACGAGAGATGGTTTTGTGTTGGTGTTGGACGCAGACGGCGTGCGACATAGGATAAGCAGCGTCAAAGAACTCGAGACGATCCCCGTGTTGACAGCCCGTAAAGCTACAGCTACAGCTCCAACCACCAGAGCCCGAGACACAGCGAATGCACCAAGGAGTCGTCGAGCAGCTTCTGCCAGCAAGAAATAGTTTTGATTCTTGCAGAGTTTGTTTTCTTCACTCATTGTAAGCTGTAGATTCAAAGTTGTTTTTTGCTCAGTTGGTCATGGTATCGTTTAACGCATTTTACCCTCAAAAATACGTAGGTAGACGATATTTTTTCACCTTTATTTCTTTATATTATATTGTTTTGTGTCTACAAACACAAATGAAATTATCGTTCTGTGACATTCGTCAGTTTTAGCTAGCATAGCACTGACAGTGACATTCACATTTCGTATTTTATTTTTGTTTTTTAATTATTAGACTCGTACAGTTTGGACATTTGAGCTGATCTCTTCAGAATATATCTAATAGATTTTGTATGTGTTTAGAAAGATAGTTTTTAGGAAATGTTTGAGTTATGATATCTTTTCTTATTATTAGCTCTACTGGCAGGTAGGACTAGCAAATATTTTGTAGTACTTAGTATATTTTAAGTGTTTTTATTTTACTTTATATATCTTATATATTTAAGTCTATTTATTTTTATATGTATTATGCCAAATGATATTGATGATTATGATAGTGCTGATTATTTGTCTTGCTCTTCAACAGATGACAATGGAAGTTTTTGTAGCCTGCCCTCTCTTTCAAGTAGTATTGAGTCTTTTGTTGGTGATGTCCCAAAAAACTTAAATGTTATATATATTAATGCACAGAGCATCCCGGCCCATTACCCAGATATGCTGGCGTCATTTGATCATGATAATGTACATGCTATATTAATATCAGAAACCTGGTTCAAGCCTTGCCATCCGTCTACCTCATATTCTTTGCCTGGCTTTATACTTATACGCAACGACCGCATTGGTTGTCGCGGGGGTGGTGTTGCAATTTACCTACGCGCACATATTCCCTACACTATTTTGAATATTTCAGCACAGCCTCCTCCAACCAATGCTGGTGAGCATCTTTTCATCGAAATTGTACTTTCTTACACTAAAGTTCTTCTTGGTATATACTATTGCCCATCTAGTAGAATCAACTTTTTCTCTTCTTTTGAACAGCTTTTACAAGATTACCTCCCATCTTATGAGCACAACATTATCATGGGCGATTTTAACACCTGCTTACTAAAACGAGATGCTCGTGCTGATTCATTTGAATCTGTTACCACGGCTAACGACTTGACCATCTTACCCCTTAACGCCACTCATCATTTTCCACACTCTGTACCTTCTCTTCTTGATATTATTCTTGTATCTTCACGAAATCATGTTGGTAAGCATGGTCAGTGTGCGGCGGATGCGTTTTCAGCTCATGATTTGCTTTTTCTCTCTTACAAAATCCGTCCGCCTAAAGCGAAGCCGAAAGTTCTTATGCTACGCAATTTTGGTGGAATGGATATAGATAGCTTACGCCAAGATGCACAAGAGCTTAACTGGGCTGCTGTGCTAGATGGGGTTACCATAGATGATAAGGTCGATGCTTTTAATAACACTCTCACTGATTTATTTGACGTGCATGCCCCAATTCGACCCATCAAGGTTAAACATCTCCCAGCGCCTTGGCTAACAAATAAAATTAAGGATCTCATGTTTAAGAAGGTGGTGGCAAAAGCTAAAGTCAAAAAACTGCCATCTGATAAAAATAAAGAAAAATATGTAGAGTGCCGTAATCGCTGCAATAGAGCGTGTAGGATTGCGTTACGCCAGCATTTTTTTGATTCAGTCTCAAATGAAGACCCTGCTAAAGTATGGAAGTTCCTTAGGTCAATGGGAGTTGGAAAGTCTCGTCAAGATGCTCTCTCAAATAAGATAAATATTGACCAATTGAATCAACACTTTTCATCGTCTTCCAACTTCAATGGACAGATAAAATCGACCACTTTAAACATTCTTTCTTCGATTCCACCTCCCAACCACTCTCCTTTTATTTTTAATCAATTGGCCGATTGTGACGTTAAAAAAGCTATTCTTTCCATTTCTTCAAATGCAGTTGGTAGTGATAGTATCAGTCGTAAGATGATTTTACCCATACTGGATGAAGTTACCCCAGTAATTCGTTATTTACTAAATTTTTCCCTATCCAGTGGCACTTTTCCTTCAGCCTGGAAAGAAGCCCAAATAACCCCTCTTCCTAAAAAATCTAATCCTGCATCTTTTGCTGAATTCCGCCCCATATCAATTTTACCTTTCCTTTCAAAGGTACTAGAGCGTCTGGTTCATCAACAGTTATCCTCTTTTCTAAACAAGAACGCTCTCTTTAACTGCTATCAGTCTGGATTTCGACCAGGTCATAGTACTGTCTCCGCTTTAGTTAAAATCACTGACGACATCCGGTATGGAATGAGTAACGGACAACTGACTGTGCTATCACTACTCGACTTTAGTAACGCCTTTAATAATGTTGATTTTGATATCCTGCTTGCTATTCTTCGCTCTCTTAACGTATCTCCAACAGCTATTGATTGGTTTCATAGTTACCTGTATGGTCGCCGGCAACGCGTTCGCATTGATGATGTTTTTTCATCCTGGTGTAGTACATTTGCTGGTGTGCCTCAGGGCGGCGTATTATCTCCTTTACTTTTTGCAGTATTTATTAACTCGATCTCACGGCAATTATCTTCTTCCTATCACCTCTACGCAGATGATTTACAAATTTATACACATACGTCCTTAGAGGACCTACAATTAGCTATCAATCGCACTAATGCTGACTTAAAATGTATTTCTAACTGGAGTGAATCTTATGGGCTGTCTGTTAATCCCTTAAAAACACAAATTATTGTTATTGGTAGTTCCAGAATGATATCAAAGATTGACTGGTTTTGCCTCCCACAAGTGATGTTTGACGGAATACATATTCCTATTAGTAAGACAGTGAAAAATTTGGGCATAATATTCGATCAGACCTTATCTTGGGGACCTCAACTTACGGAGATCAGCCGCAAAATGTTTGCTACTGCGGGATCACTAAGAAGGTTGCGAAACTTTCTTCCAATATCCACCAAAATTGCTCTAGCGCAATCTCTTCTACTTCCAATACTGGATTATGCTGACGCCTGCTATCTGGATTTAACCGAAGAACAGCTGAATAAACTTGAGCGCCTACAAAACTTTTGCATCCGGTTCATATTTGGCTTGCGTAAATATGACCATATTTCTGAATTTCGCAATATGCTCAAATGGTTACCTATCCGACGTCGCCGAGATGTTCATGTGCTTTCATTGCTTTATAGTATCTTATTTATTCCTACTACTCCACTTTACCTCAAAGAACGTTTTCAATACGTACATCACACTCACTCACTCTCCTTACGTTCTTCAAACACTCTAAAATTATTACCCCCGGCTGCATCAACAATGTATTATGACAAATCATTTACAAAGCAAGCTATCCGTCTATGGAATGCACTTCCGGTTAACATCAGACACACCAAGTCCATTGAGTCCTTCAAAGATCTGTTGAAGAAGCACTACCTATCAATACAGCTATAGGCATATGAATATAGAGCTTGTTTATATTTGCATCAGGCATATTGTATTTATTATTAATATGTATCTATTTATATATATTTATTTATTTATATATATATATATATATATATTCTATTAAAGTATATATTATTTATGTGTATTCAAATCAAGTTTGATAATTATCTGTGTAATCTTGTTCACCACCGTCCACAATATGCATTCACTTTCATGTCCATTCACGGTTGCCTGTAAGAAATTGCACTTAGCGATAAGGCCGCCCATTGTACATCCTTTAGCTTATGTCTCTACGTAACATAATTATATTGTAAAAATTGGTGTTCAATAAAGAGTATTTGTATTGTATTGTATTGTATATTGAGAAAAAGAAGGGAACGCGTTTGAACTTGTTTTAAAAAAATACGTGATTTATTATGCTTTAATCTTTATAGAAATGATGGCTAATATGTCAGACAAAATAAAAAAAAACTATAATAGAATATTTTGATTAAAAGTAGTCGAAATGTTGGTTTCTGCAGAAAAAAAAACCAGGTAAAAAATAAAAATTGGATAAGTATAGCAGGATATATTTTTGAAAGAAAGTATAATGCTAAAGTGAAAAATTGAGGTTCTCTAGCAATATAAGGCGCTTTTTGTACTTGGATCAATGTGGCAGTTGAATATTTTTTCCCTTGCATTTGTTGCATATTACTCCAATGTAGAAAAAAATTCACTTGGATCAGTATGGTGCTACCTTCGCCAGTTGTGGTCCCATGAAATACGGGGCAAACCTATTGCCATTCCCCGGAAACAGTTTCAGGGTCATACATTGCAAGGTGGAAGGGCATTTTGCGAATGCCCGCCGGGCTAGCTACCACCCTCAAGTAGAAAATCTGTCGCCAAGCACCTAACGGTGTGTTCCGGCAGCAGTCCTTGAGAACCGGTGAAATTACAGGCACATGAGACTTAACAGCTATGTTTCAAAGTGACGGGCGCAGTGCATTTCGTGACTTGTGATGAAATGTACCTACCTGTTATAGGCAGAGGTTAGTCCGCTTAACATCAGGTGTGCCTCGAGCTTGTTTCGTCACAATAACATTTAAAAAAAATACAAATAGTTTTCTCTAATACACTGGACGAAACACAAGAACATATTACAAATAATATGTTTACGCTATCAACATCTAAGACATGAACATAAGAGCATATTGTATGAAACCCTGACAAGGCACTAAGATGGTATACAGCCCTGTTGTGCGTCTAATGCACACAACGCCCTACTCACATCCACGTGAGAAGTGGCGTGCTGCTCATTTGGCGTACTTTTCCCTTAGTCGCCTCTTACGAAACCCACGGGAAGAATGGGGTGACATTCTACCCGGCAACCCACGGGTTGTAACAAATATACATTCATCATTATTCACTTTATTTTATTTTAAAAGTTATTTTAGCAGAACATTTTTATATCCCGTGCGGGAATCGAACCCACGTCCTCCGATTTCTCGCCGGATGCCTAATCCACTCGGCATTATTGGACACGCTCTGGACACGCTCTTTCGAGCCGAAACGATTTTTTTAGTACATACACAATACAGTAGTTTGGTATATGGTGTTTACTTCTACGGAAATACAACTCTGGACTTACTATGAGGGTCTACTATTTGTAACCCTGGAGGGTGTTAGCGAAGTTAGCTTAGCTGTTCTTAACCGATCAGCTAAGTTAAGCAACGAGACTTGGATGCGTGACCGCTAGTGGCATTACTACTGAGCGTGCACGTGCTTCGGAGGGCACGTTAAGTCTGCGCGTATTGGTTGTTGCCTTGGACGGCAGCCTCTGACATAGGATAGAGGCTTTCAGGCACCTAACATTAAGCCTGCCTGGCTAGCTCCACAATTAGAAAATCTGTCGCCAAGCAAGGGTGTTCCAGCTAGTGCTCTTAAGAGCCAGTTCCCATTCTTGGTTAAATCTGCTCAGCATCAGATAAGATTGACGTCAATCTGAGCCAGCAATAAATAATATTCCTACCCTTGTGTGGTCAATACACTTTGTTTGCAAAAGACATAGGTCAATGACCGATATTCTTCCTGCTCACCTATTGCATACTTTATTCCCTTAACAGGCAAAATGTTTATATATTAATAAATTCTGAAGGTTTTATTAGGCAGGAGATGATTCGTCATAAACTTAAAAGCCTCCCAACCCCTTATAAGAGCTGGATAGTTACAGAATGTCAAGGGTTATTCTTTATTACACCTACCTGTTCAATGAGCATACAGAACAGTATGATGTTGCCGAGTTCCCGGAACGCGTGGAACAGTTCCGTGCGTGCTTCCGGGTACTGTACGATGTCAGTCAACTGCGCGTGGTAGTAGCCCAAGACGCCTGCCAAGTAGGAAACGATATGTTTAAGTAATTTTGTTACGCACAACAAAAAAAAAAAATTAAGTAAAATACAAAGGATTCTCTTTTGATAACCGACTTCAAAAAAGGAGTAGGTTCTCAATTTGGTTGTATGTGTCTTACCTCATAACTTCTTCATTTATGAACCGCGATTGATTAATTTTTAGCATTAAAAAAGATATTCGCATGATGGTAGGGCATTATGCGAATGCCTGCCTGGCTGGATAGCACCCTCAAGTAGAAAATCTTGTCGCCAAGCACCTAACAGTGTGTTCTGGCAGCTGTCCTTGAGAGCCAGTAATTCTAGGTTAGCCTGAACAATATCTTCGACCACATCGTCACTTACCATCGGGTGAGATAGTGGTAAAAGGCTAGCTTATCAGTTTTATACAAGATATATTTTCAAATTGATTCCATATTATATGGGAACAATATATATAATTAATATCTTTATAATATGTTTATTTTTACAATGACGCATTCTTTCTCGGATTATATTATAAAAATACACAAAAGAAAAAATTATATTCATGTGCTCCATCAGAAAACGATGGTTAAAAATGAGAGGAGAAATTAGAGTCATGAGTCATAAGTCATGTTAGCTTAACGGTTAGAGCATGCCCCGGCTATAAAGGTAGATGGCGCGGGTTCCAATCCCGCACATGACTATAATTTTTCCTCTCGTAACCTTTTAAAGATTTCAATATGTATACTTTACCATTGGATCCGTAGTCGTATCTAGGCAGTTTGCAGTGCCTCGGCATGGCGTGATGCAGTGCCCGCGTGAACTGCGCCAGAGTCCCGTGGAGGAGCCCTCGGGCTACGCCCAGCAGTTCTGAGACCACCACCGCTACACCCTGGTAACCGAGGAGGCGAACCAGCGCGTGAAGGTGCTGGGGACCAACGAAGCCTGAAATAAATTTAGCATGGTACATTATTGCACAGGATACGAAATACAAATCAATACAAAAAATCTTTATTCCAAGTAAAAGTAAATTTAAAGTATCCAAGTAAAAGTAAATTGTACTTATTAAGACTACTATTCTATGGTAATGTTAAATTACCATAGAATATCTTCTATATTCTATATTACCATACTATTCTACCAGACAACCTTTAATAATAAAACAACATCTAAACAAAATTGTATACAAATAGAAGGTGAGGATGTTTTTTTTTAGGAGGGAATAAGCTCTCTTCTTGAAGGTCCCTAAGTCGTATTCGTTCGGAAATACTGCACCTGGCAGCTGGTTCCATATTGTGGCAGTGCGAGGTAGGAAATGCCGTTAAAATCGCAAGGTTGTGGACTTCCAGACGTCGACATGAAATTGATGCTTTTTCGGGCGTCAGAGAGAACTTGATCGTCAACGATTCCAGTAGCTCTGCGTTGTATGCGGTCAAATGGAAGAAGCTGGTACTTGAACTGGCAGTTTGTAGGCCGAGCCAGGACTACAGTGATACGAGACAGGCAATAGTCATTTCCGCTGAGGTATATGTATATATATATCTCAGTTTTTCCGTGGGATGCCGGGCTAGAATGTCATTATGAAAAAATAATCCTTATGATGAAGCTTTTCGATCGGTATGATAAAGCTACAGGTGCTCTAAATTGACAGTCTCCAGCTCCGCAACTTGACTTTGACTGACTACAACACACGACCTTGACCCGTGACGTTCTTCGTGCTTCGTATCCCGAGGAATGCACCGTCGGGGAACAAATTGTAAATGCTTCAAGTACCATTTATTAAAGTCCGGCCGCTGAGAGAATGCGTCAGGCAGTTCGTTTTGTGAATATTTTTTCCCCAGTTCAAAGTAAGATAATAAACTGACTGCATAATATTGTATTAGTCAGACATTTAAGTATCTGAAAATAGGGTGTATTTTATATTTTATTTAAATCTCCATTTAAAAGCCACAACTACAATACGAACACGAACTGTCAAACGCATTCTCTCAGCGGCCGGACTTTAGGTTAGTTTCAGTATAGTATAACTCCGCGAAACGCGGACCAAGTATCCTTCCGCCCATAAGGGCTGTTCCAGCAGATGAGTTTTTCTTCCATTTTACTCATCTATTTCCTGCTGGAGCAACACTGGATGATACACATGGAGAGCAATAGAATAGAATAGAATAGAATATCGTTTATTCGCATAAAATGTAGGTACAAAGGATGGAACAGTGATTTGCAAAGTGCGCCTAGTACATTTTGCCAAACTGTGGCATGCAAACATTAATTTAATTTAAAACAACATAAACAATAATGATATTAGGATTACACATTTACACACAATTACACATTACACATTACATTTAAATTATTTCATTTCATTTTCATCATCAATATCATTTACCTAAATTTATATTATGTCATTTAATTAAATCTTTTATTGAATAAAATATATTTGTGTGAAGCCACTTTAACAGTTCTCGTTTATATGACCTTAGATCTAATTTTCTGAAGTGTTCAGGTAGGGCATTGTACACTTTTATGCACATGCTATGACATTGTCTACGATACAACGCTGATTTAGTTACTCTATCAATGACCAGTCTGTCTCGATTTCTAGTATTTGTGGGGTAGAATTCGAATGCCCTCGTAAAGTAATGATGATTGACTTTGGCAAATATTGCAAGTTCGTATATATACATGCAAGGTAAAGGTAAAATGTGAAGTTTCTTAAAAAGAGGTTTACATGACTCAAACGGTGGCTTACCACATAATGCACGTACACATTTTTTTTGAACCACAAACACCTTATCTACGTCTGTCGAGTTACCCCATAACAATAAACCATATTTAAGAGCAGACGAAACATAGCCATGATAGGCTGCGAGCATTGTAGATAGAGAAGATGTTTGTCTTAATCTCGTCAATACAAAAACATAACGATTAATTTTATTACATAGGTAACGAACATGAGCTTTCCAGTTCAGATGGCTGTCAATATATATTCCTAAAAATTTGGTTTCTCGTACTTCTTTAATTTTCACATTATTATATGAGACATTTAGGTCAAGAGGCTCATTGCCATAATTTTGAAATTGTACGTAATTAGTTTTTTCAGCATTAATATTTAAATTATTTGCATTTAACCAGCTATTCACCTCAGTTATAGTATTATTTAAATCATTTTCATATTTATTAATGTCATCACAATAGGAAATTATAATAGAAATGTCATCGGCAAATAAGGTACATTTTTTTTCCGTTATGTCAGGTAAATCGTTTATATATAGTAGAAAAAGCAATGGGCCTAGGATGCTACCTTGAGGTACTCCACATGCATTTATTCTACAGTCAGATTTATATTTTGTGACCTCAAATTTTTCGTTAAGGCCCGCTATTTCAACGAATTGTTTTCGATCACATAGGTATGAAGCCAACCAATTTAAGGCAGGTCCTCGGATGCCAAGATTTTCTATTTTATTTAATAACATACGATGGGAAACAAAGTCAAACGCGCGTGTCATATCAAAAAATATAACACTGTTTGGAATACGTTTGTCTATATAATTAGAGATATCGTATATTAAACTGTAAGCTGCAAGTACAGTTGACTTATTTTTCTGAAACCCAAATTGCTCTTTTTTAATTATACCTAGTTTTGTAGTAAATGCTGTTATTCTTTTTTTTATAGCTATTTCGAAAATTTTAGAAAATATTGATATTAATACAATCGGTCGATAGTTACACATATCTTTTCTGTCTCCCTTTTTGAATATTGGCTTAACCACAGATAGTTTCAATTCGTGAGGAAAGACTCCTGTTTCGAATGAAAGATTAATTAAAAATGTCAATATAGGTGCTAGGATGGTTTTACAAAACTTAATGACCTTTGTAGCAATTTCATCGTACCCCTCTGAATTCGTGTTGTTCAGAGACTGAATAATATTCACTAATTCAGTTTGCGTACAAGGAGTCAAGAACATACTTTGTTGCACAAGCTTCCGATTAGTGTTTTTAAGATTATTTAATTCATTGGTATTAGTCAAGTTTATTAAATAGTTATTGAATTCATTTACAATGTCATTTGGATTAGATATTGTTTTATCATTTGTTTTAATTATTGATATGTATTTTTTGTCAGTTATAGTATTATTTTCACTTTTTATGAGTTTCCACGATGCACGGCATTTATTTTTTGAATTTAGTAAGTATTTATCGTTATATATTTTATGTGCGCTATGTAAGCATTTTCGAAGTACTCTAGAGTATGAATGATATTCCATTTTACTTTTTCGCGTTTTTTCTCTATAGTATTTAAAGCGTAGGGTTCTCTTCCGTCTACAACATTTTTTGATACCAGTTGTTATCCATTTAGGCCTATTATACAAATTTGTAACCTTCTTCAACACGGTAGGAAAACATAGCTTGTAAAATAAAACAAACATTTCATGGAACCTTTCAAACGCTGAATTTACATCGGTTTCATTGTAGACTTCTCTAAACGATAATTTAACCAGGTAATTGTAGAATTTACGTAAGTTCTCTTCATTATAGTCTTTGTTCGAAACGTAATAGACAGAAGGTGGTCGGCATCTGGGCTGAACCGGAATATATAACATTTGTGCTGTGTTGTGATCGGAGAGGCCTAGTTGAAGAATCTTGCTTATCGCGTTTTCAGTGTTACTAAGTATGTGGTCTATACAGTTACTATGCCTAGTTGGTTCAGTGTTATGAAAAAAAATATTATAATTTTTCGTCAAATTTATTAGTTCTTTAGTGGCGGTTTCGTTTGGTTTAAGAATATTTATATTGAAATCTCCTGCTAAGACCACTTTATAAAGTGGGTATTTTTTTGTAACAGTGAATAGAATTTTATCTAATTTAGAGAAAAAAATATCACAATTTGAACGAGGTATACGATATAGACATATTACAATAGTATTACAATTCGAAATAATTATTCCACAGCACTCAAAGCTCTTATCTTCAGCGTATTGTTGAATAAACTCAAGTTCCCTGCATGATAGACCTCTTTTAATCAATATGGTGACACCCCCTCTTCTCTGACTAATTTTTCTACTATAGTTAGATGCCACATAGTAACCAGCTATATTAATGCAACTTTCATCACCCCGCTTTATTAAGGTCTCTGAAAGACAGATTACGTCAGGCAAATCGCCTTGGTCATATAGTTCTAAGAGGGCAACGTCGAGTATATCTCGCTTGCATATAACACCAGCTATATTCTGATGAAAAATTATTATGTACTTTTGTTTTCCGTCGGCTTTAGAATTAGAGACGAAAAAATGTTTGACCTGGTTTGTTTAACACATCATTATTAAAATGTTTTTCATTTTTTTTTAAATAATATGGAATAGTACCTTTTTGGGAGAAGAAGTAGTTGACATTTTAGCCGCATATGGCAAAGTGCATGGCTTAAGGTTAGAATTGTTTACCGTGCGCTTATTATAGCTCAAATATTTGCAATCGTAGTCAAACTGGTCAATGATATTGTTTACTTTACTACATAATATGTCTTTTACATTTTTATAATAGAATTCGCCACTGTTTAAGCCTACATAAGTACAATTTGAAAAGTTTGTGCAAATGTTTTTTAGCATACAGTTCAATCTCTTTTCATTTAAATAGAGACTTTTTTTCACTCCTAGAACAATAACCATCTTACATTTCTGTAATCTTTTCAATATCGTACACAGTTCAATCAATTAGCAGGATTTGTATCATGTTCTCCTAATGACAAAATTATCTTATCTTCGTCACCTGTATTGAGCCAATCATAATTTTTTGCTATTTCTTCTGAATTTGCATTAGTTTTTACAAATGATATGATGTTGTATTGTTTATGTTTTGTATGCCGTCGTGATTTTTCCAGTTTGCGGCGGAGTCCCACGCATTGTTGACCACCAAGGATATAAATATTGTTCGGCATAGAAAATGGTTTTAAAATCTTTGTATTATTTTCGTCTATTTCATTTGGCTTCGTAGGGGATTGAAAAATGTCTATGTTATATTTATCTCGGTTTTCGTTTTTTTGCAGATATGACATTGTTTGTGATGCGTTTACTATTACAGGTGTAGTTTCTAAGATGTTAGTTGAATTAGAGTAGTCAATGTTAACTTCAGGTGAATCTGGTGGTGAGTCTTCTAAAGTTTGCTCGCTTGTAGAAGTTGTTGTCATCTGAAGTTGGAGTTTTTTGGATATTTTTCCTTTCTTACCGCTAGCTGCTGTATTTTTATTGATCGATGACGAAGGAGTAGTGCAGATTTTTTTTAATGTTGATATTTGCTGTTTTAATGCTAATATACTTTTTTTTAGATCAATATTCTCGCGAATAGTATTGTCTAACTCGTTACAAGTGCTTTTCAATTGAAGTTTTATATCAGCCAATTCTTCCTTCAATTCTTCTACTTCGCTATGGTTGAAGTGCGTTGATAAATCATAGCTACGTGTCGCTGGTTCTGAGCTTAAACTATAAAGCGATGTATCCTTTTCTATAGATTCGAGAGAATATGATTTTGTTAAAGTCGAGTTAGTAACTTGACGTGTTTTAAACTTTGCATGTTGTTTTCTACGCCGAATAGTAACATTATCTGTAGTCTTGTTTCCGCAAGTAATAGCACTATCAAACACTTGTTTCTGTGTTTGAGGTTCAGGTGAAGTTTTATTCGTAGGAGTGCTAGTTTTGTTTATTAAATGCTGTTTTCGGATGCATGGAGTGCATCTCCAGTTAGTTTTATGAGTTTGAGTCATTGTCAGAAATCTTTGTATAGACACATTTCCACAGTCCAAATCAAAACAAAGCTTGCAGCATGAGCAGATCAGATATTCACGATTATGCACTATTTTTTGACAGCGAGTACATTTTTTTGTACATTTATCACGTTTGGCACTCATCTTGGAATTAAACTGTAACTGTGTCTATATAATAACACTTTTACCGGCGTAGCGTTTAATTAGTAGTTGGATTTGGAGTCTTGAACGGACCCCACACCTTTATGACTAGGTATGATATGTCAACGTCAAAGCTTGTAACGTCTGTCAGATGATTGCTTGATGTCTGGCTGACAACTGACCTGTGAATTTGTGCGTTTGTGTGCCGTGTCGCGTGTATTGTATATTTCCAAAATTATCCAAATATAGCTGTGTGCGTGATTTTTGAAATATGTAACGATACTTTAATGCTCAAGTTTTGTGATAATAAGATCAAAAAATGGCTCACCACGTTATCAACTCCTCAACAAAACATTTTTGGTTATGTTATTGTTTGTTTACAAATACTCCAAGACAACAAAAGTAAGTTTAACTAAATTTAAATAAATAAAAACTTGCATAGATTTCACTAGAGATGTTTACTTGGCCAATGTTGCCACCATGACTGATGAATCAACATTATCCATTTCAGTTTCGGAACTATCAAAACCTATGTCAAAACATATGTTAATTATCCAAACAACAGAATCGAGAGGAACTCTTTGCTTTACCAGCAATTTTTTTTTGGCTAATGTTTTACTTTAACTAGATATAGTAACATAACAGACAAAAATAGTGAATGATCACCAAAATTAAACCCGCAGTTTAATGTAAACGTATAACCAAAGTTAACATCTCGCTATCCTATTTAAGCAAAATTACTCCAAATAATTGTTAACATAAAAGTAGTAAATGATCACCAAAACTAAACTGGCTATAATTCTTCTGGCGCATTGACGGTCGCAAGTAAAAAAAAGTTGGATTGGTTAATTGATTTGGCGCTTAGAAATGATCGTATCCGATTGGTGGTCGCAGTAATGTGGTTGCGCCGCATGGTACAGTTTAAACCACGCCCGCTGCGGTAACGTTTGCGTTCTGCTGTTTTTGAGTTTGACGAGCATTTCTTTACATATTTTTGGGTAATGCTTTATACAAATCAAGGTCCGTATTGATACGGAACGTAGATTATATTGGAATGCATCTGAATATTAAATGAAATGAAATAAAATATATATTTATTGCCACACAAATAAAATATATACAGAATAAGATTAAAATTTATAATGAGGTGATTCGTAAATGTTGCGGGCAAAAGGGTTACACTCTGCATAAGCCGCGTGACATTTTCATGCACTCGCGACGCTGTTTTTCAGTGCACCCCTGTGTTTAGCAAATGAGGACGAATATGAGCGATCACACTACGTAGAGTTTCTTAATAATTACAATAATTACAAAACAGCTACACATAAAACTGTAAGTACAATTGAACAAGAAATAGAATTAAAAATATATATTAAATAAGCGTGAGTGTGTATGTTGTGATGTGTGTGTATGTGGGGTGCGTGTGAGTGTATGTGTATTGTGTATGAGTAAATGTGTATGCGTGTAGTTGTGGGTGCAAATTTAGTGATTCAAGTTGGTGTTTTGAAGGATGCTACAAAATTGTTTATATAAATATACTTGTTCGAACCCCGCCAACGGCTTGAGCTTCACCGACTGGTGGAAGGGTATTTTGCGAGTGCTCGCCTGGCTAGCTACCACCCTCAAGCAGAAAATCTGTCGCCAATCACCTAATGGTGTGTTTCGGCAGCATTCCTTGAAAGCCAGTAAAATTAAACACATAAGATTTAACATCTATGTCTCAGTGTGATGGACGCAGTGCAATTCGTGACTTGTGATGAAATGCATCTGTTACAGGCAGAGGTTAGTCCGCTTAAAATGAGGTGTCTCGACCTTGTTTCGTCACAATAACATTAAAAATAAATAGTTATACCTGCGTATTGTGCGTACTGCGCGGAGTACGCTAGACTGAGTTGTTTTGATCCCCAGAGCAGCGCATGCCCATACTGCTGCGCGCGTTCGCGCTGAACCGCCGGGGCGAACTGTATACCGCGGCATTTCACGAATCTATATTGAAAACATAACTTTCTTAGGATAATTAATAGATTCAGGCGTTACTTTGCGGAAATCCATATTTAATAATAACAAATATTATTAAAATATTTTAAGAAAACATCAAATTAATATTTTAATAAAACACTTAAAAAATATAAAAATATATCTAGTGACAATTTCCATTACTCTACGAGCGCACTTCTCGATCGTGCGCTCGTAGAGTCAAGACCTCCTGAGGATGCTTCGTGTAGAAGCGAAACGCGTCGAAAATTCTTCCTGTTTGGCTGCTTGGCATTTGTGACGACACGTCGGCTTAACAGGAAAATTAGGCGGAATTGTCACTAGATATATTTTTATATATATTTTAAGTGTTTTATTAAAATATTAATTTGATGTTTTCTTAATTTTGTTTTAAATATTTGTTATAATAACTTTCTTATTTTTTACTTTGAAGTAGTGATAGAGGAGAATTAATATGCAGGCTTGAGCTTCACTGCATGGCAGTAGGGCATTTTAGGCAAATGCTCGCCTGGCCAGCTCCCACCCTCAAGTAATAAATCTGTCGCCAAGCACCTAACGGAGTGTTCCGGCAGCTGTCCTTAAGCCAGGAATACTAGGTTTTATTTATTTTATTTATTTAATTCACAAAATCCACAGATCTTAACAAAATTAACATAATCATATAGTGATATTTCTTACATCCAATGACAATAGCCTGAACAACATCTTCGACCACATCATCACTTACCATTAGATGAGATAGTGGTCCAAAGTCTAATCTATCAGGTATCCAGTAAAAAAATAAAAAAAACTTGGTTGAATCATCGAAATAAATAATATACACGTCCCGTTAAATACATTTACAAATTATTTAAGCACAAAATGTTTTGCTCTGGACGGGATTCGAACCCGCATACTCCGATTTTGCGGTGGATGTCTGTTCCACTCGGCCACCGAAATATACTCGTTAAAACCGAAACTTCGTGCTACAATTGTATTACTTTAACCGTCATAGGGGACGGATCTGATCGAAAGAAGTGTTTTTTCAAACACTTAACTCTTAGAATGATGTCGCTGCCCTTCTATATTTCTAAATATTACAAGCACTATCGCGTGCTTAGCGAAAAACACATTTAAAAATTATTTGAGCACAATTTTTTTTTATGCCTAATAGGTTAGCCTTTGACCACTATCTCACCTGATGGTAGTGATGATGTGGTCGAAGATGTTGTTCAGGCTAATCTAGAATTCCGGCTCTCAAGGACAGCTGCCGGAACACACGGATTTTCTACTTGAGGGTGGTAGCTAGCCAGGCGGGCATTATCAAAATGCCCTTCCACCACTCTACAACGACTGCCATCCTAAGACGACAACCGGGACCGACGGCTTAACGTGCCCTCCGAAGCACGTGCACACTCAGTAATAACGTCACTAGCGGTCACCCATCTAACTCATGACCGCGGGCGACGTTGCTTAACTTTGCTGATCGGTTGAGAACAGCCAAGTAAACTTCGCTACGAGCGCTTCAGCTGCAGCTTTAACTTTTTTTTTAAGTTTATGTTTTCATACCTGTCCGTGGCAGCGTTGTAGCAGTAGTTCGGTAAGAAGTCGTAGTTCAACTCCCAAAACACGTGCAGCGTTATACGCCCGTACCTGAAAACAAAAGCTTTATTAGTGATTTTTCAACACCCTTGCTCGTAATGTGAGCTTTATTGTATCGTTCTTAGGGCCATAAACCGAACTATAACACCCTCGTGCATAATAATATTATACACTAGTGCGGAATAGAATTATCCCTACAAAGTTAAGTTAGTACCTAACTGCAAATTATATGCGAGTAAACAGAGCATTTTCAATTTAACCGGGTAATACAGATTTGTAACATCAAAGAGGTTGATATGTAATCAACCACAATACATTTGCCGCGCGCAAAAAAATACTTGCTCGTTATTTTCCATAATTTTCGTATGTTGTTTGCATCGCATTTGTGCAATATATATTTGTTTTCCTCGCAAGGGTGTTGAAAGTGTGTATGAAACTCGTGCGCGTTGTTTATTACAATCTCTACTCCATTTAGGCCTGATATCCACCCGTCTCGATTGTAAGAAACAACTTCGCGCACTTGTTGCATAATGTATATTACGGTTTTTAAGCTTGCACCGAGGCAATTATGAAATACTTACGTTCGTTGGATCCCTTGCTGTATCTTTATTTCTTAATATTGAGTTATGCAATTAATATATTTTATGATATTTAAGCATTAATTACATAAATCATACACTTTAGAAACACGATAACTTAAAGTTTCCGCGATAGAAAAAAAAAACAAAGTTATATCTAAACAATTAAATAAACACTTAGTATGGCGTAAATATTTCACGATCACGATTTTTTTATATCGAGGAAACTTTAAGTAATCGTGTTTCTAAAGTGTATATTTATGGAATATCATATATATTAATCGCATAACTCAAAATTAAGAAATAAAGATACAGCAAAGATCAAACGAACGTAAGTATTCCACAATTGCCTCGGTGCAGGCTTAATGCCGTACAGCTTCACTATCACTACATGGTATAAAACAAAGTATCTTCCCGCTGTCTGTCCCTATATATACTTAGATCTTTAAAACTACGCAACGGATTATGATATATATGTCGGGGGAGATATAGATAGTAAGGAGTTCTCTCTCGACATCAGGATGTTTATGCGTATATGTATTTACGCGCCAACAAGGGACAAGTTCAGTAGCCTATTATATGAACCTCTAGCCCGAAAAGATTTATATAAAAGAAACATTTATAATATGTTTATAAAAAATTATAAATGCGTACCTAATGCAATTAGGATATTAAATGAAGGTAAATTCAAGAAATGTTTAACTGACTGGCTTTTTAGCAATTGTTTTTATAGTGTTAAGGAATTTTTAGATTTTTGTAAATAATAGTAGTTTATGCAACTATCATATAATAGAGGGTATTAAAACATGAGTGTAGTTTTTAAGATTACACGAGTGTTTCAATACGTAATTATATGCAGTTGCATACACTACTTTATTTAATCTCATGGCTATAGGGAGCTACATTAAATAAAATTTTTATACAACAAAATATTACTCAAATTCGTATGTACGAAATAGCGCCAAAATGGAAATGTATGTTATTGGTCTATGACTCGGAACCAGCGCTCACCACAGATAATGTGTACTTAAATTGAATTGAAACCTCCTTGGTCGGGACACATTGTACTTTAATAATAAAAAAAATGTTTTAAAGCATTATTCTGTTAGGAGAATAATGCTTAAATTTAAGTTTTTAATTTTCTTAAAAAAGTATGTAAATAAAATATGCCAATAAAAGTCTGTATTTCATTTCATAATTAGAATATTACCGAATGAATAAATATTTTTTTATGGTATAAAATAATTAATATAAATTAGCTTAATTAAAACATTTGCACGTCTGCTTGCAGACTGAATCCATTGTATCTGTATGACTAATATTAAGATCCTTTTGACATGTATTCTAGCAAATAAATAATTTGATTTGATGGCAGAGCTCTAATAACGCGGGCGTTTGGGTATATTATAGGGGTGACCCCCGAAATGGTCTCCGTCGACCCCCTATAGCCATTCCAGTCCTCGCCTTGCAGAACACTCTCTACACAATCTCACTATGTTCCTTTCTGGTCATATTTCATATAATTAAAAAAAAATAATTAAATCATTAACTTGAGAATTATGAGCCTCGAAACATTTTCATATAAAGTTATCCAGGCTCATAACCTACTACTTAATTATCTTTTTAAAATTTTGGCATCTAACAAGCCTAGATAATGACAACATCAATCGGTATTATGCTTTATTCTGGACCTAAACCCTCAAATAAGGGAGTGATCACATTACGACGTTTGTATGTAAAACGGGCCGGCCAGTTCACCCTTAAGCCGGGAACTGTACGGCTTAAAGGGATATACTTACGGTGCCAAAACCCCATGGTCCGACTCCCGCAGGATCCCCTCAAAGTCGTCCAAAGTCAGGTACCGACTGAGCAGCTTGTGACAGAGTCGGTTAACGGATATCAGGCCTTCGAGTTCCTGGAAATAAAAACATTAGCAAACATCATCTTTTTACACGACTGCCCCAAGGAGTGTTATTTTTAATATTGTTATGTTTGCAATAACGCCTGCTATGCGGATTACATTACAAAATTACAAATATACGATAGATTTTTTTTTAAGTTATGTGCGGGATTCGATCCAGCGTCCATCCACCACTTTATCCGGGGTATGCTCTAACCAATTGAGCTAACATGACATGACGTCATAACTCAAATCTTAGACTAGGCTAAAGGGGTGGATGTACGCGGGTTCGAATCCCGCACATTACTTAAATGTTTTCTATCGTATATTTGTAATTTTGTAATGTAATCCGCATAGCAGGCGTTATTACAAACATAACAATATTAAAAATAACATTCCTTTTTGGTGCAGTCGTGTAAAATACCATATTATTATGGTACAAATAATATATTTGTAATTTTGTTAAGGAGTGTTAAGTTTTCAGTGTGTATGTATGTATGTTTGTGAGTTTCTTTATTCCACCATAACTTCTAAACTGCTAAATCGATTTTGATGTAAGAGATATCGTCAGATTCGTCTTGATAACGCAAGTGACATTAGATACATAAAAAAATAAAAAAACTAACTGGCGGAGTTTAGACGCCTTATTGAGAGGTAAAACATATTTTTTCTTCCAAACCCATCGAGTGGATTATAAAAATTAAGAGCTTTTAAAAACAGTACAGTATTGCCACAATGGGAAACCATTCAGCTGCCATGAGAGGTGTTTCCGTACCGATACGAATTAGGAGCCTTCAAGAAAACACGCATATCTACTCCTCAAAGGCCGGCACCTCATTTTCAAGACCTCTGGTGTTGCGAATGTTCGTGGGCAACGGTGATCACTTACCACCAGGTATGCCGCATGCTCGTTTGCCCTCCAAAGCCTGATAGGTTAGCCTTTGACCACTATCTCATGTAATGGTAAGTGATGATGTGGTCGAAGATGTTGTTCAGGCTAACCTAGAAGTACTGGCTCTTAAGGACAGCTGCGGGAACACACTGTTTAGGTGCTTGGCGATAGATGTTCTGCTTGAGGGTGGTAGCTAGCCAGGCGAGCATTTGCAAAATACCATTCCACGATGCGGTGAAGCTCAAGCCTGCGGTGGGGATCAAACCATGGACCTGCGGCACGGGAGTCCATAGCTATTACCGCTCGGCCATCATTGCTTCTGAATATTCATACTCACAATAACTCCAGTAATGTCGCCGGCTTCGAACTTGGCCACGGCCGCGTCTAGAGCCCGATGCATATCTGCGTTGATACGTTGCGCGACCTGAAACAACATTGTATCAAAACAAAGGTACTATTGGCTGGACTATGAGGTACATGATCTGTCCGGAGACTTAGTATTGCTGCATATGCTGTTCGTAAGATAAGGCAGATGAAGGATGTGGCTACAGCGGGGTTGGTTTATTTGGCGTATTTTCATAGCATCATTTTGTATGGTGTATTGTTTTAGGGAGCATATGAGCGTGCGATATATGAAATGGATTCTACCGCATTTCTAAAGATTTATTTAAAACTAATCGTCGAAAACATTACAGTAAATTTAAATTAAACGATGACAATCAACGATAACAACGCTAAGAATAAAAATAAAATAGTGTTGCCAGGTTTTAGACACATAAAAAGTTCTAATTAGCTGTGCCATTTGTATTTGTATGATTTTTTAGCGTGAGATATGACAATTCTCACAGGGGGGGAGGGCAAGTTTTTACAACATATTATCTCAATTAAAAAGCATATTATACAATCAGTGATTCTTTAGACGTAAAAATGCTTGAAACATTATACCTCTCTCTCAAACCATCGCCATTCCCTATTTAATATAAATAAATTTTTCAATATTTCATAAAATACATAAGTTACAGCGCCACGTGCCGCTGCCGCAGCAGGGACGCGTATTGTATATAGGAGGTGCAGCAGTATTGCAGTAGGTACATACGAGCGCGTTGAGGTCGACATGCCGGCCCAGCAGCGCCACGTGCCGCTGCCGCAGCAGGGACGCGTATTGTATATAGGAGGTGCAGCAGTATTGCAGTAGGTACATACGAGCGCGTTGAGGTCGACATGCCGGCCCAGCAGCGCCACGTGCCGCTGCCGCAGCAGGGACGCGTATTGTATATAGGAGGTGCAGCAGTATTGCAGTAGGTACATACGAGCGCGTTGAGGTCGACATGCCGGCCCAGCAGCGCCACGTGCCGCTGCCGCAGCAGGGACGCGTATTGTATATAGGAGGTGCAGCAGTATTGCAGTAGGTACATACGAGCGCGTTGAGGTCGACATGCCGGCCCAGCAGCGCCACGTGCCGCTGCCGCAGCAGGGACGCGTATTGTATATAGGAGGTGCAGCAGTATTGCAGTAGGTACATACGAGCGCGTTGAGGTCGACATGCCGGCCCAGCAGCGCCACGTGCCGCTGCCGCAGCAGGGACGCGTATTGTATATAGGAGGTGCAGCAGTATTGCAGTAGGTACATACGAGCGCGTTGAGGTCGACATGCCGGCCCAGCAGCGCCACGTGCCGCTGCCGCAGCAGGGACGCGTATTGTATATAGGAGGTGCAGCAGTATTGCAGTAGGTACATACGAGCGCGTTGAGGTCGACATGCCGGCCCAGCAGCGCCACGTGCCGCTGCCGCAGCAGGGACGCGTATTGTATATAGGAGGTGCAGCAGTATTGCAGTAGGTACATACGAGCGCGTTGAGGTCGACATGCCGGCCCAGCAGCGCCACGTGCCGCTGCCGCAGCAGGGACGCGTATTGTATATAGGAGGTGCAGCAGTATTGCAGTAGGTACATACGAGCGCGTTGAGGTCGACATGCCGGCCCAGCAGCGCCACGTGCCGCTGCCGCAGCAGGGACGCGTATTGTATATAGGAGGTGCAGCAGTATTGCAGTAGGTACATACGAGCGCGTTGAGGTCGACATGCCGGCCCAGCAGCGCCACGTGCCGCTGCCGCAGCAGGGACGCGTACCGCCCCGCGCCGCACCCCGCGCCCGCGCCCCGCGCCACACACTCCGCGCGGTAACGCTTGTCCAGCACCATGCTGGAACGTATACAATACGGTACAAATCTGTCCATCATAGGTCACATGCTTGCAAACAAAAATATATTCTTTGGTCTTGGGATAACGCTAATGACTAGTATGACTAGGTTGTAGTAGCAGAACTCTGGAAGTATTATAATATAAAAATAATGTTTATTTGACATAATATTTGAATAACAGCAAAAGCTAACCAAAAACTACAAATGGCTACGCTTGATGATATACGTGAAGCAAGAATGAATTATAAGAGATTAAAAAATATAGTCAAGGAAGTTGTAAGCAGAAAGAAAGATGAACGAAAGGATATGTTTGATAAAAGGAACTCTGAAGATGTCCAGTCAAATGTAAAGTTTTTCTGGAAATCCATAAGAACTCGAGGCAAGAACACGACCTCAGAGCTGAATCAAATCAGGGGTCATGAAGGAAGCATTATAAAAGGAGAAGAATTCGTGTTGAAAAGATGGAGGAGTATTTAGAAAGTTTATTTGAAAGAGAGGGAACACTGGACCAGGTGCCAGGAACCTACATGAATACAAGTGATGATGAAAATGAAATAAGCATGGATGAGATTTTGTAAGCGTTATAAGGTATGAAATTAGGTAAGGCTGCGGTATATGATAGAGTGTCAGTCGATATGCTGAGAGCTGGGCGAGGCATAGTAGCTAGTCTGTTGCACCGCCTTTTTAATTTGTGTTGGAGAAACCGCCGAATTCCAGGTGACTTTAATTTAACCAGCAGCTTGACAACTATCTACCTAAATTAAATTAGTAAATAATCTCCTATTCCTGTGATAATGTATTGTAGTGGGTGATTTCAAACTCACTAATATTAGTTGGTCCCCAAGTCCTGATTCACATTTTCTACCTACCCATTCGGGCACACTGGAATCATATTTAATAGATGATATGACCACGCATGGTTTTCGTCAGTTCAATGGTGTATGCAATAACTATGGCAGTTTCTTAGATTTAGTTTTGTCGAACGATGACGCCACTGTGATGGAAAATCGTGACCATGGGTGCCCATGGACGTATATCATAAAGCCCTCTTAATACATGTCAGTTTTGGGCATCTTGAATGTCTAAGCTCCCAATCTTATACAAAGTATATCTATAATTAAGGAAACTAAAATTTAATTAATTTAAAAATATCGGAAGTCCTTTGGTCGAGTGAATTTCTGTCTAGGTCTATAGAAAAAGCAGTGGAATATTTAATTTGTCATAAATCAACTAAAATTGCAATTTATTCCAACGAAATTGACCAAAGATTACTCGTACCCTAAATGGTATTCTCCAGCACTCATTAAAGTGATCATAGAAAAATTTATTTTTTTCCAAAAATATAAAACCTATAAAATGAAATCGGACCTTGAAACATTTATAGTACTACGTAAAAGAGCTTTGTTACTGGAAACTCAATGTTGCCAAAATGATATGGCAATAATCGAAAATAGTATCGAAAAACAACCTAAACAATTTTGGTCATGTATTAAAAGACGGTGCAAAAATTCAAATGGTATTCCTTCCTGTATAACATACAACGTTTCTAAGGCAACTTCTGGCGAATCTATATTTGATTGTTTTTCTCAATGTTTCAGTTCAACATTCCTATCTACGGATGCCACTGACGAGTCTGTAAATATGCCTACTAATTTTTGTGGCTCTGACTATACTTATGATATCAGTAGTATTGAAATACGTGAAGATGAAGTTTTAATATTATTACTAAATCTAGATACATCCAAATCGGCAGACCCAGGTGGTATAAGTATGTTATTTCTTAATAGCTGCGCTGAATCTATTTGTGTATCAATAACCTTACTATTTATTAAATCTATCTCTGAGTGTACTGTCCCCATGATCTGGAAATCAGCTTTCGTCTCACCTATTCATAAAAATGGTTCGAAAACCGATGTCGTTAATTACAGGCCCTTATCTAAACTCTGCATTATTGCAAAACTGTTTCAGAGAATAGTCTATAAATAAATCTATGCAGCGTTACATCACTGCTTTAGCTTAGCTCAGCATGGCTTCCTTAAGGGACGCTCTACTACCTCTAACCTTATTCTCTTCAATGAATTCCTAACGGAAGCCATGGACGATGGTTTGCAAGTGGATGTAATTTACACTGACTACAGCAAAGCTTTCGATAGAATCGACCATAAGGTATTACTGTCAAAGCTATACCTCATCGGCATAAGACGCGACTTGCTTAGGGGTTTTCCTCTTATGTAAATAAATCGCTCGCAGGCTATTGTCATAAATAACTACATATCTAGTTGGGTTTCTGTTCCCAGTAGCGTTCCCCAGGGATCATTGCTTGGTCCCCTTCTCTTTTTAATATTTATTAATGACATTACACAATACTGCGGTAATAGTCACCTGCTTTGCTTTGCTTATGATATGAAAATCTTCAGAGTAATCAAATCAACTGAGGATATTATCAAACTTTACTCTGATCTCGCAAGGCTGGATAGTTATTGTGTTGCCAACAAACTAGACCTTAATCCATCTAAATAATCCGTAGTTACTTTTACCCGTAAAATTAATATAACGCCATCATCTTATTTGCTCCAACAGAAAATATTACAAGAGTGTAACGTTGTTAGAGACCTAGGGGTCCTACATGATTCAAAGTTACTCTTTGATAAATACGTTGATGCTATCCAAGGTCTCGAGAACGCTGGGCTTTGTCATGAGAAGTACGGCTAGTTTTGGTATTACAATATGTGTAGTGGGCTGGAGCATTTGGGTTATCTATGGGCCTGCAAAGGCCTTTAGCTTGCCCAAACGCTTTCTTTGTAGTAGCTAGTGTTAGATATAGTTTGTGTTTTGTGAATAAAGATACCGCCGGTAAAATATTTTAAAAGAAAATATGTTCAAAAAGTCAAAAGTCAAAATCATTTCTTCAATTTAGGCGTCTACGACGCTCTTATGAAGGTCAATTACAAATTTTAGTATTGAAATATTCTACATTGTACTGCCACGTTCACCAAATAAATTATATGCCACTGCGAGAAGAACGCGCAAGAAACTCGGGGACATTCTTTTAAACATCTTTTAACTATGTGTTACATACTTACTATATAAAAAAGTTATTACAATATTTGTTTAAATTGACATTGATAGATGACAGGCAATATCTTGACAGAGGCGGAATTGTCCAGGCATTTTTGTCGTTTAAGTTATCAGAAACTGTGTAGTAGGATTTCTGAATAAATATGATTTTCACGTGCAACTTGAATTTCCCTTCTGTGAGCGTTGTAATATGTTTGGGAACTTTATTATAAAACCGTACACAATTACCTAAGAAGGACCGTTTATTTGTCTTTGCTAATCTAAAACCTGGCACCGCTATTTTATCTTTATTCCTAGTATTGTAATCGTGATTGTAACTGTTTAATTTAAATTTACAAAAATTTTTACGAACATACAAAACACTTGGCCGGTTTTTTAGACTTACCTAGAAGCAAGTTGTTTGTAATGCGCGTAGACTTGCTCGGACAACTTGTAGACGAACTGGTCGAAACACAAGTTGACCTCCGCTTCGACTTCGTCGTATAGAAACTGTTTCCGGAACACTGTCAGCGCGTACTGGGCAGAGTCGTTGTATAGGTCCAGAGGGTATAACACGTATCTGTAGAAGAATTATTATATTATAGTTAAACAACTTTAAAAAAATCACTTTCTCGTGTCTACGCAAATTTTTAGCAATTTTTAAAAATGAATAGGTACCTACTCAATTCAGCTGCAGTTTTTTTTTGTTTGTTACCTCATGACTTTTGACTGGGTGAACCGATTTTGATGATTCCTAATTTTATTTGAAGCAGTAATGGCTCAGTGGCATTGGCTATGGACTGCCGCACAGCAGGTCCATGGTTCGAATCCAGCCGCGGGCTTGAGCTTCACCGCATGGTGGAAGGGCATTTTGAGAATGCCCGCCTGGCTAGCGACCACCCTCAAGTAGAAAATCTGTCGCCAAGCACCTAACGGTGTGTTCCGGCAGTAGTCCTTGAGAGCCAGTGAAATTACAGGCAAAATGAGACTTAACAAGTATGTCTCAAGGTGATGGGCGCAGTGCAGTTCGTCACTTGTGATGAAATGCATCTGTTATAGGCAGAGGATACCGCTTAACATCAGCTGGGCCTCGTGCATATACCGTCACAATAAAAAAAAAAAAAAAAAAAGCTGATGCTTTCCGAGTTCCCATTTAAACTTTATCAAAATCGGTCAAGCCGTTTTTGAGTCACGCTCCAATAACTGCAAAGTATTTTCCTATCTTGATGATATAGTCATTGACAATGAATGACAATCGATCCCATAAATAGTAAGGGTCACTAAAAAGGGTGAATTTTTTTTTATACCACCGAATGGCGCCGACTGCAACACTCAAATGTGTGAAATAACTCTTCGATGTCGGTACCATGCGCACAATATATACTTTTTTAATCATCATGGTAACGACTTCAACAAGTTATTTCAAACATTTGAGCGTTGAAAAATTTTTATAGACTTGTTGTAAATATATTTGCAAAGACATATAATCGAGCTTTTTATCTTTTAAGCCCAATTACTAGTTTAGGGTTTCATTTACACGGGAATAACTTAATACTATAATAAAAACAAACAAATATTATGACCTAACAAATAAATTAACCAAAAACGGTTATGTGGTTAGTTTATATGCCGTAGAAGTTGGAGCAAGGGGTATACCAGCGAAATCCATATATAACCTACTTAAAGACCTTGGCCTACCAAGAACAACCGTAACTTCTATCGTGTATTTAAGGCGGAATTAGTAGGATCTTATCATTTGGTTGGGCAGGGGAGGAGGCTCGAGCGGTGAAGGTGAGCATTGATGCATCATAAAGGGGCCCCTTAACCTTACTCACTGGGTTTATTTAGAATTATTTATCACCTGTAGCAAAACGGCCATATTTGTTTTTATACGACTGACCAAAAAGGAGTGTTATGTTTTCAGGGACATGTATGTATATTTGTGAGTTTCTTTATTCCACCACAACGGCTTAACCGATTTCAATATATAATTCATCTTGATAGCGCCGGTCACACTAGATACATGAAAAAAAAAAACTGGATGATTTTAGAAACTATATTGTGAGTAATTAATTGTTTTTTCTCTTCAACCTGTCGAGTCGGGTACATTTTCGACCGTATCATCACTTAACAACCGTATGAGAAAGGCCACCAAAAATTGGTCCTTCGAGCCGGATTCAAAATATGTGGTATAATAATTTAATAAATTGTATATTTTTTGAAAAACCCAGAACTTACTCCATCATTGCTGGTTCCTTCGTCTTCAGAATGTGATCAGTGAGGATCCAAGGCATGGACATCTCGATCGGGAACTGGATTCGTTTCTCCATCGTCACCAAATCATTACATTCCTCGTTATGCTGATGACGTACTGGGCATTTCTGTGAATTATAACGCAATTAACATTTCTACTTGTATAAATACTTCCAATCTAAAGACTGTGATATATTCTCCCATCAGATGACTAAGGAGAAACAAATCTTTCCTCTTTATATTATTAGTATAGATTGTACCATGCTGAGCTCAGAGGAGGTATATCATAAAGCAAAGGCAATATCCCCATTACTTACGTTGACTTTCCTTCCCATTGTCATCTCCAGGTAGAACTCTCTGTACCACAGCTGTGACAGATCGCAGCACTTCGCAAGGGAATCTGTAATATAAATTTACCCTCAATAAATGTTTATTTTATTTTATTTATGTGCTAGCCTTTGACAACTATCTAACCTGATAGTAAGTGGTTATGTGGTCGAAGATGTTGTTCAGGCTCACTTAGAATTACTGGCTCTCAAGGACAGCTGCCGGAACACACCGTTAGGTGCTTGTCGTCAGATTTTCTACTTGAAGGTGGGACCATGTTGTCATGAGTTGGATGGGTGACCGGTAGTGACATTACTACTGAGCGTGCACGTGCTTCGGAGGGCACGTTAAGCCATCGGTCCCGGTTCTTGTCTTAAAATGGCACTCGTTACAGTATGGTGGTAGGGCATTTTGCAAATGCCTACCCGGCTAGCCACCTGCCTCAAGTAGAAAATCTGTCACCAAGCAAATAACGATGCGTTGCGGCAGCTGTTCTAAGAACCAGTAATTCTAGGTTAGCCTTACAACATCTTCGACCACACCATCACATACCAACAGATGATATAGTGGTCTAAGGCTAGCCTATCAGCTATAAATAAAATATATTTAAAAAAAATGTTTTTGCCATAAATGTCATTGTTTCCTATGACTACTCAGTACTCAGTCCTTGAGAGCCAGTGAAATTACAGGCACATGAGATTAAACAACTATGTCTCAAAGTGACGGGCGCAGTGCAATTAGTAACTTGTGACGAAATGCATCTGTTATAGGCAGAGGTAAGTCTATTAGAAAACCACAAATATACAAAAAAATTATGTCATGTGCGGGATTCGAACCCACGTCCATCCACCCCTTTAGCCGGGGGATAAGGAACGATAGGAAAGATTTGAGTTATGACGTCATGTCATGTTAGCTCAATTGGTTAGAGCATACCCCGGCTAAAGGGGTGGATGGACGCGGGTTCGAATCCCGCACATGAATAAAAATTTTCCTATCGTATATTTGTGATTTTGGAATGTAATCCGCATAGCAGGCGTTAGCAAACATAACAATATTAAAAAAGAGTTTAAAGTCCGCTTAAAATCAGGTGGGCCTCGAGCTTGTTCCGTCACAATAACATAAAAAAAAAGACGTGTGGCACTCGGAGACTGCCGCGGTAAAGCTATTGCATAGCATTTTTTATCAATGCCATCTAGAGGCAAGTTGCTGAACTAAAGAGACAAGCGTGATATTTCAAAAAGTCATTAAAAGTACTGCTATTCATCGATAGATGGCAAAACTAAAAAGTATCACCGCTGTGCCGGTCGGAGTGGGGGGTGTTAGGTTATTTTCGTTACGGAATTTCTGGATTCAGTCTCCACGCTTAAGGCCCGCGATAGAAGCTATGCAATAGCTTAAAAAATTTTTTTTTTTTTATGTTGTTGTGGCGGAACAAGCACGAGGTCCACCTGATGTTAAGTGGACTAACCTCTGCCTATAACAGACGCATTTCGTCAGTGACGAATTGCACTGTGCCCGTCACACTGAGACGTCCAGTTGTTAGGTCTCATTAGCCTGTAATTTTTCTAGCTCTCAAGGACTGCTGCCGGAACACACTGTTAGGTGCTTGGCGACAGATTTTCTACTAACTTTATTTTCTTTATATACTAACCGGATAGATTGAGCAGATAAGCCCAATAGAAGCTCTGAGTGTGGAACACTTCGATCTGCTGCAGCGTGGCCGCGTCGAGATCCTTGCGCAGCGTGCGTCTCCCGCCCCACTTGTCGGATATCAGCGCTTCCAGCTGTGTGCGCACCATGTATAGCTGGGTCGACGATGGACCTGCAACAATAGAACACCTTCTATAATAAGTTCTAGCGGGCTCAAAATGTTTCTAAGGACTAATTTTGAAGCAGTGATGGCTCAGTGGCATTGGCGGGCTTGAGCTTCACCGCATGGTGGAAGGGCATTTTGCGAATGCCCGCCTGGCTAGCTACCACCCTCAAGTAGAAAATCTGTCGCCAAGCACCTCGATGCTTGGCGACAGAGGCTGAATCGATGACTGTGAAACGCAAACAGTATTTTATTTATTAAATATGTTCTGGGCAGTATAACCAGAACTTACTCGAACATTCTCAAACAGGCGTTAAAGCCAATTATGTAAATGTTATTGGCTAAAAGATTTGAAATACAGTGTAAACTCCATGTAACGTCACTCTATTTAACGACAAACTCCCTTAAGCGTCGAAATCAATTGGCTTTGGTTGGTTTAGCTTGTCTTTCATACAATGTTTCACTCTACATAGCATTACACCCACTCTCAATAACGACAACAATTGAGTTCTTAAGTACCTTTTAAGTTGCTAAAATTAGTAAAAACTGTGCAGCTGTGTACGATCTATTGTCGCTTTATTATCCTAGCCCGCAATAAACTCGACTGTCGGCATCATGCATACCGAACTTTCTAAGAAATTCGTTCTTTTGTTCACAAATTGGGATTGCTTGTACGTGTAGACTGTTGTTGACCATGACTCATAAGTAGGAGTCATGGATTATCTATACCTTATCATATTCTTAGTTGCTCACAAACTTTCAAACCAAAAACATGGCTAATAAAAGAAAATCACTGTGTATTGACGAAAAAGTTTTACTGATACGCGCAATAGAAACGGGAGAGAAGATAAGTGATGTTGGTCGCTCTACCGTGTCCACAATATGGAAAAACAAAGAAAAAATCCTCCACGCTGAAGACAAGGGAAAATCTTCCAAAAAATTAAAGAAACCTATATACGAAGATTTGGATCAAGCTGTACTATCATGGTTTTTCATGTTCTCTCCATTTAACGACAACTCTCTATAACGCCATAAAATGCACAGTCCCTTCAGTGTCGCTATATAGAGTTTACACTGTATTTATATTTATTACAGTATTTACGTATAGTGCAAATTACGATACGCACCCGACATTATATTATTCAATAAGGGGGTAGCTGTATGAATTATTCTTTGATATACAAAAGACTAGTAACCTGCAATGAAATTAAATATTCCTGGTACATTATATAATTTATACTAAACATTTGAGAACCTCCTCTTTATTCGTCGGTAAACGCAGAATGAGACATAGCGCGAGTGTGTCATGAAGAGAGTTTAAATTTAAAGCGGGACATTCCGCGTATGTGACATAACGCGCCGAGAGCCCGCTCGAATGCCCGCCTGGCTAGCGACCACCCTCAAGTAGAAAATCTGTCGCCGAGCACCTAACGGTGTGTTCCAGCAGCAGTCCTTGAGAGCCAGTGAAATTACAGGCAAAATGAGACTTAACAGGTATGTCTCAAGGTTATGGGCGCAGTGCAGTTCGTCACTTGTGATGAAATGCATCTGTTATAGGCAGAGGTTAGTCCGCTTAAAATCAGGTGGGCCTCGCGCTTGTTCCTTCACAATAACATAAAAAAAAAACGGTAATTATATACCCATCTCCTAGCTTCCTAGGAAGTAAGGATAACTTCTCCTTTTCCTATGACAGACGGAGACCATTTTATCCACAACCGGTCAATTCTTTAAAATGGAGAAATATTTGCAAGGAAACATATAAAAGAGACAAGTTTTATTTGTACATATCTGTAAATCATTTTATTTCTGGAAATTGGATACAATTAAGAGATAAAAAAATGTATCTCCAGCCCAATATCCAGTTGTCGCTAGGGCATCATCGTATACTGGGATAGCGCGTTCAAAATCAGCTTGAGTTTTTTTTTACTATTTCCGGGACGCTTCAAGTGCCGGTAGAAGATACATTAATTGAAACGAAAAAAATATAATATTTTTAGGGTTCCGTACCACAAAAGGAAAAATGGAACCCTTATAGGATCACTTTGTTGTCCGTATGTCTGTCAAGACGCTTTTTCTCAGGAACGCGTAGAGATAACAAATTGTAATTCAGACCAAATACTCAAGTCTACTGTCCCTCGAAGCTGTGAAAAAATCAAAATTCTAAGCCAACCCAGTCAAAAGATACAGCTGTTTATGCCGCAAATTATCGACACTCGCAAGTGAATCAAAACCTACAGGGTACTTCCCGTGAACTCAGAATCTTGAAATTTGGTACGAAGCAACGTCTTATAGCACAGATAAAGGGAAAATTGCGAAAAGCATACATTTTTAGTTACAACATATAGTAAAAATAATTTTAATATGTTATGGATTTAATTTAGCAATAAAAATACCGTAACTTTCACTTACATACCTAAAGGTTTGTACGGAACCCTTGGAGCGCGAATCCGACTCGCACTTGGCCGGTTTTCACATACTTTTTCGCTATTGGGCGACAGTTTTTCCTGAAAAGTTGAGTGTTTTTAAGTACAACATACCAACATTCCTCCTCGGCACTTTGATAGTGAAGTTTGTCTCCGCGTCCTTCTTCCCTCGAAGCGCGGGATCTTGTTGCGGCTCGCAGCCGCGCGCCCAGTCGCCGCAAGTCTCGCGGACTGACACTACGATACTGCAATTAGGAAATAATATTATAAAAATACTAATAATATAAATTTGAAGCGCTCGTAGCGAAGTTTACTTAGCTATTCTCAACCAATCAGCAAAGTTAAGCAACGTCGCGCGCGGTCATGAGTTGGATGGACCGCTAGTGACATTACTACTGAGCGTTTCCGTGCTTAGGAGGGCACGTTAAGCCGTCGGTCCCGGTTGTTGTCTTAGGATGGCAGTCGTTATAGCATGGTGGTAGGGCATTTTGCGAATGCCCGCCTGGCTAGCTACCACGCTCAAGTAGAAAATCTGTCGCCAAGCACCTAACGGTGTGTTCCGGCAACAGTCCTTGAGAGCCAGTGAAATTACAGGCACATGAGACTTGACAATTATGTCTCAAAGTGACGGCCGCAGTGCAATTCGTGACTTGTGACAAAATGCATCTGTTATAGGCAGAAGTTAGTTCGCTTAATATCAGGTGGGCCTCGGTCTTGATCCGTCAAAATCAACACTAAAAAGTAAAAAAAAAAGCACAATCAGCTTTTATTTCATTACCAAATTCCAAATAGTTGCTTGCTTTCCACCATGCGGTGAAGCTCCAGCATAACGCTTTACCAGAATAAATATTTTTATTTTAGTCTCCCCGTGACCACGATCACTGCAAAGTGTTTGAAACGTCGGGACAAAAATAATGATAAATATACGCGATTTAAACCGTTTAAAGTTGTTTAATTACTATGTGTAAAAATCGCGAAAACCAAAGACGAGATTTTTATTTCTTCATCTCTCCCACAATCATAGTCCTCACTAATAATAACAAATATTTTTAAAATATTTTACGAAACATCAAATTAATATTTTAATCAAACACTTAAAAATATAAACGCTCTAACGCTCGAAGAGTCAAGACCTCCTGAGGATGCTTCGTGTAGAACCGAAACGCGTCGAAGGTTCTTCCGGTTTGGCTGCGTGGCGTTTGTGACGTCACGTCGGCTTAGCAGGAAAATTGGGCGGAATTGTCACTAGATATATTTTCATATTTTTAAGTGTTTTATTAAAATATTAATTTGATGTTTTCGTAAAATATTTTAAAAAATATTTGTTATTATTAAATATGGATTTCCGCAAAGTAACGCCTGAATCTATTTATTATCATAGTCCTCACCTCCTGATGAGATCCTTCTTGTTCTTGATAGCCTTCCTGAGCGGCTCCCGCATGGCGAGCTGCACGAAGTCCTGCAGCTCGGCGTAGATCGACCGGCGCGCCGCGTCCGCGAACACCGTCTCCATGCGCGCCATCAGCACTTGCAGACCTTTGATCATCGCTATCACCTCGATCATCGCGAACTTCTCCTCGGACGTGTAGTTGTAGCGGGTCGCCTTTATATATACAATCAACGAATGAATGAATGAACGAATGAATGAATGATTGAATGAACGAATGAATGAATGATCGAATGAATGAATGTATAAATAAATATGTCATTTGTAAATTAATAAAGGTTCACTGCGCACGCTGAAGGGGGAATGGGTCACAAAATCCAAAACACTTAGTTATATTCGGAAAACTGATGAAGTTGATTTGATGTGGTATAGGTAATTAGCATTTCTTCATTGCTATTGATTATGGATATGGGTTGGTAATGGGAATAGTAGGTATAGCCAATAATGGTTATTGGTTTACGTCTTCTATAGTACGGATCAACAAAAACTATTATATCTATTTTAAAAGCTGATGAAATTCCCTTGTGATTTGATATGATATGACACAAGAAATGGCGTTCTTTTAATTCTTTTCCACCCCTACCCTTTCGTTTTATCGAAAGGGTTAAGATGTTCTGACAAAAAGTGGTTTCTGGATTAGGTTAAAAAAAGGTTATGTATCTTTTTGTTTTATTTTCCATATCTTAGATATACGATTTTTTCGAAGTGTTGAACCCCATATCTCAGTCATTTTGAAAAAAATCCAAAAACTGAATCTACAAAAAAAAATGGAATTATTAAACCTGCTCACAAAATTTCGTGAGAATGGGTACAGAGGAGAACAACGGGACATACGAAAGCATTTTTGTGTAAGCGGATGCAGAGACACTGCGGTCGCACTCCGTGCTCGGTCAATTAATGAATGAATGAAGTATGAATATTTCATTTGCAAATTCAAAGAGCACAAAATTCGGGACGAGCGGGACAATATATATATATATATTATTAAAGTTTTGGGAAATTATTTTTAGAGTGGTGTAAGTTTTACAGTGGTTTTCGCCCTACGAGTATATATGTAAAGAAGTTTAACTCTCATACAGTTATCGCTTTGATTTCGGACTCATCAAGTTCACAATTAACAAAATACGCACAATCTTTCATATACAATTGGATTGGTTAATTGATTTGGCGCTTAGAAATGATCGCATCCGATTCGTCGCGTCTCAGTAAAGTTGCGGCGCACGGTACACTTTAAACCAGGCTGAGCGGTTAAAGCTATGCTATGCAGCTATGCAGGTCCCAGGTTCGATCCCCACCGCCGCCGGCATGAGCTTCACCGCATGGTAGAAGGGCACTTTGCGATTGCCCGCCTGGCTAGCTACCACACTCCTAACGGTGTGCTCCGGCAGCAGTCCTTGAGAGCCAGTGAAATTACAGGCACATGAGACTTAACAACTATGTCTCAAGGTGACGGGCGCAGTGCAATTTGTGACTTGTAATGAATTGCATCTGTTATAGGAAGAGGTTAGAGAGCTTAACATCAGGTGTGCCTCGTGCTTGTTCCGTCACAATAACATACAAAAATACATATAAATGTTTCGTCTAATCAAAGTTTTTTACACGAGACAGCAAAAAAAATTATGGCTTCAATAGAATATATTCTTTTTATTATATCACATGTTATATTCCTTTGTTCTCTGTATGCATGAAACGTAATTAGTCTTTATCGCGTTTTGTCTAAACTTCATTCTTAAGTAGTGTCTGGCATAAGTCATTACTTGCCTAAAACATTAAACTGCCTATTCAGTAGACTGCCTATTTCGCACTATACATAATAGGCACTCTACCTATTTCACAATCCATCTAAATCACCATATGACTAAAACGTGTTTTGCCTAAAATACATCACAACTTGTCAATAGTAAAAAAAACCATGTAAACTCCTTTATCTCTTCACTGGCCACTTGAATTATAAGTATTTCTACAATTACTAAAAAGTATATATTAATACGCCATTCAACAAAATTTATATTTAGATATTTTATATTGATATTGATTTATTTATTAAGGCAAATGTAATTCTAGACAAACAAAGTGATATGTTTTAGTTTAAGTAAAGAATTACCCTTTCATATTCCTCAGCGTCGGGTGGACACCTAGGGTTGGTGGCGTGGTCGGTGGGATGCAGCAGTTTCCACGAGCACAGCTCCGTCAGCACAGAGCACCAGGACGATAGCAGTTGCAGCCCTCGCAGGCACAGCTCCGAAACCGCCTTGTTTTCTGTGTCCGAACCGGCCTCTTTGAACGTCGTCGTCACCTGAACCGTAAAAAATAAGTTTTTGAAGCAGTGATGGCTCAGTGGCATTGGCTATGGACTGCCGCACAGCATCTCCATGGTTTGAATCCCGCCGCGGGCTGGAGCTTCACCGAATGGAAGAAGGGTATTTTGCGAATGCCCACCTGGCTAGCGACCACCCTCAAGTAGAAAATCTGTCGCCAAGCACCTTTCGGTGTGTTCTGGCAGCTGTTCTTACTGTATCAGCCGGATCGTCAACTGCTGAACACAGCCTCCCCTATTAAGGGGGTATTTGCCATAATCCCCACGCTTGGCAGGCGGCTTGGGGATCGCAGTGTAAGACAGTAGTTCTTTACAAGGCGCTGCTGCCCACCGTCCAGTATAATTATTCCCTTAGTCGCCTTTTAAGACACCCACGGCATCCCGTGGGGGATATGGGGAGGTGCAATTCTAACCCGGCACTCCACGGGAAGGCTGTTCTTGAGAGCCAGTAATTCTAGGTTAAGCCTGTTAACACCATCGACCACATCATCACTTACCATCAGGTGAGATTGTGGTCAAAGGCTTACCTATCAGCAATAAAAAAAAACAACTTTGGTGTTTATTTCACATTATTAACCAACTTCTAAAAAGGGGGAGTTTGTTTGTTCGTCTGTATGTATCTTTTTTTATGTATATTCACAGTTTTCTTCCCCATTTGAGGACCGATACTAAAAATTATTTTATATTGGAAAGAGTATACTTCCAAAGTAATAATACTACTTAACCGATTTTGATGAAATTTATATGGGATAAAATATAAATTTCATCAAAATTGGTTGAGTGGTTTATAAGTTATAGTCAATTAACTGAAATTTCTACCCCATTTGTGGACCGATTCTCAAAATTAATTTATATTGGAAAGAGTATACTTCCAAGGTAATACTACTCAACCGAATTTGATAAAATTTATATGGGATCAATATAAATTTCATCAAAATCGGTTGAGTGGTTTATAAGTTACAGTCAATTAACTGAACTTTCTACCCCATCTGTGGACTGATTCTCAAAATTAATTTATATTGGAAAGAATATACTTAGAAGGTCATAACTCAACCGATTTTGATGAAATTTATATGTGACCAATATAAATTTCATCAAAATCGGATGACTGGTTTATATGTTATAGTCAATTAACTGAAGAATGTATTCGCTTACTTGGATGATTTATTTCTACCCCATTTGTGGACCGATTCTCAAAATTCTTTTATATTGGAAAGAATATACTTAGAAGGTCATAACTCAACCGATTTTAATGAAATTTATATGTGACCAATATAAATTTCATCAAAATCGGTTGAGTGGTTTATATGTTATAGTCAATTAACTGAAGAATGTATTCGCTTACTTGGATGATTTATTTTTACCTCATTTGTGGACCGATTCTCAAAATTCTTTTATATTGGAAAGAACATACTTAGAAGGTCATAATAACTCAACCGATTTTGATGAAATTTATATGTGACCAATATAAATTTCATCAAAATCGGTTGAGTGGTTTATATGTTATAGTCAATTAACTGATGTATTCGCTTACTTGGATGATTTAATGGTATTTGCTTGACGCTGAACACTATTTTAGGCGAGCGAATGATCTTCTAAGCAGTCTTTATAAATAAAAAGAAATAATAACAAATGTTTTTCTAAAAAAAACAGAAGAAGAACCTACTTTTTACACTGAGAAGTATGAAATAACTTGTTGAAGTTCGTACCATGCTAATTTAAAACACTGATCTCACATTTGCATGGTCCGACTTCCACAAGTTATTTCATACTTAGCAGTATTGGAAGTAGTTCCATTTTTTTAAATGTTTTTAGTGTTCCGTACCTCGAACGGAAAAAAAGGGAACCCTTATAGGATCACTTTGTTGTCCGTCTGTCTGTCAATACTCTCGTGAACGCGTGGAGCTATCAAGCTGAAATTCATATCAAATACTCAGATCTTCTGTCCCTCTCACTCACCTCGTTGCTGTATCTGGCCAGTTCCGATATGTAGTTCTGATGCTCCTCTCTTATTTGTGGTAAATGCACCATGAGGTCAGCTTGTGGGGAGATGGGATTCGTATTTGATGACATCGGCCACCTGGACGAAATTAAAAGCCATAAGTAACAAGTTTAAAGCATTTTTTTTATTTTTTTGCCAATTTTATATTATGACGGGTCATACACGAGGCCTACCTGATGTTAAGCGGACTAACTTCTGCCTATGACAGATGCACTTCGTCATAAGTCACGAATGGCACTGCGCCCGTCACCTTGAGACGTAGTTGTTAAGTCTCATGTGCCTGTAATTTCACTGGCTCTCAAGGACTGCTGCCAGAACACACTGTTAGGTGCTTGGCGACAGATTGAGACCTGAGGGTGGTCGCTATCCAGGCGGGCATTCGCAAAATGCCCTTCCACCATGCGGCTGAAGCTCAAGCCCGCGGCGGAATTCGTACCATGAACCTACCAACATTTAATATGAACCATAGACACAATATGTGATCAAAATAGTCGAAAATAACGAAATTGGCGTCAAGTGGAATACGCCCATTGTCATTGTTCGCATATGGCGATTTTTACTTCCAAATATTTTGGAAACGTGACACTTTAGGGTTTTTGTTTTTATAAGTGACCTCTACCCATATATACTACTTAACAAGTGCGCGGAAACTTTGAAAAAAAATTAAGATGGGGCGGGTTTATATAACAAAGTTTCTATCCCCTTTACTTACTTGCTCGGGTCGTAGTGTTTAGATCTTTTGATGTAGTTGAACGGAGCAATTTGCATATCCCCGAATAGAGGCACCACCTCCAAATTCTGGAAATATAAAAGGTCTTTGTTACGGTGGCTTCTCAAAGTCTATGACTTCAAAAACCCTTAACATCATCATCAACTACAAAACTTTAACTGTTAAACAAATGCAAATTTTAAACACCTAAGTTAAGAATCCAACAAGATGTGGCAGATACTTATACGAATTTTTGAGACGAATTTACTTAGCATTGGATGGATTCACCGTGCGGATGCCGGGTCCATAGCGTTGCAGAGGAAGAGGCCCAAGTCGAGGTGCCTGGGACTTGCAACCCAGGAGTAAGGTTAAGGGGCCCCTTTATGATGCATCAATGCTCCCTTTCACCGCTCGAGCCTCCTCCTCTGCCCAACCAACATTTGGTAAGATCCTACTAATGCCGCCTAGGATACAGGTTCTAGGATGGAAGTTACGGTTGTTCAGACCAAGGTCTTTTAGTAGGTTGTATAGGGATTTTGCTGGTATACCCCTTGCTCCGACTTCTACAGCATATAAATTAACCACATAACCGTATTTGATTAATTCATTTGTTAGGTATATATATATATAATATTTATTAGTTTTTATTGTGTGGTCTTTAGGTATGTTTGTTTCCCACAGCACAGTAAGTTCTATAAGTACTATGCGTTTTAGATTTTTTGAGTCTGGATAACGAAACACCAGTTTTTAAATAACACATCTCCTTAATTTTAAAAATGTTAAAACTGGATCGAAAAAAAATTTTATGGGCTTATCCAAATCTGCTCACAAAATTTCGTTAGAATCGATTAAGAAATGCAACCTGTAGCGGAGAAGAAGCGGACATACGAGGGCATTTTTGAGGCTTCGCTCGAACTAAGTTCTCGCTCGGTCAATTATTATGTATACTTCAATTTCAATTATTTATTTATTTAAGGGAAAACCAACAGCTGAAGTAACTTATATATATAACACTTATAGTAACAGAAAGCTAATTATAGGTTTCATGGGTGACCGCTAGTGACATTACTACGTTTCCGTGCTTCGGAGGGCACGTTAAGCCGTCGGTCCCGGTTATTGTCTTAGGATGGCAGTCGTTATAGCATGGTGGTACGGCATTTTGCGAATGCCCGCCTGGCTAGCTACCACCCTCAAGTAGAAAATCTGTCGCCAAGCACCTAACGGTGTGTTCCGGCAGCTGTCCTTGAGAGCCAGTACTTCTAGGTTAGCCTGAACAAGATCTTCGACCACATCATCACTTACCATCAGGTGAGATAGTGGTCAAAGGCTAACCTATCAGAAATAAAAAAATGAGTGAAATAAAAAAAGATGAGGTTTTTTTTTGTTTTTTTTTATTAGTTAGAATACTTTAACTTTAATCATTATTGTACACAATTTTAGGTATATTGTAGTTAATAATTATTATTTAGGCATACTTATATCAATAATTACTTAGTAGTATTATTATATTAATATTGCAATCAAAACACTTACCTTGAAGATTCGGTCGATGCGGTCGAGGCGAATCTTTTTCTTCTGATCGAGTCTGTTTATGTTGCACACTTCAGAGTCCATCAGGAACAGTCCAAATCCCATCACCTGTTCAATTAAAACGTAATAACTTGTAATCTTGTAAACAATTCAGAGAGGCAATTACGATCTTTTAATGTGGTCATTTTTACCCCATTGGCATCATCAGGACCATTATAATACAATTTATGAATGAAATTCATAAATTGTATTGTCCATTGCCACCTGTGAGTGTCATAAAAGACAACTAAAGAAAAAAAAACCCCTACCTCCTTCTGAGGAACTGCTATCTTAAACTGCGATGCCCAAGACGCCTGCCATGCGTTTGGGCATTATGGCAAAACCCCTGATAATGGGGAGGCTATGTTCAGCAGTGGACAATCCGGCTGATACAGTAAATATACAGTATCACTTCGACGTGAGAGAGGGCTGCACGCATCGAATCGAGTGATTTATGCGATAAGGATAGTAATATACAAGCATTACTGATTCGTGATGGCTAAGGTACGATTCTCAGTAATAATATTTTAAGCTTGAAATAATGACGTAGGTTTTCCATAATAGTTTCATATAATGATGACGCCACCAGAAATAAGAAATGCAAGAAGTCATAAAGAACTTACTTCCTGAGAAGTCTCGAGATAAGTACGAGAAAACCTGTTTTATTTTCCTCGTAGGTGTAGTATAAAGCACTATGTATCACTCGGGAGAAAGTTCTATTTCTGTTCTTGAGTTGCCTTTAAGCCCTCCGCTACGCATCGGGCTTAAACAAACTCTCGAACGGATAGATCGTTTTCTCCCCTCGATATACAATGTATTATTCTTATCGTTAAAATTTGTAATCAGAGAAGCATACGGCATTGCAAAAATTAAAATATAAGACTTCAGTTCTGCTTCGAGTTTTTTTTTATGCTCTTGTGAGAGAATAATCTCGAGGCCCACCTGATGTTAAGCGGACGGACTAACCTCTGCCTATAACAGATGCATTTCGTCACAAGTCACGAATTGCACTGTGCCACCTAGAGACATATTTGTTAAGTCTCATATGCTTGTAATTTCACTGTCTCTCAAGGACTGCTGCCGGAACTCACCGTTAGGTGCTTGGCGACAGTATTTCTACTTAAGGGTTGTCGCTAGCCAGGCATATTCGCAAAATACCCTTCCACCATGCGGTGAAGCTCAAGCCCGCGGCGGGATTCGAACCCTGGACCTGCTGCGCGGCATTCCATAGCCAATGCCACTGAGCCATAACTGCTTCAATTGGAATGGGAACCCTATAATACAAATTGCTTATTTAATTTGGTCATTATGAATGATATTTCTTTTAAGTACAATGATATCGTTGTAATTTTGTAATGCAGGCGCTCACCTTGACAAGCATATGTTTCTCAGAAGGCGTCAGATACATCTTCGTTTCAAACATATGCACGCAAATGTTGACAACATCGGCCAACAGGTCTTCGTACCCTGAAAAAAAATGACAATATTCTAAATATGATTGCAAACACTAACCGATGATGCTCAGCAAACATTAAGTTAATTATCTTTAGAGTTATTTTTTTTAATTATTACGAAATATTTTGTTTAAAAATTAAAACAAAGATACATTTTATTTGGTGTAATTTTTTATTAGTAAAATAATTTAGGAATTATGATTATGTCAATGTTATTAGGAATCAAGAAGATTTCGTAGGCATTACGAAATCTTCTTCCAGCCAAAAGGTCTTCGCACCCTGAATAAAAAAATGACAATATTCTAAATATGCTTTCAAACACTAACCGATGATGCTCAGCAAACATTAAGTTAATTATCTTTAGAGTTATTTTTTTTTAATTATTACGAAATATTTTGTTTTAAAATAAAAAAAAAGGTACATTTTATTTGGTGTAACTTTTTATTAGTAAAATAATTTAGGAATTATGATTATGTCAATGTTATTAGGAATCAAGAAGATTTCGTAGGCATTACGAAATCTTGATTTTAACGGGCTGTATGCCTTAATAACAAAATACTACGAATTATATACAACACTACAGTTGCTGAAATAAAAAAATTACAAGTCATTGCAGACTCAAGGAATGTCGAGCGAATGAGTTTGGCCCTAGAGGCAGTCTGCCAGTGGACTGACAATTTTTTTACTGGTTCGAGGCTCATCTGATGTTAAGCGGTATCCTCTGCCTATAATAGATGCATTTCATCACAAGTCACGAATTGCACTGTGCCCGTCACTTTGAGACATAGTTGTTAACTCTCATGTGCCTGTAATGTCACTGGCTCTCAAGGACTGCTGCCGGAACACACGATTAGGTGCTTGGCGACAGACTTTCCACTTGAGGGTGGTAGCTAGCCAGGCGGGCAATCGCAAAATGTCCTTGCATCATGCGGTAAAGCTCAAGCCGGCGGTTAGTCAAATTCAATGCTTCAAAGACCCAGGCGTGTCTCTTTAGTGATAAACAGTCTCTTATCTCTCACTCATGCCCTCCGAAGTGTAACTGTTCCGATAACCAACCAACTCGAGCTACTAGGTGTATGTACCTCTTACACTGAAACTCAATTTCGGTACTCAATCATACATTGAGTCCAGGGGGCCAACTCCCGCCTTTTACGGAACCATCATAATAAAGGAGCGTTTTGTTTCATGCTTAAAATAATCATTCGTAGACACAAACAATCACTGACCCACAATCGCGTCAAGCAATATTGGTTTGATCCTACTTAAAGAACGAATGAAATATGTATCACGGATGTGCACGCGAGATACAAGATCACAAATATACGATAGGAAAAATTTAAGTCATGTGCGGGATTCAAACCCGCGTCCTTCCACCCCTTGAGCCAGGGTATGCTCTAACCAATTGAGCTAACATGACATGACGTCATAACTCAAATCTTTCCTATCGTTCTTTAACCATCGTATTGGGATGGAGCGACATCTATAGTACCACTTGCGTTGTACTACAAACAAGGCCAATTTTGCAATTGGTTTTATACTTGTAAATGATGACGCAACCCTATAATTTTAATATTGTTAGGTTTGCAATAACGCCTGCTATGCGGATCACAAATATACGATAGGAAAAATTTAAGTCATGTGTAGGATTCGAACCCGCGTCCATCCACCCAAATGTCTTAATACAGATAAATTAAAGAACATTTTCACATGGTAAGAGTCTGAGAGTCTTAGTTATGGATCAGCGCGTGGTGTACAGAACGATAGGAAAGATTTGAGGTATGACGTCATGTCATGCTAGTTCTGTACACCACGCGCTGATCCATAACTAAGACTCTCAGACTCTTACCATGTGAAAATGTTCTTTAATTTACTGAATGAGGCATAACAGCGTTCTCAGAGTTGAACGTTCCGGTCCGACCATAGACTATATCAAACAACGAACTGCGTCCCGCAAATTGAATTTTCGTTGGCTAAAGTGTCCTGGAGGCCAACTCCCATCACTTAATTAAGTCTTATTATAACCTTACATTAACAATTTTAATTTGCACTACCACATGTCGCTATAGTAAACTTACATTAGAACTTCAACGTGAGAGCGGGCTGCATGCATTGAATCAAGACATTTGTGCGATAGAGATAGCGCCATATGAACATTATTGTTTTGTGACGGCCGTGGTACGAATCTTAGTATCAATATTTTAAGTTTGAAATAATGATGTTGGTTTTCCATAATAGTTTTTAAAAGGTGGGAGTTGGGCCCTAGGTCGTTATCCATCGTTTAGTAATGATAACTTCAGAAGTTCCCGAGAATTTTGTTCTCTCCGTCCGTCGGTCATTTGGCTATTAGTATATAATAATAATAATAATAATAGCTCTTTATTTCAGACTCTGTGATATACATAATCGATCTCACCATTGATCTTCTCCAGTGCATCTTTGACGGTATCACGGATCTTGTTCTGCGTAGCGAGGAACATGGATAAGTTCTGCGATTCTTGGAGACTCTGACTGTCAGACATCACTTTCAAAAACTGCGCCGCTCTGTGGAGATATTAACTTATGAATAACATATTACCAGCCCTGACTCACTTCGCACTCTAGGTACGTCTCTACAGGTACGGCGTACCCGTCCGGACGGGTTATTGTATGGAGCGTGCCGCGTCAGAAGAGAACAGAGCTATGCGTGCACATGCGATAGAAAGAGATACGCATTGTAGGTCAATATAAATATTAGGGGTGAAGTATGCAATTGCCGATTTGTACTGAAAATTGTTCTTTTTTTTCTTAAGCTAAGATAATCATTTATTTGTATAAAACATGAGTATTATACATAACAAACGCATGCATATTGGTGTCAAAATTAAGTATAGTGATCATCATGTTTTGCCCATATAGGCGTACAAATTTATGAGAGGCGGCAATCAATTAAATAAATTAACAATTGCAAAGGAGAAATATATGATTCTAGGCACTTGAACAATTCACACAAGTTTTAATATAATGTCAACTATAAAAGTCAATACTATATACATACAAAAAAAATTGTATAATGTAAACACGAATATTAATGTCAATAATATAAATTCAATTCAGATTTTTGTCAGTCAAGAAATCGCTTACGCTATAATAACATTTTTCCAATAATATTTTCTTAAGCTTAATTTTAATATATTATTATTTAGGTTCTTGCGTTGTTGTTTGCATGGTGGTAGGGCATTTTGCGAATGCCCGCCTGGCTAGCTACCACCCTCAAGTAGAAAATCTGTCGCCAAGCACCTAACGGTGTGTTCCGGCAGTTATCCTTGAGAGCCAGTACTTCTAGGTTAGCCTGAATAACATCTTCGACCACATCATCACTTACCATCAGGTGAGATAGTGGTCAAAGGCTAACCTATCATGCATAAAAAAAAAAAAAAAAAATTTTGGTTCTTTAAGGAGCTTGTCTCATTTAATATATTTATCAAAATAATTACCATTACTATCTAATAGGAAGGTAATTTATGCCTTTGCGAGAGAACTCTGGTGATCTAGATTCGACAAACTATGTGAAAGCATTTTGTACTGCCTCCTGGGAATAAAACTTTTGATCACATAGAAAATTGTCCAAATCACGAAAAATATGGTAGTGCGTTGGAGCAAGGTCTGGCGAATATGGAGGGTGACGAATGGTTTCTAATTGCAGTTCCTGTAGAGTTAAAACGGTTTCTCGTGCTGTGTAAGGTCTCCCGTTATCATGGAGCAATAATGGTGAAGATTGATTCATGAGTCGGGGCTGTTTCACTGCTAGTTTTGCTATCATTCAGAGTTCGGCACAGTAGACATCTGCCAATATTGCTAGACCAGATCGGAGAAAGCTATAGGAATTATCCATCTTTCTTGTCTAAGCTGTATAAAAAAAACAACTGATAGTCGATAATAGAATGTTGCACATTTTTTTAAAGAAGAACCCCATAGGTACCATTTGAAAAAAGTATCACTCATAAACCTCAAACCATGAAGGTTATATGTCATTTCGAAGTACCTATTACAATAAAACAGCAATTTCAAATTTTAACCGCTATTATTAGGTACTCCGTGATTTGCAAGCTGAAGTGCACTTTATTGCTTCGTAGCTAGAGTCGCTTATTTATTGGAACGGCTTTACGGAGTGGTCCTTCTGGTCCTGTTTAATCTGTGCCGAAAGTGTAATTTAAACATTAAATTCGTTAATGAATAGATTCAGGCGTTACTTTGTGGAAATCCATATTTAATAATAACAAATATTATAAAAGTATTCTAAGAAAATAATACATCAATATTTTAATAAAACACTTTAAAAATATATCTAACTACAATTCCTACTAATTTTCCTGTTAAGCCAACGTGACGCCACAAACGCCACGCAGTCAATACGCACTCGCTCGTAGTCAAGACCTGATGAGGATGCTTCGTGTAGAAGCGAAACGCGTCGAAAATTCGTCCGGTTTGACTGAGTGGCGTTTGTGACATCACGTTGGCTTAACTTAAATTAGGGGGAATTGTAACTAATATTTTTAAGTGTTTTATTAAAAATTTGAGTCAGTTTTTTATAGAATACTTTAAAAATAATTATTATAATTAAATTCGTTGGTTTAAGGGTTAACTGGCCGGCCCGTTCTCCATACAAACGTGGTAGGGTGATCACTCCCTTATTTGAGGATTTAGGTCCAAAACAAAGCATAATACCGATTGATCTCGTCATTACCTAGGCTTGTATGATGCCGAAATATTAATAAGATAATTAACTTGGGAGTTATGAGCTTCGAAACATTTTCATATAACATTTTCGAGGCTCATAACTTTCAACTTAATTATCTTTTAAAAATTTCGGCATCATACAAGTCTAGATAATGACGAGATCAATCGGTATTATGCTTTGTTTTGGACCTAAATCCTCAAATAAGGGAGTGATCACCTTACCACGTTTGTATGGAGAACGGGCCGGCCAGTTCACCCTTAAGTTTAATAATGACCTCCTGTATGTAGAATAATCATTCTTGACGCTGCTCTTCATGTTCTTCAGTTCGTCGAGCACGGCGAACATGTTCACGAACTTGCCCAGCGTGAGTAGGTAAGCTTCGGAGACGAAGTCTCGCCGCTTCTCCGCGTGACAGAGCCGGCGGACTTCGCCACAGAAGCGTTCTATCGCCTTACGCTGAAACAAAAGCGCACATAGTAGTCTTTCTCTCCAATACATTTCGAAGCAGTGATCGCTCAGTGGCATTGGCTATGGACTGCCGCGCAGCAGGTCTATGGTTCGAATCCCGCCACGGGCTTGAGCTTCACCGCATGGTGAAGCTCAAGCCTGTAATTTCACTGGCTCTCAAGGACTACTGCCGGAACACACACCGTTAGGTGCTTGGCGACAGATTTTCTACTTTAGGGTGGTAGCCATCCAGGCGGGCAATCGCAAAATGCCCTTCCACCATGCGGTGAAGCTCAAGGGTACTGCATCATCAATTACCACTAGGTGAGGTTGTGGTCCAAGGCCTACTAGCCGTAGAGATAAGCAAATATTTTCAACTGAGGGTTGATATGATAAGTGACAGTTGTTAGTTGAATCCATGTTTAAGTTTGAAAGACACTGTAGCAAGTTAAATTACCGGGAAATCGAGACTTCACAACAAACATCTTGGAGTGTCGAGCGCAGTTCATTGTGACACTGTAATAGACAGCAGTGATGCTTACCATTAGGTACCGGCTTGTCCGTCTCGGCACTTATTAACATAGAACAAAAACCTCAAAGTCAAAATCATTTATACAATTTAGACGTCTACGACGCTCTTATGAAGGTCAATTACAAATTTTTATATTGAAATATTCTACAATACTGCCACATTCAGCAAAAAAATTGTATAGAGCCACTGTGAGTAGAAAAGGTAAGAAACTCGAGCCATTCTTTTGAAACGTCTTTTAACAATGTGTATAAGGGCATACTTACTATATAATAAAATTATTGCAATATTTGTTTAAATTATGTAGGTGACAGGCGATAGCTTGGCAGAGGCGGACCTGTCCAGACATTTTTGTCATTAATGTAATCACTAACTCTGTAGTAGGATTTCTTAATTAATATGTTTTTCACTTGAAACTTGAATTTTCCTTCTGTGAGCGTTGTAATATGTTTGGGAAATTTGTTAAAAAACCGTACACAATTACCTAAGAAGGAACTTTTATTTGTCTTTGCTAATCTAAAACTTGGCACCGCTATTTTATCTTTATTCCTAGTGTTGTAAAGGTGATTGTCTCTGTTTAATTTAAATTTACTTAAATGTTTACTAACATACATAATATTTTCAAATATATACAGACTCAGTAAAGTTAAAATATCAATTTCTTTAAAAAGATCCCTTAGAGATGAGAGACCTATTGTGAAGTAGTCAACTCACCAACAAAATCTCAGCCACTGACTGAAATAACCACTTCAAATTGAAAAAGTAGGCTACTCACCAATAGCTGAGATTTTTTGTGGGTGAGTTGCGGCCTAAGCCAATATGGCAGGAATCCACTATCAGCCAAACATTTAAAATGCTAAACGGGTGTTTAATATCATTAATAAGCATATGTATAAGGACTAAATACCTGAAAGTACATGAACTGCAGAAGTTTGTCAACCTCTGGAGCCAACACCTGGACCGTCCTCTCGTAAATGTGGACTCTGTCTGGCTGTTCATTGGATCTGGGCTGCGGAATAGCTCGACTGCAACATCTCCAGGTGTATAGCATCACAGCATGTGCATTGCCTTCTTCCAGGAGCTCGTTCTGGAAAAGATTACCAGACTTTAAACTTACAAATTTACATTCGTTCTCAACTGCTTGGCTTGCTGGATCAAATGGCCTAGATATATGCAGGCCTAGCTCACTATGCACTTTAGGAACAAAGCTACAGTTACATTGGCATATCTGTCTGGATTATTGTACGGTGCATGCCGTGTGAGAAGAGATCAGAGCTATGAGTGGCTATGCGATTGAAAGAGAGGAGCCTTGTATGTGATATAAATACTAGGCTCTCCATGCTTTGGGAGCTGAAGTGCACTTTATTCCTTCGTAACTAGATTGCTTATTTATTGGAATGACTTTTTTATTCTGTGCTATAAGTACGTTCAAATAAATTGTGTTCTGTTCTTGCTTGAATTCCTGTTTTAAACAGATATAAAAATGCATTTTGCATGGTGGTAGAGCAGTTTACGAATGCCTGGCTAGCTACCACCCTGAAGTGGAAAATCTGTCGCCAAGCACCTAACAGTGTGTTCCGGCAGCAATCCTTGAGAGCTAATTCTGTGGTTAGCCTGAACAACATCTTCGACAAACATCATCACTTACCATCATGTGAGGTAATGGTCAAAGGGTAACCTATGAGGCATAAAAAAAATAATGGGGGATGTTTTCAGACTGTATGTTTTTTTATATGTATGTTACATGATTACTCTGCCAATTCTGAATTGGAATTGTGTTTTTTTTTACTGTACTTCAGAGATGAACCCATTTAAATTTCATCAACGTCCATTAATGCATTAGCATCATTATGGCTGATATCGGTAAATTATTAATGAATTTCTATTGTTGTTCTTATATACGATTCTTATGGGTTAAGTGGTTTCTAAAGTACATACACATAATTATAAGAGTATTTGCCAATAAAAATTGTTCAACAATAGGGACGAGAGCATGATAGCTCAATGTAAAAGGATAGTCAAAGAATGGCTCCCAACCCTGACATACGATGAAAGTGAAAACCTCGTACAAAAAGCAACTACTTGTCATACCATACCATACACACACATACCTGCAAACTACATGACACACATACACGCACCCTCAACTCATACACCCCACACACGCACACTAATAAGTTTCTCCAGTCTCACTATCCTGTTCCATATATAACACTATTACTCACTTCACAAACAAACACATCACAACATACTTTGTTCTCATAAATAATTATGTTAAATGCTAAGCATTCTGTGGAAAATAATAGTGGTAGACCTGCAGCACCAAATGTACAAATGCATTAGATAATCGTATCTCAGAGGCACAAGATACAGGCTTACGCTTAGTTTGGGTCTCAATGTCACCTTGTGTCCAGACAATTACATAGCATCTCACCTTCTATGAACTTATGTGTACCACGAAATTATAAAACTTTTTTGGAAATAAATAAATTGTATTGTACCTCAATGGTATGGTAATTAACCACCATCATAAACAGCATCTAAACAATATATTTTGATCCTCTAAAACATTTTATGGTCATTACAATGTTTTAGAGGATCAAAATAGATGCAAAATATATAGGCTGATCAAGATGAAACAGACGATTTAACTAAAACTTCATACCAAGTTGGCATGCACAGTAGCCTCTTCAATATACTTGGCAATTCCAGTAACAAACCCATTTCTGTCTTCAAAATTTGTGTCAAAGTTTGCTTGGTACAAAATTGAGCAGGGCGCAGCTTCGATGCATGGTTGCTCATCTGAAATTGTATATCATTTAACATACATTAGTAACTTTTTAACACTAATCACATATTTTTCTATACAGTTTGATGCATGCAAGACCAAAATGTGGTTTGTTCACTAAGATATTTATTGGCTGAGGTGTGTTTCTGTAAGCTTTCGGCCGAGACAAATTTTAATCTAAATGAGGATACACCCCGATTTGGCCAAGTCAATAGGTAGTAAAGTTTTGGCTAGACACAAAATAATTAGCTCTGACAGGTCGCCTGGAATGGGTATGATCAAATCTTGTTAGGATCAAATTAAGCTCGGTACGACTTTCCATTGACGGCCGTCGAATCCAGGGGGTAGAGGGGGTGGGGAGAGGGGGGAGGGGTACCACTCCCCCCTCTTCAAAGGAAAAGTCCCGCATCCCCCCCCTTTTTTACTTATTTTAAATTTTCCTCATTTCCTGGATTAAAATTAAAATAATAATTTTAAAATCGATTGCCATTAAGGAGGGCAGTGGAAGGGGAGGGTCATCTCTTCCCTTTCCACCACTTTTATTACAAGGTAATGCATAGTTTTCGAGTTATGCATATATTTGTAAAATCATCACTTCACTTTTTGTAACACTTCACTGATCAAATTTATTGTTTTGTTGGATGTGTAACAGATTTTTTAGCGCTTCGCCGGCCGCTGCCGCGGCACGCTCGCTACGCTCGCTCGGCTCGCGCGTTGTGTTATCGCAGTTTCAACCTAACCTAACCTGTTTTTTTAATACAAAATGTTACCGAACGAATTCCACTTGACGCCAATTATTATCGCAATTATTTTCGATTATTTTTACCACATTTTGTATCTATGGTTCATATTAAATGTGGAACCATAGACGCAAAATTATCGACAATATCGAAATTAGCGTCAAGTGGAATACGTCTTTAACCGTTCATAAAACGAAACGTTCATTGGCGAGAATTCTATATTATTTAGCATTAATATTGCAAAATAATTAATTTTCAATATTTTTTTTCTCAAAAACTACGCATTTTCTGATTTTGAAACTTTGCAAGTGTGCTTATAATAATGTAACCTCTCTGTGAAAAAAATATCAACCCTCAACCCGACATCAGGCAATGGAAAACTGAGCCTTAAGCTCGATTGGAGAGCTGGAACGGGGTGTATCCTCATTTAGACTAAAATTTGTCTCGGCCGAAAGCTTACAGAAACACACCCCAGCCAATAAATATCGGTTTTGACGGTAGCTGTATGTATAGGTTGTTCCATGACCATCATGCAAATCTATCTCTACCAATACAACAAACATCCCGATCTACCCAGGAATTGTCAGCAATGTTCCCCAGGCTGTTTATGAGCTCGTACCGTGTTAACAAGGATGTAATAATTTTATTTCCTTGAAATAGGTACTAAAAGATGAATGTAAACAAATGACACACCTTTATTGGGTACATATGTGAAATATAATTTTGCAATTACCTGGTAAAGTTAGCTCGTCCAAAACATCAACGTTGCTCAACGCATCGGAAAGAGACACTTTCTCACTTACTGACATGTTTTGTAACTAAAAACTACACAAAACCAGCTTCTCTATAGATACACCACTGCAAGGAAGTGATTAATTGACCGACATTACACACTTCCGATGGAAATATTTGATTACAGAGACAAAATATTAATTACAATTATATAAAACAACGACGAAAAGGCCCATTTAGCTCCTTTTAAATTCCAATAATTGATTATTATTGAGGTTTTTTTCTGATTTCGACAATCAATGTTATTTGGTACGGCATAGAGCTATTTCACCGCAATATTAATAATCTGTGGTGTGGAAATATTTTGTAATAGCGAACAGATAAAACAGAGAGTTAAGGACGCATGAATGGGATCGCAATTATGGGAACAAAGCATGGAAATACACAATATTATTTATTTTTAAGTGGATACAAAGTCCTTCAGAATACTTGATCTAGAATTTACCTACGCTATTTGTAACAAACTTAGGGCATAAAATGTGATACATATTTTGTGCCTTGAAAATCAACACATCTTGAATGCGGCAGGGAACACTTTTTGAATTTTGCTCGGTAATGTCACTAATATAGCTGTTGTAATTTGGATAATGAAAGTTACACATTAAAAAAATAAATAATTGGTATCGGCATTAGAACTATAGCAATATTTACATCTGTAATTTCTTATAACATTAACCCTTTGTAGATGAGCCAGTACCTGACAATGTCCAAATCTTATCGATCGACATATAAATAATGTTAAACGATTTTTTTTAAACGAAAGGTGATAAACAAGCAGACGGTCCACCTGATGGTAAGTGCTCACCGCCGCCTATGAACACCTGTAATATCCGCAGCATTACTGGTGCTTTGCCTACCATTAAAAGAAAGGACTCTATTCACGTCCTTTGAAGCTGTTTAGATTGTAGACCTGAGGAAAAACCTCAGGTGGAAGAGCATTTCACAACTTACAGGTACATATGGCAGAAACAGACGATTAAATCGAGTAGTTTATTCAAACCGCCATTCAAATAATGATTATTTTAGAAGATTTGCGTTTGCAAAAAATATCCGTGGATATCGACTTCGTTTGCGGCGAAACAATTGTCTTTGTAACCTATACCTAGATCTATACCTACCATAGAGAAATGCAATACACATACCGACCTTCGCTACGGTTGACACCCGGCACACTTCATAATTGTTTATTATACGAGAAGAACATAAATTATTATTGTGATTGTAATTATTATCATAACTTGTATAAAATTACTTGGTATGATGCTTTTTGTAAAGTGTAGGTATCTATTATTGTAAAAGTAATGGATTGAAATGTGAAGTAATGGAGTTGGATTGTTGTGCTTGTAAATGTTTCTGAAGGTAGGTAAGGTACGCATAGCCTACGACATCTAATAAGTCATAATAACAGCATCAAACGATTGTAAGGTAGGTAAGTACAACAATTATTCATACGATGACAATCTTAGACTTCACGCACACATTTACGCGTGTACAAAAGCAACATTTGTGTGGTGTCTGTGTAATAGGTAGTTAGAAGAACGCGGCTTTTGTATAGAGAATGAGTCGAGTGTCCAGGCTGTGGTAAATTACTGCTTGGCTCTATTAAGTACACCGAGTTTTTTAGACGTTTGTCCTGCTTTGTTCTCCAAATTACTCCTGAACTGGACCTCGCTGAATATGTCTACTCCCAAAATGCCGATGTTGGTCGCTAAGGTAAGGGGAATACCCTGAAAAAAAAATTGCCAATCCACGTGTAAAGCCCCTCTGGCACGCCGTAGGAAGGTAACTTTGCAAGAAGCACCCTATGCCGAACCCGATCAAAGGCTTTTGCTATATCAAGGCTGACTGCAAGAGCTTCACCTCTACTCTCAATGGCCTCTCCCCAGCGGTGAGTGAGGCACACAAGATCACCAGCAGATCGACCGTGACGAAAGCCGTACTGGCGGTCACTATTCAGCTGATGCTCCTCAAGGTACCTCAGGAGCTGGGAATTGATAACACGCTCCATCACTTTCGAGAGCAAAGAGGTAATCGCTATAGGGCTGTAATTTGTTGGATCGGAAAGGTCAACCTTCTTTGGTATAGGGTGGACATGGGCAACTTTCCAGCTAGACGACACGATACCAGAATTATAGGAAAGAGAGAACAGACGCGATAGGACGGGAGACAATTCCGGTGCAGATTTCTTCAATACGATGGCTGGAATGCCATCTGGCCCATCGACTTCCTTGCATCAAGAGTCCACAATACCTTCCGCACAGCCGCCTGCATGATGCGAATCTCCTGCATCGAACATGCGCAATTAGACAGTGAGGGAGGCACTGCGCCCCCGAGAGTTTGAGGCAAAAAGAGAACCAAAAATATCGGCTTTCTCTTTTGCGCTATGGGCCAAGGAGTCATCCGGTTTGCGTAAAGGTAGCGCAGATCGGCAAAAATTACCCTCCGCAGCCTTCACTAGTGACCTAAAGTGAAAGCACGACTGCCAGAGGGGTAACTTGCTAACTGATCACCAATCCGGCTTATGTGGGCGCACCTTGCTCGAGTAACTGTTTTCTTAGCCAATCTGGAAGTGGCATTCAGTCTTTTCTTTAACTCATCAGTTTTTGGATCTTTACCCATCGACGCCGCAGCCTAGGTTTTATAAGCTGCATGCTTGGCTTTTGCGGCGTCGGCGCAAGATCTGTTGAACCACGGCTGACTACGACCGTCTACGCGCACTTTGGAATTAGGAATGAAACATTCCATTCCTTGGAATACGACGTCAGCAATAGTGTCAGCACAGATAGAAGGATCAACTGATGCAAAACATAACTGAAGCCAAGGATATGAAGAAAAAAATTCACGCAACCCATCCCAGTCGGCAGATTGATAATGACACACCTGACGCGTTCTGAGAGGTACAGCGTCAGGCAGAATAGTCAGCACAGTTGTTCGTACCAGGCAGTGGTCATATGATCCAAGTGGAGCATCCACTGCTACCTGGTAATTGGCTGGGCGTGTAGTCAACATCATGTCGAGTAAGGAGGGCTCGTGGTTGTGAACATCCGGAAATCTAGTAATTCCAGTGACCAGCTGAGATAGACCATAGGTGAGTGCGAGTTCGTGAGAAGCTCTCCCTGCGTGATCGGTTTTACGGGATCCCAACCAATCGGCATGATCACCGTTAAAATCACCCAGTACCACAATTTCAGCAGTGGGGAACTTTTATATTGGCTTAATTTCCAGGCGAAGTCGTGGCGGCCATTTAGCTGAAATTATATTCCATACATAATGTCAGAGAATATCCTTTAAAATAAAATAAAAATTGTGGCAATATCACTTACACAAGTTTTTTTATTTTATCTTTAAACTTGAGCTTTCTGAATCCCAAGGTGTTGCTGGAAAGTCTTGCTGTACTGTATGTCTGCATACCACTTTCCTTTAATCATGACAGTGATATCCCAGTACTCTTTCCAATTTTTCATAAGCCTATAAACTATGGATATAACTATGGTGGAAATAATCGGTGAATGGGACTTTGAAAATAGGCGTATGATCTTCATCATGGTCTTGCCAAGTTGCCAAGTCCACACCCTCATTTCCAAGTATGCCAACGTGTGATAGAACCCCCACAAATTCAACATTAGTTTGTTACAGTTTTGTAGTATTTTTTGATGCTAAAAACAATATAATTCAATTCAAACGAAAAATAACTGTTACATACAGTAGTAAAAACACCCTAAGAATCAGTAGGTAAACCTACGAAAAATACAGTGGTGAATCATCACGCCAGAATGTGTTGCGAACTGCAGGGCGATCACGTATATCTGTAGCAATGAACTGATGATTGCAACAATCAAAAATGACAGTTTTGACAGATTTTGTAGCAATGAAATCAAAAGTTAAAAGACAGATAGGTAACATACCTTCATGCGCCCAAACGTTAGTCGCCGACCGTTTTTAGGGTTCCGTAGTACCTACAAGGAACCCTTATAGTTTCGTCATGTCCGTCTGTCTGTCCGTCTGTCCGAGGTTTTGCTAAGAGACCGTTTGTACTAGAAAGCTGAAATTTTGTACGGGTATGTAAACTTACCACGCCAACAAAATGGTATATAAAATGGCCATAAAATTTTGAAATTTTTTTTTTTTTATGGTAGCTCCCATACAAGTGATGTGATTATGAATTTTTTTTCGTCGTCTATCCCATTGAATGTGGTATCATTGGATAGGTATTTTGAAATGATTTAGGGGTTGCTAATACCATTTTACGATTTAAGGCTTCATTTACGAAATATTCAACTTTAAAGTGCAAATTTTTGTTCCAGTAGGGCGTCCCCCCCCCTCTAAAACCTAAACTGCTGGCTTGAAAAATCTGAAAAAATTCATGATGATAGTGCAGTTCATGAACTTTCAAGGAAAATTATAGCGATTAAGATAACTTTATTACTTTAGCAGAAATAGTCGTTGAACTTGGGTGTTAGATAATTTTGTACCAAATACAAAATTCTTAGAATAAATCCTTTAAAGTTACTAAGATGAAGTAGTGGAAAGACTTTAGAATCGATATACATACTTATGTACTATAGGAAGGGGTGGAGGGGGGAGAGGGGGGTTGTAGCATCCCCCCGGGGGGGTTGGGGATTACGGAAACTATTAATTTTTAATAATAATAATATTTAAAAAATATGTGTATCTACATACATTGGAAGGACTTTAGATATGGTATATGTATATATTTTGTGCGATGGGGAGGGGGAGTGAGGGCGGAATATTCCCCATTGATGGGTTACAGAAACCTATAGTTTTTTTAAATACTAACGAAATTTCCCAAAATAAGCTTCTTCTTTATGAAAATAATTAATCCTCTCCCTCTCCGCGTCTCCAGCTTATAAAAAACACTGTAGGGGTAGGGCAGACAAGACTGCTACAAAGATGGGGGCTCCAAAAACAGCAAGTGACCCATTAGATATTAGTAACATTTTCTCGAATCACTTCAGTCACTCGAATCACTTTTCACCAATCAGTATTTGAACCCTCAACTGTTACCGACTGTTATAATGCAGATAATACATTTTATATTTCTGAAGATGATGCACGTGAACCACAAGCCAGATATAACTATCAGTGATGTTTGTTTTACTATAATCAAATGTTTATCAAATCGGAACTACATAGGCTCGATCCAACTAAGGGCGCTGGAGTTAATAATGTTTCACCATAAGTTTTTAAATACACCGCTGACACCATTTGTTTTCCAGTCCAGTATATATTCAACCTAAGGATTATTAAAAGTTGTAGCAAACTATCGCCCAATCTCAATTTTGCCCGCCTAATCGAAGCTTTACTGAAATATTTAAGACGTAGACAATAACAAACAAACAAACAGTGTGTTTACTAAAAAAATATTTTAAGTTTTTTAAATTGCTATTACTTGCCGATGACCTGAAAATGTATCATTCTATAAATACTTATCAAGACCACTTAAAATTCCAAAAGGATCTGGGCAGATTTTTAGTGTATTTTATTAAATATAATTTTACTCCTAAGACGAAAAACAAATAATTTAATACAAATACAAATTAATTTTATTCTTCCTTACTGTGATACATTTATGATGAGTCTATGACTCTAAAACTAGGCTGGTGGCCTGTATCTCAAGAGCCAGGTTCTTCCTGGCTTTAGAGAATCTGTAACACATCTATATATTTTCTTTTATATATACTATTTAGTAACAATTCAAAATTGAACCAATACATTGAAACACATATACATATAGGAAAAATATTTAACGAAATGTTTTTATTCGAAATTAACGTCATTTTGTATATTTTTAATAATTAATATTTACGTGTAGTCATTATTCTGTGGTGTAGTATTGGTGTACGAGTTTGAGTGAATGTTTGTAAGGAATTTGAAAGGTGTATGTGTCGGTGCGTGTTTCTGTATGTTTGAGTATACATGCACGTGAAGGGTATGTGATTTGTAATGTGTAATTTTACATATTGTTATGGGATTCTAACTTTGATGAAGTTCAAGTCATAACGGATTAAGTAATAATATTAGATAGTAAATTAGTCGTTCTTGTAAAGATTCAAAATATAATAATAACACGTGGTTTAAAAATATTTAATTTTGTCATAAGGTCATCTAGTAACTTCAATAACGAATTAACGTATTTATTGCATAATATTAAACCATTATGAAGAGCTGCTAAATAAATATAAATTATTGCAATTAAACTCTAGAAGGCAACAATTAGATATAATGCTTCTGTCTGACCTATATCATAAGTCATAACAGATATGACAGTACAGAGTTGATCGATTAGCTTCGGTACGAGTATAAGGTACTTTTTAGACCTCATCCTTGCCGTCTCATAATTATTATTATAAATAAGAATAATTTTTCACTACGAAAATATTGTGACTCTGTTTGTTGGTTCTTGAATATATAATATATGTATATATATATATGCACAGTCCTTCAGTGTCGTTATATAGTTCACACTATATATAGATGTATATATATATACCGTGTAAACTCAAGGGACTGTGCATTTTATGGCGTTATAGAGAGGTGTCGTTAAATGGAGAGAAGAAAAAAGTTTGTGAGCAACTAAGAAACGTATATTCCAACTTAATAGTCACGGTCAACAACAGTCACAATTTATAAACAAAAGAACAAATTGCTTAGAAAGTTATAGGTAGAGAGATAAAAAGAAAAAGAACAACAGAACTATTACATATTATTATAACGGGCTACTACGGAACCCTACATTACGCGTGGCCCGACACGCGCTTGACCGCTTTTTTTTCTTTTATACCTGAGACGATAACTGGCATATCTTTGATCGAATTAAAAATTTCGTACTCCATTCTACTAAAGAGTTTGTAATAACATAGTATTTATACAGGTATTTCATATTATTATTATTCTAAAATCTAATTAAAACAAAATTTAAGTTTATATTGGCATTTATTTTAAAATACAAGTAGTAATTTCTTCTTCCTCCCTTAACACAAATTAGCCCAAAATGTATCTTCATCCACTCCGCTTCAATTTTAAATTAATGTGTGTAATGGCTAATGGGTATCTACACTTTGGATACTGCAACACGTTTCATACGCTTGATATATCCTGTAAAATAAAACCAAATGTAATAAAAGATATCTGTAAAGCGACTATGATATTTTTAATATTTTTATGTTTTGCAATAACCCATGCTATGCGGATAACATTAAAAAAAATAGCTAAAAAAATATTGTTATCCGCAGAGCGTTGCAGCATGCGTTATTAAAATTGAAGCGGAGTGGAGGAAGATATATTTTGGGCTAATTTGTGTTAAGTGAGGAAGAACAAATTGCTACTTGTAACTTAAATTTTGCTTTAATTAGATTTTAGAATAATAATAATATGAAATAAAAGGACATACTGACCATGGGAGTACAACCTGTATAATACCATAGTATTTATACAGGTTGTACTCCCATGGTCAGTAATACAAATGCTAGTTATCGTCTCAGGTATAAAAGAAAACAAACAGTCGGCGATTAACGTTTGGGCGCATGAAGGTCTGTTACCTATCTGTCTTTTGGCTTTTAATTTCATTGCCACAATCTGTCATTTTCGATTGTTGCAATCAGCAATTCATTGCTACAGAAGATACGTGATCACCCCGCTGGTGCACAAGCCATACAAGATTAAATTGTCCAGGTATCACTTTTCAATTTTTTTTTTTTTTTTTTTCAAATGGCGGTATGCCTTTATTAACCAAATACTACAAACTATATACAACACTACAGCTATTGCTATATACTATATACTACAAACTATATACAACACTACAATAAAAGCATTTGGACTAATAAGTAAGCAAAATATTCAATGATGTTTAGATACGTTATCAAAGCGAGATTGTCAATACTATGCACTATGAAGTCAGTTAATTTTTCATCTTGATGTTTTTTTCTACTTGATAAAATTTTGAAATGTAAATCGATATAATTAATATATTTTAATAACGTTAATGTATTTTACTTATTTCTTTTCGATCCAATTTGGAAAAATATGTTCCTTTCATTTTGACAACAGCGATATTTATAAATCATTAGTAAAAGGTATACGCTATCATAATGTTGTCTTAGGTTTTCGCGATCATTACACATAGTAATTAAACAACTTTAAACGATTCAAATCGCGTATATTATCATTATTTTGGTCCCAACATTTCAAACACTTTGCAGTGACGCCCCGTGACCGTTGTCACGGGATGACTAAAACAAATTGATAAATATACACGATTTAAACCGTTTAAAGATTAATAACTGTATTTGTATTATTACCCTTATAGAACTCGTCAATTCTAATGGCAAAAATGGGCGTAATTAAGGCATAGTTTTTTTTAACAAAACTCATTAACTACTAATAGTGTACAAATTAGACTTGGCAAGACATTGTAAGCTATTATAGGGCACATATTGACGTGAAAAGTTAGTCTCTAGAACCTCTATTTTAAGTACTAGAACCTAAAAACATTGTAAGCTATTATAGGACACATAGTGACGTGAAAAGTTAGTCTCTAGAACTTCTATTTGAAGTACTAGAACCTAAAAACCTTATATGATTGTTTTACTAACGGCGGCGTATGCCTATAATATCAATTAGCAAATGTGTAAAACAATTACAGAATTATTGTTTTATAAAATCAAATTTGTTTTATTTTTATCATTGTGCGGGCCGCAAATTGGGTACATAATATACACACATATTAGGTCCTTACATATGAAATTGGCGTTTTTCGTACTGGCCACTTTAATCACGAATTTCTCCTCTGTGGTAAGGAATTCCAAATTCAAATTTGTACAGCTATAGACTCATGTATTTGTGCTTCGATGATCGTCATTCATTTGTTTTTTTTCTTCTGTTTTTTTCTGTTTGCGTCACTCATTTTACAAAATGGAAAACCTTAAATATCGCATTATTTACGAGTACGAGTTCCGCCGTGGCACTAGTGCTGCGGAAACAACTCGAAGGGTGAATGATGTGTATGGCGGTCGTGTTGCAAAAGAAAACACAGTTCGTTTTTGGTTCCAACGTTTTCGTTCTGGAAATTTCGACCTGCAGAACAAGCCCCGTGGACGGCCTGAGACTCAAGTTGATAATGAAGAGTTGAAGGCTATTGTGGAAGCGGATCCATCGCAAACCACGTCCGAGTTAGCTGCAGGCTGCGATGTTAGTGATAAAACTGTTTTAATTCACTTGAAGCAAATTGGGAAGATTAAAAAGCTTGAAAGGTGGGTACCTCACGAATTGACTGAAACAAACCGGCAAACGCGCGTCGACTGCTGCGTTACATTACTAAACCGGCACAATAATGAAGGTATTTTAAACCGAATCATTACCTGTGATGAAAAATGGGTTCTTTACGATAATCGGAAGCGCTCAGCGCAATGGTTAGATCCTGGCCAGCCAGCCAAATCCTGCCCCAAGCGAAAATTAACCCCAAAAAAGTTACTTGTAAGCGTTTGGTGGACTAGTGCCGGTATTGTTCATTACAGTTTTTTCAAATCTGGCCAGACTATTACGGCTGATGTCTATTGTCAGGAATTGCAAACCATGATGGAAAAGCTAGCGGCTATACAACCTAGGCTGGTCAATCGCTCCACGCCACTGCTGCTTCACGACAACGCTAGACCACACACTGCGCTACAGACGGCTACTAAATTAGAAGAGCTTCAATTGGAAAGTCTAAGACATCCTCCGTACTCCCCGGACCTTGCTCCAACAGATTACCATTTTTTTCGAAATTTGGATAACTTCTTGCAAGGGAAAAAATTCAACTCCGATGGGGCAGTCCAAATCACCTTCAAAGATTTTATTGATTCCCGTCCGACTGGTTTTTTTAGTAAAGGGATCAATGAACTACCTATGAGATGGCAAAAGTGCATAGAAAATAATGGTTCATACTTTGATTAATTAAATATATTATATTAAAAAATATTCGACTTTTTGTTCCTCCCATACAAAACGCCAATTTCATATGTAAGGACCTAATACATAATATTATAGTAAAAAGGGTTTTCACATGAGCAGAGATTTTTAATTTTTTTGAATCTTCTGCTTCTATTGACTTCAAAGGATGGATATATTAAAGCATGTAAATTATATTATTGGTCATTAAATTATCATCATTATTGGTAGCCAGAGTTAGGGCACGGAATATTATGTGAATAATGAACCTAACATAAGTGTTTGAAAACTTATTAGATGTTTGTTTGTATATTCGTTGGATAAATACACTTAAATGCATTTCTTTAGATTCAACCTAAGTTACAAACCAATAAAGTTGATTAGATAATATAGCATGCATTGTTATCTAACCCTCATTGATAATGTATTTAAACTGCTTGAACCTTAGTAAATTCGTGGTACGTACCATGTACGTACTACACAGAATTGAGAATACTACTGATCACGACGGAAGAATACCAACTGCGTACATTAGAAAAAACAAGCGCCATCTCTGTAGTGTCCCCTGATTTAATTTAGAGCAGGAATTATGAATTTGTTTTTGAACTGATGCCCTAACATAATTTCTTGTGCCATCGAAAATATCGATAGATGGTAAATCACAGTTTCAACCAGTGATCACGCATCGAATTTTCTTTTATTTTCTAATTTAGAGCGCACTCGGAGTGCAAGTTTTCACTCTAACGTCGCGTCGGCGTCGTTCACAACCTTCGAGTAGAGCGCAACTCTACTCGAACCTCAAATATCGATTTTTGGCGGGGAACTAGCAAAATATATAGAAGATTTATGATGTTTGAAAAGCAATAACTACCGTTACCTGCAAAATACAAAAGAGTGCCTATAATTCTTTCATCAAGAAATGTCAAGGTCGAAGAAAAGTTAAAGATTCAACCCTTTAACGACCGTTTTTGATAGTCAAAAAGTTACGCTCTACTCGAAGGTTGTGAACGACGCCGACGCGACGACGTTAGAGTGAAAACTTGCACTCCGAGTGCGCTCTAACCGAGGTTCCGAACGACCCCCAGATGATATACACCAAAGAGTAGACAGAGTCCCTGGGGGGCAATTCTCAAAATTGGGATAAATTTATCGATTCTCGATATTTATCCCGTGTCACCAATAGACTATTAATAAACCAAAAATATCGACTTTTCACAAAAATGCTATTCACGCGAGTGATCGCGTATATCTATATAAAAATATGTCCACAGATGAACTTGTATAGAAAGTATAATGATAATCCCGATATCGCAATGTTGCGTGTCGATCGCTAGGGCTTGATATTTATCGATAGTGATATTGCGAGAATAACACAAAACTACACGACTCGATATTCGCCATGTTTTCTCGATATTTATCTACTATGATATTCATATCACTGCACGAGAATCGCCGTCCTGTTTTGCTCAGACGAAGCATACCTATACTTCGTCTGAGCTGTTTTGTGTATTACTTTTCTTTATGCTCTCTGTTGCAGTACTTGCAGGCAGACCATAGATTAATCATATGTAGCTAGAGGCAGACCAGAGATATTACTTGCTCAGTGGACCAGAGGTTAGTACATAAAGTAACTTTGTATATACGGTTAGTAATCTTTGAGGCAGACTCGAATTATGCATAAAAGTAAAAACTTATGTATAATTTTGTTTAAACTGATACATACTACGTTTTCATTTGGATCTCACAACCAATGACTTAAACCTACATTTTATTTCCAATGGCATACACAACTTGCATCGTCTCTTCGTGCAAGACACGAAGGAATCCAAACACTCTCAAAAGCGAGGCGGTCAAGTGCTTCTCGTTTCCAAAAGATCCAGCGCTAAGGAAAGAGTGGTTGGATCTCTGTCAAGTCCAAGAGTGTGAAACAAGTGACTCGAGTAAGAAAGTGTGCATCAAGCATTTTGTGGAGTCGGACTTTGAGGATGGACTAAAAGCAAGGTTAATGAATTTACAACCAAGGATTCTAAAAAAATATGGTAAGCTTTTATATAAAAATTACAGGGATATGAGACTTCATTTATCTCAACTGCATATATCATTACAAATTTACAAATATACGATAGGAAAAACTTAAGTCATGTACGGGGAGTCATTGAGTCATGTGCATATATCATATTATTCTCAGGGTGATGGGCACACTGCAGTTTGTCACTTGTAATGGAATGCATCTGTTGAAAGGCAGAGGTTGGTCCGCTTATCATCAGGTGGCCCTCATGCTTTTTCCACCACTATCCCATTAATATATAAACAATACTTACTTACATTTATTATTACTACTCTTTCTATGCTTATATTGAGCAACCCAAATTCCCCTTCATCTCAAAATATAAAAAAATCAAAATATTTTTTTCATAAAAAGGTGGTTAGTTTGTTGTTCAAGTAGTTGTGCCAGTATAAGATTTAAGATGACAGGATTTAGTCGGACATACATAGCTTTTTATGATTTAAGGTTGGATCTCTTTGGAAATAGAAAAATACAGCTTATACTCAACTTCACACAATTATGCTGTGCTCAAAAAGAGCATGGCAAACAGGCAATTTTATATTTTTTTTTATTTCTGATAGGTAAGCCTTTGACCACTATCTCACCTAAGTAAGTAAGGGATGATGTGGTCGAAGATGTTGTTCAGGCTAACCTAGAATTACTGGCTCCAAAGACAGCTGCCGGAACACACAGTTAGGTGCTTGGCGACAGATTTTCTACTTAATAATAATAATCTTTATATATAAAAAAGTGTACATTGATTCATTCTTAAAAATTACTTGAGGGTGGTATACCTAGCTAGCCAGGTGGGCAATCGCAAAATGCCCTACCACCATGCTGTGCTCAAAAAGAGCATGGCAAACAGACAAATAAGGTATTGTTGTTGGGTAATTTTTACTATCCCCTCAGTGCCAGGTTATGTTTTTTCTTTCTCCTCTTGAGCTGTGCACAACAAGCACAAAGCAAACTTAGTGAAATTGGAGACTTGTTTGACATTATATAATATTATATTTTATGAAATGTGCTACTTCAGATACAATACGGCAGTATTTTTAAAAATCCTATAACTATCATATGCTTACACTAAGAACCAGTTTATGTAAAGGCCAAAATCCAACGTTATTAATTTCAAAACTTCATTTTTATAGCAGTTCCATCACTCCACCTAATACCTGCTGAAGAAAATGGAAATTGTAAAGGAAAACGTTTAAAAAAGGATGTGGAAAGATTAGAAAAAATATTAAAACGAGTACAAAAAGAGGGATGTAAACCTAGAAAAAGGACATTAAGTAAAGATAAACCTAAGGAGCATATTGGACAGGAGTATTTGAGCAATTTAGTTCCTATCGCGCCAAAAGGACTACAATTAACACCAACAATGTCACAGATAGCACAAAAAATGCCAATAATCACACTTGATGCTGGGTCGAATAGGACTTCAAAAGGCCAACGATCACCAATCGTGGAAAATGAACTGATGGATGTAACGGATTCCCAAAAATATCTTGAACAAGACAATACAATGAAAACGGCAAATAAAATACAAGAAGTTACCCCCGAGAAAGTAACAGAGGTAAATGTGATAAATCTAAAAGACTTAGTGACCGAACATAAATTTAAAAGGCTAAAACAGGATATTACTGTATACCAAAAGCGGATTAATGAATTGTTATTCAATGAGGAAAAGTTACAAAAGAAAGTTAAAGAACTCGAAGCTAAAATCAAGTACACTGAAAGCAGTTTTAATAAAATAGTCAAAGACAAGTTTGCACATTGTCTATCATCAGCCCAACTTGACATTATGTTGGGCAAGCAACGACCCACTTGGTCAGACCTTGAATTAGCCAAATCATACATTTTGTATCATATAAGTAAGAAGGCATATCTATATATCAAAGAGTCATTATGCTATCCTCTTCCTGCCTTATCAACTATGGCTAAATGGCTCTCTAAAATGGGCGAAGAGTTAGTCCCTAATGACACTGGCATTGTACCACCATTACCTGAAAATATTCAATCAATATTTAATAAGATTCAACAAGAATCAGTCGATAAAAATGATTATAAATTACTTGCTTGGCTAAATAAGTGTAAAAAATATGGAATCAAAAAAGAAAAATGTATTGAACCAAAGGTTGAAGACACACTTGATATAAGTAAAGATGGAGTCTGCCAATCGAAGGTACATTTTAATGAATTTAATGTAAATCTAGATATTGCTATGGAAGAAAACATATGTGATATAAATAACGAAGGATATAAATTGGAAAAGAATTATGTACATGATAAATTTGAACCCGAAAGCAATAAAAATGTCAATGATCTCAATAATTATGTATTCGATCATAACTATGCTTCCAATAACTTTAATCCTAATTTTGAAGGTAATAATAAAATTGATGGTACTAATTCTTTGAGTGAAGACTTTGAAAGTACTGTTGAATTCCATGAGGTACCATTAGCTTATCATAATGCACAAGACTATAATATGGTTGAACTCAGTGATGTGAAACCTAGCTTTGTGGAAGAAGATAATGGATGAACATAAAACAATAATGTAGTTTTGAGTTCTTTTTTGGAAGTAAAATACTTTTACTTTTTTTAATCTGTAATCGAGTACTCTGTGCATTGTAAACTAGATGACAAATATAGTATTGTCAATGAAGATAAGGACTCAATTGAAACAACAGTTTGTGATGGTGAATTCGGATAAAGTCCAGAGAAGTTGCTTTGTTGCAGTGGCAAACGACATCATTGTCCTCTCTAAAACATTGATTTTAGTTACTAAAGTTCATAATATTGCAAAGGTTATTAATCTACAGTAATTCATAACGCCAAACACTCTTTTAAAATTTTAAATATTTTTTTAATAATGTAGCCTATATATATGTTAGATTGTGGGGCTAAGAACTTGCTCATCCGGAAGTGGTCACCAGGGAGGTAGGGCCTCCAGGTCTCTGTCAGATTGAATAAAATTCAGTGGCATATTCACTATTTCAAGTCGGTATTTAGTAGAAGCGTTCAATTTATTAATTATATTCAAATATTAAACTTAGATTTTTTTAATGCAATTGTTACAATTTTCAGTCTAGCAGTATTCATAAAAATAATAAATATATCAATTATTGCAGCAATATTCTTTCTCTGAATAATTTCAGAATCGTAATAGATAGTACATGTTTTCTTGGTACTTGGCAGATTAAATTTTCTATGCCCTGTAGGTGTTCATGTTCCACTCTTTCAAACATTCGCGTCGTTAGATGTGTGATGGAGCTTTTTAGCGTTGTGTGTTTCAAATCTCGTGGGATTGTATTGTAGGCCCTATCTATACTAAACATGACTATTAAAATGTGTATGTGTGCTTGCAGCAATTTTACAGTGAACTCGAACTTGTCTATGCAATCAGCACACACACGTCAGTCACTGAAGAACAAATTGTATTGGCGAGATTGCGTTCATAATTGTGTATACACTATTTTGCTTGTCAATGCAGACATTAAAGGGGCTTGCATTTTTAGACTGAAAGATCTTTACATATGACAGGATAAATTACATGAGCAATTGTACTTTAGTGTTCTTATTCCAAGTGATGTTCTTCTGTGCCCATATACTATAAATCTACATTAATACAATAATCTGTATTGTATTGCCGAATGGTTGTACTTAGATAAAGTATCATTAATAATGACCAAATTAAATAAGCAATTTTTATTATAGTATTCCATTCCAATAGTCATTGTTGTTCTTATTCCAAATGTTGTTCTTCAGTACCCACCTACCTATTAATGTATGTTAGTACAATTATTTGTATTTTATTGCTAAATGGTTGTTAATTAGATGAGGTATCATAAATAATGAACAAATTGAATAAGAAATTTGTATTTTAGTGTTCCCATTCCAATAGCGATCTTTGTTCTTAATAGAAATGTTGTTCTTCTCTACCCACATACCTGTATTTACATACCTGTAGTAAATTTATTACTACAATTATATATATTTTATTACGGAATGGTTGTTACTTACATGGGGTATCTTTAATAATGGACAAATTGAATAAGCAATTTGTATTATAGTTTTCCCATTCCAATAGTGATGTTTGTTCTTATTCCAAATGTTGTTCTTCTGTACCCACATACCTGTATTTACATACCTGTAGTAAATTAAATACTACAATTATTTGTATTTTATTACGGAATGGTTGTTACTTAGATGAGGTATCATTAATAATGGACAAATTGAATAAGCAATTTGTATTACAGTTTTCCCATTCCAATATTGATTGTTGTTCTTATTCCAAATGTTGTTCTTCTGTACCCACATACCTATACATTTATGTTAATACAATTATTTGTATTTTATTACGGAATTGTTGTAACTTAAATGAGGTATCATTAATAATAGACAAATTGAATAAGCAATTTGTTTTATATTATTCCCATACCAATAATGATGTTTGTTCTTATTCCAAATGTTGTTCTTCTGTGCCTACATACCTATTAATTCATTTTAATATAATTATCTGTATTTTATTGCGGTATGGCTGTACTTAGACAAGGTAACATTAATAATGGATAAATTGAATTAGCAATTGTATTATAGTGTTCCAAGTAGGGCATTTTGCGAATGCCCGCCAGCTACCACCCTCAAGTAGAAAATCTGTCGCCAAGCACCTAACGGTGTATTCTGGCAGCTTTGTGAGCCAGTACTTCTAGGTTAGCCTGAACAACATCTTCGACCATCTCATCACTTATCATCAGGTGAGACAGTGGACAAAGGCTGACCTATCAGGCATAAAAAAATATCTCTTGTCTCTTCTATCTTCTTCTGCTGCGAAGGTAAATAGCTTTGTTTCACGTTATATGCATTTAATAGATTATTGTTATTAAGACTGATTTTCAATGAAATTGTACGATTTTCATTTTGCCCAGAGCAACTTTGGTGATTTAATTGTAATAGTTTTCTTAGTTGTAGCTATGCTTTGATATTGTGTTGCATATGCCATGTTAAATTCAAGCACTTGTGTAAAGTTTAGTGTATCTAATTTTCTTCAACTTTAACCAATTTTTAAAAGCAACAACGCCCTTGTTATCTCTATATACTGCCAGTAGAAACATGGGCAATAATTATTTCTCATATTTCTACCGACAGGCCCCAGTAGTAGCACTAGTAGTAGTAGTAGGGCAATACTTCCTCGTATTACAACTGAGAGGCCCAATTTAATAAAATTATGATTTCTAATTATAAATCAGTTCTATACATAGGTCTGTAATAATAAAGAGTTTTATCACCTTCATTCTCAAAATACAAGATCCTTTCCTATCAGATTATCAAAAGAGTCGATTACGTACTTTGCTAATAAAATGTGATTTGAGTCCAAAGACTACTTGTTTTTACCGACTTCATAAAAAAGAGGAGGTACTCAATCCGTCTGTTTTTTGATGTTTGTTGCCTCAGAACTTTTAACTGGGTGAACCGATGTTGATGATTCTTTTTAATTTAAAAATGATGCTTGCCTTGTGGGCCCACATAAAATTCATCAAAATCGGTCAAGCCGTTTATGAGTTACAGATAGGACAGGACTTTTCAGTTATTGGACAATAACTGAAAAGTATTGTCCTATCTTAATGATATAGTAATTGGCAGAGAACGATCCCATAAGTACCAAGGGTCACTAAAATGGTGTTTTTTTTTACCAATATTATGGAACGACTTCAACACTCGATGCGCACAATATTATCATGGTAGCGACTTCAGCAAGTTATTTCACACATTTGAGTGTTGAAGTCGGTTCTATAGTTTGGTAATACTTTTTTTCTTTGTTATCGTTTCAAAATGGCCGTTCAGCCATTACGTACTTGGTACTTACTAACCAACGCTGTCATTACGGGTTAGGGTTTCTGCCCCCGTTATCTTTTGGTCCCGGAATTATTGCCCCCTGCTGCAGTTAGCTAAATTTAATTTGATTTTAGTTGAATCTATTTTTGACATTTTTGTGCCCACTGCTAATATAATTCGAAATATTATTTTACTGGGTGTTGATAACATTCAGAAATACTATAAATAGTAAAAGACTAGTCGATCTTGTACTGTCATTATAGATGTTTGAAAATTATGGCGAGTTTTATCCATATTAACTAATTAGGAACCGGCCAGGGCCTGGGTTATATTTACCGTTGATTTACGCGCTGAGGCCCGTGCTCGTAGCTTCGCGCAGTCGTGACTCCCAGACAAAGGACTTCAAAACAGTCAGACTATTATACTTATTAATTATTTTTTAATTATCATTATTATTTATTTATTAATTATAACAGTTGAATCGGAATCTATCCTAAATATAACGCAGGTCCTAGCCGGTTCCTAATAAGTTAATTATAGATTTTTACTATAGATATACATATATTACCTATGGATTTTTGAGGGAGCTTATTGGTGGGATAAACAAACAATCCTGTAACAGTACGTACAATTAAATTTATATAATACCCAATATTTAATCTGTCGTAATGGTACTTGTAATTATACAAAATATGTAATCAACTACTAGTAGATTTTTTTAAACAGTGAATAAAACAATCTATATATAGTGATTTTGTAGTTTTATTATGCCTTACAGCGTAGGTAGCATGAGCATATTTTACAAATTATTGAGCACAAAATTTTATGGCCCGGGCGGGAATCGTACCCACGCCTCCGATTTTGCGACTAAGAATCGAGATTTTGTCATGGTCAATGGGACTAACCGATGGCCCTCATTCTCATATTACATTCGCAAAACATTACATTCGCTAAATATTACATTCTCAGAATACTAGATGTACAATCGAGCATAATAAAAAAATTAATTATACCCAGATAAATTGAGTGAAAATATTAATAATAATTTGTTCCAAGTAGCGTTGAGAGTTCGTCTGCAATAGGGTTCTGCCCTAGGCGCCTGCTCTAGAGGAGAGTACCCTGCAGGTTTGAGTGGACCTGTCCAGACAAAGGTACGCATATATCACCCAGGGGCACAGAGGCGAATTTTTAAATTGCTTGGTGGGTTTTGTTTACAGCATACAACACACTACAAACTAACCAAATTAAACCTGAAGTACCAGGAGATAAGAAACTTAGAGAAGGTTGCCATACTCCTTTAGACAAACAATACACCTGCATTGTTTGTAGTATGGTATCTCTAGCTCTATCTATGCACTATGCACTGAGCTCTATGTTATTTCAGATTCTATGGTTACGCTAATACCTTCTTTATGATTCTTATCTCCTGGTACTCCAAGGTTTGATTTGGTTAGTTTGTAGCGTGTTATGGAAAAAAATAGTATGGTTTATTACGGTCACTACACAGACACCACATTTACTCTAACCCTTCTGACTGTGATTGTCCCAAATGTAATCATTTGAGAATATAATATTTTGCGACTATAATGTTTTTCGAATGTGATATTTTGAGAACAAAGGACCGATGGAACCACCAGGGATAAACCAGTTTCAGTCACATCATGATGCAGTATACTGGAGAAACCGAGCACCATCAATTACCTTTTATATTTATTGCGAATAGACCAGCATTTGACCGCAGTCTCACCTGGTGGTATACGACCAGGTGGAGCATACTTGCCTAGAAGATACCTATTCACTCTTGAAATCTTCCAGATTATAGCTTTCGGGAAACAATGCTGGGAGGGTGTTCCATTCCTTCACTGTTAGTGTTATTAAGGTGGATGCAAATCGCTTTGTGCGGACAGGAGGAATGTCAACCATTAACGAATGTCGTGTTTCCGTACGTTTTGTAATCTGGTAGTGAATGGAACATAAAGGATTTGTTTATGAAATGTAATTGTACTTTTTTTTTATGCCTGATACGTTAGCCTTTGACCACTATCTCACCTGATGGTAAGTGATGATATGGTCGAAGATTTTGTTCAGGCTAACCTAGAAGTATTGCCTCTAAAGGACAGCTGCCGGAACACACCGTTAGGTGTTTGGCGACAGATTTTCTACTTGAGGGTGGTAGCTAGCCAGGCGGGCATTCGCGTGCCCTACCACCATTCTGTAACGACTGCTGTCCTTAGACAACAACCGGTACCGACGGCTTAACGTGTCCGAAGCATGTGCACGCTCAGTAGTTGTCACTAGCGGTCACCCATCCAACTCATGACCGCGGAGGATTGATTAACTTTGCTGATCGATTAAGAACAGCTAAGTAAACTTCGCTACGAGCGCTTCTGATTTATTGATGAAATGTAATTGTATGCAAAATAAAACAAAACATTCAGCTATAATATACACTTTACTTACCCCATACAACATTACAACCGTAATCATTATCTTTTGCACATATGTTCGTAATTCAAAACTATTATATAATAAGATACAGTGATAAAGATAAACTACCTATCATAGTGGCGCTTATAATACATTCAATAACAGCCGCGAAGGGTATACTTCGATTTGATACACATATAACCAGTACAAATGATTCTGACCATGTACCCAACAACTCGTAATGTAGGTACACAGGTGCATTTACTTATATGTACGCAGCAACACATAATACATGTTCATCAATGCATAATATGTAAGCAGCAACACACAATATGTATACAGCAACATCTAATATGTATGCAGCAACATATCATATGTACACAGCAACATGTAATATGTACGCAGCAATATGTAATATGACACCAGCAACATATCATATGTACGCAGTAACATACGATATGTACACAACATGTAATATGTACGCATCAACATATCATATGTACACAGCAACATGTAATATGTACGCATCAACATATCATATGTACGCAATAACATACGACATGTACACAGCAACATGTAATATGTACGCAGCAATATTTAATATGAAAGCAGCAACACATAAATACAAAATGGCACTTAAACTACAAAAGGACCATTTCAGAATCATAAATCTATGCAGACACAAGCAGTTCTGTGTCAAATCGGAAATCTACCTCCGCGACTTTAGATACCTACTGACAGCTATAGCGTTTAGCAATAAGTTTAAACAGTCAATTTAACAAACAGTAGAATAACTTTCGATAAATAAATGTTATACAAAATCGCATATATCAAACATGATTAAATAATTTACAAGTTCAGTATCAATACGATAGTATTTTTAATAAAGCGGTAGCACTTATAGTACTGTCTGGCTGCACTAGACTCATTTTCCTTTTGAGCTTTTGTGACAATGCCAACTCGAATAAGCAAAGTTAGTTTACTGCCTTTTTTACACAACTCCTTTATAGAAATTGTGATAATTTTTAGCTCCTAGCAGTAAAAAATACGAGAATAAATATATTATAGTTGTTTCACTGTTTGTTAAATATACTGTGTACGTCATATCCGGTGAAACATGTTTACATGTTAAATTACTTAAAGAAAAACTTGTGACCAATTTTTATCCATTTTGGTAGAATATATTATTCTGTGTCAAGTTTCTAAGGTAGTCATTTCTCGTTAAGTTACTTTTATCACACCGGTTTTAGATTTATAATCCAGATTATAACACGCATGACTTTTACTTTACCTTTTATTTGAAATATCAGTAAAGTTTCTGGAATTTTAAAAGTGTATTGTGAAGCGTCACATGACGTTTTTGTCACAACCAACATAGTTCCATTGCGTCACAATGTACTGTTATTTATCTCTATAAATATTCTTTACGTAACTGTGACCTTTACATCTTAATGTTAGTAGGCTCGGACAAACTTTAGTATGAGAAAACTAGTATTTTAAATGTATAATCATTATAATATAATGAAGTCAGTAGCTATAAATTGAATCATCCTATGTTCATGGTCGGTTTTAGAGGACATTTTGCACAAATTTTGTACATGTTGCTTAAAACATCAACATAGTATTGAGTAAGTACTATGTTGATACTGATCAGAATCAGAAATAATAATATTTTTGTAGGGCGTCCCTAGCTTGTCAATTGGTACAAAATCATACCCATTGGTATATTTTTTCCATTGAGTCACACTGCACAGTGACTGATTACAATATTTCCATTGCGTCACAAAGTTTGAAAAATCAGTAAGATTGGATGTTTTAGTTAGTAAACATTATCAAGGTTTATATTCCAAGAGACTATATAACCAATACAAATATGTCTCCGTAGTTTTTATTATTTCTGGTAAATTTAATCTTTTAATATGTTAAAACATGATCTATTCGTCTAAAAAGATATTAAATTATTAACAATGTCTAATATCATGTCACATCATTTACAAAATACAAAAATGTAAAAACAATCACATAGCGTCCCATTCTCTCTTCATTGGACTGATGTCAAATACATTGCAGGATTTTAATATTGGCTGGCCTGGGAACGCACCGCAGTTTCATGTTGACCACAACATTTTCAATTTTATATCGATCTTCCAAGTATTACCAATGTAACCTTACAAATAAACTTTTACATGCATAAAGTTTTTTCCACAGAAAATTCCCAGCGACAGTTCGGAGTATCTCACTGTGCCCAATAAATGGCAATAGGCTCGGCTCATATTGCATGTATTTAAAACGACTAGCTTAATTTAAGGGTTTTTATACAACTCTGCTGTATATGCCCCTTGAAGAAAAAAGTCAATGCCAGTCAATATTAAACACCCGCACTTTCACATATATCCTGCCACATTGACAAATTCTACGATTCTTCTCTGAAAAAAAACACCATTTTATGTTTTAATTGCAAAACACAGTGCAATTATGTCATAGTTATCAGCTTGAAGCTACAAATACATATCTTCAACTTCACCCCATTAGACTGCCTAGCACTGCAATATTTTATTGCACTTAGCGAGCTATATGTTTCATAATTTATTCTCAAGATATTTACATATATTTTCTAGTCAGACATGTATTTGTAGGCTTCAATGCTTTTATTATAGTCATATTAGGAAATGTCTTATCATTATTTTGAAACATTATCTTACCCAAGAGATCTGTTTCTTTTATAAATCGTCAACACACAGTACAGTTTATTAAAACTTTTCGTCATATCCATTTTTTTAATAATAATTTGTCACATCCGACAAGTCATATCCATATTTTGTCATGTCCTGCATGCTTATTCATAATCTATATATTTTCATATGGCAATGTAAACCATCCATATTTTTGTCATAAGTATCAATAATTTACCGACCAATGTAAGTATGGCACTTCTAAATAATTTAGAATCCAATTTACTATCAAAATATACTAATACAATTTGTGAAAACTTAGGTGTCTAATTTATAAAAAAAAACAAACATACATTAGATAAAACAGGGCCATTATTATCTGTCCCTTTCTGGCATTCATCTAGAATACTTTAAAACTTATATGTTCCTCTCTATCTATATAGATAATAAAAAGATACGAAAAAAGATAGTACTCAAATATTGAGTTAGCATTTTTAGACGGTTTGCTTTTTTTTGTTACATAAGACTTGGGACTTTTTTCTAGAACATTCTAATGTATTTTTTTAAGAACAATATATTTTTTCTAGTACAACACAATATCATTTTGTGAATACATATCCAAAACAACTTTCTGTCTAGGTATTATCTATAAAAACCAATAAATGACGGGGAACAAATATATACCACAAATTATATTTATACACAGCAAATGGCCTTCATGTATATCTAAATAAAGTCAATTGTACCACACATTGACTTACATACACTCACTGTTTACAGACATGTGAGTGTATGTGTAAATTGTGGAAGTATTCAAGTGTCGAGTGTATGTGTAAATTGTGGGAGTATTCGAGTGTATGTATGCTGCATCGAGAACCTTTCAACGTGTATCAATAGTTTTAACTATATTTTCTCACACATACACACACTTCTACTGACGTTTTACACATGGATTCACACAGAATAATGTTAAGTGTGTATATATATGTTATATGTGAGTGTGCGAGCAGATAATTCTATATCATACGCATGTAATTCTATATCAATGTGTACTATTCGGATTATTTGAGTCATTTATCACAATCGAAAGGTTATATTGATAAAGAAGACATACATTCATAGAGCATTTATGAATACGATAGTGTGCTAGTAGGTGAGTATGTTTCTATTGCAGCGGGAAACAGAGAAGCCCTATTCGAACAGTTTGAACTATCACTCACACATTTCCAATTTTTACACATACACTCACACAAATGTAACAGAAGTGAGTATGTATTACTTGTGAGTGTGTGCGAGCGGGTGAGTACGCTTCTGTTGCGGCGCCGAGAAGTACCACTCGAAACGTTTGAACGATTCTATCTCCCTCTCGCACGCCTCCAAAGACGACAGGTTAGTAAGAGTCGAGTCGGCGACGAATGGATTTGTTTCTGAAAAGAGACAAAAGACTGCTTAGGGTGAATTTCTTCAATCTATACGCGAATAAATTATACTATATATATATATATATATATCATCCCTTATAACTAACTGTGTTTCCCCCTAAGTATGTAAGAATGTTCCCCATATATTTTGTTTAATAATATCTTCATTAATTTAAAAAATGGCACAGACCCTGGAGTCTGAAGAAAATCGGTAAATTCTTATAAAAAAAAACTATTAATCCTATTGCGTGTTATGTATTTGCCATATCGTTTTGGGCCTTATGAAAATAGAAATATACTCTCTGGGAAGTTTAGTAACGAAATTAAAATGAAAAACATTTTTTTTTTGCCTTTGACCACAATCTCACCTGATGGGAAGTGATGATGTGGTCGAAGGTATTAACAGGCTTAACCTAGAATTACTGGCTCTCAAGGGCAGCCGCCGAAACACACCGTTAGGTGCTTGGCGACAGATTTTCTACTTGATCTAGCCAGGCGCGCATTCTAAAATGCTGTACCACACACACAGCTTACAGCTTGTAACGACTATCATCCGACAACAACCGGGACCGACACGGAAGGCTTAACATGCCCTCCGAAGCACGTGCACGCTCAGTAGTAATGTCACTAGCGGTCACCCATCCAACTCATGACAGCAGCGGAAATTGCTTAACTTTGCTGATCGGTTAAGAACCTTCCGTTGCAAGTGCTTCAAAACTCAGTACAAGATCTCGAGTAGAGTCTGCGTCTATATATTCTCCACAGTTCTGTCCTTATTGCTTACCATTTTCGTTATGCAGCCTCGTCCCGACGGGTCCGTGAACTCCCCCCGATCCGCTCGAACACACTGACGACCCCGTCGGGGAACTACGTCCCGATGGCAAACCTGCAACAACAATGTTGTATATTAGCATATTTAGAGAATGAAAAAGGGACTTGTTGATGTATGTGTAAGGGTGTGTGTGAGTGTGTTTGTTAGGCCCCTATTACACAGCCTATACTATACATAGAGCATGCTGAAACTTCTGCTCTCTTTGCCGGTTAAAAATATTCTCGTAATTATTTCTAAACTGATTAAAATAGAGACCTGTTAATTTTTGTATATATTTATCAAAAAATTAATACATTAAAATAAAGGTGTTATAGGTCCAACAGTATTGAAAAACCAAAAAAGACAAATAACTTTATTAATTTAAAAAAAAAAACTCATTTTTTAGTCATTTTCATGTGCTTTTTTTTCAGTTACTTTTATTTAACTATGAATTTCAAATGTTATCTATACTAATATTATAAGAAGGAAAGGTTTGTATTTTGTATATTTTGTATGTACCAGATAAACTTAAAACTACCGATTTGAAAAATTCTTTCACCATTGGAATCCTACATTAACACTGATGAACTTAGGCTATAGAACATTTTGAAAAACTTAGGGATTTGTATGAAAGCTTCGATAATGTCACCCAACGTGTGAAAAAAATACCAAACAAATCGTTATATCGCGTACGCTGCCGAAATGATTGACAATAGAGCAAAGTGATGTACTACAATTTTATGGAGGACATCAATATCTACAAAAACGTACGCAATACCATATGTCTAACTATTACAGTTATGTCATTACTAACATAATAACTACTTTTTATGTGTTTCAATTTATATTTTTTATTAAATACCCGTACAAAGCCGAGGCGGGCCGTTAGTATGTATGTTATATATTTCAAACACAAGATAGTCGCATTTACAAATTATTGGAAGTAGTGTATTTATGCGAGTACTGCGGATGCACCAATCAGAGCGCAGCAAAGTATCCTATAGATAGCGACCAAGTTTTTCCCACAATGTGACGTAGCGACTGATGAGCACAACACTTTTATCCCGAGCGAGAATCGAACCCGGTGAATCATATTTCGAAATATAGAACAGAACAACTCTTTGTGCAAGTTTGTATGGGGGAAGTACTGCCATCATACCTATTTTTACCGACACGCAGTAAGTAACGTTAACATTGATCGCACTGCCTTCTCAAAATAACGAAATTTTACACAGCTCAGTCGAACATGTTCCATTGGCCTAGAAATTTATATATTTAATATCGTTATGTGTATAAATATTATATTATGAATTATAAGCAATGATGGCCGAGCGGTAATAGCTATGGACTGCCGTGCCGCAGGTCCCTAGTTCGATCCCCACAGCCGACATAAGCTTCACCGCATGGTGGAAGGGCATTTTGCGAATGCCCTACTAGCTACCTCTCCCTCCCTCAAGTAGAAAATCAGTCGCCAAGCACCTAACGGTGTGTTCAGGCAGCAGTCCTTGAGAGCCAGTGAAATTACATGCACATGAGACTTAACAACTATGTCTCACGGTGACGGACGCAGTGCAATTCGTGACTTGTAACCAAATGCATCTGTTATAGGCAGAGGTTCCTCCGCTTAACAACAGGTGGGTCTCAAGCTAGTTCCGTCACAATAACATTTAATAATTCAAGCTGAACGACCCGCATTTCTGAATTAAATCGGTGATTGCGGCGCTTACAGCGTGTTTAAAAGCCCGTTCACTTTAACCGTTGCCTTGAAATCTCTTCTCGTGGTTAGACAATGTATATATATTTTTCTGACAGAGTTGACTATTTTGCTGAAATTTAAAGCGGTCGTAGCGAAGTTCGATTAGCCGTTCTTAACCGATCAGCAAAGTTAAGCAACATCCGTCGCAGTCATGGCTTGGATGTGTGTCCGCTAGTGACATTACTACTGAGCGCTGCTGTGCTTCAGAGGGCACGTTTAGCCGTCGGTCCCGGTTGTTGTCTTTGGATGGCAGTGGTTATAGCATGGTGGTAGGGCATTTTGCGAATGCCCGCCTGGCTAGCTACCACCCTCAAGTAGAAAATCTGTCGCCAAGCACCTAACGGTGTGTTCCGGCAGCTGCCCTTGAGAGCCAGTACTTAGTTATTAGAGCCAGTACTAGAGTACTTATAGGTTAGCCTGAACAACATCTTCGACCACATTATCACTTGCCATCAGGTGAGATAGTGGTAAAATGCTAACCAATCACGCATAAAAAAAAGCTGTCCTTGAGAGCCAGTAAAATTACAGGCACATGAGACTCCACAGACACAGACACCGCACAGACAGACAGAGGTTATAACATCACATGGACATCGCCCTTGTTCCGTCACAAAAACAAAATTAAACAACTTTAAACGGTTTAAATCGCGTATATTTATCATTATTTTTGTCTCAACGTTTCAAACAGTTTGCAGTCACCCCATGACCACACACGATCACTGCAAAGTGTTTGAAACGTCGGGACAAAAATAATGATAAATATACGCGATTTAAACCGTTCAAAGTTGTTTAATTATTAGATGTAATAATCGCGAAAACCTAAGACAACATTAACAAAAAAAAACTTAATTATGTGTGTGTTAGGGTTGCTAACTTACAAGTACTAACTTTGCTTGTTGATGTGTTGGTGAGTGTTGTTGTTGGCGATCGGTGGCGGCGGCGGCGGCGGCTGCGGCTGCGGCTGCGCGTTGAACATCGGCTCTGCCCACGGCTGGCCGAGTGGGCGAGAGAACAGCGACTCCCCGTGGGACTCCGGCTGTGGTATATCCATCGGTTGTTGACCCGGCTCCTGCAAGATAACAGATTTTTCAACACTGTACTGTAGTCAAAGTCAAAATCATTTATTCAATTTAGGCGTCTACGACGCTCTTATGAAGGTCAATTACAAATTTTAGTATTGAAATATTCTACATTGTACTGCCACGTTCAGCAAATAAATTGTATAGAGCCACTGCGAGAAGAACGGGCAAGAAACTCGGGGCCATTCTTTTAAACATCTTTTAACAATGTGTTACATACATACTATATAATAGAGTTATAGATGTATCAGCCGGATTGTCCGCTGCTGCCATAATCCCCGAGCTCGGCAGGTGTCTTGGGGATCGCAGTTTAAGGTATCAATTCCACAGAAGTCACTGCTGGCCACCTTCCAGTATTACCTTTGGTCGCCTCTTACGACATCCACAGGTAGCAATGGAGATGACATTCTAGCTCGGCACCCCGGGGGTCAAGGGGGCACCCTACTTTTACAACACATTTGCTCATAAAGTGGCTCTAATTTCACCGCAATGAGGCACATAATGACATATGTAATCAAATCGTGATTTTTTCATTGCTATTATTCACAAGCGACTTATCGAGTTTTTTTAGATAGAAAAAACTTTATATGCACAAGAACTTTTACAGCGATTTTTTTTCCGACAACCAGGAATAAATGATTTATATATATTTGATATTGGAGGCAGCTTTCTGCAATTATATAACTTAATATTATTGGTTGAGTTCCTTTCTTCGTAACAAAGTCTCCATACAAAAAAAAATTTATTAAAATCAGTTCACCCAGTGAGAAGATATGAGGTAATAAACAAAAAAAAAAAAATACAGACGAATTGAGTACCTCCTCCTTTTTTGAAGTCGGTAGAAAAAGATCGTGTTCAATAGTACAAATAAATTAATGTGCAAATAATAGGCTCATTTCATACTACTTCGTATTTAAATAGATAGATAATCTTCTATGTGTTTAATAAATAAAACTTTTACTCAAATATAAATTTTATTTTCTCTGTAACAGAGAAAACTTTAAATTCCCCATTTTGTATGTGGCTAAAACGCTATCAAAATCTTTTGGTAGTACATTGGCCGTTGGCCATGAGATGACCAACAATGTCCAAGTACCTTCTGACTGTTGTATTGTTGGTTCATTGAACTTTACTCTTTCGGACATTTTGAGAATCAGACATATAATAAATTTAAAACTTATTTACTATATTTGGAGTCAATCTTATTGACTTTTATTACCGACTTGAAAAAAAGGATGTTTTTTTAATATATGATACCTCAGAACTTTTGACTGGGAGAACAGATTTTGATGATTCTTTTTTATTTTAAAACTGATGCTTGCCGTGTGGTCCAATTTAAATTTTATCAAAATCGGTCAAGCCGTTATTCAGTTACACTCCAATAACTGAAAAGTATTTTCCTATCTTGATGATATAGTCATTGACAGTGAATGACAAACGATCCCATAAGTAGCAAAGGTCATTAAAAAGGGAGATTTTTTTAGCCTAAAATGGAACCGACTTCAACACTCAAATGTGTGAAATAACTTGTCGAAGTCGATACCATGCGCACAATATTGTACTACGATGATAGGTACTTTTGAACCATCATGGTACCGACTTCAACAAGTTATTTCACACATTTGAGTGTTGAATTTAACTTTCCAGATTTTGGTAATAATTTTTTTATTCTGACATTTTGCGATTTTGACATTATGCAACTGAGTTCACTGACCTGTCTATAATACTTGGAGTCTGTGACGTGGTGTATGGACACTTCACTGTTGAGCTTGGAGCCAGCGCGAAGACGTTGGAAGTACGGCAACGAGTCACCGTTGGCCATAAGGCGACCGCCAATCTCATTGTATTTGCCAACGTTTGCGCCAACATCAGATTTCTCATTGAATAGAGCGCTGCGGAATACGTTTCTGGAAAAAATTTGAAAATATTGGCTAAAAGCTGAGCTTTGTGAGGGCTCGCGTTTATGTCACAACCTGATTTTAGTGGTGTCATCTAGTATTAAGTAGATTAACTACGATGTATTTGAGTATTGAGTTTTAATTCTATTGCAGCGATGTTAACTCTTTGGTTTTATAACAGATGGCGTTAGTAGTACAATAACATTCTATCCAATGAATACAAAATTGTTATTGTTATTTTTTTTAATGGCTATAATATTTTTTTTATCTGATAACACATCTAGATATGAAGTTATATTACTCTGTTAAAGCACAAATCTATAGGCGCGATAGTTTTTCAGTAAAGTGTGCCACAAAATGTTCAAGTTGAGGGATAGCGATAAACAATAAGCAACCAAATATATTTCCACTATACGCATGCATTTTATACTTCCTAGCTTGAGAATAGCAACTCTCCGTTCTATTTACAACTTTTTGAAACAATGATTTGCGTATCAAAAGAGCGGCTATATCTATGGAATTCCGTGCCGCAGGTCCATGGTCCAATCCCCATCGCGTTGAGTTTCACCGCATGATGGGAGGGTATCTTACAAATACTTTTAAAATCTATCGCCAAGCACATAACAGCGTGCTCTGGCAGCAGTCCTTGAGACACTCCAATTATAGACACATGGGACTTAACAACTGTATGTCTCAGGGTGATGGGCGCAGTGCAGTTCGTCACTTGGGTCAAAATGCAGCCCATATAGGCAACGGTTATCGTTTAACATCAGGTAAGGCTGGTCACAAACAATAAAAAAGTCGTTTTGGAGCAGTGATGGTCCTGTGGCAAAAGCAATTGACTCCAACGCAGTCTATAGTGTCAAATCTAGCAAGTCTCTTTAACAAGAGTCCATCACCACACCACATCGTCAGATACATTGCCTCAGAGAAGTAGTGTGCATGCGCTACTGTTTTCTGTTCAGGTGTGAAGGGTCTGTGCTTGAAAGCCAATTCTTATACTAGGTGAAGACTGTAAACATCTTACAATGAACACATCTAAAAAAACATCATCGAAACTAACCTAAAATGTCAAGCAGTAAAAAAAGTAGTATTTACCTGTCCTCCTGTCCAAAAGGTGTATAAAGACCCGTATACTCATTATCCTCTCTTTTCAAAGGAGTCCCAATAGGCTCAGGCCTTTGTATCGGATTGGAGAACAACGACGAATTATCTGGCTCAAACGATCTACTCGTCTCGTTGGTCGGCCTTGTGCCTATCGGATTCGGTGATACAACGGGCTTTGGACTAGAATTCTCAACAAAATACTCCGGTGAAAGAAAATTCCTCTGCTGACTATCATCGTTGGTTTTGAATAACGAGTAACCGTCATTGTTATCATTCTTTTGAGTGAACGATGCCAGGTTCATTATCCGATTCTGGTACTCGTCCGGCTTCACCGGAGCTGGCTGAGTTTCTAGCACATACTGAGATGGGTTCGGATTGTATGTGTTAGGATTGACATAGTTGTACTGAGGTTGATTGAACATCGGTATCTGTGGGCTTGGAGCTTGGAGTCCCATTAATGTTTGCTGGTGCATCATAGACATCAATGGGTTCCTTATAGTGTACATGCCATTGGATGTCGGGGTGATTGTTGCTTGGCAAGCATTCGGTGGCATTGGAATTGGATCCGGCACACGGATTTGTTCAGGTTTCTTTTGTACTGGTGTTGTAGACATCTGTAAAAATTACATCAAAATTATTGTCAGTAAAAGTATTAATTTATCAAATCATCAGTCAGATTTGATCATATTTGTGAATAATATATGCATTGCATAGTTATAGAGATGGGTAGCAGCTTTCCAGGAGCAAACAAAATTTGAAACCACTCTTCACCTTTAATAGAACAATAGTGGATGAGGATGAACATGGTCTTGATAACATTATCCTCTTTACTATATTTTGGGGGACACCAAACATCGCATTATATCAGAAAGTTCTACTAATGTCTTGACCCTTAGCAAGCAGTATTCAGGCCCTGGTTTAATGTTATCTGAATAAGTGGTAGGCTGGGATAAAACATGGATTTCCGAAGGTAACAAACTTGATCCCTTTGACATAGGTTCTACTCTCACTGCTGAACGAAAAGCTTTTTTCATCACTAATACAATTTTACGTCAATGAGCCAGGAGAATTTCAGTCATTGACCTTTATCTTTGGCAAACAAATTATTGAAGTCTCACATGCACAACGACACGGTCATTGAACTCTGTTCGCGAGTGAAATAGTATTACATGTTTCTAGGGGAGTGACTGAGATGGACTGGGGTCAATGGCCGAATTTCCTCCCGCAGAGCGAAACATTGCAAAAAAATAATATGTTACCTGAACTGGCGGTAAATTAGGATGGAACATAGGGTTCCGCAGGGTCACCATTTTGGTCCCGTCAGGTTTGGTCTCAGTAGCAGGTTCGACACTCGCCGCTGCTTTCTTAGCCTTCTTTTTGGCTTTCTTCGACTTCCCCGTGGGCTGTGGCGGCGGCGGTGGTGGAGGCTCCGGGATCATCATCTGTTTTGGTACTTCTGTAACGAAATTTTAAGAAATTACAGTTCTCGCATTTTCTTTAATTTTTTTAAAGCCACGCCTGTGCTTAAATGCCCTGAGGGTGCCGGGCTAGAATATCCCTAAACACTTCACTAAACATAGCTCCTTATTAACTTAACGCCTTGATTTCCCGAAACGGTGCAGATACATAACCAATAAGAGCATTCTTAATAAGTTGGCATCGGACTGGACCACTATGGCCAATTTATGAATGAAATTCTATTGTAGTAATTATCGCCGATGGCAATGGGTTAAGTAGGATTGAAATCAGGCAGGAGAGCGGCAAAAAAACCAAAGTCGTATTAGCTTCGGTTTTTTTTAAATATATGGCCTTTGACCACTATCTCACCCGATGGTCAGTGATGATGTGGTCGAAGAAGTCTTTCAGGCTAACCTAGAATTACTGGCTCTCAAGTACAGCTGCCGGAACACACCGTTTGGTGCTTGGCTACAGATTTTCTAGTTGAGTGTGTAAAATTGGTTCAAACGGTTCAAAATAATTGAAAAAAAAAACGAAACCAAAACGGCTGGTGTTGCAGATATATTTATAATTTTAAATATAATTTTGTAGTATTTCGTTTTGTTACAGAAGACTATACCGATCCATCCATTGTGGAATAAGGGTAGGAAGATATCGAATAAGTAGAAGAAAAAAGTAAAATTTCGGGCATATGAGACACAGTATGTCTCAGTGTGACGGGCACAGTGCAATGCGTTCGGACGAAATGCCTCTGTTCTAGGCAGAGGTTAGTCCGCTTAACATCAGGGGGGCCTCAGGCTTGTTTCATCACAATAAGCCCATAGTAAAAAGCTAGAGCTAATTACATACAATGACGTAACAGAAACTGTAGACTTATATCGATTAATAAGTCTGAGGTCATCAGCCCATCATCCCGCACAAGACATTTTTTTTTATGCCTTGATAGGTTAGCCTTTGACCACTATCTCACCTGATGGTAAGTGATGATGTGGTCGAAGATGTTGTTCAGGCTAACCTAGAAGTACTGGCTCTCAGGACAGCTGCCGGAACACAGCGTTAGGTGTTTGGCGACAGATTTTCTAATTGAGGGTGGTAGCTAGCCAGCCGGGCATTCGCAAAATGCCCTACCACCATGCTATAATGACTCCCACCCTAAGACAACAACCGGGACCGACGGCTTAACGTGCCCTCCGAAGCACGGAAACGCTCAGTAGTAATGTCACTAGCGGTCACCCATCCAACTCATGACCGCGCGCGACGTTGCTTAACTTTGCTGATCGGTTGAGAACAGCTAAGTAAAGTTTGCTACGAGCGCTTCAAAAAAACATTTCTACAAAACATTATTTTTTATTGCCTTTGACCACTATCTCACCTGATGGTAAGTGACGATGTGGTCGAAAGTGTCAACCTAGAAAGTCCTGGCTCTCAAGAACAGCTGCCGGAAGACTGTTAAGTTCTTGGCGACAGATTTTCTACTTGAGGGTGGTCGTTGGCCAGGCGGGCATTCGCAAAATGCCCTTCCACCATACTGTGAAGCTCAAGCCCGTGGCGGGATTCGAACCATGGACCTGTTGCACGGCAGTCCATAGCCAATGCCAGTGAGCCATAACTGCATCAAAATATAAATTAATAGAAATATAATCCGCGGAGAAAGCTTATGGTCACAATAAAAATATTAAAATGAAGCTTGGAGGAATTTCTCCTTGCACATTTCTGGCTGACAAGCAGCCTAAGGCTGTATGGCACTTACCAGGTTGTGCAGTAGTGAACATCATCATGGAAGGGTCGGCGTTGATGACCGGCGCCGGCCGAGCGACGGGAGTCGGCGTGGCCGGCAGCTGGTTGCACTTCCATAGTGGCTGCAGAACAAAGAAAAAACATCTACATTACAACCTTACAACGAACTCCTACCTTATTACAAAAAAGGCACACGACTAGGTGCTTGGTGGCAGATTTTCTACTAGATTACTACTAGTGGTATCGAGCCAAGCAAGACATAATGTTGTACAACTGTAATGACAATGTTCTTAACGACACTCACCACGGACTTGATAGTTGGCGGTTCTTTCTTCTCGTTTGGCTGCACTCTTGTAAGAGTTATACCAGGGGGAAGTCTCAAGTCTGCAACCTGGGGGAAAACAATAAGTCAGACATTACGTTGAATTCCACAGATTCACTGTGCGGGTGCCGGGTCCATAGCGTTGCAGAGGAAGAGGCTCCAGTCAAGGTGCCTGGGACTTGCAACCCAGTGAGTAAGGTTAAGGGGCCCCTTTATGATGCATCAATACCGACCCACCCTTTCACCACTCGAGCCTCCTCCCCTGCCCAACCAACATTTGGAAGGATCCTACTAATGCCGCCTTGGATACACATTCTAGGATGGAAGTTACAGTTGTTCTTGACAGGCCAAGCTCTTTTAGTAGGTTGTATAGAGATTTCCCCCGAGGTATAAACCCCTTGCTTCGACTTCTACAGCATATATATTAACTACTCATCCAATTATGTTTAATTATTTTTTTAAGTCTATTATTAAGTAATTTGTTTGTTTTTATTGTCTGGCCTTAGGTATGTTTGTTTCCCACAGCGCAGTAAGTTCAACAAGTACTATGCGTTTTAGTTTTTTTGAGTATATATATCTGTTCTCGATCGCAAAACACCAAACTAACATTCTTTCCATACAAACATAGGAAGTAATTTCATTCTGTACAGCTCATAATCTTCAGCGTTAAAGTCAACCAACTGCCTGTCAGATTACTGGCAGTTGATTGATTTGTATAAAGTAAGAGATATATTACCTGAACCCCACAGCTAAGTTGCTCCATGATACTACAAGATGCTGGCTTCTCTGCTTCCACAGACGTTTGACTCTGAAAATGACCAAAAACTATTATAGCTTACTTAGTGTGATGATAGATGATGATAAAAAGTATCATATGTATACAGCGCCTCATAGCCATACCAAATTTCTATTACTAAAAACTACTTAAGATGAACATTTCCGTTATACGTTATATATGTGTACTACTAAAGGTTTTTGCAGCGCATGTTAAAAGACATATATTTTACTTGTACATAGTGGTCCCTGCTGACAAAAGAGAAACAAAGTGGTCCCTGGTCAATAAAAGGTTGGGAACCACTGCTTTACAATAACTAAGTATTTTTTTTTTTTTTAATATTTTATTAAATAATAATATACATGTTGAATTAAGAACCTCCTCATTTTTTGGAAGTCCATTAAAACTTTTTGTAGTGGTCTTTACATTAAAGTAACTATTGTTTTTTTTAACATACGGTATTCTTTTATTAACAAAATAGTACGAACTATATACAACACTACGTGGTTATATGGTTAATTTATATTCTGTAGAAGTCGGAGCAAGGGGTATACCAGCGAAATCCCTATATAACCTACTTAAAGACCTTGGCCTGTCAAGAACAACCGTAACTTCAATCCTAGAACGCGTATCCAAGGCGGCATTAGTAGGATCTTACCATATTTGATTGGGCAGGGGAGGAGGATTGAGCGGAGAAAGGGAGCATTGATGCATCATAAAGGGGCCCCCTTAACCTTACTCACTGGGTTGCAAGTCCCAGGCATCTTGACTTGGACCTCTTCATCTGCAACGCTATGGATCCAACACCCGCACGGTGAATCCATGGAATGCTAAGTAAATTCGTCTCACTACAATTAAAGCATTTAGACAACCTATAAGTCATTGCAGACTCACATGCAGTTCAAATGCTCCAGCCCACTTCTAGTTGGCAGCGTGCCCAGAATGCTGGCAGCATTGCCGTAGGGGGTAATACTTACATTTTGGTTAACAACCTCGATAGTTGTATGAGGTGTGATGTTGACGACCTGGGGCTTCTGTTGTTGCTGTTGTTCTTTCTTTTTCTCTTTCTTGTTGTTTTGTTGCTGTTGTTGTTGCTGCTGCTGCATTTGTTGTTGTTGAATTGGTTTCGTCTGTTTTTGCGTTGGTACTGGTTGCACTGAAAACAAAAACATTTTTATTTTCAGACTTTTGTTTTAACGCTACAAAATCGAAAAACAAATTAAACCCAGTATTGTTCTGTGTCTATCTACGCGTGCGGTTAGAATGTCACCCTCCATATCTACCCGTGGGTGTCGTAAGAGGCGGCTAAGGGTAACACACGAGAAGGTATTCATGGTATGCATGGTGGAAGGGCTTTTTGCGATTGCCCGCCTGGCTAGCGACCACCCTGAAGTAGAAAATCTGTCGCCAAGCACCTAACAGTGTGTTCCGGCAGCAGTCCTTGAGAGCCAGTAAAACTACAGACACATGAGACCTAACTACTGTACGTCTCACTGTGACAGGCGCAGTGCAATTCGTCGTTGACGAAATGCATCAGTTATAGGCAGAGGTTAGTCCACTTAACATCAGGTGGGCCTCGGCTTGTTCCGTCAAAATAACATAAAAAAAAAAGGTGGAAGCAGCGCTTTCTGAGGAACTGATATCTCCATTTCGTTCCATTAAAATGCTTGTTCTATATATTTTTATGGAATCGTGTTTTTAAAGCCCTTCATTTTGATATGCCACTCGATAGGATTGGAAGAATTTTTCTCATCTCACACTACCCCATATGGGCTTCAATTCGCCAGTTTGTTCTTTTTTTTTTTTTATGTACCTAATGTCACTTGCTCTATTAATGCGAATCTAACGATATCCATTACATTAAAATCGGTTAAGCAGTTTAGAAGTAATAGTGGAATAAAGAAACTCACAATCATACATACATACATACATGATACATGAACTCTGAAAACCTAACTCTCCTTTACAAAACCACAAATATATGATAGGAAAAATTCAAGTCATGTGCGGGATTCGAACCCATATATATCATACATTTGTAGTTTTGTGATGTAGTCCGCGTGGCAGGCGTTATTGCAAACATAACAATATCAAAACTAACTCTCCTTTATTTGGGCAGCCGTGTAAAAAGTGGTAAAAATTCCCACTCACCATTCTTCTCCTGTTTAACTTCTTTCCCTTTCTTCTCTTTCTCAGCTTTCCTCTCCTTTTTCTCTTCTTTCTTAGTCTTTACCGGTTCAGGTTTCTGGACCGGTTCAGATTTCTTGTCGGTTTTCTTGACAGGTTCCGGTTTCGGAAGTTCCGCAACTTTCTTGCCCTTTTTCGTTTTGTTTTCTTGTTGTTGTTGTATTAACAACTCTTGTTGTTTCCTTTTCTCTTCTTCTTCCTCCTGTAAAACGTTTGATATTAACTAAATAAGGAGACGGTAGAACAACCATTACAGACCTTACAAAAATACAAATTTACTAGAGAAAAAGTTTTAGTCATGTGCGGGGTTCTAACCCGCGTCCATCCATACCTATAGCCGGGGACTCTGACCAACTGAGCTAACATGACAAAGACTCATAACTCCAGTTTTTTCTCTCGTTCTTTATTTATGCATCGTATTGGGATGGAAATTATAAAAATTGGAGTTATGAGTCCTGTTAGCTCAGTCGGTCAGAGCATACCCCGGTTATAGGGGTGGATGGACGCGGCCAAGAGCGACTGCCGCGGCTACACTGGACCGCGCCGCGCTTCGTTTGTATATATAGAGTATTGAATATTTACATCGAGTTAAGTAATAAAAAATATTAGATATTAAATTACAGGCACAAAAGACTGTTAACATCAGGTGTTCCGTCAAATACACATAATAAAATAAAATAAAAAAAACATCTCAATATGTTTGTTAGGACTAGCAGAAGTCAACCCCAAGAGATTGTTAGCATTTTACCAATAACCACATTCTCCATATTTTACATGTACAAGGGGCGTTGTTCGTAGAAAAGTCTGTATCCCAAAACATACAAAAGCGAAACAACAATTTTTAATATAACAAATCCTACACACTGAAACTTTAATCGTGTAACAAATTATGTTTCCAGGGTCGGTTTGGACTGTTCTTTAGTCACCTTCGGTTTTTTTTTTGGTTTCCTGCAGGCAGTTGGTACTTGTCATTTATTGAATTAAGGCAAGCGATTATAGGTTTCTTTGTATCTTGGAGATTGATTTTGGCTCAGCTGTCCCTGTTTGCTTGATCGGTTTGGACTGTTTTTTAGTTAACCTTTAGTTATATGTTATTTAACGAATTCAATTACTATAATTACCTGGGGGCCAAGTCTGCTAATTACATGTTCATATTCATTCAAGATTCATACAAGACAGAATCGGTAGTCTGCTGATCCTCTAAGAATATATGAATCTATGATGAATGTAGGCTGGTTTGACGATATTGCCAACTAAAAATGAGAAGAGTAAGGTAATTCAGAAAACAATTGCGTTATTATTTTATTATTTCGTTTCGTTTTCATATGAAACCGAGATTGAATCAATATTGACTCAATATGAACGATATGAAGTTAGTAGACTACCAAAACTGTCAAAATTGACCAGGCCGAGTCCATTATAGATTCATATTGATTAGCAGACTAGACGCCCTGTTGTTTCGCTAAATAGGTTTTTTGTCTTATATAGTTTTTATTCTCTTAGTCTTATATACTTATGTATCTTGGAGATTGGTTGTGGCTCAACAGTTGCTGTTTGCTTGATGTGGTTTGTACTATTTTTGAGTTCACCTTCGGTTATATCATGTTGGCTTGTTGCTGAGTTTATACAACCATTTTACCAATAACTCTGTATATATTATTTATATAATGAATAACTATAAATACCTGTTGTTTTGCTAATAGCTTCTTTTGTTTCTTGGAGAGCGGTTGTGGCTCGACAATCGCTGTTGGTTTTGTCGGTTTTGGCTGTTCTTTAGTCACCTTTGGTTCTATTTTGGCTTGCTGCTGCGCTTGCTGTTGAGCTTGCTGCTGCGCTTGCTGTTGTGCTTGCTTTTGTTTTTTCTGTAACATGATGAATTGAAATAAGTGCTTTACATCAATGGAATTCAATGTTACTATGTAGGCACAGAATTCTCAGAAAGAATGTAAGAAAATTAATCATATTTACGGTCGCTCAGTGCTAAGGCCCTAGAGTTTTTACACACCTTAATGTATTTATATATTATAGTGTATCCAAGGCGGCCTTAGCTCTTACCAAATTTAGTTAGGCAGGGGATGGGGCTCGAGGAGTGTAGGACAAACATTGATGGCATCGTAAAGAGGCCCCTTAACCCTACGTCCTGGGTCGAAAGTTCACTTAAGCCTCTTTCTCTGCAATGCGATGGACCTGGCACCCGGACGGTGAATCCATGGAATGCTAATTACTAAGCATTCCATGAGCACTTTATTCCCGCCCGTCTAACATTTTGTGCTGCAATAATTTGGAAAACGATGGTTTTAGCTTAGCACGCGATGGAACTTGTAATCATGTTTAGAAATATATATCTTTTAATTGGATCGTAATAATTTTTATGTCTGTATTTTATACCTATCAATTACATTTTCTCTATATATCTAGAAATTCTTTAGGAAAAACCTGCTAACCTTCTCTTTATTTCCTTTGGCCAGTTGATTGATATGCGCTAGCGCCTGTTCCCAGGTTTGCTTGCGTTCTGCCGGCTTCTGTGGAGCCGGCTCTTGCGTCACGTTCAATACTGGAATTAATACAATTTATTTGTCAAACAAGGCTTGCAAAGTTATTTGGTACAAGTACTTGTATTGAAACCTAAGGAAGCAAGGTATCTTCAGTAATGATTTTAAAAGATAGAACTATGATTCAAATCCAAATATTTATTGGCCTTATAACTGAGAATGTTACTTTTCATATTGTTGTGTTTTCAATAACGCCTGTTATGCGGATTACATATATACGAGAGGAAAAATGTAAGTCATGTGCGGGATTCGAACCCGCGTTCATCCACCCCTTGAGCCGGGGTATGCTTTAACCAATTGAGCTAACAAGACATGACGTCATAACTCAAATCTTTCCTATCGTTCTTTAACCATCGTATTGGGATGGAGCGACATCTATAGTACAACTCACGTTTCCTAAAGTATATTTGTAATTTTGTAATGTAATCCGCAGAACAGGCGTTATTGCAAACATAACAATATTAACATTATAAGGTTGCGTCATCATTTACAAGTATACAACCAATTGCAAAATTGGTCTTGTTTGTGAGTTAAACTATAGGTGTCACTCCATCCCGATACGATGGTTGAAGAACGAGAGCAAAAATTAGAGTTATGAGTCATTGTGTAATGTTAGCTCAATTGGTTAGAGCATACTTCGGCTTCGGACGCGGGTTCGAATCCCGCACATGACTATATTTTTCTCTCTCGTAAATTTGTAATGAGAATGTTACATTGGGCAAGTCATTAATTTTTTTTTCATTTCTCTCATTTTTAATTAAAATCATTAATTTACAAATAATATAAAAACAACTCATTTTATGAAAATTATCGAACAATCATTTTCCTATTACAAAAGTCAAAATGAATTATCCTTCATCTAAGTTCAAATTAAAATGATTAATAAATTTCAACTACTAAATGGGGCCTTAAAATCTATACAATACAATTTTTGAAGCGCTTGTAGCGAAGTTTGATTAGCTATTCTTAACCGATCAGCAAAGTTGAGCAACGTCTCCGCGGTCATGAGTAGGATGGGTGACCGCTAGTGACATTACTACTGAGCGTGCACGTGCTTCGGAGGGCACGTTAAGCCGTCGGTCCCAGTTGTAGTCTTATGATGGCAGTCGTTATAGCATGCTGGTAGGGCATTTTGCGAATTCCCGCCTGGCTAGCTACCACCCTCAAGTAGGAAATCTGTCGCCTAGTAGTAGTAGTATTCTGGCCGCTGTCCTTGAGAGCCAGTAATTCTAGGTTAGCCTGAAAAACATCTTCGACCACATCATCACTTACCATCAGATGAGATAGTGGTCAAAGGCTAACTAACCTATGAGGCCTAAAAAAAGCTTCATTTAGCCATTTGTATATGGAACCCTAAAATCATCATAACACATAATGCGCATATTTAAAGTATTGATATTATGTACTCACAATGGTGCGTGAGATTGTTGTGTAGAGGTGTATCTCCCCGCCCGGGTAGCGTCAGTGTTACGCCGCCGTTGGATCGACGGACACATACTATGCTACCGGTAGATTCGTCTGAAATAGAACAATAACATTTTAACAAAATAAATAACTATTTTGAAGTCCACTCCCCCACAGTTGGCTTGAGCTTCACCGCATAGTGGTAGGGCATTTTGCGAATTCCCACCTGGCTAGCTACCATCCTCAAGTAGAAAATAGTAGCCAAGCACCTAACGGTGTGTTCCGACAGCGATCCTTGAGAGCCAGAAATATTACAGGCACATGAGAGTTAACAACTGTATGTTGCATTGTGACAGATGCAGTGAGCGCAAATGCATCTATTATAGGTAGTCCGCTTAACATCAGGTGGACCTCGTGCTTGATCCGTCACAGCAACATAATAAAAATAAAAACATTTTGATAACAGGATCCCAAGCTGGTAGTACTTGCCAACCATCAACTCTATTGAAATTTGGGTACTTTTTGACCGTCATTATCATAATATAACATTCACAAAATATTACATTGTCAAAATACTCGATGTACAATCGAGAACAATAAAAAAAAAAGAATTTGTTTCGTTGGTTTATATACCCAGATAAATTGAGTGAGAATATTTATAATAATTTGTTCCAAGTAGGCTTGAGAGTTCGTCTGCAATAGGGTTCTGCCCTAGGCTGCTCTTGAGGAGAGCACCATACAGGTTTGCGTGGACCTGTCCAGACAAAGGTACGCTATATCACCCAGGTGCATAGTCGAATTTTTTAAATTGCTTAGTGGACTTTCTTCACATAATACAAACACGCTTCAAACTAACCAAATTAAACCTGAAGTACCAGGAGATAAGAAACTTAGAGAAGGTTGCCATACTCTTTTAGAAACAATACACCTGCATTGTTTGTAGTATGGTCTCTCTAGCTCTATCTATGCGCTATGCACTGAGCTCTATGTTATTTCAGATTCTATGATTATGCTAATACCTTCGTTATGATTCTTATCTCCTGGTACTCTAAGGTTTGATTTGGTTAGTTTGTAGCATGTTATGTAAAAAATTAACAACTGTTTTTACTTCTACTGTTTTTACACCCAACAAAAATTTTCCAAGTGCCTAAAATAATAATGTGTAACTAGTGATAACAAAGTTCAACACTAGTTTCATTATTTTCAGAATCTTTTAACATTGAACTAGTGGTTACAATAAGATCAAAATACGTATGGTTTATTACGCGTCACTACACAGACACCAAGCACATAACAGTGTGTTCCAGCAGCTATCCTTGAGAGCGACTATTTCCAGGTTAACCCTATTAACACTTTCGACCACATCATCACTTACCATCAGGTGAGATTGTGGTCAAAGGCTTAACAGTTAGTTAAGCCTTTGACCACAACTTAGTTTGACGCGTGTTGTACGCTTCAAACTAACCAAATTAAACCTGAAGTACCAGGAGATAAGAAACTTAGAGAAGGTTGCCATACTCTTTTAGAAACAATACACTTGCATTGTTTGTAGTATGGTCTCTCTAGCTCTATCTATGCGCTATGCACTGAGCTCTATGTTATTTCAGATTCTATGGTTACGCTAATACCTTCTTTATGATTCTTATCTCCTGGTACTTCAAGGTTTGATTTGGTTAGTTTGTAGCATGTTATGTAAAAAATTAACAACTGTTTTTACTTCTACTGTTTTTACACCCAACAAAAATTTCCCAAGTGCCTAAAATAATTATGTGTAAGTAATTCATTATTTTCAGAATCTTTTAACATTGAACTAGTGGTTACAATAAGATCAAGATACGTATGGTTTATTACGCGTCACTACACAGACGCCAAGCACATAACGGTGTGTTCCGGGGACCATATCATCACTTACCATCAGGTGAGATTGTAGTCAAAGGTTTAACTATCAGTAATAAAAAAAAAGTGGGACGGATTGGTGTCTAGCGAGAAACTAAATATGTAAACTCACTTGTATTCTGTTTTTCTAACTTTTGTTGTTCGAGCATCTGCCGTTGCTGTTGTTGTTGCTCGAGTATCTGTCGTTGCTGCTGCAGCTGTTGTTGTTGCTGCAGCTGCCGTTGCTGCAACTGCTGCTGTTGCATTTGGAGTTGTTGCAGCTGCGAATGCTGCTGTTGCTTTTGGGCTTGTTGCTCCGCCTGCAATATTATATTTCTATTGAGACTTTTTATTCTTCTTATTCCTGCCCTTAACCCATTGGCATCGGCGATAATTATAACAATAGAATTTCATTCATAAATTGGCCATAGTGGTCCAGTCCGATGCCAACTTATTAACCAAGTTATGTGGTTTACGATGCGGTCGAAGAAGCTATTCAGGCAAACCAAGAAATACTGGCTCTCTAGGACAGATACACACCGTTTTTAACATGTTAATTTGTGACATTTATTTATCACGCGATAGTCCTTGGAATCATATTTAGAAATAAAGAAGTGTAGCGACATCATTCCGAGAGTTGAAAAAGTGTTTAGAAAAGCACTTCTTTACAGCAGATAATATAGTCTAATTCTCTGGATGATGAAGTCTAGTAGTCTGGTTGATGTTCGTACCGTATACCTATGCCGTTTAAAATAATAAAATTAGACCTTGGGGCCAACTATCTCTCAATTCAGTCCTATTTTAAGATAATATTTGATTTCGCTAAGATAATTTTTGTATGACCCTCAAAATGTGCCCGGCCAATGGCAATACGCTGGCCCCCTATTACATGGGACCAAAACCTAATTCGCGAAACGTATGTCACCTCTGCCTACCCCTTCGGGGAATACAGGCGAGATTATATGTATGTATGTAGCATATATCATTAAAAACTTACATTGCCGTGCATGTCCGCGTGGTGCCGAGCTAGAATGCCACCCCCAAAAGTAAAATACTGGAAGATGGGCATACCGCCTTCCATGGAACCGATATCTTAAACTGCGATTCCCAAGACGCTTGCCAAGCGTGGGGATTATGGCAAACCCCCTAAATGGGATAGGCTGTTTTCAGCAGTGGACAATCCGGCTTATACAGTACAGTACAGATATTTTAGACCTTGAAATAATAACTTTTGACTTGTATAACAGTTTCTAAAAGATTGGGTCCCTTTTCTTTCATCCTTGCCATACAGCATCCGGCCCTTCATACACTAAGGGATGATTTATATTAGACCGGGCCGTGTCCGGGCCGGGCCGTGGACGGGGCGGGCCCGGGGCGGAGCCCGTCCGTACGTTAGTAGGCGGGCCCGGACGGGACACGGATCAGGCACGGTCTAATATAAATTGCTTCATACAAAATGTATGTAACGTTTCAAATCCGTGCCCCGTACGGGCCACGTGCACGGCACGCCCGGGGCACGGCCCGCTCTAATATAAATCTACCCCTAGGCTACACGAAAAAAGAAGAACAACCTGAACGGTACATAAAAAAATAAAACATACCTTCTCTTCTTTACCAGTGACATTCCTACATTCTTTCAATTGTCTCTCGCAGACTTTGAGCCGATATGTGCATTCCGCCACTTGTCTATCTGCCGTTTGCATTTCCTGTAACAAAAATAATATATAAATATATAACTAGCACACAGACACCGCGATGTGACGATATCAGCACATTTTGCACACGACTGCCTAAAAAAAGAAGTGTTATATAAGCTTCGAAGCAGTGAAGGCTCAGTGGCATTGGCTATGGACTGCCGTGCAGCAGGTCCATGGTTCAAATCCCGCCGCGGGCTTCAGCTTCACAGCATGGTGGAAGGGCATTTTGCGAATGCCCGCCTGGCTAGCAACCACCCTCAAGTAGAAAATCTGTCGCCAAGAACCTAACAGTGTGTTCCGGCAGCAGTAGTGAGAGCCATTAAAATTACAGACACATGAGACCTAACAACTGTACGTCTCAAGGTGACTGTCACTTGCGCTGTCAAGACGAATATTTACAGTTCAATACCTCGATCAAAAAAATTGGAAACACGAATAACGTCGTGTTACAAAAGTATTTTTTATCAGTTTACATATTATCTAGTCTGGCCATATGAATGAGCGACGTCCTTGAATTTCAGGCGCCTCTAAAGGTGCCCGACCACACACCGCGCGGCCCGCGCACCCCCCGCGCTGGCCGTCGCACTCATACATACGCGCTAGTGGTTTTAGGGGCACACATACTAGAGTGTCGATTCTATACTTGAGTATTTTCTGTGTCAATACATACCTTGAGCGTAGTATTCATAAGTGCTGTGTATTCAGTCAGCTGATCAGTCAGGATTTCTATCTTTGTATGTTGGGACGGTTTCTTTTTCCCTGGGAAATAAAAAATATATATTTAGTAAAACGCACTAGAGAATGTTTGTAAAGGCGACCAATAAGACAATGGAAGATTAGTCGGTTTTTTGCTACTATAGTTCAGGGGTATAGCAACAGAGCCGAAATCCTAAGGCTCAACTCCCAGCAATTTTATTAAAAAAAAAAAAATTCATGATAGGTTAGCCTTTGACCACTATCTCACCTGATGGTAGGTGATGAATGATGATGTGGTCGAAGATATTGTTCAAGCGAACCTAGAATTACTAGCTCTCAAAAAATCATAATAAAAAGGAAGCGTTTTGTTTCATGCTTAAAATAATCATTCGTAAATACCATCTATCACCGGCCCACAATCGCGACAAGCAATATTGGTTTGATCCTACTTAAAGAACGAATGAAATATGTATCACGTATGTACAAGCGAGATACAAGATGTTTATAATATGTCGTTATCCCGCTCACACTGCTCCCAACTACGATGGTTTTACCATAGTGTTACGACATTTTATTATAATAATATGCTGCACAACAGCTGTCTGTAACTTTTTATAGTTTCACTCTTCAAATAATTTTGCTGCATTTATTTTCATGAATAATAGAAATAATAACATTGTACGTAATTTACACATGACAATATTTTTTCCTCTCGTAAATTTGTAATATAATCCGCCGAGCAGGCGTTATTGCAAACATAACAATATAATAACACACCCTTCTTCCCTTGGCTAGCCTGCAGCGCATGCCTGGTGTCGTCGACTCTGCGCTTGGCGGCGGCGTGAGCGACGCGCAGCGCCTCCGCCTCGTGGCACACGCGACCCAACTCGCGGCTCAACGTGATCAGGTCCTCTTCTAGGCGCGTTTCCATCTGTAACCATTATCAAATGCAATGAATAGATTCAGGCGTTACTTTGCGGAAATCCATTTTTAATAATAACAAATATTTTAGTATATTTTAGTCTCGATCGTGCGCTCGTAGAGTCAAGACCTCCTGAGGATGCTTCGTTTAGAAGCGAAACGCGTCGAATACTCTTCCGGTTTGGCTGCGTGGCGTTAAATAATTAATTAAATGTTTTCTTAAAATACTTTTAAAATATTTGTTATTATTATCAAATGCCTATAATTACGCCTATGTCGTCGTAGAGTCGTAGTTGATTACATGTATTGTTTATAATATATAAGTATATGCTAGTATTATAGCATAAGTGTGTGTCTGTGTGTAATATATGTTTACATATATATATATAAGTAAATAGAACTAATAATTTAGAAAACGTTAATTTAGTTAAGCAAAGTTTTATACATTACTCTTAAGGGTGAACTGGCCGGCCCGTTCTCCATACAAACGTGGTAAGGTGATCACTCCCTGATTGGAGGATGTAGGTCCAAAACAAAGCATAATACCGATTGATCTCGTCATTATCTAGGCTTGTATGATGCCGAAATTTTAATAAAATAATTAACTTGAGAATTATGAGCCTCGAAACATTTTCATATAAAGTTTTCTAGGCTCATAACTTACAACTTAATTATCTTTTTAAAATTTCGGCATCATACAAGCCTAGATAATGACGATATCAATCGGTATTATGCTTTATTCTGGACCTAAAATCTCAAATAAGGGAGTGATCACCCTACGACGTTTGTATGGAGAAGTGACCGGCCAGTTCAACCTTAAGTGCACCAAGCCGCCATAATAATTTATTTACTGCTCCTTCCCAAACATGGTTGCCTGGAAGAGATCGCTTTAAGCGATAAGGCCGCCAATTGTAACATTATTGTGATTTTATAGATCTGTACTGTGGTGTTTCAATAAAGAGTTATATCTATCTATCTATCAAATGAAAATTAAATGAAATTGTTTTTATTCCAGATTTGCATCCATATTTTTTTTTTAACGTCATTGTGAACTAGGTATAGTAGGGCATTTTGCGAATGCCCGCCTGGCTAGCTACCATCCTCAAGTAGAAAATCTGTCGCCAAGCACCTAATAGTGTGTTCCGGCAGCTGTCCTTGAGAGCCAGTACTTCCAGGTTAGCCTAAACAACATCTTCGACCACATAATATCTTACCATCAAGTGCGATAGATGTCAAAGGCTAACCTATCGCGTTTTTTTTGTGTTATTGTGACGGGATAAGCTCGAGACCCACCTGATGTTACGCGGACTAACCTCTGCCTATAACAGATGCATTTCAACACAAGTCACGAATTGCACTGCGCCTATCACTTTGAGACATAGCTTTTAAGTCTCATGTGCCTGTAATTTCACTGGCTCTTAAGAACTGGAACACTCTGTTAGGTGCTTGGCGATAGATTTTCTACTTTAGGGTGGTCGCTAGCCAGGCGGGCATTCGCAAAATGCCCTTCGATGATGCGGTGAAGCTTAAACCCGCGACGGGATTCGAACCATAGACCTCCTTCTTCTTACTACTCTCAAGTAGAAAATCTGTCGCCAAGCACTTAACGGTGTGTTCCGGCAGCTGTCCTTGAGAGCCAGTAATTTTAAGTTAGCCTGTACAAGATCTTAGACCTAGTCATCCCTTACCATCAGGTGAGATTGTGGTCAGTGAGAGTGTGGCATACCTATGAGCAATAAAAAATACCTTGGCGACCAATAATATTGCGCTCATTTCGAAGCGCCAAAACAATTAATAAATCCAATTAAATTTGAAATATTATTCGTTTTATTATTTTTTTGTTTTTTTTTGTCTTGTAGGAAAGCCTTTGACCACTATCTCACCTGATGGTAAGCGATGATGTGGTCGAAGATGTTGTTCAGGCTAACCTAGAAGTTGTTGTGAACTTGATGAGAACGAAATTAAAGCAGTCTATGTATGAGAGTTAAGGCCTGTTTCATAATGTTCGAGTAAGTTCCGGTTATACTACCCAGAACATAAAATAACTGAATGATAAAAATGACAGTTAACATGCAGCGCGTTTCAAGCTTTAACCGATGGATAGGCTAAATCGGTGACTGTGAAACGCAAAGATAGTGTTTTATATATTAAATATGTTCTGGGTGGTATAACCGGAACTTACTCGAACATTCTGATACAGGCACAAACACTTCTTTACATATTTATAATAATAATAGCTCTTTATTTCAGACTCTGTGATCCATATACAATGTTAAGAGAAAACAATAAAAAATACATATACAAAATTCAATGTCAACAAAATTAAAAAAAAACATTATAAAAGCAAAAAATATTAACTTACTTACTGTTACTTACAATACCAACCCAGTGCTTATACGTTGCAGTCTGCATAAGTCATCGGCCCAACTTCTAATGATAAGATTTTTACACATGTCAACCCTTGACATGAACGATGCAATCCATTTGCGATGTATAGCGTTGAATGAGTCTACACGGGACACAGTGAACATTTCAGATGCACTGCAATACCATTTCAGGCCCATAAGATGCCTGAAAATGTCATTGTATGCCACACGTATTCGTGACCCAGACCTATATAAAATTAAACATAGACCAGCTAGAATTATGATTACCGCTGAGCAAACCATACCTTTTTAGCCTTCTGCCGTTGTTTCTTAGCTCGTTTCTTCCTTCGGTCTATGTGTGGCGTCGGCCCTTCGATATATTGCAATAGCGCGTCTAAATCCCGCGGGTCCTCTTCTCTTGAGCCGCGCCAACACGATCCACTACAAAAAAAAATACGGGGAACTTATTTAATTCAAAATATATTACAAATTTACGAGAAAAAAACTTATAGTTATGTGCGAGATTCTAACCCGCGTCCATCCACCCCTATAGCCGGGGTATGCTCTGACTGACTGAGCTGACATGACCCAATGGCTCATAGCTCTAATTCTTGCTCTCGTTCTTCAACCATCGTATTGGGATGGAGCGACACCTATAGTTCAACTTACGTTGTACTACAAATAAGACCAATTTTGCAATTGGTTTTATACTTGTAGATGATGACGTAACCATATAATTTTAATATTGTTATGTTTACAATAACGCCTGCTCGGCGTATTACCAATTTTTTTTTCTCTCTCGTAAATTTGTAATGTAATCCGCATAGCAGGCGTTATTGCAAACATAACAATATTAAAATCAAAATATGTTGATAGTAATTTTGTCTCTGATTCCGGGTGGAATATTATAATTATATAATAACTCGAATTTCGAGCGCCATCCGATTAGTTTCATTCTTTATAGGGTGCATAATAAATAAATATATTTTAATCTACACTAGCTCTTGTTAGCTTAACCAAATATTAGAGAGCGCAAAAAATATCACCATTTTTAACTTAAAAGTTACTAGAGTCAAAACATGATGGAAAAACAACAATGATAAGATTTAAGTTAATTTAATTGGATGACGTTTTTACCGTTATTTAAATTTACAAATCAAACTAATGGACCGATTTTGATATGATTCCCTTTGGACCAGTCAGAAAAATCCATTCAAATACAAAACTAATTTTCGAAATCAGTTTTTATATGACGGAATACTGTTAAAAAAAAACATAAAAATTATAGAAACGAATTGAGAACCCCTTTCTTTTTTTAAGTAAGTGAAAGAGTGTACATTGATGTATATTATATTATATATATATTTTTTACCGGCGGTATGCCTTTATTAACAAAATACTACGAACTATGTACAACACTACAGCTACTACAATAAAAGCATTTGGACTCATAGGCAGTCCAAATGCTCTAGCCCACTACCAATAATATATATTATAATTAATATTGTTGTGACGGATGCAGTGCAATTCTTGACTTATGACGATATGCATCTATAGGCAGAGGTTAGTCCGCTTAACATCAGGTGGGTCTTGAGCTTGTTCCGTCACAATAACAAAAAAATAATTAAAATACCTTTTTAAAACGGATATAAGCATTTGAAAACTCACCCAGAACAACCTGAAGATGTAGAGAACACACTAGTATCTCGACTCGAAAGAGACACACTATTCTGTTGTTGTTGTTGAGGCCTGCTTTGCCTCTGTTGCTGTTGTTGCTGCTGCTGTTGTTGCATCTGCTGCATTTGTTGTTGCTGCAACTGTTGCTGTTGTAACTGCTGTTGTTGCTGCAACTGCTGTTGTTGAAGTTGCTGTTGCTGTTGTTGCATCTGCTGCTGCTGCTGTTGTTGCAGCTGTTGCTGTTGGATTTGTTGCTGTTGTTGTTGCTGTTGTATCTGGTGAAATTAAAATTGAATTATTATAATGGATTCTTTGAGTGTGATTACACTATCAAAGTACTGTACTGTATCAGCCGGATTGTCCACTGCTGAACATAGCCTCCTCAATTATGGCGGGGTATGCCATAATCCCCACACTTGGCAGGCATCTTGGAGACCGCAGTGTGAGCTATCAGTTCCTCATAAAGCGCTGCTGGCCACCTTATGGGGTGTTCCCCTTAGTTATTTTGAAGCGCTCGTAGCGAAGTTTACTGAGCTGTTCTCAACCGATCATGAAAAGCGCTTCCGTGCTTCGGAGGGCACGTTAAGCCGTCGGTCCCAGTTGTTGTCTTAGGATGGCAGTCGTTATAGCATGGTGGTAGAGCAATTTGCGAATGCCCGCCTGGCTAGCTACCACCCTCAAGTAGAAAATCTGTCGCCAAACACCTAACGATGTGTTCCGGCTGCTATCCTTGAGAGCCAATAATTCTAGGTTAGTCTGAACAACATCTTCGACCACATCATCACTTACCATCAGGTGAGATAGTGGACAAAGGCTAACCTATCGGGGTAAAAAAAAACAAAAACGGTTTAGTTACCTGTTGTTGTTGCTGCCTCAACTGCTGTTGTTGCGGTGTGGGTTTATTATGTATCGGCAGGTCGTATATCGGTTCCGGTTTCTTTTGTTGTTGCAGTTGTTGCTGCTGTTGTTGCTGTTGTGCGACAATCTGTTGTTTCTGTTGGTAATGCGCTAAATGCTGCTGACGCAGTTGCTGCAGCAAATAGATAAAATTGATGATTACACATTGTTTCTTGATTTATATGGAATCTTTTAGAATGTAAATATTTTTTGCTGTATATCAACTATTTCGGATCAATGATAGCCAGGAGTTGATTTGTGACAGCTGAGTCTGTAGCTATGATGGCCGAGCGGTAATAGCTATGGACTGCCGTGCCGCAGGTCCCTGGTTCGATCCCCACCGCCGGCTTGAGCTTCACGGCATGGTGAAAAGGCATTTTGTTAGGCCCGCCTGGCTAGCTACTACCCTCAAGTAGGAAATCTGTCACCAATCACCTAACGGTGTGTTCCGGCAGCAGTACTTGAGAGCTAGAGTAATTACTGGCACATGAGACTTAACAACTATGTCTCAAGGTGACAGGCGCAGTGTAATTCGGCACTTGTGATAAAATGCTTCTGTTCTAGGCAGAGGTTTGTCCGCTTAACATCAGGTGGGCCTCGAGCTTGTTCCGTCACAATAACATTAAAAAAAATTTCCCTTAGGTTCGATTCCCGCCCGGAGTATAAAATTTTGTGGTCCAATAATTTGTTAAAATTTGTATTTCCTAGACTGTCGGCCAATACTAGGAAAATGATTACCTTCAATCTGATCTGTTCCATGGCATTCGGGTTGACTTTCCCCTCGGCTTTCAGAGTAGGCGGAACGTTCACTTGTATAGGGACAGTGCGCTGCAACGCCTGTCAAACAAAAAGAATATATTACTACAATGCGATTAAAATAAGAATAGGATCGGCCTAGCGCCTGTTGTGACGTCAAAACTAGAATTTGTACAGTGTGCAAAAAAAGAAATGTTAAAACATGTATAAATTAATAAGGAAAATAAAAAACCCGACTGCAAATAATTTATTATTGTTAAGTGTTTTAACGATCAACTTAAATTAAAACTGCCAGTTAATATATTTATGGAATCATTTTTAAAGCCAATCATTTTGATACCCAACACAATGGATTTGGAAGAAAAAATAAATTGTTTTTCTCACTATATGGCGTCTAAAATCCAGCAGTTTTTTTTTATGTACATAGTGTCACTTGAGCTATCAAGATAAATCTAACGATATCTCGTACATTAAAATCGGTTAAGCCGTTTAGAAGTTATATTAATATATATGAATTTATTAAAATTAACATTTTCGGGTCACTCATTTAAAATTACCTATAAATATATGGCACTACTTTATTTTTAAGTTTGTTCTGCTGATCATACTTATTAGAGTGAATATGAGTGAAGTTAGCCGAGAGCCCGTCCTATTCTTATTTTAATCGCATTGTAATCAATTGTATTATTCATAAAAGCAGTGCAGATGAGAGCATTGAGAAGCATAAGTCAAACGGAGTGACAGGATAAGGAATAGTGTGATAAGGGAACGATGTGGTGTGAATGAGGATGTAGTGACAAAAATCGAGAAAGGTATGTTAAGATGGTTTGAACATGTGGAGAGAATGAATGAAATGAGATTGACTAAACAGATATACATGGGTCAAGTCAACGGAAGTGTTGGAAGGGGAAGACCTAGGCGAACGTTCCGAAATCAGATTTAAGATGTTCTGAAAAAATGCCAGGACAGGAGTACCCTAAACCGACGCTTAAGTATGAAAGGATTGATGAGTATAGATGAAGCGAAAGAGATATTTAAGGTTCGTAGCAAGTGGAAATCTGTGGTCTCTGCCTATCCTTACGGGTAAGAGGCGTGATTTTACGTATGTATTATTTTGTATCCATCACAGGGGAGGGTGCAGATTATATATACTAAATATGTTATTGAAATAAGTTTAGCATACCAAAATGCTTGTAATCATATTTAGAAGGACCATACCTTGGGTTTAATTTCCGGTTTCTCCGAGACGACCATCTTGGCCATCTTGTCGGCTAGTATACGCTGGTGATTCTCCAGGACCTGCCGCTTGGCTTGAGCAGCCGCTGTCAGATTGGGCGGTAAAGTTTTTGGTAATGCCTGAAAGAAAATATCTATGTTATAGTATTTCATAATTCGATTCCTTAGTTAGTAGCATAAGCCTCACACGCAGGCGGCATGGGGATACCAGGGTAAGATAGCTGTTCTTTAGAAGGCCCTGCTGCCTTCTGGTATATATCCCTCCGTCACCTCTTATGACTCCTACAGGAAAGGGGATACAATTTTTGTCCGACATCCCACAGGGGCAGGAATCTCACTACTGCATACCTTAATGGGATAGGAGGGCAAACGAGCATGCGGCTCACCTGGTGGTAAGTGATCACCGTCGCCCACGAACATCCGCAACACCAGAGGTATCGAGGATGCGTTGCCGGCCTTTGAGGAGGGAATATGCTCTCTTCTTAAAGGCCTCTAAGTCGTATCTGTTCGGAAATACTGCACCTGGCAGCTGATTCCATATTGTGGCAGTGCGAAGTAGTTAATACTGTAAAAATCGCAAGGTTGTGGATTTCCAGCATCGACATGAAATTGATGAAACATCACGCTTTGCCGGGACGTCCGATGGCGAAATTGAGCTGCAGGTAGTAAATCGAACAGTTCCTCGGAATACTCCCCGTGATAGATGCGGTAGAAGATGCAGAGTGATCCAACATCTCTACGCAGTGCCAAAGGGCCGAGAGAACTTGATCGTCAACGATTCGAGTCGCTCTGTATGCGGTCAAATGGAAGAAGCTGGTATTGGGGAGCTCCCGCCCAGAGATGAGAGCAGTACTCCATGTGAGGCCGAACCTGAGCCTTATAAAGTTGCAGGCGATGGTCCGACGTGAAGTATCGCCTCGCCTTTCCGAGCACACCAAGCATTTTAGAGGCTAAACAAAAACAATAAAAACCAGGACCGACGTCTTAACGTGCCCTCCGAAGCACGTGCCCGCTCAGTAGTAATGTCACTAGCGGTCACCCATCCAACTCATGACCGCAGCGGACGTTGCTTAACTTTGCTGATTGGTTAAGAAAAGCTAAGCAAACTTCGCTACGAGCGCTTCAAAAATAGAACATTAGGTGTTACTACTACACTCAAAAATTATGAAGAGATTCACCTTCGTAGTGGAAAGGTCTGTAAGGGTATACTCACTGGCGGTTTGACTTGCGGAACAGGCGGCTTCGTCTGTTTCGGCTGCGTCCACGACACAAAAACATATAGTTATGACACGTATAACCGTAGCTTTACAATCTAGATTTGTAAGCATGCTTGGCGCGTTATTTTTTACCTTTGCAATTAAATTTGTAAAAGAAGCTTTGTGTACATATAGATGGAAGTGAAAATCGATTGGTGCTAATCGCCATCTCTTCAATGAATGGGGTTTTATATACGCCGCCGCCGTTTGATTATTCTTAGACACAAAAAACCGTGTATTCATCGAAGAGACGATACGAATGGGAATTTTGCGGCATTATATGATTACAGGTGATAGTACAAATTTCTAGGTGGTTTCAGCCGTGGCTGCACAAGCTCGGCTTGTTTCGGCTACGTACATTGGCTGTTATTGTACACCATTTGACAGTAGTTACTTATCCTTCAATTTTAATAAGACAGTCTTGAAATGACTTTATGAAAATGAACTTTGTATAGGTATAAATAAGGCGATAGTAGCTTACAGGTGGTTTCGACTATGGCTGTACAAACTTGGCTGGGTTCAGCAGTATGCAGTACTCTATATCTAATCCAATAATTATATGAGGCAAAACATTATTGTCTCTAAGTGCAGTATGAAAATGTACTTTGTGTTAGTATAATTAGTGATAGTAGCTTACGGGTGGTTTCAGCTGTGGCTGCAAAAGATAGGCTTTGGTTACGTAAAGTAGACTGTCCTTCTATCACATTTGTCAGTTGTTTATTATCCTTCAATTTTAATATGAGACAATACGCTAATGTCTCTAAGTGACAGTATGAAAATGATTAGTGATACTGTAAATAGCTACTCTCACAGTAGCTTACAGGTGGTTTCGGCTGTGGCTGGAAAAACTCGGATGGTTTTGGATGCGTAAAGTATGCTGTTCTTCTACCCTATTTGTCATTTATATCTTATCCTTCAATTATTGCATGAAAGAAGTGTAGTGTAAAAGTAGAAAGAAGTAGAAGTGATCGTATGAAAATGTACTTTGTGTAATAAATAGGTGATAGTAGATTACAGGTGGTTTCGGCTGTGGCTGTACAAGCTTGGCTTGTTTCGCCTGCGGTCTCAGCTCAGTGCGTTTTGACACCATTGCTCAGTTAATTCTTATCCTTTCGATTATGAAAGTGACAAAACACTCTCGAACTGACAGAAGGAAAATATACTTTGTCAAATTATAAATAGAGGCAATAGTAGCTTACAGGTGGTTTCGGCTGTGGCTGTACAAGCTTGGCTTGTTTCGGCTGCGGCCTCGGCTCAGTCGGCTGCGTTTGTACGCTGGCTGTCACTTGTTTCTTTTCCGGCTGCGGTTCCGGTTCACCCTGTAATCACGTTACATAAGTTATTCAGGTTTTCATCGTTATTTATTAGTAAATTTTATCTTGAAATTTAAAACATCAAGCGGACCACTATAAAAAGCTTTTAAGCTAATATATACGAAATGCTTCTTACAATTACACTTTTTAGCACCGTGTTTGGAACTTTTGCGAATGCCCGCCTGGCGAGCTACCACCCCTCAAATACAAAATCTGTCGCCAAACACGTAAGTGTGTGTTCCGACAGCTGTCATTGAGAACCAGTAATTTTAGGTTAGCCTGAGCAATATCTTAGACCATATTATCATCACTTACCATCAGGTGAGTTAGTGACCACAGACTACTAAAAAAAACCTTTTTAATCGTTTCATCAGAGTTTACGGGTACGTAATAAGTTGACATCGTCAGGACCACTACGTCCTAGTTATGAATGAAATTCTATTGTTATCATTATCGCCGATGTCAATGGGTTATGGGTAGGCTAAAGAAGCAGAAGAATAGAACGAACACTTACGTTAGCCGCCTTGCATTGTTGTTTCTTCTTATGTAGAATGGAACGTAACCGCTCCCGGGTTTCGTTGAAGTTCCTAGGGACGGGCGTCGTTAGCGGCGGCTGCGGATTATATTAAGTCATATTGATGTAAAAGCTGTCAACGGCTCGATTTAATCATGCAAGTTCTAAATATTCATTTTATACTTGTTTTACCTATTAAAGGAAACTTTTCATGTATGGGAACACATGTTTACTTGAGGCATGCACTTACCAGGATTGAGACTAATAATACTAATAATCATGTTTATTTCTCATATATAGTATACAATTTGTTAACCCTAAAAACCAATATACGAGCATACCCCAGCTAAAAGGGTGGATGGACGCGCGTTCGAATGCCGCACATGACCTTAATTTTTTTCTATCGTATATTTGTAATTTTGTAATGTAATCCGCATAGCAGGTGTTATTGCAAATATAACAATATTAAAACAAATCATCACACATGTATTCCCTGAAAGGGTAGGCAAAGATGTGTAAACACTCATGATTCGCCAGAATGAAATATAAACAAAATAATTGTACTACTCACCGCATGTCCGAAAACAGTACAGTAGCAACATGTACAGTGCTGATCGGGACCGCCCTCACCGGAACATACATTCCCATTGTTGTGACCCACTGGAACAGAATACAGCAGCTTACATAATATATCACCATGCTCCATCCCCATACGATGGTCGAAGAACGAGGGAAAGAATTTAAGTTATGAGTCATTGTCATGTTAGCTCAGTTGGTCAGAACATACCCCAGCTATAGGGGTGGATTGACGCGGGTTCGAATCCCGCACATGACTATAATTTTTCCTCTCGTAAATTTGTAATTTTGTTATATTTAAAAGAATATATATACTAACCTTTGCAAACATGCTGTTGCTGATGCGTTGCACTCTCGCACGCTTTAGGCACCGGCTTGACTTGCTTCGCGGGCGTTTTCACCTTGGCGTCTTTCTTCTCCAACCCAGCTTTACTCTTCCCATCAGCATCATAACTAATCTTCACAACATCACCAATACACACCGAACTCTCTTTACAAGCATTGCAGACGCAATCGTTAGTCCACTTGCAATCGCTTCTCGGTGTATCGCATAATTCGCTCTCAGACTTCGTATGCCCGTTTCGTGCCATATTCTTAAACGCCACAGCGTTCAAAGTCTGCTTCGCATTTCTTAACGCTTGAGCTGAATACTTGGCCAGTGCTTCAGGGTTCTGCGTGTTGATCGTAAAAACGTTTGTATTTGTTTGTATTGTATCTGCATCGTCAAATATGTTCTCATCTTCTTCTAGAAGCTTAGCGTCGATGGTCGAGCATATAGACATCACTTGACCTTTATATGACTCAGGCACTGGTAGACCTTGAGTGATAAACGATTTTATGGTGTAAAAACTCTCCAATAAGTTGCCCTCTCCTTTGGAGGCCAAAATCGATTCGCATTTAGCAAGTAGCGCATCGTTTTTGCACTTCATCTTTTCGTGTTCCATTCTAATCTTCTTCTTTTCTTCTTCGAAATTCGACGGCGATTTGGGGGTCTCCTCTTTTTTCACAGGTTTCGGTTCGGGTTTTTTCGTGACACTATTTGATTTCCCGATTATTTTACTTAGACCTTTGGCTGCTAAGATTTCCGCCTCGCTAGCGGTCTGCTTCTCGCTTTTAGGCTGCGGAGCTAATTTCAATATACTCACTTTCAACGTATCTTCTAACTGTTCTAACCTATACAACATGACCAACCATTCGTCGCCGGTCAATGATTTTTTCGGTATCGATTCCATGTAGTATCTATTTAATTCTTTCAATTTCTCCATAAAATAATCGCGTTTTTTCTCAACGCTTTGTGACGTTACATCAGTTTTTTCTACTTTCTTTATAGGGAATCCCATCAAGTCTTCTATGACGTTTATAGATACATCAGGGTCCGTTAGAATCCAAGCGACTAGTTGAGAGGATTCCGAACACCGTTTTAGTACATCCAAGTATTTGAATCGTAGACTTTTCACTGCAGCCTTTTTGTCCTCAGTCATGACGGGCATTTTCATCAATAACAAATCAAAAGTCTTCCCAGCTGAAGTGCTGAGCAACTTAGTGATTTGTTTGAGAGATTCTTTCGACACTGGGCAGTCATCGTCCGAATCGTAATATTCCTGGTCATATAACTTCCTTAGCTCCTCAAATTTTTCTATAATTTTATCACTGTCATTAGCAGACTGTTTCCCTGCTAAATCTTGTATGTAACTGTAGAACTTATCTAACATGGCTTCGATTTCATTTTCTAATAACTCGATCGGTATGCTCTTAAATTTAGTTGCAACGTAATGCTTCCAAGAGTTGAACCGAGATTTCACCAAATCTCTGAGCTCCTCCATGCTCAGAGCATCCTTCACTGAATTATCGAATAGCGTAGAAGCTTTCGAATACATTTCAGAATTTATACTATTTTTAGGTATTGAGAACAAATCTTTATCTTCTTCTAAACACTTGGCAAGCTCTGGACTCTTATTCTGCTTAAGATATTCGAACACTTTGTTTATCACTACTTGAGCCGATATAGAAAACAGTAAGTCTTTAAAGTCTTCTTTGTTATTAGATTTGTTTTTCATAAGCGCCTGTATTTCTTTCTCATCCTTTAACAAATCTGTTATATCTTTGCTGTCAAATTCAAAAGTCATTGTACCTATTATATCGTGCGTGTCGATATTATTCTTAACTTTACGACTTATTTTACGCTTAGCAGTATTCTTAGTCACCTTAACGTTATCTCTAGTTTTGCTTAGCTTAAGTTCTCGGATTTGTTTCAACGTCTCCGGAGTCAATTGTGCTTCGTTATTGACATCGGGTAAGCTATTCATGATAGATGCAAATTCTGGCAGTTCGAATGATGCATTAGCGAAATCCGAAGCGATTTCCGGCATATTAGCTAAAATCTGAGGCATATTCTCGACTAACTCTGCTAGTTTACTATTAGCAGTGGTTATGTCTATAGAATCATCAGTGTCTATTTTATCTAAAAACTCCGCAGAATTTTTATCTAAATTCATCATAACCTCGCATATTTGTTCCAGAGACAATGGTCCGTCAACGTTTTCACTTTCCTTTTCTTTACCATCTCCTTTCTCTTTAATACTGTTGTATGAATTGATTATATTCTGACACTCCTCCATAGCTTTTTTGATTTCAAGTCCGAAGGTAACATACTTATAAATATTTGGGTCTTTTGATGTATCCACAATTAGTTCTGGATTTTCGCCGTCAATTTTAATATCCTTATCTATTTCCTCCTTCACTAAAACAGGAGTTCGTCTAGCGTTTAACGGAACGTTCAGTTCGGGTGCGATTTGTGCGGTGAAGTCGATTTTATCGTCGGTTAGAAACTTGTTGACCGTAAGCAGTCTTTGACTGGGTTTTGGCGTGTAAACAGGCATTGGTTCCGTAGTAGTGGGCGACATTTCTTGAAGAGGTGGGCTAACCGATTCCGGATACTTCTCTTGAGCGTATTCTTCCTCTAAGTTATCGTTTAGTGCGAAATTGGCAAACTTTGCTAGACATTCCTTCATGTCTTTACATAGGTCGCTGGTCTCTTTCTCTCCTACGATCGTTTCCGTATCGCTGTCGTTGTCTCGCTCTAGAGGGAACGCTTCGGGCGGGTCGGCTTCAGATTTCAAGTCGTCTTTCAGATCGTCGATGAGTAAGCTTGTGGTTTGCGCGGGTGCCTTATGTTTGAGCATTTGTAAAATTCTGAAAGGTAAAATCTATGATGGTTTTCTTTGTTATATTTGTACAATAAAATAATATTGGGTATCAGTGATTGATAAATCAGGAAGAGAAATTTATACTTTAGCGCTGATTAGCTTATTTACTTTTATCAAGTACATAATATAATGGTGAACAATCCTATGTGGATTATTTAAATTAAAATTAGATATACAAGATTTATTTTACAAAACACATAAAAAAGCATGATTTTTATACACTCCTATATTCAAGATAATTAATGTGTGATTCAAATTCGTGCCTCAAAGGCGTGTCTGAAAGCAAGCCGACACTGTATTTTAATACGAATAATTATAATTTTATATAATACACTCTAAAAGCGATATAACTATTTGATATTTAAAGATTTAGTACTAAGAAACGTTGGCAGTTTTAATTTGGTTGTAATATATCAACATACTTTAAAAGGTCTTTAGTAAGCTGTGGGGTAAGATTGCATTCTGGAACATATATGTACGCTCTGCTAAGAGATGGTAAGATAGACTTTAATTTCCTTTGGACGCAGTACTGAGTCAGGGGTTGGGGCAACTTGGGCGCTAGCTGTGCGACGTTTCAGGCGTGAAGACACATATCATACACATCAATATGTCTTTAGTTATTAGTGGGACAAGATTGCAATCATAAACATACCTGTGTGGTTTTCTAAAAGACTGTGAGTTTGGACTTTAATTTGCTTTTAGACGCAGTACTGAGTCGGGGTTTGGGGCAACTTGGGGTTAGTTGTGCGACGTTTCCGGCGTGAAGTCACATATACACATCAATAGGTCTTTAGTTATTAGTGGGACAAGATTGCATTCACAAACATACCTGTGCGGTTTACTAAGAGACGGTGAGATGGATTTTAATTTCCTTTTGGACGCAGTACTGAGTCGGGGCAACTTGGGGCTAGACGTGCGACGTTTTCGTCGGGGCAAGTCTTCTATTAGGGTCACATTGTTGTCTGGTATGCTGTGGGAAACGATAAAAATAAGGTTTAATGATAAATTTTATATTTTAAATGGGAGAATGACATTGATTAAAACATCTGCGTAACAAACTTAACCGCGCACTATGGATATTGCTTGGCATATATTTTTATATACATACTAGTAAAAAGCTTTGTGAGGGCTTGCGTTTATTTTACAACCTGATTCTAGTGGTGTCAACTAGTATTAAGTAGATTAACTACAATGTATTTGAGTATTGAGTTTAGTTCTGTTGCAGCAATGTTAACTTTTTAGTTTTCTAAAAGATGGCGATAGCAGTACAATAACATTATATACAATGAATACAAAATTGTTTGTATTCATTTTTTTATGGTTATAAAATTATTATTTTTTTCACAGACATCTAGATTTGAAGTTAAATTACTATGTCAAAGCACAAATCTATAGACGTGATAGTTTTTTAGTAAAGTGTGCCACAAAATGCTCAAGATGTGGGATGGTGATAGGAATAACGATTAGGTTACGGAACAAGCAAGAGACACACTTGGTGTTAAGCGGACTAACCTCTGCCTATAACAGTTGCATTTCATCACACGTCACGAATTGCACTGCGCCCGTCACTTTGAGACATAGATTTTAAGTCTCATATGCCTGTGATTTCACTGGCTCTCAAGGGATGCTGCCATAACACACCCGTTAGGTGCTTGGCGACAGATTTGCTACTTGAGGGTGGTAGCTAACCAGGCAAACAATCGCAAAATGCCCTTCCACCATGCGGTGAAGCTCAAGCCGGCGGTGCAGATCGAACCAGGGTACTGCGGCAGTCCTTAGCCATCACTGCTCCAAATAATATGGCTTTTGAAATCCGCCAGTTTGTTCTTTGATGTACCTAGTGTCACTTTCGCTATCAAGACGAATCTAACGATATTTCATATATTAAAATATGTTCAATTTAGTTATGGTGGAATAAAGAAACTCACAAACATACATACATATGTACACCCTAAAAACATAACACTGCTTTTTTTGTAAAAATACCGTAAAGTGGATGCTTTCTGAGGAATTGTTTCTGTATTAGAGCCTGGGACCAAAACGAAATTGATACAAAACTATGTTTTATAAACTTACGTGTCCTTCTCATGCCTGAGCTGGTCTTCGAGCCACATCCTGAGCCGATGGTAGTAGAGCTGCTGGTCACGCATGTGCATCACCTTGCGGCGGACCTGCGCCAACAACTGTGGGATTATTGCTCTCACGGTGTTACAACACAACCGGACATATACGAAGCGCTCGTAGCGAAGTTTTGAAGCGCTCGTAGCGAAGTTTACTTAGCTGTTCTTAACCGATCAGCAAAGTTAAGCAACGTCGCGCGCGGTCATGAGTTGGATGGGTGACCGCTAGTGACATTACTACTGAGCGTGCACGTGCTTCGGAGGGCACGTTAAGCCGTCGGTCCCGGTTGTTGTCTTAGGATGGCAGCCGTTATAGCATGGTGGTAGGGCATTTTGCGAATGCCCGCCTGGCTAGCTACCACCCTCAAGTAGAAAATCTGTCGCCAAGCACCTAAAGGTGTGTTCCGGCAGCTGTCCTTGAGAGCCAGTTCTTCTAGGTTAGCCTGAACAATATCTTCGACCACATCATCACTTACCATCAGGTGAGATAGTGGTCAAAGGCTAACCTATCAGGCATAAAAAAAAAAAAAACTAGAGATATTAACTCCCATTTTTTATTCATCTGATAGACCACATCTCACCTGAAGTAAACGAAGATGTTGTTCAGGGTACAGTCCCACCAACTTATCTGTTCAGGCGGCAAAAAAAAAGAACTACAACATTCTTTCAAATTGTGACAGTTTGTAGTTGATTTCGTTGACCAGTAGCGCCCTCGAAAACTGCACAGTTAAGTTGGTGGTACTATAATTTATTATTTTATATTTTTTGTTACTTTGCTCGATGTAAATATTCAAAACTTGTTTCATAGTGTTGCCGCGGCGGGCACTCTTGGCTCGGAGTAGGCATGGCATTATCTATTACTACGAGACACAGAACTTAAGTGTCAGACAGTACTAGAAAAACTTTTTGTTTTAAGTTTTGAGTCTCTCTGAGCTAAGAGCGCCCGCCGCGGCAACACTGGACCGCGCCGCGCTCCCTTTGAATAGAGTTTTGAATATTTACATCGAGGAAAGTAATAAAAATATGAAATAATACATTACAGGCACAAGAGACTTTTAACATCCGGTGGTTTTCGTGTTTATTCCGTCAAATTTATAAACAAGAATTACTGGCTCTCAAGGAAATTTTTTGATGCGCTCGTAGCGAAATCCTATAATAATAATTTAATTTTATCTACAGTCAATTTTAGAAGTATTCAATATGGATGGGCCTTAACAATTTCAAAACGAGAACAAAGGCATTGACCAATGACGGCAATGTCCCATCTCACTCTGTCAATATCGGAAGTGTGCGAGAGACATACTCAGTACTCGTTTGTTAAAAAAAACAGACTATAGGTGGGCATTCAGTAAATGCCTTACCAGCATGCTATGAGGTCTTAACGTCTCTTCGGAAGTACGTGCACGCTCAGTAGCCATTCCCATCAAAGTCATGATCGCAGCGGACGTTCTTTAACATAAGGTGCGTTCGTTTTGGCTCGATTGCGTTTGTAGCAGTTTCAAAAGTGGCATTTGTGTTTTAGCGTTCGGATAGAAGCTTTTGCTATTTTTGACCACCAATTACTGCATGCTATCCGAACGGCATAAAACATACTTTGACAACCGACAATATTTTAACAATTTTGCACAGTACGAAACATGGAATCAATCTCTAAAATTAACAAAACAAGTAGGTACCTACTATATAATATAGTATTTATATTATATATTTATATATAATATAAATACTATATAAAAAACTTGTGAAACTCTTCAATCGCGCCAAATACAACTGTCAAAACAGCAGTTGTCAAAAAACGATCACAACTATCCCACGGTAAGACATGGGTCAAAAATATCACTTTTCTCTGTCATTTGTAGCGTTTTCAAAGCTATCCGAACGGTGAGCGAAAACGATATTTTTGCTCACGTAGTCCCAAATCGAACGGCCCGTGTGATCATTTTTAGCGTTTGTGAGTGTTATTTTTGGAACCGATAGGCTATCCGAACGCCCTAATAGTTGATCGTTTAAAAACGTCTAAGCCAGCTGCGCTACGAGCGGACCGCTTTAAAATTTGATCTCATTGTAATGATAATAAAAAGCTGTGTGTATATACGTAATGTATGTGTACCTCCTTGAATCGTTGCAGATGGTACTCCGGACAGAGGGCGCGGCACGGCTGCAGGGCGGGGGGCGGCGGGGGCGAACCCGGCGCCGGCGGGGCGGGGGCTGACCCGCCTACCAGCTGCATGCACACCTAGGGGCAGGAGGCTTTTAATCACTTACAGGCTTTAGTGTACGAACTGAGTGCACGCTCGACTTAAGGTTGAACTGGCCGGTCACTTCTCCATACAAACGTCGTAGGGTGATCACTCCCTTATTTGAGATTTTAGGTCCAGCCTTAAGCATAATACCGATTGATATCGTCATTATCTAGGCTAGTATGATGCCAAAATTTTTAAAAGATAATTATGTTGTAAGTTATGAGCCTCGAAAACTTTATATAAAAATGTTTCGAGGCTCATAATTCTCAAGTTAATTATTTTAATAAAATTCCGGCATCATACAAGCCTAGATAATGACGAGATCAATCGGTATTATGCTTTATATTGGACCTAAATCCTCACATAAGGGAGTGATCACCCTACAACGTTTGTATGGAGAACGGGCCGACCAGTTCACCCTTAAGCGTCCAGCGGGGCGGGTGGCGGGGCGTTCAGCGTTCGTGTTAAACAGATACAGGGGAGCTCGTTTGCGGTGAAACGGGCGTAGAGCGTGGCGTCGCGTGCCAGTCAATACAGCTTGTGTTTTGCAGCGGTGACTAAAGCGTGTGCGCCATGTCATTCAAATGTGACCACTAACGCTAAGCGCGCACTAAGGTCACTGGGCGAACGCTCTTTCGCCGCTTACACGCAACGCTGAACGCTCCGCTAGACGCTTTTTCATTCAGGCCTTAGCGTTAGATATAAAAACGCTACCAAGCTACCAAGTCAAACCTAAACTTGTCGTCTATTTTGAATAGAAATAAACTTAAGACGCTGTCAAATGCTGAACTTTTATCACTATCGGATTGCGTAGGAGTGATAAGATGCAGCGATGGTGAAATCGCGATCAGTTAAGTAAAATCCGAAAGTAATTAATAACACAAAACAAGTGACGTAAATCTAAAATGTAACTTTTCTTGTCCCTCTTGTTATGGTTTTTACTATTCAATTAATATATTTTTATACATAGAAAAAAGAGAAAAAATAGCAACTCTCTCTCTCTGATCTACGATAGAATAGAATTTGTAGTTTTTTGCATCGAATAAAAGTGGAACCAAATATTGCATCATTATTTATTAATGCCGAGCAAACTCCACCAAGCTTATAATTAGTAAAAACAGGTTTGATTACAAAAAATCCGGAGTACCTAATATTGTGTATACCTGCTAAAGCTACAGCGGAATGAATTGCGCCTTGTTATAGCCCTCTTTACGGGTCACTGCAACCTGAACTACTTTGCACAAAACGGGAGCAACAGACAGTCCTCTATGTAGAGGCCGTATGCGTGAAGAAGAGACCGTGGAACACGTCCTATTGCACTGTGAAGCCACGGAACAAATAAGAGTTGAAACGGGTCTATGTGAGCCATTCTCACCAAGGAAATCCTTTCCACCACCACACACGTCACTGGAGCAGCTATGCCAGCGACCCAGAGTCCTTCTCCGCTACGTTAAGAAGTTGGGATGGCTTGGTTAGAAGCTGGCGGGGGAAATGCACAATACACTCCAAGCGGGACGTCAGTGCAGGACATATCGCCCCCAATTAGAATAAGAATTACAAAATCACAAATATAGGATGGGAAAAATTTAAGTCATGTGCGGGATTCGAACCCGCGTCCATCCACCAATTGAGCCGGGGTATGCTCTAACCAATTGAGCTAACATGACATGACGGCATAACTCGAATCTTTCCTATCGATATCGTCATTATCTAGGCTTTTATGATAGCAAAATTTTAAAAAGAGAATTAAGTTGCAAATTTTGATCCTCGAAAACTTTATAGAAAATGTTTCAAGGCTCATAATTCTCAAGTTTATCATGTTATTAAAATTTCGGCATCATACAAGCCTGGATAATGACGAGATCAATCCGTATTATGCTTAATTTAAGACCTAAAACCTCAAATAAGGGAGTGAACACCCTACGGCGTTTGTATGGAGAACGGGCCGGCCAGTTCACCCTTAAGATATATATATATATATGATAGTCTAGTTAAAACTCACGGTGGACAATTTCTTCTGCTTTCTGTAGACTTGAAGCTGCCTTCTATGCACCTCCGGCAACCGTCGGTACATAGCCATCAGCTTGCGGTCCACTTCGTTCAGACCCATGTCCACGCGTTTCCTGGAAAATTATCCAATAATTATTTATATTATATGGCTCATATTGCCATGCAAGGCAAATTAGACATGTTTGTTATAACAAACCAGTAGAATGCGTTACTAACCTCGCCTCCAGATCGTTCCCTCTTGGCTTGGTCGGCCAGTCGTCGCAATGCTTCAACACTCGATCCATCAGACGTTCAATGGACGCTATGCTCCGCATCAGATGCCTCACCGTCCGACACAGCTCGCCTGGCGCCGCCTATTCAAACATATACAGGGTTATTGGTAAAATGCTAACAACCTCTTAGAGTTGACTTCTGCTTGTCTTAACAAACATTTTGAGATGTTTATTTGTGTTTTTTATGTGTATCTGAAGGAATAAGCACGAGGATCACCTGATGTTAAACGTCTATTGTGCCTGTTAAACGTCATTTTTTATTAATTAGCTCGGTGTAAATATTCAAAACTCTATTCAAAAAGAGCGCGGTCCAGTGTTACCTCAGCGGGCGCTCTTAGCTCGAAAGTAATAAAAAATATTAAATAAGTAATAAATTACAGACACATGAGACTTTTAAGATCAGGTGGTCATCGTGCTTATTCCGTCAAATACTTCTATAAATCATATTTAAACACGTATTTGGTGTAAAATATAAGCAGAATTTATTAAGCACAAGACATGACATAAAAACATTTTTATAAACTAGCAACCGAACACAATGTCAGTCATTTCAATAAATTGGAGTCGGCCAGGATTAGCAATAAGGTTTTAACCCTCCAACACGCCCTCTTAATCCTGGAGGACTTCAAGCATATCTCGTACAAACGACAAGTGCTTACAGCTAGGCAGTGCCTTCGTGAGCACATCAGCAGTCATCTGCTCTGTTGGCATGTACATCAGTTCTAGTACCCTATTCTCAACAGTTTCACGAATATAGTGATATCTAATGTCCACATGTTTTGTTCGCTTATGGAACACTGGGTTACTAGCTAGCTTCGCCGCAGACTGATTATCACTATACAGGGTTACAGTGTGACATTGACCTATCAACTCAGCAAGAACCGCACGGACGTATACCGCTTCTTTGGCAGCTTCAGACAAAGCTATATACTCCGTGTTGGAGGGTTAAAACCTTATTGCTAATCCTGGCCGACTCCAATTTATTGAAATGACTGACATTGTGTTCGACACAATGTCAGTCATTTCAATAAATTGGAGTCGGCCAGGATTAGCAATAAGGTTTTAACCCTCCAACAAATACACATGACCAAAAACAAACAAAATAATTCTCAAAATGTTTGTTAGGACTAGCAGAATTCAACCCTAAGATGTTGTTAGCATTTTTCCAATAACCCTGTATAAAAAAAACTAATTAGAATTTGGTCTCAATAATGCTTTTGTATACGCTCGTGGGGTGCTGGTCTAGAATGTCACCCACGCATCTCTTCCCGTGGGGGTAACATGAGGCGATTAGGGGAAGTTGGGCAAAAACGCCTTATGAGAAATATTACACTGTGATCTACAAGATGCCTGCCAACACGGGGATTATGGCAGACCATCCCCTGAACGGGGGAGGCTGTGTTCAGCAGTGGACAATCCGGCTAGTAAATTACATATATTTCGTAAACATGATAAAACATTTTAGTCCAGTCCAATATATAAACTTGGTTGAACAACTCCCGTAACAAAAGCTTTTTCTTACCCTCTATTGAAGCGCTCGTAGCGAAGTTTACTTAGCTGTTCTTAACCGATCAGCAAAAATAAGCAACGTCCGCCGCGGTCATGACTTGGACGGGTGACCGCTAGTGACATTACTACTGAGCGTGCACGTGCTTCGGAGGGCACGTTAAGCCGTCGGTCCGGGTTGTCGTCTTAGGATGGCAGTCGTTATAGCATGATGGTAGGGCATTATGCGAATGCCGGCCAGGCTAGCTCAAATAGAATATCTGTCGCCAAGCACCTAACGGTATGTTCCGGCAGCTGTCCTTGAGAGCCAATAGTTCTACGTTAGTCTGAACAAAATCTTCGACCACATCATCACTTACCATCAGGTGGGACAGTAAACAAAGGCTAGTCTAATATAAAAAATAGAAATGTAACTTGCCTCGCCTTCCGACCCCCCGGATTCGACCGCCGCCGCCGCCGCCAAAAGCAGTTCTGACGCTGAATCCAGAGACGAGGATGTCGAGAGGCCGAGCGATGCAGTGCCAGACGCCCCGTCCGAGTCGGTCACCGTTAGAAATGAGCCTGGAAAACATTGCTGTATGAGTTACGAAAAGACGATCATGACTTCGTGAGGCCTGTTGCCATCTACGTCGTTCACTTCAAACTTGCGATCTGATCAAATTTATTATAGACTTCAAAAACGTAGGAGTTTTTAAGTTTGTGCAGGACTTTTGAATGGGTGAACTGATTTTAATGATTTTTATTTGAAAGCTAATACTAGTCGTGTGGTCCCGTTTAAATTACATCAAAATCGGTCAAGCTGTTTTTGAGTTACACTACAATAACTAAAAAGTATCTTCCTATCTTGATGATATAGTCATTGACAGTGAATGACAATCGATACCATAAGTAGCAAGGGTCACCAAAATGGATAATTTGTTTTTTACTATAAAATTTAACTGACTTCAACACTCAAATGTGAGAAATAACTTGTCGAAGTCGGTACCATGCGCACGATATTGTGATAATAGGTACTTTTGAACCGTCATGGTAACATATTCAACAAGTTATCTCACACATTTGAATGTTAGTGAGTTCAATTCTTTGAAAAAAAAAAAAAATAATTATATCCACCTTTTATAATGAATAATAATTCCGATTTTGTGATCTAATATCGGTAATCAGTATCGAAATTAAAAACCTCCCGATATTACATGCCATAGTAAGCGGGCAAAAAAAACGAATATTTCAATGATATACAAATGAAGTGTAAGAATTTAGACAACCTATAAATCATTGCAGACTCACAGGCAGTCCGAATGCTCTAGCCCACTACCAGTTGGCATCGAGCCCAGCATGCTGGCAGTAATGCCCCATTCAATTGCAATGCTTATTCGTTGAGCCAAAATAGGTGCCAACCTCATAGGGTTGACTTCTGCTACTCCTAACAAATATTTTTTTGTTTATGTGTATTTGACGGAGTAAGCACGAGGACCACCTGATGTTAAAAGTCTCCTGTGCCTGTAATTTATTAATTAATTTTTTTTATTACTTAGCTCGATGTAAATATTCGAAACCTTACTCAAAGGGAGCGCGGTGCGGTCCAGTGTTGCCGCGGCGGGCGCTCTTGACTCGGAGAGACAAGACTTTTTGTTTTAAGTCAAAACTTAAAACAAAAAGTTTTTCTAATACTGTCTGACACTTTTTAGTTCTGAGTCTCGTAGTAATAGACAATGCCTACTCCGAGCCAAGAGTGCCCGCCGCGGAACACTATGAAACAAGTTTTGAATATTTACATCGAGCAAAGTAACAAAAAATATAAAATAATAAATTATAGTACCACCAACTTAACTGTGCAGTTCTCGAGGGCGCTACTGGTCAAGGAAATCAACTACAAACTGTCACAATTTGAAGGAATGTTGTAGTTCTTTTTTTTGCCGCCTGAACAGATAAGTTGGACTATACAGGCACAAGACATTTTTAAAATAAGGTGGTCCTCATGCTTATTCCGTCAAAATACACAAAAAAAACTCATAATGTTTGTTAGCACTAACAGGAGTCAACCCTAAGAGGTTGTTAGCACATTTCCAATAAACCTGTATAAGGTGCTTACTATCATCGACATCTGCGTTAGTATCACTAAGTTCATCGTCCCCGCACTCCAGCGCCATCGCGCCGTCCTCGATCATTTGCCCTATCTCCTCCACGCTGTCAGGTGGTCTGAAATAATAACAACAGAAAATTTATAGGCATTCTTATAAAATGCACAGTAAACCCGCGGTAATGCGTCAGGGGCCCAATTATCTTAGCTATTCACCAAACGCCACACTACTGTGATGCTTCTGCGATTGAACTGCTGTTAATATCAAATTCGGTAGTCTGCTAATTGCAGCTCCTAATCGCAGTTGTATAGCAATCGCGTCGCTATCGTATGGCTGTGCTTTGCAAATGTTGCCACTGAAATAATAATGAAAACTTCTATCAATCAAGCATCAGTCAAAACATCAATACAGTGGTTTCCTAGCATTAAATAAATATAATTATTTCAATCATTTAGCTATTCTAAAATGTATCTAAAATCTTCCAAAATATTTTATGCCACTGTAGCAACGCAATCGCAACAAAATAGCTTACGGCATACTGAATTAGTATACTGAAGCGCTCGTAGCGAAGTTTACTTCGCTGTTCTCAACCAATCACCAAAGTTAAGCAACGTCGCCCGCGGTCATGAGTTAGATGGGTGACCGCTAGTGACATTACTACTGAGCGTGCACGTGCTTCGGAGGGCACGTTAAGCCTTCGGTCCCGGTTGTTGTCTTAGGATGGCAGTCGTTATGGTAGAGCATTTTGCTAATGCCCGCCTGGCTAGCTACCACCCTAGAAAATCTGTCGCCAAGCACGTAATGGTGTGTTCCGGCAGATGTCCCTGAGAGCCAGTACTTCTAGGTTAGCCTATATAACATCTTCGGGCACATCATCACTTACCATCGGGTGAGATAGTGATCAAAGGCTAACCTATCAGGCATAAAAATAAAAAATACCAAATATGTCAAAAACTATTGATAGCATGCCACTGACTTGCGATCGAACCTAAATAGCGGGCAGACTACGGATACTGTCTAAAACTACACTTTTCATACAATTATCTGAAATGATCTTTTGCAAGGCCAACACAGCCTTGCAAAAGATCAGGGGCCCGATAGTCCAATTAATTAAGAAAGGCGGACTATAGAATACTGCCAGTAGTCCAAGGCTTGGGGGTAGAACGATGGACCTGCGGCATGGCATAGCTATTACCGCTTGGCTACCATTGCTTTACAGTCGTCTTAGGGATCGCAGTTTTTTTTTATTGCTCCAGGTCCATCGTTCGAGCCCCACCGCCGGCTTGAGCTTCACCGCATGGTAGAAGTGCATTTTGCGATTGCACGCCGGGCTAGCTACCACCCTCAAGTAGAAAATCTGTCGCCAAGCATTTAACGTATTGTTCCGGCAGCAGTCATTGAGAGCCAGTGAAATTACAGGCACATGAGACTAAACAACTATGTCTCAAAGTGACGGGCGCAGTTCAATTCGTGACTTGTGACGAAATGCATCTGTTGTAGGCAGAGGTTAGTCCGCTTAGCATAAGTTTGGCCCCGAGCTTGTTCCGTCACAATAACATAAAAAAGCCGCGTCGGATAATCCGATTTGTCGGTCTATAGAATCCCGCCAGTAGTCCGAACCTAACAAACAGAGTTAGTTATTTTCTAAAAAGTTTTTGACTCCGAGTCCCTCATCCGTGGGAAGGTACCCTTAGTTGCAGACCCTGGGTTGTGCCAATCAGGTGACAAACCAAATAGGCAATACAATGTAGACCAGTAAATAAAATTACAAGTAAATTGATTAATGATTCATCCAAATTATACTATTCTAGCTCTGAAGGTAATATGGTGCCACCCAGACCCCTTCGCACGTGTTAAGATGTTACTAACTTTGCTCCGGTGCCATCGCCTTGCTGTAACTCCCCGCTCGCAGTTTCTGGTTCAACATCATTTGACGGCTGAAACAAACGAATTTAAAAAATATTAATTGGTTCGGGAAATATAGATTAGGCAGGGTTAGAGGCTCGAGCAGTGAAAGGGAGCATTGATGCATCATAAAGAGGCCCCTTAACCTTACTCACTGGGTTGCAAGTCCCAGGCACCTTGATTTGGGCCTCTTCCTCTGCAACGCTATGGACCCGGCACCCGCACGGTGAATCCGTGAAAGTTTTTTAAATGTCAAATAGTTAACTCTATTTTATAACATCCCACTTGACCTACTTGTCTTAAAATGTCCCCGAAAATTATGAAATTTGTCTCGAAATTGAGGAAAACGTAACAGGGTTCACGAACAGGAATTTCGCTATTGTGCAAGCTTTTCGAAGTTATTTTATAAGTTGGCGTCGACAGGACCACTACGTCCTAGTTATAAATGCAATTCTATTGTTATCATTATCGCAGATGACAATGGGTTAAATCATAACGAACAAAGACTTCAAATGCCAATAGTTCAAAGATTCCGACCAGTTTCGGACTGTTTAGAAGTCATTCGTCAGGGAGTCAAGATTGCGCGAAGCGACGAGCACGGACCTCAGCGCGTAATTGATCAGTTACGCGTTGTTTCCCAGACGAAGGACTTCAAAACAGTCCGAAACTGGTCGGAATCTTTCCGGTAAATATAACGCGGGTCCTAGCCGGTTCCTAATAAGTTAATATGGATAAAACTCGCGATAGTTTCCAAAGTGAAGTATATGTAAATTGTTGATGTATGATGCAGTATATGAAAGCAGTGCCCTGAGCATAAAGAATATCGGTCGTTGACCCCCTTATCTTCCAGAACGTCTGTGCAGGCCCCCAGTTTGTTTAATAATAAATTAACTTAACAAATGGCAAATTTACTAATTATACGAGTCACAACGGGACTCTTAAGCAACCATGGTCGAAGAAACTTGATTGAAACACCAAGATTAGTCAAAATTACGTGCTGCTTTTAAAAGTACGCCAATAAACGTGTTCTCATTTCCATAAAGTTCAAAATACTCTGTACAAGTACAATAAAAATTTATAAAGAAGTTTACAAGTTGACATCTCATAGTACGGAGTCGACAATCAGTATTTGCAAACATTACAAAATTCCTGAGGAAGTTGGTATTTCGTCATCCAGACCAGACATATTTTTATACTCAAAAAATCTAAAACGCATAGTACTTATAGAACTTACTGTGCCGAGGGAAACAAACATACCTAAAGACCACACAATAAAAACAAACAAATATTATGACCTAACAAATGACCATATTAACCAAAAACGGTTATGTGGGTTAGTTTATATGCTGTAGAGGTTGGAGCAAGGGGTATACCAGCGAAATCCCTATATAACCTACTTAAAGACCTTGGCCTACCAAGAACGACTGTAACTTCCATCCTAGAACGTGTATCTAAGGCGGCATTAGTAGGATCTTATCAAATTTGGTTAGGCAGGGGAGGAGGCTCGAGTGGTGAAGGAGAGCATTGATATATCATAAAGGGGCCCCTTAACCCTACTCCTGGGTTGCAAGTCCCAGGCCCCTCTAGCCTCTTCCTCTGCAACGCGATGGACCCGGAACCCGCACGGTGAATCCATGGAATGCTAAGTAATTCGTCTCTTCCACGCTGTCATTAATTCGCTTGGTACAAGGGCGGTGTAAACTTACCTTTTCAGCATCAGGACTCCCATCGGGCTTGTTACCATTGAGCTCATTGACCGCTTGCATCAAACCGAAGAATGAAATCCTACTATGTATAGACCTGTAACAACAAACAATATTAATCATTGCGCTTCATACATAAGAATTTAATTAATAATAGTACATTATGCAACAAGAGCGCGAAGTTGTTTCTTACAACCGAGATGGGTTTTACCTAAATGGAGTAGAGATTGTAATAAACAACGCGCACGAGTTTCATATGACATTTTTCAACACATTTGCGAGGAACGAATACGAAAATTTCGATACGAAAATATTTTCTTGATCTTTTTGATGGCAATAATAATCTGATTAAGAAGGTTTATAATTAAATGTTCTAAAGTTCTACTTCAGTAGGTAAAAAACTCTATGGTTTCTTTTTAATATGAAAAACTAACGAAACAAACTACAATCTCCTTGGTGAGAAGTGAGGAAAAGTTGCTTTTTCTATTTAAAACACTAGTATGGTAAGGTAAAAAAAGCACTAGTGCGTAATAGACTATATTATGACACTAAAATCGGCCCGTTACGAGCGAGTGTGTTGAAATCATCATTTATATAATTTAATTAATTAACATCTCCTCATCATAAAGAAGTGCTTTTTCAAACACTTAACTCTCGGAATGATGTCGCTACCCTTCTATATTTCTAAATATTATTACAAGCACTATCGCGAGCTAAGCGAAAATCATATTTACTCATTGTTCAAAATTGTTTTCCGAACTCTTAGATGCATATGTCAATTTCCGAACAGCAAAAATTGTATCATCTGTTATGAAGCAGTGATTGCTCAGTGGCATTGGCTATGGACTGCCGCGCAGCAGGTCCATGGCTCGTCTCCCGCCGCGGACTTGATCTTCACCGCGTAGTGGAAGGGCATTTTGCGAATGCCCGCCTGGCTAGCGACCACCCTCAAGTAGAAAATCAGTCGCCAAGCACCTAAAATTGTGTTCCGGCAGCAGTCCTTGACAGCCAGTAAAATTACAGGCATATGAGATCTAACAACTGTACGTCTCAGTATGACGGGCATAGTGCAAATCGTGTTGACGAAATGCATCTGTTTTAAGCAGAGGTTAGTCCACTTAACATCAGTTGGACCTCGATTTGTTCGAAAACAAAAAAAAATCAAAACGAACGCTCTATGTATATAAATAAAATTATTCTATAGTTACCTAAGCACTTGTTTTCTTTGCTGTGCACAGAGCGTTCTAGGAGTGAGACAGTCGCAGCGATGTTTGTAACTCGACCAAGCGCTTACTGCAAATATAAAATAACACAGTATTAAAATAAATAATAATTTAAAATAGCCTTTAATCTCTGATTTTGTGTTTTCATTTCTTACTAACTAGCCGTATTACTAATTTTCCAATTTCTAAGACTTAATTCTATTTTACACGATATGCTCAAAAAAATTGGTAACACCAGCATTAATTATCCATCAGGTGGTCTTCCCTGGGCATAGGCCTCCTCTAGAATTCGCCATTTATGTCTGTCCATTGCTAATAGGCGCCATCCTTGTGGTAGGTAAAGAAAATCAAGAGACTTAAATGGCGTTGCATTGGACATGTGGTTAGATCTACCAAAGAAAAATGGACCAAAGAGGTTATATCCTGGTACCCCAGAGATGTAAAGAGAACAAGAGGACGGCCACAAAGAAGATTGGAAGACCACAGTATTAAACACAATTTAAAATATTACCATATAAGGCCAGCCAAGAGCAAGTCGGACTCTTACACTGAGGTTTTCTCCCCGAAGTCAGCCCTGGATCACTCCATTTACACTCACTTTAGGTACAAAGCTACAGGTACATCGGCGGGATTATTGTACGGTGCGTGTTGCGTCAGAAGAGATCAAAGCTATGCGTGCACATGCGATAGACAGAGAGACGCCTTCCAGGGAATATAAATATTAGGTACTCAGTGGTTTGCAAGCTGAAGTGCACTTTATTGCTTCGCGTCTAGAGTTGCTTATTTATTAGAACGGCTTTGCGAAGTGATCCTTCTTTTCCTTTTTATTCTGTGCCGAAGTACATATACTGTGTGTAATATGTTGATTAATTTGAAATTGAATATTTAACATAGATACAAGTTTAAAATAGCCTCTAAGCTTAGGGATACAATAAACCAATAGGAGAACTTTACAATATATTTGTTCAAGTATTTATGTTATAAATTTATCAATAATACCCAGTAGAGTGTTTTGAAGCGTTCGAAGCGATGTTTGCTTAGCTGTTCTTAACCGATCAGCAAAGTTAAGCAACGTTGCGCGCGGTCATGAGTTGGATGGGTGACCGCTAGAGACATTACTACTGAGCGCTTCCGTGCTTCGGAGGGCACGTTAAGCCGTCGGTCCGGGTTGTCGTCTTAGGATGGCAGTCGTTATAGCATGGTGAAAGGGCAATTTTCGAATGCCCACCTGGCTAGCTACCACCCTCAAGTAGAAAACCTGTCGCCAAGCACCTGACAGTGTGTTCCAGAACATGTCTTTGAGAGCCAGTAATTCTAGGTTAGCCTGAACAACATCTTCGACCACACCATCACTTACCATCAGGTGAGATAGTGGTCAAAGGCTAATCTAAAAGGCATAAAAAAAGTTTTTATTATTCGCAATAACAAAACCGTTTGTAATGTAATCCGCCGAGCAGGCGTTATTGCAAACATAACAATATTAAAATTATAAGTTTGCGTCATCATTCACAAGTATAAAACCAATTGCAAAATTAGTCTTGTTTGTAGTACAACGTAAGTTGCACTATAGATGTCGCTCCATCCCAATACGGTGGTTAAATAAAGAATGAGAGGAAATATTGGAGTTATGAGTCAAGCAATCTTTCAATCAGAGGATACCCCGGCTATAGGGGTGGATGGATGCGGGTTTGAATCCCGCACATGACTGTACTTTTTTCTCTCGTAAATTTGTAATCTTGTAATGTAATCTGCCGAGCAGGCGATATTGCAAACATAACAATATTAAAATAAAAACCGTATGACTTACGATCGTGCGGGCGGGACCGATGCGCCATATGCCGCAGTCGGTCGCCGGTGGGGGCGCGTTGATGCGGCGCAAGGTAACTCTGCAGGCGCGCTCGCGCTTTGTTCAGCCACGGCGTCGCACCCTCTCGGGCGCTCATCATCTCAACCTGGGAAATAGACCGTATGTTGCGGTCATTAGGTTGCTTTCTCATTGTGTTAAATCAACTGGCCAATCTATACTTATAATAAAACAACAGATCCGATTTTGTACATAGATGATATTAAATAAAAATTGAGAGTGAGAGAGAAAATGTAGCTGGCACTAATTCCATAACTATATTTTTTATTATTTTTGTCTGTCAGTCTGTCTGTATCCCGGCGCGTATCTCCAAAACTACTGAATGGAATTCAATGGAACTTAACACGATTTGAGTTCATACTACGAAGAAGGTAATTTTATATTAAGATATTTTTTTATAAATTCGGAATTCAAATCGCAACAAACTACTTTAATATCTAAGTGCTGATATCACAGAAGTCAGAATAGAATATAACAATTGTATTATTAGACTAGTCAATATTTTAATGTTGCATGATTGTTGATTTTATTATGAAAGGAATAAGAACCATAACATAGTTTAAGCAATTTTATATGAAGATTTTTTTTTATAAATTCGGAATTCAAATAACAACAAACTACTACAATATCTAAGTGCTACATATAACAGAAGTCAGAATAGAATATAACAATCTAATTATTAGAATAGTCATCCCAAGTGTTACACCAATGTGGATTTTATTTTAAACGAATTAAGAACCATACCATAGCTTAAAGAATTTTAAATTAACAGATTATAAATTCATAATTCAAATCGCAACAAACTACTCAAATATCAATGTGCTCATATCATGGAAGTTAGAATAGAATATAACATAAAAGTAGCTTCTGCTACACTTACCCTAAAATTGATGGTAGATACAGCTCTGTAATTTTCCAAAAGCCTCATGAATCGGTCTATGGCATATCTGAAAAAAAAAGAACAGAATACTTGCTTTAACATTAATTGTGCGAACCCCGAAGGAACTTACTTAACTGCTGTCTTCTGGAAAATACAACCTGGGAGTTTTCGAACTCAAGGTAAAAAGCTCCTTTCTGAGCTATGCTTTACTAAGAGTGCTTCACCGCAGACCACAGCGTTGCTTAATATGAGATAAACAGTGCTCAAATGTGAATAATTAGTTTGCAGGTATGGCAATCGCGAACGAAGTCGCAAGTAGAGCTAGTAATAAATATAATTAAAAAGTAAGAGGGAGATAGAAGAAACTTGTCTTTTTGGTTCGAGCGCATTTATAACTGGAAAGGTCTCAACATATTAATTAATGTACTTACTAAATCATGTCTAACTAAAAAAAAAACTTAAAATTTGCTAAAAAAAAAAGAAACTAATCCAATGTTCCGCTACCATTAGGCAGTGTTCCCAAAATGCTGGCCGCATTGCCACGTTGTATGGCAATGCTTATCCTCTGTGCAAAGTATATGCCAGCATTTTGGTCATAAGTAGCGTCGACATGTCTTACATCTTATAAAACAAACATTAATTTTAACAACTTCTACACAATTTAAATTTGATCCACCTATGTTAATGGACTGTTTATTTTGATAGTGGACATTTTACATACATATAATCACGCCTGTATTCCCCGAAGAGGTAGGCAAAGGTGTGTAGAGACCCACGTTTAGCCGATTGGGTTTTCGACCCATATAATAGGGAGCGAGCCTATTCCTCTTCCTCAAGCACAGTTTCAGGGTCATACAAAATGTTTTCTCTAACACACTGGACGAAACACAAGAATATATTACGAATAATATGTTTACGCTAACTACATTTAAGACAGGAACACAAGAACGTATTGTATGAAACCCTGGCAGGGCACTAAGATGATATACAGCCCTGTTGTGCGTCTAATGCACACAACACCCTACTCTCACATCCACAGAAGTTGCATGATGCTCATTTGGCACACTTTTCCTCTAGTCGCCTCTTACGACACCCACGGGCAGAGATGGGGAGGTGACATTCTAACCTGGCACTCCATGGGTAGATACTGTCACAAATCACTATACTCATATAAAGAAATATGCAATATTGACTATATATAGTGAAAATTTTACAAACCGTGTAGGGACACATGCAACCTGAGCGCAAATTGCTGATATTGCAAAAGTCACCTCATGCGCTCAGTTGCCCCCCCCCCCGCGTTTGTACCGAGCTTCCGTACTTCAGCCCACCTTATTAGTATACATACATACATAAAATCACGCCTCTTTCCCGTAGGGGTAGGCAGAGACCACGGATTTCCACTACTACGATCCTGACATATCTCTTTCGCTTCATCTACACTCATCAATCCTTTCATACATAAGCGTCGGTTTAGGGTACTTTTGACCTGGCCTTTTTTCAGAACGTCTTCAATCTGATTTCGGAACGTTCGCCTAGGTCTTCCCCTTCCAACAATTCCGTTCACTTGTCCCATGTATACCTGCTTAGTCATTCTCATTTCATTCATTCTCTCCACATGTCCAAACCATCTTAACATACGTTTCTCGATTTTTGTCACTACACCCTCATTCACACTACATCGTTCCCTTATCACACTATTCCTTATCCTGTCTTATTAGTATAACCTTTTATATAACTAAAATAGTAATTCTGCCGGATAATAATTAATGGTGATCACCGAAATGTAGAACTTTGATTTACCTTTCCCAGTAGACAGTCAAGAACACGCATAAGGAAGAAATAAGGGCGCATATATAAACCTTGATAGGTGACGTGCGCCACGAGAAAAGATAACGATTATAGAACCTAACAAACCGCATGTAACCAGTTAAAAACAACAAAAAAGATACTCACATGGGTGTTGATGGCTTCTCGTACTTCCTACAAAGACAGATTTGGCCGATGATTAGTTCATTTATTTCACTACGCTCGGCTACTCGATCTAATTGCTCCTGGATGATGGCAAACGTACCTGTTGAAACAAATAAAATGACTAGAGATAAGAATTATATAGCATGCCATGGATGCAACATGTGGGTACGGTGTTCATCGGGTTGCAGAGGAAGAGGGTCAAGTCAGTCCTGTCAGTCAGTTCCTGGTATATAATATGTAAAAGCGTGCAATTCAAGCCATATATGAAATGAATCCTAGGGAATCTCCGAGGATCTTTTTAAAGAAATTGATAATTTAAATTGTGTTAAGTTCGATGAAATGTTCGTAAATGTAATGGTCAAAAACATTGACGGGTGCTACATGTACATTGGACATCATTTTCGTCTGGAGAAGGGTTAATGGGACTTTTTTTTTTATGTTATTGTGACGGAACAAGCTCGAGCTTGTTCCGTCACAATACGTTACCTGATGTTAAGCGGACTAACCTCTGCCTATAACAGGTGCATTTCGTCACGAATTACGATTTGCACTACGCCCGTCACCTTGAGACCTAGTTCTTAAGTCTCATTGGCCAACAGTCCCATAAGACTTGAATGGATTTGAACCATGGACCTGCTGCGCGACAGTCCATAGCCAATGTCACTGAGCCATCTCTGCTTCAAAATTACTACTGAGCCTTTTTCATGTCACTTATGCTCTGCTCTACTCCTTGAGCCTCTGCTTCCGACCAAACATGGTAATATCCTACACATGCCGCATTGGCAACTAATTCTACCATGGATGTAAAAGTTATTACATCTTTTAGAATGTTGTAGAGAGATAATGCTGTTATACCCTTTGCCATAGAACATATAATAATACTACGTATAGAATGGACACTCCTCACACCCCCACCAAAACGCGCCTTCCTCACCCCGCCGCCGATTCTAATAATAATAATAATAATAATTCTTTATTGCAGACACAAGATCCATAGACACACGATTAAACATACACATAATGTATACTTAAAAATTAAAAAAAACATAAATGATAATAATAAAATATACAATAAGTATTTATTTATTAGGTCAATTTTTTTTTTATATAGCTAAAATTTGTAGCCATCGTCCATACATCGGCGTCAAAAATATTCTATCTGAGAGACTCTTTATAATAGAATTTTTACACTTCTCAACTCTGGTCAGAAAAGTAGCAATTCGGTTTTTTTGTATGGCATTGAAGGAGTTCACACGTGCATTAAAGAACATACCGGATGCACTACAGTAGCGCTCCAGCCCCATGAGTTGCCTAAAGATGTTGTTATAGGCCACTCGAATGCCGTCATGTGCTTTCTTAGTGTAATTTGTCCAGAGTTGACAGGTGTAAAACGTTTGACAGTAGGATTTAAATAAGGTAACCTTCACGTCGGAGGAGGACTTACAAAACTTTCTAAATATCATGTTGCCCACTACACACAAAGCTCTTCTCTGTCGTTCAATGTCGTTATCATCTTTTCTCCTCGACGATAAGACGTGGCCAAGGTACTTAAAGCTTTCCACTACCTTAATAGGCTGCTCGTTGAGATAGACACAGGGAACACTTTCGGGTCCCTTTCCAGATCTAAATACCATCATTTCCGTTTTTTTAACATTATATATAAGGCTATGGTCCTTGGCATATTTTTCGCAAATAGAAATTAACCTTTTCAAACCTTTAATTGAGGGGCTGAGCAGCACCATATCATCGGCATAGCTCAGATTATTAACATACCTGTTATCTAATCTGAGCCCAACCGGTGTGCTACTCAGCTCCACAATCAAATCATTCATATAGGTGTTAAATAGATCTGGAGAGGTAAGCCCCCCCTGTCTCACCCCACAGGACAGCCTAAAACTGTCAGATAACTCCTGTCCCCATCTTATGTTATTGACTTGATTGCGGTACCAATACCTAAGCAAGCCAACAACATCATCCGGAACACTGGTATCCTGCAACTTATGCCATAATAGCTCATGATTTAGTGTATCGAAAGCCCGGCTTAAATCTAAGAAGCACGCAAATACACTGGTCTGACCACTGTTATAGTAATCTACTACTTGTTTCAACGAAAAAATCGCCATGTCAGTTGAAATTTGGGGGCGAAAACCGAACTGTCCGTCGTCAATCGATAATGAAGGTATCAAGTTTTTGTGTATGACACGTTCGAGTACCTTGGCCACTATGGTGGCAAGCGAAATTGGCCTATAATTAGTCATGCTCGATACATCCCCGGTTTTGTTTTTAGTAATGGGCACAACAATAGTGCGTATCATGTCACGAGGCAAGTAAGAGTGCCCCAGACAGAGATTAAAAAGCTTGGCAAGAACTTCACATATATGCTGGCCTGCATGTAATAAATGCTCCACACTTAGCTCGTCATGACCCGGAGACTTACCACGTTTCATGTTCTTTAGTATTTTCTCGATATCGTTGGGTGTTACAGTTACGTGATGAGTCAGCGTGCCACCCGCGCTCTCACCTTTACAGATTTTCTTACTCACTAAATTGGCGGAATCAATATTAAAATAATTTCTAAATAAATTTGCAATATTTTTTCTATTTTCTTCACCTTCGATATTATTTGGTATACTACTTTTAGTGTCTAATTTTTTGGTCTCCTTCCAAAATTGAACAAAATTTTTTGCTTTGTTATGCCTGGCCAGCATATCCATTTTTATAGTTTGCTGGTTATTTTGAATAAATTTAATAGCCGCCTTAAACTCTCTGCGAGAGGCACACATCCTGTCATAATAATTACCCGAACAAAATCTCCCACATAACACCCATTGCTGAAAGTCCAGTCTAGCCTTTATATGTAACTCCCGTACGTGAAAATTCCAACCTATTAATCTATTCTTTGGTTTCTTAACATTTACGCAACGAACCGCCGAACTACGTAATATTTCTATAACATTACTATAAAATATGTCAATTTTTTTAAAATGTTCTATATTTGTGCAGTTTACAGAATGGTCCTTCTCTATACGAGTACAATCTAAATTATAGTTATTAGTATTGCATAATAAGTTATATAAATTTTCTGTACATAGCTTACAATATAAGTCAATTTGTGCTCGATCACGCACGCCCCACCTATATCTGTTTTCCAACTCCGTATTGAATAAAGCAGATTTAGACCTTACAAGGTTAAAATTACATTTAATCATAAGCGGAAAATGATCGGACCAGAGCGCGTCATATTGTATATATATATCAGTGACAAGTATAGCTGCGGCAGCTGTCGTAACACAATGATCTAGCCACCTACATGTGCCGTGCGCTTCACTCACATAAGTATAGGTATCAGATGCAAGCCTCAGTTGATCTAAACACTGCAAGGATTGTTCGCTACAGTAATCCGCCAGCTCTTTTCCAAAAAGAGTACCAGGGTGCGCGTTAAAGTCACCTAACATTATTACACATTCAATATCTGAACTCTCAATAATGGCACTTATTCTGAGCTGTCGCTGAGCTGACTTGAGTACGGGACGCGCAACTCGCGCACATAGACGTGACGACGAAGCGTGACGATTGTACGAGTATTAAAAGTTGAGAATGTGGTAATCTTGTGCTGTTTACGGTTGCTTATCAACGAAACAAGAAATATGATAGGAGTTTTTATAGATTCCCTAAGGATAAAACGAGGTAAGTCATTCATGGTAACCTACACTAAGTACCTACCTATTTGTCGTTCTTGAGTTATCCAGTAGGTAACTTATAAAAACCGGTAATTTACAGTAGGTACCTATTGAAAAAAATACAAACATAATACTTTTTCTATATATTTTGTTCAAACTGCTATTCGAATAATGATAATTTTAGAAGATTTAGGTTTGCAAAAAATATCCATGGATATCGACTTCGTTTGCAGCGAAACAAGTGTCTTTGTAACCTATACCTACCATAGAGAAAAGCAATACACATACCGACCTTCGCCACAGTTGTCACGCGGCACACTTCATGATTGTTTATTATACGAGAAGAACATATATTATGATTGTATTTATTATCATTACTTGTATAAAATGTGAACTTGGAATCATACTTTTTGTATAGAGTAGGTATCTATTAATACTACTTCGTACATGGAGTTGGATTTTTGTGCTTGTAAATGTTTCTGAAGGTAGGTAAGATAAACTACGAAATCTAATAAGTCATATTAACAGCACCAAAAGATTGTCAGGTTGGTAAGTACAACAATGATTTATACGATGACAACCTTAGACTTCACGCACACATTTACGCGTGTACAAAAACAACATTTGTGTAGCGTCTGTGTAATAGGTAGTTAGAACGCGGCTTTTGTATAGAGAATGAGTCGAGTGTCCAGGCTGTGCCTTTGCTCCGCATTCTATACCAATGCAGGTGACAATGCAGCAGTACTATACAATTTCCAACGTCCTCTAATAAAAGGGCTGGCGGCAGCAACTCTAAGGAAAATATATTTATACTAATAATAAAATTATAATATAAAATCTATACTATTCTGATTTATATATTGTTCTCAATAGCATTGCCAGTAAAACTATTGGGAATTCACTTCCTGGTAGAATTTATTTGTTTTGGAATTTACCTTCGTGTGAGAACAGTATCCGCTGCAGACGGGGCAAGTCCCACTCGGAGGGAGGTGCGGTCGAATCGCTCCTCAGTTTTAACGCTCTCATCACGTGTGCTGCTAGCGGGACAGTGTTGCCACCTATGAAGCAAATTAATTTCTATTAGAAAGCTAGATTTATTTTATTTATTTGATTATAGGCGAGCAGCGTAATGCTGATGTGCCTATATCATACTGTGTCGAAATATATATATATTTTTTATCCACACATTTTTTATTTAGCACTTTACAAATGGGCAAGAGATTTTTAAAACAAGATATCATAAGGAATTTTTTAAAGGATTGTGTCAAGCCCCATCTGGTGTTAAGCAGTAACCTCTGCCGAAAACAGATACAATTCATTGTAAGTGATGAATTGCCCATGGGTGCCGGGCTATAGTGTCACACCCCCCAACCCTACCCGTGGGTGACGTAAGAGGCCTCTAAGGGTAACACAGCAGAAGGTGGGCAGAACTTTCTGAGGAACTGATATACTGCGATCCCCCAGCCACCTGCCAAGCGTGGGGATTATGGCAAACCCCCCCATATTGGGTAAGGCTGTGTTCAGCAGTGGAGTATCCGGCTGATATTTGAACTGCACTGCACCCATCACCCCAAGTCTAAGGGTGATGGCCTAAGACATAAAATTCACGTGCCTGTAATTTCACCGGCACTCATACCCAAACCGCATCCGCAATGTGAACATTAATACCTTGGGTAGAAATAAGTATATATTGATATTTGGCCGTTTGGTACGCCTAGCTGGTTAGGTGTCTCGGTCGGTACTGCTCATTAGACGTATCGCGCTGTTAGACGTGCTATGTTTTTCTAGGATGAGGTGTTGTTTCATCAGGTATATTTAATATTTGTCTCTCGTAACAGGAACAGAGCCACTTGCAATCCGTCGAGATTTTTTACAAAAAAATGGCACTGACTTCAACACGAATGGTAATAAATAATAATGTGTGAGATAACCTTTTTTTTTTATTGTGACGGAACAAGCCCGAGGCCCACCTGATGTTATGTGGACTAACCTCTGCCTATAACAGATATATTTAGTCGACGAATTGCACTGTGCCCGTCACACTGAGACGTACTGTAATTTTTCTGCCTCTCAAGCACTGCTGCCAGAACACACTGTTAGGTGCTTGGCTACAGATTTTCTACTTGAGGTGGTCGCTAGCCAGGCAAGTATTCGCAAAATGCCCTTCCACCATGCGGTGTAGCTCAGGCCAGTGGTGGGATTCGAACCATGGACCTGCTGCTCAGCAGTCCATAGCCAATGCCACTGAGCCATCATTGCTTGACTCAATTTGTTGTAGTCGGTACTATGATGGTTCAAAAGTACCTATTATCACAAAACTGTGCGCATGGTATCGACTTCGACAAGTTATTTCATACATTTGAAGGTTGAAGTCATTGCCATTTTGTGCTAAAAAAAATATTTTTACCAGTTTTAGTGACCCTTGCTACTTATGGGATCGATTGTAATTCACTGTGAGTGATTATATCATCAAGATAGGAAAATACTTTTCAGTTATTGGAGTGTAACTCAAAGACGGCTTTACCGATTTTGATGAAATTTAAATGGCGTATGGTCCCATTTAAATTCCAAGCAAGCATCAGCTTTCAAATAAAAAAAGAATCATCAAAATCGGTCCACCCAGTCAAAAGTTATCATAGCTATTACCACTGGGCCATCACAGCTTTAGCTTTTGAACAGTATTTCACAGTGGAACTCACCGTGTGCGAGGGCCCACACGATGTCCCTCAGTAGAGCGTGTATGACGGTCCCGCTGCTGGCCAGGCATAGACACAGCCGACAGTGGCAGCCGAACCGAGCTCGGTAGATCCAATCTTCAGCTACCATTTCTACGCTCCTGAAATGTCAAAAGAAAACCTATTAGCATTGGTTACAATAAAATATGCGCCTTCTAGTAATGATGTATGAATAAAGCCATGCTGCTCATTAGGCGCATTTTTTCTGTCAGTTGAATTTGTTGTGTAATTTTGCCGAGAACTGTATGGCCTCTGTGAAAATCGGGTTGCTACTAATCGAATCGAATCTAGGGTTAAGTACCATATTTTATAAATTTAAGTAATATATTGAATATACTCAATAATAAGAAATTTTTTTAAATATACTCAATATTTTACGAAAACATCAAATTAATATTTTAATTAAACACTTAAAAAATATAAACATATATCTAGTGACAATTCCGCCCAATTTTCCTGCCAAGCCGACGTGACGTCACAAACGCCACGCAGCTAAACCGGAAGAATTTTCGACGCGTTTCGATTCTACACGAAGCATCCTCAGGAGGTCTTGACTTTTCGAGCGCACATCATTCTCGATCGTGCGCTTTTGCGCTTAAATTGGGCGGAATTGTCACTAGATTTTTATATTTTTTAAGTGTTTTATTAAAATATTAATTTGATGTTTTCGTAAAATATTTTAAAAATATTTGTTATTATTAAATATGGATTTCCGCAAAGTAACGCCTGAATCTATTCATTGAATATACTCACATGTTGGTACCGATGAGAGTGTACATGAGGGCAGAGATCTCGCACCAAGAATGGTACACACCGAGCAACCACTCCGGCACGGGTTGGAACACAGGAGGCTCTTCCACTGATACGTCACTGACTGTAAACAATTAAATGTCACGTTCACTCACGTGGTAACTATAAGACTTTCGCCACTGGAACAAATAGTCATAAATATTGAATGGGACATAAAATAAAAACATGTATCATTTTACCTATACAATTTGATCATGCCACATTGGTCGAGGTCATGGGTGGACTGAAGAGACATGTGTCAGTTTTGAAGGACGGGTATTTTCTCTAACTACCCGCATTTGATTTAGATATGTATCGTCTCAACACACAACACTATCAACGTCCAAAGGTTTTAACGAAGGTGAAACGCGTTAGATGCATATTCTTAGCACCTTTTTATGTAATTGTGTACGGTTTTATAATAAAGTTCCCAAAAATATTACAACGTAAAAGTAAAAGACAATGCCTACTCCGACCCAAGAGCGCCCGCCGCGGCAACACTGGACCGCGACGCGCTCCGTTTGAATAGAGTTTTGAATATTTACATGGAAAAAAGTAATAAAAAATATGAAATAATAAATTACAGGCAAAAGAGACTTTTAACATCAGGTGGTCCTCATGCTTATTTACCTCAAATACACATAACAAAAAAAACTATAAAAAAAGTCCATATCAAAATATTTGTTAGGACTAGCAGAAGTCAACCCTAAGAGGTTGTTAGCATTTTACCAATAACCCTGTATACTCCATTTAGCGTACAACCTCACCAATATCATTGGTTTATCAGTCATTGTGGTGCGGGTGCGATGTGCGCGAACGTGTCCGAATTCACTTTACAGTAAAATTGCTTTTTGTAACAAAAATGTTCCACTCACCGCAGACATAGTGCAAGAGAGCTGCTTCCTCCTCGGCAGTGACTGGGGGCTCCTCCGAGTCGAACATGTCGTCGGATGACGATAACCTGAAACAACTTACCAAGGTTTTTTAACATGTTTTTATAACGGAACAAGCTCGAGGCCCACCTGATGAAGCCCAGCGGACTAACCTCTGCCTATAACAGATGCATTTCATCACAAGTCACGAATTGCATTGCGCCCTAGATATAGTTGTTAAGTCTCATATGCCTGTAATTTTACTGGCTCTCAAGGACTGCTGCCGGAACACACAGTTACTTGGCGACAGATTGTCTACTTGGGGGTGGTCGCTAGCCAGGCGGGCATTCGCAAAATGCCCTTCCACCATGCGGTGAAGCTCAACCCCGCGGCGGGATTCAAACCATGGACCTGCTGCGCGGCATTCCATAGCCGATGCCACTGAGCCATCAATGCTTCAATTTAAAATCATTATTAAGTTTAAGCGCCTACGACGCTCTTATGAAGATAGATTACAAATTTTAATATTGAAATATTCTACATTGTACTGCCACATTCGGTATTAAAACATATAGAGCCACTGCGAGAAGTGTTGGCATGAAACTTGGGCCATTCAAATTCCAACTGCGAGATACTGAATTCTCCAGCAACTGTATAAACCTTTCCACTGACGAAGGCAAGCTCTTTCATATTTTTTTGGTATATTTGCAACTACTACTGATTACTCATACAATCATATGCTCTGCGTAGCAGCTCTTTTTGTGACAAATCGTTCACAGTCCAATTTGCTTGGATTGCATTGCCCGTTTCCGTAAGAAGGGCACAATCACACTCAGTTTTTAAAAATAAAGTAAAAAGATTGTACTCCTTGCTTAATAATCCGTCTCTAAAGTTGATTTGTTGAAACTTATTTTTTTCACACACATTATTAGATTATATATATATTTATTTATTATTTATGTATCATATTATATAAGTATATTGTATGTTTGATTAATTTATATGTTTATAGTATAACTACATAGTGTAGGTTACATAAAGTACATTTTAAATTATATAATGATTAATGTTACTATTATGCACAATCGTCATGTATTATGGTTGAATTTCACTCCATGCAAAGGTTGACTGGATGAGATCGCTTTTTGGCGGTAAGACCGCCAATAGTATAAGATTTCTTTATATTATTGTTAATTATGCATTCGTTATTTTGGTGTACAATAAATAGTTATCTATCTATTTATATAAATCATCACTTTCATTTTCATGGGATATAAATCAATGTTGTCACTTAAATCATTGCACAGTACTGAGCACAGATTTTCCCTTTGCACATTATTAGGGTTCCGTACCCAAAGGGTAAAAACGGGACCCTATTACTGAGACTTTGCTGGTCTTCTGTCTGTCACCAGGCTGTATCTCAAGAACGGTGATAGATAGACAGTTGAAATTTTCACAGATGATGTATTTCTATTGCTGCTATAACAACAAATACAATAAAACAAATATTTAAAGGGGGCTCCCATACAACAACCCTTATATTATTGTGTGTGTTGTCTTGCTCGATACTAATAACGGTGACAGGTAGATGCTTTAACTATTCACAGAATATTTAGTTTAATGTTCTCTATAAATATAATTAATTAAAATAAAATAAATAATTAAGGGGGCCATACAAGAAAATACAATAAAAGAGGTTTTCGACGTTTATTTGCTAAAAATAATAATAATGAGAACGAGATAATGGTACGGAACCCTTTGTGCGCCAGTCCCACTCGTACTTGGCCGGTTTTTTATAATAAGACATTTGGTAAAGTAATGCAATCATTAATAGTAGGAAGTATATTGTAGAGAGTATAGTAGATGGACATAATGACAATATCATGTTACAGAATGTACTAAATCAATCAATTTCATTATTTTTTTACGTGAATAGATATATATACACTACATATATACATAACCCTTTTGCCTTATGACTATCATTCATTTTTATTATTCTATACATGTATATTTATCTATATTTTTTCTACTTATTCATTCATTTACTAATATTTTTTTACTGGATTGTTTTAGAAGTCTTTATTATTTGTTTCAATCTTTAAAATTTAGAATTTTTTTAAAGCTTTGTTAAAATGTCGATTGGTTATTTATATTTTGGTAGACTTTAATTTATATTGGTGCTGTGTTCAGTATGGAGTTTATTATTTTTTACTAGTTTTGTTTCGGCGTTGTCGTTGTTTAGTAGGATCAGCGATTCTCTTCATAGTTCTGGTTATCATCAACTACGTAATCAGCAACCTCAAGCAAAGGGCGTATATGAAATTTCACGCCAGAGAAGAAAACATGAGAGAGAGACATTCTAAAATCTAGGCAAATTAAAACAATCATAAATCTGTTACCCGTGAGACAGGCGACCTCATAAATATAATATAATGTTATTCATCTATATTTTATAAAAAAGCAAAAAATTGATATTTTATTTATTTATATATATTATTTTTGTAGCTTATCAATGAACTGTATAAATACTCACATGTCTGGCTCGGGGGTTACAGGGACTCGCTCTTCGGGGAACTCCTCCCTCGCATTTGCCTCAGCCGTCGCTAGGAGCTGCACAAAACATTCATACATGACAAATAATATATATTTCGAAGCGCTCGTAGCGAAGTTTACTTAGCTGTTCTCAACCGATCAGCAAAGTTAAGCAACGTCGCGCGCGGTCATGAGTTGGATGGGTGACCGCTAGTGACATTACTACTGAGCGTTTCCGTGCTTCGGAGGGCACGTTAAGCCGTCGGTCCCGGTTGTTGTCTTAGGATGGCAGTCGTTATAGCATGTTGGTAGGGCATTTTGCGAATGCCCGCCTGGCTAGCTACCACCCTCAAATAGAAAATCTGTCGCCAAGCACCTAACAGTGCGTTCCGGCAGCTGTCCTTGAGAGCCGGTACTTCTAGGTTAGCCTGAACAACATCTTCGACCACATCATCACTTATCATCAGGTGAGATAGTGGTCAAAGGCTAATCTATCAATGCATAGAAAAAAAAAATAGATTTCCGTTCGAAGTAGTAATAGCCAAGCGGTAATAGCTATCGACTGCCGTGCTAAAAGTCCATGGTTCGATACCCACCACTGGCTTGAGCTTCACTGCATGGTGGAAGAGCAATTTGCGAATGCTCGCTTGGCTTGACCACCCTCAATCAGAAAATCTGTTACCTAAGAAGGACCTTTTTTGTCTTTGATAATCTAAAATCTGGTACTACTATTTCATCCTTATTCCTACTGTTGTAATAGTGATTAAGGGATATTCAGTCATCTAAGCAAGCACGTTTCGTCAGACTTGTTTTGATCCCATGCCATAGGCGGCGAGCCTTTTGCCACATGCCGGACACAGTTTCAGGCTCAAATGCAACTGAAAATATCTTAGTCAATACGTATTCTGGTCCAGGTAACGAAAAAAAAGCATATGGTTGAATTGAGAAACTTGTCTTTTTCTTCAAAGAATTAAGAAAACTATTGCTTTCAATGAATAATAATTATGTCTCTCAGGCAATACAAGCAAATTATTTTTTAATATTGTTATGTTTGCAATAACGCCTGCTATGCGGATTACATTTTAAAAATACTAATATATGTAGTACAACGTAAGTTGTGCTATAGATGTCGCTTGGGATGGCCCAATACGATGGTTAAAGAATGACAGGAAAAATGTTAGTTATGACGTCATTGTCATGTAAGCTCAATTGGTTAGAGCATGCCCCGGCTAAAGGGGTGGATTAACGCGGGTTCGAATCCCGCACATGACTTAAATTTTTCCTATCATATATTTGTAATTTGGTAACAAGCAAATTGGAATCATTTAGTTTCGCATCTGTAGAGTGCCTTTTCTTCTTCCTTGCCATGTTAATACTCTGAATTTTAACTGTACTGTATTGTATCATCCGGATTGTCCACTGCTGAACACAGCCTATTAAGGGGGGTATTTGCCATAATCCCCACGCTTGGCAGGCGGCTTGGGTGTAAGATCGCAGTTCTTTAGAAGGCGCAGCTCCCTACCTTCCAGTATTTTTCCCTTAGTCGCCTCTTACGACACCCATGGGATGATATGGGGAGGTGCAATTCTAACCCGGCACCACACGGGGAAGCTGAGCTGTTACTCGCTGAATTTTAAGAGGCCTTTTACATTTTGCAGCCTTCTCACTCGCACTTGTAAAGATAATTTCAAATAGAAACAATTAAGTAATGATTTTTAAAAATGTGGTCTGATATTATTTTGCTTTTTGCGACTATACATGGTCTCAACATATTTTTATTTTGTTACATGTCGAGTCCAATTAGAATTAGAGGCCCAACATTTTAAATAACTAAATAACACGTTTTGGTTTCCCCATTACAGGTATCAACATTAAAATTATTTGAGAACATCTATAGTGCCATGCAGCAAAATAATGTCAGACCACATTTAAAAAAAATCATTACCATATTGTTGAAGTTTATTTTTGTTAAAAATACTATATTATAAAAAAAAAAAAAAATATACAGACCTGCAGTATATCCTCGTGACGGATCCGGAACTGCTGTTCAGGCTCAGGAGTTTCGTTCAGGAGCGGAAGTAAGAACTGTCCTAGCGCAGGCGCCTCGGCTTGCTGTAAACAACAAAAAACAGATTCAATTCAACATGACGAAGCAGTGATGGCTCAGAGGCATTGGCTATGGACTGCCACGCAGCAGCTCCATGGTTCGAATCCCGCCGTGGGCTTGAGCTTCACCGCATGGGGGAAGGGCATTTTGCTAATGCCCGCCTGGCTAGCGACCACCCTCAAGTAGAAAATCTGTTGTCAAACACCTAACGGTGTGTTTCAACAGCAGCCCTGGAGAGCCAGTGAAATTACAGGCACATCAGATTTAACAACTATGTCTCCAGGTGACGTGTGCAGTGCAATTCGTGACTTGTGACGAAAAGAATTCTGCATTTAGGGGGGGGTTAGCCATAATCCCCACGCTTGGCAGGCGTCATGGTGGATCCCAGTGCAAGATAGCAGTTACTCAGAAGATAGATAGAGTTACCCAACACCTCATGGGTAATTTTGCAACTTTACAATGTTAAAACTATTTTTGGCATTTGAATTCATTACATCAACCAATATCAAGACTCAATGTTCATAATCAACTTGCTGTTCAGACAAGTTAAATGATCTTTTTGGAATTCTCCGTTTGACAGCTGTCCAGAGTCTGGAACTGTGCCCCGTAGATAGCAATAGCTCCGCCTCCTATTGCATGGGCCAAAACAAAACTGGCAATCATGGTGTTTACACACCTCAGCCTATAGGTATACATACACAAAATCACGTCTCTTTCCCGTAGGGGTAGGCAGACACCACGGATTTCCACTTACTACGATCCTTACATATATCTTTTGCTTCATCTACAATCATCAATCCTATGTAGGTATAACGATATTTGTTTTATTATGTAATATTATTACTTACAGGCTCCTTGTGCTGATAATGACACTCTACTTCTCCGCCCGTGGCAGTCTCCTTGAGCGATGTTGAACTGTCCGAAGTGCCAGCTGTAACAAAGCACATTAAACCTTCAGTCGTTACATATAAGGTTTTAATTTGTATGTAACGAAATGACCAGTATGTCCAAAGAAACAAGATAAATTATAGATTTTGCTGTTTAAAATAACGAAAAGTACAAGAAAACCAATAGATTTTACCATTTAAAATACTGAGAGGTCCAAGAAAAATGATTAGCTTTTACTGTTTGAAATACTGAGAAGTACAAGATAATAGATAACTTTTACTGTACTGTTTTACTTCAAATAACGCAAGATATATAATTATTATAGCTATCAATGTTTAAATATATATGTTAAATGATAGTTTTACTGTTTAAAATAGTGAGAGTGAAAAGATTATATGAATGCTTTTACCGTTAAAAATACCGTGACGTACAATGTAAAAATGATGGCATTAACTGTTTAAAATAAAGACTGTCATACGACCACCATGTGATGATGGGCTAGAATGCCCCCCACCCATCTCAACCCGTGGGTGTCGTAAGAGGCGACTAAGGGTGACACACCCGGAGGTGGGGCAGCAGCACTTTCTGAGGAACTGATATCTCACACTGCGATCCCCAAGCCGCCTGCCAAGCGTGGGGATTATGGAAACCAATACTGGGGTATTGGGGCAGGCTGTGTTCAGCAGTGGACTATCCGGCTGATACAGTACAGTACATACGATCAAACGATGCGTTTTAGTCGCACGAGGAGTTTAGGTACACAAATCTCTTGGAGTTTCTTAATTGAAGCTTGCAAGGCATCAGAACAACACAGGAAATACTTAATAACGATCGTACAATGGCTTTGAACGTACGATCGTGCAATCAAAGCTACAGGTTTGAAGCGCTCGTAGCGAAGTTTACTTAGCTGTTCTCAACCGATCAGCAAAGTTAAGCAACGTCGCGCGCGGTCATGAGTTGGATGGGTGACCGCTAGTGACATTACTACTGAGCGTGCACGTGCTTCGGAGGGCACGTTAAGCCGTCAGTCCCGGTTGTTGTCTTATGATGGCAGCCGTTATAGCATGGTGGTAGGGAATTTTGCGAATGCTCGCCTGGCTAGCTACCACCCTCAAGTAGATGTCGGTATGTTCCGGCAGCTGTCCTTGAGAGCCAGTACTTCTAGGTTAGCCTGAACAACATCTTCGACCACATCATCACTTACCATCAGGTGAGATAGTGGTAAAAGGATAACCTACCAGCCATAAAAAACACATCCCTTTTAAGTCTTAATTATTAGTAAGTAGTAGTAGTTCTAATTATAATGTTATGTTATCAAATAATTAGTACGTCATCTATTGTAAATGCGCATATAAAGTATAGTAGCTGGTCTAAGCTGTCTTTTTCAATATTGACGGACAGCAAAATCTATCCATCTAATAAAGAGACATAGTTAAAATGGCTCTATTGCTTTGACTACACGCCGGCATCGCGCGATCTAATAGAAAACTTGGGCCATCGCATATCAATTTTATCGCGAGAAAATCGCATCGTTCGCATCGTTAGCTGAGTAGGACGTCACCTTACAGTTTAAAATGGCGAGAGGTACAAGTTACAATAAATACAAATAAAAATATTTTATTGTAAAACTTAAGTTATGTTACAATTTGAATTAGTTCTCTGCCTTTTTTTTAGTTATAAAACTGTGTTACAAAAGGCAGCGTCTTCCCAAAGTTTGCACATTGTTTTACAGTTTTTAATATGTTACACAATTGAAAAAGGATGATAGTTACTTAAACATATTTGATTAAGGGCCTGTTTCAGAATGTTCGAGTAAGTTCCGGTTATACTACCCAGAACTTATTTAATAAATAAAACACTATCTTTGCGTTTCACAGTCATCGATTGAGCCTATCCATCAGTTAAAGCTTGAAACGTGCTGCATGATAACTGTAATTTTTATCATTCAGTTATTTTATGTACTGGGTAGTATAACCCTAAACTACTCGAACATTCTGAAACAGGCTCTTAAACTCTTTTGAATTATTGTATGTTCAATTATGAGTTATTATGTGTATGTTATATTATATGCATATTTTATAGTGAAGAAAGTTAAAACATATTATAATTTTTAAATTTTTATGCAAAATAAATTATAACTCTTAGAGCCTGTTTCATAATGTTCGAGTAAGTTCCGGTTATACTACCCAGATCATAAAATAACTGGATGATAAAATGACAGTTATCATGGAGCGGGTTTCAAGCTTTAACCGATGGATAGGCTAAATCGATGACTGTGAAACGCAAAGATAGTGTATTATTTATTAAATATGTTCTGGTAAGTATAACCGGAAATTACTCGAACATTCTGAAACAGGTCCTTACTGTTTAAAACAAACGAAAGGTTCAAGATAAATGTCACTTTTACTGTTTAAAACAACGAAAGGTTCAAGATTAACGATACTTTTTGTTTACGTGAACGATCTACGCTATTGTAACGCAATTTAGGTAAGTAATCAGCGAATACACGGATAGTAAGCCAGTTTTATTACGTACATGCATCGTCAAGCTCCGTCCACTGGTCGTCCGAATCAGAATCGGCCCCAACGTCGGATGCGTCAGAATGCGGCTCGACGCGTCGCAGCCGCATGCAAGCTGCGCGTCGCGCCGCTAAACTGCGCCGCCTAGTTAGCTGTGAAAGAAAACTATAGCTGTATTTATTACGTAATAGCTCGCCATCAAGAAGTACATATATAAATAAATATATAACATCACGCCTGTTTTACGGAAGGGTAAGCAGAGATCACGAATTTCCTATAATAAATAAAAAGATTTATATACATTACTGTGTACGGATCAAGCAAGAGGCCCACCTGATGTTAAGCTGACTAAACTCTGCCTATAACAGGTGCATTTTGTCACAAGTCACGAATTGCACTGGGCCCGTCACTTTGAGATATCGATGTTAATCACACATGCCTGTAATTTCACTGGCTCTCAAGGACTGCTGCCGGAACACACAGCTAGGTGCTTGGCGACATATTTTCTACGGGAGGCGGGCGATCGCAACATGCCCTTCCAACATGCGGTGAAGCTCAAGCCCGCGGAGCGGATCGAACCAGAGACCTACGGCACGGCAGTCCATAGCTATTAACGCTCGGCCATCATTGCTTCAAAAACCTTTTGAGCAGGTGGTGGGCTTCTTGTACCACTACAGCGTTACATATTCTGCTTCTAAGTAATTGTGTGTAACATTACTGTTATAAGGATTGAAGGGTTCTGTAGCAAATGTAATCACTACGAAGAATGAGACAAAAAGATGTAAAAATAAATCAACTTCAAACAAAAAATAAACTAATACAAAAAAAATCACAAATTAGTATATCAATCAAACCATCACAAACAGTTTTATTTATTCATTTAACATCGAGTGAAAATGAAAACATCATCAATGTAGTCGAAGCCAATTAAATGCACATTATTAAGGATAACTCAAATACTACATGGATCTCACAGAAATTTAAATGGGAACACATGACAAGCACCAGCTTTACAAACAAACAAAAAAAATAGTCGAATTTAGAACCTTCTCCATTTTTTTATGTCGGTTAAAAAGTACTAATACCTTGGAGTGCAGTGCTACACCGAACAGTGACACTGTAAGGCATGGCACATAGCATCAGGGGCCCGATTCTCTTAGCTATTGAACGGCGTTAACGCAACTTAATTGCATGACAATTGTAGTTTTCGACAGTATCCGTAGTCTGCCCGCTATTTAGGTTCGATCGCAAGTCAGTGGCTTGCTATCAATATTTTTTGACATAATATATGGTATGTTGTAAGCTATTTTGTTGCGATTGCGTTGCTACAGTGGCATAGATAGCATAGATTATGATAGAAAAATAGCTAAATGATTTAAATATATTTATTTAATGTATTGTTTGCTAGAAAACCACTGTATTGATGTTTTGAATGATGCTTGATTGATAGAAGTTTTAATTATTATTTCAGTCGCTACATTTGACAGCCATACGATAGCGACGCGATTGCTATACAACTGCGATTAGGAGCTATAATTAGCAGACTACCGAATTTGACATTAACAGCAGTTCGATCGCAGAAGCATCGCAGTACTTTTTTTTTTTTTATGTTATTGTGTCGGAACAAGCCCGAGGCCCACCTGATGTTAAGTGGACTAACCTCTGCCTATAACAGACGCATTTCGTCAACGACGAATTGCACTGTGCCCGTCACACTGAGACGTCCAGTTGTTAGGTCTCATTAGCCTGTAATTTTCCTGGCTTTCAAGGACAGCTGCCGGAACACACCGTTAGGTGCTTGGCGACAGATTTTCTACTTGAGGGTGGTCGCTAGCCAGGCGGGCATTCGCAAAATGCCCTTCCACCATGCGGTGAAGCTCAAGCTCTGGGCGGGATTCGAACCATGGACCTGCTGCGCGGCAGTCCATAGCCAATGCCATGTCTATCTTGTCACTTTGCATAATTAAAAAAGATCTTGGTATTTCCAAGTTCTAGTTTGGTACAAAGGGCGTCCGATAAATCCACAAACGAAAGCCTTTATCAATGACTCAATGTCACGAGAGCATTGCCATACGAAATGGTAGTATAAGTTCATATAATTATTTTAATTCCCAATGGAAAAACTGTATAAATTTAGAGTGTTTGTCTGTTTTTGTCATTCCTTCTCGTTGCATTGTAGCTCTCAAACGGCTGGACTAATTCTAATGGCGTTTTTTAGGGTTCTGTACAAGAAAATGGAATCACTATATTAACTTGAAATTGACATTGCACTTGGCCGGTTATATTTTTATTTCAACGAAGCCACTAATGAGCTGATCAAATGAAATCATGTCTAAGGTTTAATCTACACCAAAAGTAGCAGTGGCCGTGGCATCGTAGCTCTGAAACGGCTGGACCATTTTCTATGCTGATTTTAGATTTGTATTTTCTATAAGAGACAACGTGACCATTATGTCTGTAAGTCTGTGTTCATTTTACCTTAAAATTTACTACAATTCGCGGGTTTAATCAATTTTTTTTATTGCTTATAGGTAAAATTTGACCACAATCTCACCTGATGGTGAGTGATGATGTGGTCGAAGGTGTTAACAGGCTTAATCTAGAATTTATGGCTCTCAAGGACTGCTGCCGGAACACACCGTTAACTGCTTGCGACAGATTTTTTACTTGAGGGTGGTCGCTAGCCCGGCGGGCATTTGTAAAGTGCCCTTCAACCATCCGGTAAAGCTCAAGCCCGCGGTGGGATTCGAACCATGGATCTGCTGCGTCACAGACCATAGCCAATGACACTGCTTCAAAATTATTGAAAATTATTTGAAAGAAGCTATTAATGAAATCATTTGTCTAATGCTCAGTCAACACCGAAAGTGGTAGCCGTGTCAAACCATTTTCTACTTTGCTTCTATTACTATAATGTATATAATCGCTGCCATGCCACGGTGTGAATTGCCGCTTAGGCTGCGTTTCACCAGAGCTGTGTCACAGCCTGGACACTCGATTCATTCTCTATACAAAAGCCGCGTTCTAACTACCTATTACACAGACACAACACAAATGCTTTTGTACACGCGTAAATGTGTGCGTGAAGTCTAAGGTTGTCATCGTATGAATAATTGTTGTACTTACCTACATAACAATATTTTGATGCTGTTATTATGACTTATTATATTTCGTAGGTTATGCGTACCATACCTACCTTCAGAATCATTTACAAGCACAACAATCCAACTCCATGTACGACGTAGGAATATGCAACACACAACCGAGTAGGTAACATTACTTCACATTTCACTCCATTACTTATATAAATATATATATATGATAGAAACAAAGTCAAAAATGGTATGACAGTAAAATTGGATGTGTTTGTTTTCTAATGAGGTTATTTTGAATTGAAGGTGTTCTGGATAGAACGATGTGTACGTACATCCTTTCCCTTGGCGATTGGACGACGTCGGGGAGCGCGCTGCGGTCGCGAGTTGCGACGCGGCCGCGCCCCCCTTCCACCCGACCACGAAGATGAAGAAGACCCACTGCCAGAGTCCCTATGGCCCATCTGTCAAAAAAAAAAGAAGTATTTAAAATCGGAACTTTCGTTTTATAGTATTTTTTTTATGTTATCGTGACGGATCAAGGACGACGCCCACCTGATGATAAGTGGATTAACCCTGCCTATAACAGGTGCATTTTATCATGTGACGAATTGCACTCTGCCTGTCACACTGAGACATACAGTTGTTAAATCTCATGTGGCTGTAATTTATCTGGCTATCAAGGACTGCTGCCGCAACACTGTTAGGTGCTTGGCGACAGATTTTCTACTTTTTTATATTTTTCTAGAAGGTGTGAAGGCTGTTGCGCATTGGACATCATAAGACAATATCCAGGACCCATGGCTTAAAATGCCTTATGCAGCAATTCGTCTCGTACTGTTGCATCCTTGTAGGCCCTGTACCACGAAATTCTAGCAATACGAGTTTAGCAATAGACCATAATTTAGGTTTCGTGGTACAGGGCCTACAAGGACGCAACGGTACAAATAAACAACTCCAAAATATACGAAATCTATTGCCATGCTATTTGGCACCGAGTATAATGAGACAAATTACTTAGCATTCCATGGATTCACCGCGCGGGTGCCGGGTCCATCGCGTTGCAGAGGAAGAGGCTAGAGGGGCCTGGGACTTGCAACACAGGAGTAGGGTTAAGGGGCCCCTTTATAGTAAATCAATGCTCCTCTTCACCGCTCAAGCCTCCTCCCCTACCTAACCAAATTTGGTAAGATCCTACTAATGCCGCCTTAGATACACATTCTAGGATGGAAGTTACAGTTGTTCTGGTAGGCCAAGGTATTTAAATAGGTAATATAGGGATTTCGCTGGTATACCCCTTGCTCCAACTTCTACAGCATATAAATAAACCACATAACTGTTAAATAATGTTTAAAAATTATTATTTTTTCCGGTCTGCAAATCTACTACAAAGTTAATTTTATATGCACCCATTTTTTGAGCATTCCTAAGTCCTGATGGGTTAAATTTTTTCATATATTTATCATCAATGATGGAGGTTACAATCAACAAATGTGTACCTAGTTTACAAAATTTTATTTTGACAATACAATTGGTGGTCTTATCTTTAACGCTTATGTATAAGTGGAACCGATATCTTCCATTTATGAATGAAATTAAATTGTTATCATTATCTATGATGCATGTGGATTAATGCAATCATAAACCTTGGAATCAGAGACATGTTTGGATGTTCATAAGAATTGATAAAAAGTAATAGTATTAAGGCTGAGTATCCAGCAAATATGTGCTTAAGAAGATTTAGGGCCTGTTTCAGAATGTAAGAGTAAGTTCCAGTTATACTACCCAGAACAACCAAAATGCCGTACTGCACTTCGTGGCAAAAATTGTGAGGTAATGATAGTAAAAGTTTTCAATAAAATACCAAAAAGGATACGCCAGCTTCCATTGAATTATTTTAAAATAAAATTACACCAGTTCCTAACAAAGCAGTGTTTTTATAATTTAAAAGATTTTTTTGACTGTAAGGATACTTCATAGTTATGACATAATAATAATTAATTTGTCATGATGAATATTTAATTTTAATTCATTGTGCTTTAATGATAATGAATTATTTTTCGTTGTTTTGTATTGTAATATTGTATGTGGATGATAACTAGGATATTGTGATTTATAATTATAAAAAAAATATTCTAATTTGACATTAATTTAATAGTGTATATTTTTTATGTTAAACATAATATTTGCATGTCGTATTGTGACGAAGCACACTAAGCTGCTTAATAATTTTTTAAGATCTTTTTTATGTAACCATGTTTCTGGCAAATAAATATCATTTCATGTTTAATAAATAAAACACTATCTTTGCGTATCCACAGTCATCGATTTAGCCTATCCATCGGTTAAAGCTTGAAACGCGCTGCATGTTAACTGTCAATTTTATCATTCAGTTATATTATGTTCTGGGTAGTATAACCGGAACTTACTCGAACATTATGAAACAGGCCCTTAATATTATTAATGAATAATAATAAAATTAATAATAACAAATATTTTAAGAAAACATTAATTTAATATTTTAATAAGACACTTAAAAATTATAGAAAACATATCTGGTGACAATTCCTATCGCGGCTTTTATGACGTCACATTGGCTTAACAGGATAATTAGGCTGAATTGTCCCTAGATATATTTGGTAATTTTCTAAAATATTAATTTGCTTACTAAAATTTAATGTTTTCTTAATATATTTGTTATTGTTAAATATGAATTTACGCAAAGTAACGCCTGAATCTATTCATTATTTTAATAATAAAGTTTATTTCCAAAACACACCAGTAACCTAAAGATTACAGAAGTAAAGATTAATAATACAATGTTTAGCTATGTCTTATGTATAAAACAAGTTTCATCACATTTCATCAACCATGACATCCACCGTTGAACGAGGTCTCCCCCATTGGGGGAATATGCCATAATACCCCCGCTTGGCAGGCATCTTTGGTCTACTCAATACTAGATGACACCACTAGGATCAGGTTGTTAAATAAACAAGAGCCCTCACAAAGCTCAACTTTTTCTAGTTTATATTATAAATTGGTTGTATATTGTAATGGTTAGTCTGAAAATTTATTTGTATGTACATTCATTATGAACTATCTAATCTAAGTAATTTACTGTAATTCCCTGACTACTGTTTAATTTTGTCCAAAATCATTCATTCACTCAAAATTGCTAAGTTTCAACTAGACCTCGCAGTGGGTGCAAGGGAATCAGCTGTTAAAGAAGTGCCACAGACATTGACGGTAAATCAATTATGTACCTCAAAGTAAAATTATGTTGAATACAAAAATTCATCTGCATTAAAACCCAAATTAGTATAAAATATGAATGACAGAGATTAGCATTATTAAATCATATTTGAATAATAGACATCAATTAATTGAGTTAAAACAATAATAAATGAAGTCCTATCACAAAAATAGAAACAAGATATTTGTCTGAACCAAAAGTTGTTAAGCGTGGTGTACCACAAGGCAGTATACTGGGACCATTCTTGTTTTTTGTATACCTTCTGAACATCATTTCGCACCCAATGATTTGCATATGATATCACTGCACTCTTTTCCAGTAACACTAATAATCTTGAAATGGACAAAAATGGGGGGGGGGGGGTCGGTGTAGGCTTTAGTGGGGCGGGCTTCAAGCCAGGGAACTCGCACCTAAAAAATGCTAAAACTACCAGTAGCGTACGCCTATGTGTGCGGAGTTAGGCTATAAGACGCGCACCGACAAGTGCTTCATACACGTCCACGCCATTGCTAAACTGCCGCCGCGGTCTAGTGATGGGCCCACATACTTCCACCATTGTGGGTCGTCCCCTCCGGATAATGCTATGGTCTACAACGAGCTACGCACATAAACACCTACCTCGGGACCATAGCAGCAAAGTATGAAGTGCGAGGGCGAGTCTTCGGCGCCCAGTTGTCATCAGTGGTGCTTGTAGCTAAGTGGTCTGAGGTCCATTGGCATTGCTACTCACGCAAGTGGATGGCAAAGCTATCACTCCAAAAGGATCGGGACCGTCGCTGATAACGCGGGCACCAATGATGACATATAACCGAACAAACTGGCTAGGGGAAGAAAACCCTGACGAAAAAATTACACCAACATGGAAGCAAGACTCAAAGAAAAATTACCCCAGGAGGGTACCGGCAAGGCTGGAGAATCCCTCCCTGAGCTTAGCTCAGGCTGCCCCTCGTATTCTGGGGGGGGCAAAGTATTGCAACCTACTAACGAAACAATAGTGCCTCATAGACCAAGAGTCTTAACACAACAGCTTTTCCACCCTGGGCTGTTTAACAGACAGAGATCAACATCTCTCAGTGATGCTACAGAGATATCAAGAAAGAAAATCGATGACCCACTTAATACATTAACCTCCAGTAATGAACCTCAACAAGAGTCAATGGATTGTGCTCCAAAACCAAGGCAACTTGACTCTGTCCAACTTAGTACTCCTTCTTCCTCCAAGCCAGACTGGCAAATAGTGCCAATTATTAGAAAAAGTAAACGCCAAAGGACATCTGACTCACCACCGCAAACAATTGGCACAGAAACACAAAACAGCTTTGCAATCCTCCAAACTGACCCTTCAGAGAATGAATATAATACGCATATCAAGCAAAGTAAGCCACCACCACTTATTCTATATGAAATTGAGGATGTGTACAAGCTCACTCAATCAATACAAACAGTGTTGGAAAAAGAGGAATATACTTTCAAGATAATTAATCGGAATCAGTTACGAATCAACTGTACTACAGTTAAAGCCTACAAGTTGCTAATGAGCACTGTCAGGGAAATGGGGCTTGTTGGACACACATTCACAAGGAAGGAGGAAAGACCATACCGAATAGTTATCAAAAATCTTCACCACTCAACACCCCATCAGGCCATTACAGAAGAAATTGAGAAAACAGGCAATAAAGTGAGTGGAGAAATAATCAATGCAAGATCCGGTCCAGAAAAAAAACCAACCTCAACCTTCTTTGTTAACAAACTTCTGTGTGAAATGCGCAGGAGCACATAATACAAGTGACTGCCAAAAGAAAGATCGCAGCACTCCAGCTAAATGCGCGTTATGTAATGGAGAACACCCCGCAAACTATAAAGGATGTAAAGTATACCAGGAAATACTAAATCGCAAAAACAACCGCAATGCTTCAAACTTTATAAAACACTCCAATGCCTTTCCACGACTAGAAGAAACCCAAAGACACAATACAAGAGGATCAAATGACCAAACAATAAATAAAGTCCAAAATATCTACCCGAACACAAAAGAAAACTCCAGAAAGTTGAACCCTGAGAAACCAAATGAAATTACAGAAGGGCAAAACAACAAAATCACAGAACCAAGGCCAAAAAACATCCTAAACATAAGAAAACATTTTGAACCAAAAATAAAAATAATCAAGGACTCTCCGATACAGACAGACAACCCACAGTCACAGAACATACAACCAACCTACTCCGCAATAGCTAGCACTAGCACTATAAGACAACAAAGGCAAGAAGCCAGCAGATCACAGCCAAAAAGTTTTGAACAAAGACAGCCACATACTAACAACACAAGGGAACCCTTATCAGAAGAATTACCACCACAGAAGGAGTCTTTTTACAACATGTCAACACAAGTTATTCAAGACTTGTTGATAAAGCAGATGGAAAAAATGGACATGCTCCTCAGTCAAATGAGTACACTAATGACCTTAATAATGACCCTGGTCCAAAAGATGCCACAATAAACTCACTGAACATAGCCGTGTGGAACATCAACGGTTTAGCTCCTAATGTACATGAAGCTGAAATGCTACTCAACATCCACAAACTTGACATACTCTTGATAGCTGAATCACACCTTACAGACAGAAGTCAAATCAATATAAAAAACTATACCATCTATAGCACCCAACATCCTGATGGAACTGCTCATGCAGGTACAGCACTAATAGTGAGGTCATCAGTAAAACACCATGAACTACCAGCATACAAAACTGAACATTTGCAGGCAACTACCATCACAGTGGAAGGGCGGAATGGCCACTTTAACATATCTGCCGTGTACTGCCCACCAAAACATAAACTCAAAGAAAATCAACTCACTCACTACTTTAACACGTTAGGATCTCGGTTTATCGCTGGAGGAGACTACAACTGCAAACATCCCCACTGGGGTTCAAGGCTAGCTACTACAAGAGGAAGACAGCTTAAACTATCCATTGACAACAACAACCTTACAACACTATCTACCTCAGAACCGACACACTGGCCAGCAGACAAAGACAGACTGCCAGACATTATCGATTTCTTTGTTTGCAAGGGTATGTCACAATATTCGGCCAGTATCAACTCTTGTTTAGATGGCTCTTCGGCGCACACCCCTGTTCTACTTTCAATTGGCACAACACTTCTTCAGTATGAAACAACCACTAAAATGTCGAACAGATATACAGACTGGGAATCATTCAGAAAGCTTATTGAGAATAGATTAGAACTACATATAGCTCTGAAGACTCCAGAAGACATTGAAGTGGCTGCAACTGAGTTTACTAATCTAATCCAAGTGGCCTGCTGGTCAAGTACCCCTGAAATTTCAGCTAAGAAATATCAACATAATTCTGTCCCACATGAAATTAGGGCTAAAATCCAAGAGAAGCGGAGACTTCGCAGGGTGTGGCATTCTAGCCGACATGATGATGATAAAAAAGCGTTCAATAAAGCCATAGTCGAGCTCAAAGATCTCATTAGCAATGCAAAAAATGCTACCTTGGAACTGCACTTGGAATCACTCACGGCCACAAAATCAACCAACTACTCGCTCTGGAAAGCCACATCAAATTTAAACCAACCAAAGAGTACTCGCCCACCCCTGAGGCTTGCTGATAACACATGGGCCAGAACGGCACAACATAGAGTCAATACTTTCGCGAACCACCTGGCCGAGGTATTCAAGCCTAATAGCGCAGACAACACTACCAGAGGTGAAGACACAGAAATAGATGCCATTATAAATCAGGACTTCCAGCTGGACTTACCGCTTAAGCCAACCAACCCTGGAGAAATAGTTCGGCATTTGAAAAAGCTTGATAACAAAAAGGCTCCAGGTTTTGACCAAATCACCAAAGAGATCCTATTGCAACTACCAAAGAAAGGAGTAGTTTTTCTCACCATGTTATTCAATGGAATCATGAGAGTAGGTCACTACCCAAGTGTTTGGAAAATCTCACAAATAGTCATGATCCATAAAGAAGGGAAATCTGCCAATGAGGTTGGTTCTTATAGACCCATTAGCCTGCTACCAGTAATCTCAAAACTATTTGAAAAGATTCTGCTTACGCGGATGCTTAAATCTCTGACCGAAAGATCCATAATCCCAGACCATCAGTTTGGATTCAGACAAGAGCATGGAACAGTTGAACAAGTTCACAGAGTCGTTGATAAGATCAGAAAATCCCTCGAATTAAAAGAGTACTGCTCAGCGGCCTTCCTAGACATCCAACAGGCCTTCGACAAGGTTTGGCATAAGGGACTCCTTTGTAAAATTAAGAACCTGCTACCACACCCTTTTTTTGGAATACTTGAGTCGTACCTCTCAGAAAGAATGTTCCAGGTAAAGGATGGAGAGTACACTTCCAATTTCCAAGATATACAAGCAGGAGTACCTCAGGGATCAGTCCTTGGCCCTGTCTTATACACCATCTTCACCTCCGACTTACCTGAAACACCTGGAGTATTAACTGCTACTTTTGCAGACGACACTGCCATTCTCTCTAGTAGCAAGGACCCAAGTGTGGCATCACAGACTTTGCAAAGGGGGTTGGACAAAATAGGGCAGTGGTTGAGAAAGTGGAGGATTAAAGCCAGCGTCTCAAAATCAACACATGCTACATTCACCCTTCGTAAAGATAATTGCCCACCCGTTCACCTGGGAGCAAATACCTTACCACATAGTGACTCGGTCAAATATCTAGGAATGCATCTGGATCGTAGATTGACATGGAGAACACACCTACAGAAAAAAAGGGATGAACTTAACTTCCGGTACCGAAACCTTTTGTGGTTGATAGGTAGAAACTCAGTGCTAAGTACAGACAACAAGCTATTAATCTATAAAGTCATACTAAAGCCCATCTGGAGTTATGGCATCCAGCTATGGGGATCAGCCTGCAATACAAATATTTCAATAGTACAAAGAGCTCAGAATAATATCCTAAGAAACATATCAAATGCTCCATGGTTCCTGAGAACTGACGAGTTGCACGAAGAGTTGGAAATCAAAACAGTCAAGGATGAAATAAGAAATTTTTCAGCTCATTACAAAAAGCGACTGACCATGCACCCAAACCCCTTAGCCACACAGCTAACTGCCATTAGCTATCCAAAGAGGCTACTCAGACAACACATCATGGAATTGGACGGAAGTGATGACTAAGATAAAGGAGATCTGCTCATTGGATCACTTCTCCTACATGCCGAAAACCTTATAACAAACCTGCTCATAGTCTGGGGACTGATCGCAGATTAAAACATAACACAAAAAAAAAAAAAAAAAATTAAATCATATTTGAATAATAGACATCAATTAATTGAGATAAAAAGAATATACCCTATCACAAAAATGGAAACAAGATATTTGTCTGAACCAAAAGTTGTTAAGCGTGGTGTACCACAAGGCAGTATACTGGGACCATTCTTGTTTTTTGTATACCTTCTGAACATCATTTCGCACCCAATGATTTGCATATGATATCACTGCACTCTTTTCCAGTAACACTAATAATCTTGAAATGGACAAAAATAATTCCCTCTCTGAAATTATAAATTGGCTTAATTTGAATAATCTACGAAGCCTCTTTATTTGTAAAGGATAATCTCAGTCTATATGACAGTCTACATAGTGACAGTCATAAATATACGCTTTGCAATATTTCCTGTCGACAGACTTTATATGGTAATAGCATTTTTGTAATGGTTATGAAAATTTGTAACAATTTGCCACCCACTCTTAAGGACATTAGTTTTATAAATGTGTTCAAATACGAACTGAAATGCTATTTGCTAGATAAGGTTTAATATTCCATTAATGAATTTATGAATGACAAAAAATATTATATTATGACTACTAATCTTATTCTCTAACTTTATTAATTTTACATAATTAATTTATTTGACATAATTTTATTTATTAGGTCCATTTAATTTTTGGTGCATGTAAATGATTAACTGACATTTAATTTTCTTGAGTTTGCAATGTGAATTTTGTATTTATTTTAAACAACTATAACTAACACAAAATATATTCATATGTGATGCAATTTATTTTGCACACCCTAATGGGGTTGAATGTAGTGAAGCAATTAAGGTTTATTTACATCTTAACCATTTTATGTACCTATGTTCATGCATTAAATGAGTTTGAATTTGAATTTAGGCGCTATGTACATTGGAGCTGAGAGAGTATATTATTGTAAGAACACCTGAATTTGAATAGAAACTTATTAATATTGACATTCTTACCGCAGTTACAGCGACCGATCGTTATTAAGATCAGGAATACAAGAAAATCATCAATTTCAGTAACAACTGGGGTCAATTAAGGTCCTACAAAATAAACGATTTGAAACAAACAATAAACAGTTGATAGATCAGCAACTTATTGCCAGCGAGTATGAAAGTCAAACCCACCACAGTGATAATTTAAGTGCTCGCCGGCATGGAGCAATTGATTTTAAAATTGTCGCCTAAAGCGCACAAAAATCTAAAGAGGTAGTGACTTTGACAACTAAGGATGATAGTAAGGGGATATATGTGGTCTCTGCTTACACCTAGGACAGAGGTGTGATTTCACGTATGTATACCAATATAGATTTACAAGTAAACAAAAACTTTCAACTTTTCCTTGACTTACTTTTTGATGCATAACAGAACTATATCTATTGCCTCCCAATCTTAATCAAAAGCAATTATTGTTTGAGCGATTATCAGCAGACTAGTTCGCTTTTTAACAACCAGATAGGCAGCCAGTTGGCAAAATTCATAGCAGTACATCTCCACAAATTATACACAATAAGATATGCAATTGTAACAGATGTAAGTAAATAGTTTTTTTTCATCTGCAACAAATCTCTTCATTTTAATGGTAAAACAAAGTTTCTTTCCCTTTATTTTTTTTATTTTAGTAAATACTACACTCTTAGTTCAAAGAACTACCAGTGACGTTCATTTTGTTCCATTATCTACTCAAGTAATATACACATATTATTGTGGCAGTAAATATCACACACAGTTTTAAATAGTTGCAGAGTGAGAGGCACTGTCCCCGTTTTTTAATTAATTAAATATGAAGTATATAATAAGGTGATATGTTAAATTCTTAAAAGGCAATGTTAACTATAATAATCATAAAAAAATATGGTACTTATAATTTTTCACCAAATGATACAATATGAACATTTCAAAACAATTAAATTATTTTGTTTACATTGTTTCTGTATTACATCGCAGTCAAAAAGTTTAATGTGGAAAAATCATATTAGAATCTTATAATTCCAAGAGCATCAAGAGAAATAAGATTTTAGATTGAAATAATAATAAATATATTACACAGTTTACACAAAGATTAATTACTTCTAGTGTACTCATGGGAACTTCAAAAATACTTCTAGTGGTAATCATAGGCATTCTTCTAGTAAGTTAGTAGCTTCTTATTTGTGGAAATAATGTTATGAATGAATACAATTGAAAACAAAAACAACAACAGATAATAAATAGGTATCTACATGAATACCATAACCAATATATACTGGTTTTTTCCATCCATACCAGAGGACAGAAATTGGTGCAGGCCATACTATATACATTCTGTCATTGTTTATACCTTTGAGTATCTAAGGATTTCCGTCAAGTATAGGGAATGTAAAATTAGCGCCCACAAAAGGTCAATGACATGATTAGAGTAGTGAAACTAGGTAAATATTGGAAATGGCACGAAAAGGACAAAGTCAGCCATGTTGGGAACTCACGGCGATCTCGAAGAGCGAAGGGAAGTCCGGCTGGGACTCGCCGTCTGCAAGACCAGCGAGGAGGCCGAGCTCGGCACTTAGGTCAGCTAGCTCCGCGCCTATGCGGTCCGCGCGGTCTGCGTCGCCGAGCTCATCCTTCAGAATGTCTCCGATCTCGTCAGACGCCGCAGCCACCGCCGAGGTCACCTCATCCGTCGGCACGCCTTCTTTGCTGTGACCGTCGCCGCCACCGGCGAAGATCCCAGCCTCATCCGCAGTATCAGTCCCATTTCGACCCAAGCATTTCTCCATCGAAAACATCATTTGCGAACGGAATAACACAACTCACAGCGCGAACGGAACATCTAAAGTCACAGGTGATTGTTTTCGATCATTCAATTAACTGTAATTTGGATATATTAGGGCGAGATACCATTTTTTCATCGGCTCCGCTAAATCACGAACTTTTTGACAATACCAATATGGCGACGATATTTTTAGGTATTTTGTGTGACCAGTTGCGGGGGATAACATAACAATAATTTAACTGGCAACATTTTGAATAATGCCATTCATAATAGGCATGAAGACTATGTATCCAATTGCCAAGAAATAAAAAAAAACATCTAAGTATGTAGTACTTTTCAAAATTAACAGATTTTTAAAAAGCCCGCAAAGCAAAATTCTAAATCAATAATGAATGGTCAATAGATTTATTGTTAAAGTATTAATTAAAAATATACCTAATATATTTTTATGTATTTGTTACTATTATTAATCAATTTCCGCAAAGTAATGGCTGAATTTACTAACTATCAATCGAGTAAAGAGCTAGTAAAGAGTACAGAGAACAGTAAAGAGAATAATCAAATTATTCACATTCTATACACAGTTCAGTATAGATACAGATACGATCACTGAGCAAGTTATATTTTAGTCATTATTATATAGATAACTACTCAAATAGAAATACGTCTTTGGTGTGTGTGGAAAAGCGAAAGCATGACGACCATGTTTTTCTTTTATGTATATATTTTTTTATGAGTGAATTAGTTTAGCCTATGACCACTATCTCACCTGATGGTAACTATGATGCGGTCGAAGATGTTGTTCAGGCTAACCTAGAATCACTGGCTCAGACTTGGCAACAGATTCTCTACTTGAGGGTGGTAGCTATCCAGGCGGGCATTCGTGAAATTCCCTACCACCATGCTATAACGACTGCAACCCTAAGACAACAACCGGGACCGACGGCTTAACGTGCCCTCTGAAGCACAGAAGTGCTTAGTAGTAATGTCAATAGCGGACACGCATCCAACACATGATCGTGGCGGACGTTGCTTAACTTTGCTGATCGGTTAAGAACAACTAAGCAAATTTCGGTACGAGCGCTTCAAAATATATTACTTGCTCTTTGGTTGGGTAAAACATAAGTTTTTAAGTTCTCTAGTTATGTAATATATACCCAGCATGTCACTGACTAAACAAGAGTTTAATAAACAAGCTGCTGAACTTCTGGAAAGGGAAGCAGGTCTAGTTGAAGTTTAACACACCTTCTTCCTAACGTAACTAATTTTACTCAGTTTAAGTGACTTGACATTGTTTTTAGTTCATCATAAACGAAATGAGATATATGTTAATTTTTTTCTAAATACAATAGCCTAATCACAATATTATAAATCAGATTTTTGTACGACTATAAATTTTCAATATCCAGTACGAGATAAATAAATGGAGGTTTTTTGTTGCCAGACTTAACATGATTAACCGAAGACAAATCATATTAGGAATTAAACAGACAGTAAAACAGGATTAGGATCCTAAATTCTAACCAACATGCAGCAGTGACCATCCCATAGGCTTAGGATGTACAAGACCAACAGTGACGGATGAATGGTGTAACAAAAAATTAAATGTAAATGTGTGAGTGACATAGTGTTGTAATGACGCGAGCGTAATACTATCGACAGTTTTACTTGTTGAATCTTAGGACACATTCGTTTGAAATTATGCCCTATATAGTTCATTGAGACTATTGTAATGATCGTAAACAACACTGAAATCACAGAAATGCAATATATTTTTTTTTTTTTTTTTTTTTATTTATTGTCCAAAATTTTAACAATACAAAAAATTTTACTTAAAATTAGAGACTGCGTAAGTCCGGAGGGCTTATGTGCAGTCAATGAGTTCGGTAACTTATAAATTACAATATTAAAATAAGAAATTACTTACATAAGAATAGCTAATTAAAGTATGTAATCAGTGTTATTTAATAACATCAGTTTCTTTTTTAGTATTTTGAAAGGGCGTGGAGTGTGGAGGTATATGTCCTGTATGTCTTTAGGTAAAGTGTTAATTAATTTAGGTAGAAGGTAATTGTAGGTTCTCATTCCATATGCATTATTATATCTAGGTAGCGTAAATGGCATAGGGCCTGTTCCATTAACCGCTAAGAACGTAAATTTCGATAATTTTGATCACATTCTGCGTCTGTGGTTGTGATCACGTGATCGTTTGTAACTGTCATCCCCGTTCCATTTTTGGATAAGAACGCTAAGAATGCCACTAAAACTTGCAACTTCTGTCACTTTTGACATTAGATGTAGCGTTTAAGGCGAAAATAACGCCAAGACCCATGTGGAAAACTTTTTGGGAGTGTGATCGTTTTTAGCGTTTTTAGCGAATCTCACTCAAATGAAACGCACCCTTAGAGTTATTAAGGGTACGTAAGTTGTTAGGACGCTTATATTTATTTATGTTTAGATTACGGATTTCATTGTATTCTTCTTTTAATATGGACATTTTTATCATGTTTTGAATGGGCAAAACGTTACAATATTGGAATAAACTTGAATAATCATCACGGTGTAGTAGTTTAATTTTCCTTGGTATAATATTTTTTAATATTCGTATCTGCAGCGTGTGTATTTTTTCTAAATGCGTCTTATAAGTTCTGCCGTAACTGCTAAGTCCGTAAGCAATCACGGAATCAGCTAAGGCTAGGTACAGCATTCTAAGTATCTCATAGGGTAGCTTATATTTCAGTGTGGCTATTCTGCTGAGTATAGACCGTAGTTTATTACATATGTGTCTAATGTGCGGAATCCAGTTGAATCTGTTGTCTATTATAAGTCCTATGTATGTATGTTCTTTTACAAACTCTATAGGAATACAATCGCAAGGACGGCCACTAGCTAAGTGTAGACACTCGTGTTTGTGTGCACGGATGACAGGTTGATATGTTGTTGTGTTGTATGATGAGTGTATATGCATTGCCTTCGTCTTGTCAGTGTTTATTACTAAACATGCATCATGCGACCATTTACAAAGTGTGTCGAAATGGGTTTGTATATGACGCTCGGCGACGGCGAGTTCCCTGTCAGCGACTACCAGGCAAGTGTCGTCTGCAAACTGGTATACAGAGCCTGCCCCCGCGACGTTACACATAGTGTTTACGTAAATCAAGTACTCGTTAGGTCCTAAAATAGAGCCCTGGGCGGTGCCTTGCGTTGTTTCTATCATATTACTAAATGAATGACCGAGCCTAACAGTCGTAAACCTATTACTGTGATAATTTTTGAACCATGTTAGAGTAGGACCCTGTATACCAGTCTGTTCTAGACTGTGATATAGGGTGTTATGATGTAAGGTATCGAATGCCTTCGAAAAATCAATAAATATAACTAATACATGTAATTTATCGTTAAGAAATTTGTTAATTTCGTTGGAAAATTGACATAACAGCTGTGCAGCACTTCGACCTTTTTGGAAACCATATTGTTTTTTATTTATTAGCTCGTTTTTTTCAATGAAGTTACTAACTTCATCGCCTATGTACCGCTCAACTATTTTGTCAAGACATGATAATATGGTAATCGGCCTGTAATTGTTGTAGTCCGTTTTAGATCCCTTTTTATGAATGGGACGTATAGTACCAATTTTTAGTTGATTCGGGTACCTACAGGTTGCCAGGCTAGTGTTAATAAGATGTGTTATTGCCGGTGTTATTTGTTGGTTAACGTATTTTAAATCAGAAGCGCGAATTCCATCGCATTATCTAAATATGCAATTTCATTAACTTGAACAACTTATTTTTCAAGTTATTATGATTTAAAAACCAAACTACTTAACTGATTATGATGAAATTTCAAAGGGATGAATCTTAAAGTATATCCTTTCAAACAAAATACGATATTTTCAAATGAAAATCAAACCAAATATCATGCATTCACATGTGGTAAGCAAAGGTCGAATTTGTCCCTTGTGTAAACATAGCTCAATGGGCTGTAGAAATGACGATGTGTACATAATTTCGATCATCTTTACTAACTGGCCTACAAAACATATAATTCTTTAAAGTCTAAAAGCCGTTTTATCATTATTTTTGTTTCAGCTTTTAAACTTCTTAAGATCAAATTTTTTTCTGTAATTTTTGTCACAGTTTAGAACATTACTTAATAAGTTTTTTTCTTGGAGACAGTACTTAATTTGAAGGGCAGGTAATGGCTAACGGTGGTAATATATCTCTATTTAAGTAAGGTCAGGGCCGTCTTATTTTCAATTTGATCTGAAAGGAAAAATAAAAATTATTTTGTGCCAGGATAGCCATAGCTATCCAGCGCTACAATGAAGCGAGTATTGTAGATTTTATTGCACCAGGGACGCTAAGGGAAGGGTTACTAGATTGACTCAACATATCCTACAGTCTTTACATGAAAAAAAAATATTTGACCATGTATTTTACTACAAATTAAACTTTACGTTACTTGTGTCATCATTTCCTAAAGCTATTGACTACCATTTCCACAGCTTTATGCATTCAGGGACATTAAAAGTTGGTATTGAGTCTTTCATTAGTATACATCGATGTTTTCTTTGTATGAAGCATTTTGATTCAAAGTTTACTACAAACTGTAGAGTTTTTATTTAGATTTCGTCAATAATCCGAACCTTTTTATCACATACTGAAAATTTGTTGATAATCTGTAAGAACACAAACATTATGTACATCATATAGTTATTTCAAATTCTGTTAAATAGCCATTTGTATAAAGATACTAATATTTTATGATAGAAGTAAGAGATATTTCCAATTATTTATTGAGAGTTAGGGGAACTTTTCACAGAAAACATCATAATAAATTTTGAATAACATATCTTGTGATAATATTTACTCCCTTATTCGTAAATACTCAATAAGCTATAAACTGATCTGTCAACTTCTCGCTAATTATTATGTAATTATATTATTTTTAAACAAATTTATGAATAAACTAACTACCGGTTATTTTTGAGGTTCGAATATGTACCCGAGCATTCACGTCGAAGCTACAGGTCAGACATAAACTATCGACTTTATCGATACTTGTGACGTCAGGACTTTGTCAAGCCCTATCGTAAACAAATGTTTTTGTATTTTTCGTAAAATACCAACCAATTCTTCATTTAGCAATGTAATTTGATGATAAGTATGAAGAGAAACCTATTATCTAATATTTCCATAGTTCATATAACTAATTTTAAAACAAAATTACAAAATAATGATTATCCAAAAAGCAGTACAAATAAACATAAATTACCTGTGAAACGTGTATATATTCGGGTTACTGTGTCTTGTAACCTCACATTCACTCACTGAACAAGACACCATGCTTGCAGAATACATATTTTATATTATAATCGTAAGATATTTGAGCAAATACACAAAATTCGCGCCGACTTAGCTAGATCATCCCTTTCAAGACACGCATTACTTTCGAATACAAAACACTTCAATTAGATAGAATCTCCGTACTAGCCAGAGAAAAGTTCTTTGTTCTTCGAAAATGCGAGAGGCCATTGAGATCACCAGATATTCCAATTACAACAGATACCGTGGGTCAATCTGCCTGAAGCATGAATACTTACTATTCTTAATGCTACTCCAACGCAGAAAGCGCTAGGAAGTCTAAAGTGTGACACAGTCAGCATTATTTGAGTCTGTAACTTCGACGATGAAGATCACACAAACGAAATGATCACACAAATTGAATATGATACTTTACAGTGGGTTCCACGTATAGGTACCTACATGATCTATCTGGAAGACTTAGTTCTGCTGCATATGCAGTTCGTGGGATAAGACAGTTAACCGACGTAGCTACTGGTAGGCTAGTGTATTTCGCGTACTTCAACAGTATTCTATCACATGGTGTAATGCTGTGGGATTGTATAGGGGGGTATTGCTGCATCCGAGATAGAGACGTCCATCTTACAAAAGCGTGCAGATCGAGCCATATATGAAATGGATCCTAGGGAATCTCTGAGGAACCTTTTTACAGAAATTGATAATTTAACTTTACCAAGTTTGTATATACGAGTATCTATACTTATAATAAAACTGTAACAGATCCAATTTAATACAAAGGCAGATATTTTGAAAAAAGTTTTATAGCACTCTGTAGCTGAAACTGATGCTAAAACTGTATTTTTTTTAATATTTTGCCTGTCTGCCTGTCTGTATCCCGGCCGCGCATCACTCCAAAACTACTGAATGGAATTCAATGAAACTTACACGATTTGAGTTTATAATACGAAAAGGGTTATTGTATACTTTTAATCCAGAAATTCAGCACGGTTCCTTCGGGAAAGGGGATGAAAGTCAAATTGTACACTTAGTTGTAATTTATTAACGCGTAGTCTGATAGATCTAACCCCACGGACAGCCCGGCACCCCACGGACAGCCTGGCACCCCACAGGCACCCTAGCACCCACGGGCAGCCCGGCACCCCATGGGCAGCCCGGTACCCCACGGGCAGCCCGGCACCCTATGGACAGCCCGGTACGCCACGGGCAGCCCGACACCCTATGGACAGCCCGGTACGCCACGGGCAGCCCGACACACCACGGGCAGCTCGGCAACCCAAGGGCAGCCCGGCACCCTTATTTAGTTTTGCAAGCTTGCTACGATAAAACTCTAAAATCTGGAACATTCGCCACAATCAGTTTTTTTAGCTATACCTATATTTTTGGCCGAATATATTTAGGAGACTGTGCAATAGAAGTGCACGATCTAATATATTTTGTTCTACCGTCAAACAAGGAGAATCTCGCCAAAAAGACGCCGTTTTAAAATCGATATTCCAAAGAAACGCACAAAGTACTTTGTTTCAACATTTATAGTGCGAACCGCGAAGGAACTCTCTGAGTTACTTAACTACTGTCTTCTGGAAAATACAACTCGGGACAAACAAACTTTGTCCCAGTTTTTTTCAAACCCAAAGTAAAAACCTACTTTCTGAGCTATGTTTTACTAAGAGTGCTTCACCGCAGACCACAGGGTTGCTTAATATGAGATTAACAGTGCTCAAATGTGAATAATTAGTCTGCAGGTACTTCAATCGCGAACGAAGTCGCAGGTACAGCTAGTATGAAATAATTATGTATGTTCGTGAAAATCTTAAAGTCCTTTTAGGTAATTGTGTGCAGTTTTATAATAAAGTTCCCACACATATTACACACGCTCACAGGAGAAAAAACAAAGTACCGCGTGAATACATACGTTTTTTTTAAGTATCAGATTCGTAGAAAATTCATGAAACATACTGAGAGTCTGCTACAGCATAATTGCATTAGGAAACTTAGATCTTATTATTGGAATTGAAAATGATTTACATTCTTTTGAAAAGTATTAAGTTTTAAAACAACAGATTATATTTGTATAAGGTTCATAGTAATAAATAGGTTCTTACAACAAGAGAAACTGATGGAACTAATAAGCTTCGCGAGCTTAATATAATGAAGTGCTCTGGCTTAAAATGATTACTACTCATTACCGAATGTTTTCCTATATTATATAGGGTTATTGGTAAAATGCTAACGACCTCTAATAGTTGACTTCGGTTAGTACTTACAACCTCTTTTTTTTAATTATTTTGTGATGGAACAAGCACAAGGCCCACCTGATGTTAAAAGTCTCTTATGCTTGTAATATATTATATCATATACATATTATATCATATTATATTGTTTATATATTTATTATTATTATTTTTGATGTTAATTTTCAAAACTCTATTCAAAGGGAGCTTGTGGCCTACCTCAGTTTAACAAGAAATACAACATTAGACTTTACTCAAAAGTCATAAAAAAATATGAAATAATAAATTACAGGCACAAGAGACTTCGGTTCAGGTGGGCTCGAGCTTGTACCGGCTCAAAAACATTTTAAAAAATCGTCTAAAAATGTTTGATAGCTGACATTTTGGTCTGCAGCTGACACACGCTATATATTATACGAAACGGCTGAAGATTTTATTATATCCTATAGGCAGGGACTTAGAGCATAATTTGTGAAAAACCCCAACATTTTAAGCTATTAAATAGTACTCTACTCTTTCCCGTTTGAACTGTAGAGCATGTGCTAGCTGGTGACATGTTTCTCCAGCTTACACGTTGATTTGGGCTTGTGGCTCCAAAATCTTAATAACCATAGACTTGAAATTTTAGTGCTTATGGCACAAATTATGCTCTAAATTTTGACATATTAAATGTTTAGGTCCATTCGTTCAGAAGATACGGATGAGCAGCTGTAAGCATGTGGTCTCCAGCTTACATGTTGTAATCGTGTCATTACTACTACAGCTTTCAAGTAGGACGTCCCAATTTTTTTGTGCCACTGGCACAAATTGTTCTCTAAATCCCTGGCTATAGTATATAATGAATGAATTCAATGCACTAAAATTCATTTAGTGCATTGAATTCAGCCAGGTGTAAGTGGGCTATAATATTATATGCGTATGCACTGGTCTGTGGTTTACCAGGTTTTTTATTTTTTTATTTTTAAGGCTTTGGATACGGTCCTTAAGCCATGTTTACCAGATTATGCTTCAGTGTTACCATTTGTGGCATATTTCTGCCATTAGAGCAGATGTTGCATCTTAATTTTAGCTATAGCAGATTAAGCTGACGAATGAAAACAGTGGCAGGTTTTGGCAGATGCCAAGAAAATATTTCTTCTTAAATTCGTCAAATAAAATTCGATAAAATTGCTGGGATCTGTTGGGAGTACCACAAGTAAGTATTACTCCCACCAGATTAATAGTGGGGAGTGATTGGGAAAATGCTAATGGAGCTCCAAAATATTCTTATATTGCAAACTTTGGAAAAGCTCTCTTAAGTTAACGAATTTCAAATGTCTCATGCGAGAGAATATTCTCCCAAGTAAACTTGAATAAAATAAAGTTACAGGTTCTCAAACAAGCATTTATCCGCTTGATTCACAACAAAAGATGGTATAATGGGACACGAAAACTGTATACTAACGCAATAAATTATGAAAAAGATGTAATTCATCAAACGTTGATTTATCAACGTATGATGAAAATCTCCAAAATTAAGAGTTTGAAGCAGATATATCTAGTAGACCTAGTATTTACGTATAATAGTGCAGTAAATGAAAAAATATATAAATACTACTGGATAAATAAATAAGTTTTTTTAATACCTAGTATTTTATTTATTCATACCATCTCATCAGTCTCCACGGATAGAAGAATATGATGACGTAATTTTGGCGTTTTCTAAAGTCGTGTTTGACAGATTTTTTGCTAGTGCCGGGTAGATTCACCATTTTTGAGATGGCCACACTGTTCTGCGCAAAGCAAAGGGTATTTTTGATTATTCCACGTTCATTTGGCTTTACGATCTATTTTATAATAGAAACTATATTGCAGGTAAAATACCGCAGTGCGATGCACGCGGTAAAATGCACGCTTTAGTTAACGCACGGTAAACCAACCTGGGTAATTTAATTAGTGTCCTTAAAATAGCATTCGAATTAGAAAATAGTTTTTGCTATTATTATTATGGTACGGGATTTTTAAATAGCGTAAAAACTGGGGCGACGTAAGTCTCCAACTCGGTGCGTATATTTGTTAATAAAAGGAACCAATTTCATGTGAGCCATGGCAGTGCAAAATAAAGTATTGTACGCGTTTCGAGGATGGATCGCCTTCGTTGCTTTTATGGACTTGGGAACTGCTGGTCGATCCTACATAGAAAGGAGATCTTTTCTAAGTCATAGTACCGGTGATACGGAACATTTAGATGGTAAGTTTTCATGAAATGTTTTGATAGTATCTGAAATATCTTTACAAATAGTTTGTTGCTGCAACTGTTCTGTGTAGGTAAACAAAACTTCAATCATAATAATAGAAAATATACCTAACCAGGCTAGGTATGTACAGTCGATTCTGGATGAAAGCATGTTGCCAGCGGGATGTCATCTGAGGGTACATAGACCTTTCATATATATATTTATCATTCTCCCTTATTTAACTTAATCATCTGGCATCGGCTGACCCACTGTGGCCAATTTATGAATGAAATTCTATTGTTATAATTATTGCCGATATCAATGGGTTAAGCTGCAGAATATGGTTAACCATTTGGCTTCTGGTGCTATGTACCCATATATAACAATCTGATTGTGCATATGAGTTAAGTAATAAGAGATATTTTATATTTTAGGTGATTTCGCCATATCTAGAATGCTGGGAATGTATTCAGTTCTAAAAGCGTTAGCTTTGATACACTGTACCCTGTACATACATTACAGACCGTAAGTTTAATTATTTTTTATTGTTGATGCACCACAATTTCACCTTTGGTATAAAGTATTATGTGATTTTTGTCTATAACTTAGACCTAAAGTAAGAACTGGTGCTCAAGGACAGCTGTTTGAACACTTGGATGCTTAGCAGCAGATTCCTCATGTATATTTATATAAAATATGACGATGATTTGACTGCAGTAACCACAGTCACAGCCTCGCCATGTTCAATTCAAAAATAATTCTATTTAATTTTAAATGAAATAATTCTTGTGTTACACTGGAGCAGTTATGCCAGATACACAAAATCAAGGTTTCTTTAATTAAACTGCAGTGGAAATAAGCTACTCTTGTCTAAAACCAAAACTTACTACAACACCGGTGGGATCAGAGAAAAACATGACAGAGCTAAGTAAAACCATGCAAATGTAATAAGAGAGGACCAAAGGCGACTACAGTGTTTTTTTTTTCTTTATTGATAGGTAAGCCTTTGACCTTAACCTCACCTGATGGTAAGTGATGACGTGGTCGAAGATGTTGTTCAGGCTAACCTAGAAGTACTGGCTCTCAAGGACAGCTGCCGGAACACACCGTTAGGTACTTGGCGACAGATTTTCTACTTGAGGGTGGTAGCTAGCCAGGCGGGCATTCGCAAAATGCCCTACCACCATGCTGTAACGACTGCCATCCTAAGACGACAACCGGGACCGACGGCTTAACGTGCCCTCCGAAGCACGGAAACGCTCAGTAGTAATGTCACTAGCGGTCACCCATCCAACTCATGACCGCACGCGGCGTTGCTTAACATTGCTGATCGGTTGAGAACAGCTAAGTAAACTTCGCTACGAGCGCTTCAAAAGTGGTGTGTGAGTGGTTTCATTGTCATTGCTCAAAGTTATTGTCTGTTGTGTTATTTTGCAACAAAGAGGGAGAAGGCTTGGGTAGAAACTGAAAGGATGTCTTGCTTCTTATCGCCCTTAGATATAAATTGTATTTCTAATTAGCAAATTATTCTTTACAGGGTGGTGTCAATGGGATACTGGTCATTAATGCTTACAATAATATTATATTTCACTGAAGCATTCTACTTTCACTCAACAAATCTCAACTTCTATGTGGTCTTCCCATGTATATTGAATAGTAAGTATTACTTATTTTTAACTGTCATGCGAACTACCTCTATGTTATAGCTTTAATAAAACACCCAAGTATGTACCGATGTGTACTTGGCTAAGAAGCCATAGCAAAGTGAAGTTTGTCTTACGTAATGTAGATAGTGAGGGTAGTACAATGTTGTAGTACGGTCAGTCCTTGAGAGCCAGCAAAATTATAGGCACATGATGTGACTTAACAACTGTATGGCTCAGGGTGAGTGACGGGCGCAGTGAAGTTTGTCACTTGTGACGAAATGCATCTGTTATAGGCAGAGGATGCCGCTTAACATCAGGTGGGCCTCTTGCTTTTTCCGTCACAATAACATAAAAAAAAATGTTTTCAACCTTATTCTAACTAGAATGGTCATATGATAATGGCAACTCCTTAATGCGGAATGTCAGGTCTATTGCTTGAAATTATTTTTTTACAGATGCGCTTGTAGCTAGTTCTGTTAATTATTCTACATGATCATGGTATTTGTAGATTATAAATCTAATCTATAAAATTATATTGAGTGTATAATCTTGCAAGTTATTGAACACCAATGCACAATTTTCCATAAATTATTCCTGAAACCCAAATTTTTTTGTTTAAATATATATACTGAATTAATTACAATAACAATCTTGCATATTATATGATGTTCATTCGTTCGATAACCTAGCAACAAAACCTTTAATTTTTTATTACTTACCATACACATCAGCAATCCCCTAAAAACCAATTAATTTGTTTGTTCTCAAAGACCATTACAACAAAAATCTTACACAATTACACCAAAAACAGTTCAGTCTAGAGTTCAAATGTCAAAATAGTTTTTAACTACCACTCTAGTTAGACGATAAGTCTGCAGGTCAAGATAATGGCACCTTGTTAGATTGCAGATGCTAAGATCGGTCTACACTGCATAGAACGATAGCAGCAGCGTTGCTGGCTGAGTACCTGTAACGTTACTGTTACAGGTGCATGTATTATTATTTTTAATATCTTTGTTAACCATATTGCATCAACAGCTGTTATACCTCCACCTTGAACAAAGGTGATTTTTTTGTTATAGCTGATAGTCTAGCCTTTTTACCACTAAATCACCTGATGGTAAGTTAAAATGTGGTTGAAGATGTTGTTCAGGCTAACCTAGAATTACAGGCTCTCAAGGACAGCTGCCGGAACACACCATTAGGTGCTTGGTGACAGATTTTCTACTTGAGGGTGGTAGCTAGCCAGGCGGGCATTCGCTAAATGCCCTACCACCATGCTACAACGACTGACAGCTTAAGACAACAACCGGGACCGACGTCTTAACGTGCCTTCCGAAGCACGGAAGCGCTCAGTTGTAATGCCACTAGTGGTCACCCATCCAAGTCATGACTGCGGCGGACGTTGCTTAACTTAGCCGATCGATTGATTAAGAACGGCAAAGCAAACTTCTCTACGAGTGATTCAAAAAATATAACTTTATACTCTATTTCTCAGTTATATAATTAAAAATTTATTATGTTTCAGTTATAACTCTGCTAGGATTGATCTACCTTCCAAGCAAGCTGAAACTCTTCGGGTCCATTCCTGGCTCGTCAGGGATGGACCGAGAAATTGAAGATGAAAACACGCAAATATTACGCTCCATGGGGAACTTCAAGAGGAGAAAGCCTAGCAACACCGTCAAGAACAAACATGTCTGATGGTGTTGCTATTAATAAAGAAATGCCTGACAAACCTGGGAATATTGTAAGTACATTGACTGGGTATGATGAAAACTAGAAAGGAGATTGGTAGCTAATTTTATTTGAAAATCATGGACTAATTTATATACAACTTGAACGTATGTAATCACGTATATTTTTACCGACTTCACAAAAAGGAGGAGGTACTAAATTCGTTTGTTTTTTTATTTATTGTAATGTTTGTTACCTCAGTACTTTTGACTGGATGAACCGATTTTGATGATTGTATGTTTTATTTTAAAAATGGTACTACACGGCAAACATCATGCCGTGTAGTACCATTTAAACTTCAAGTGGTCAAACCTAAAAAAGGTTTTTCTATCGTGATGATATAGTCATTGACAGTCGATCCCATAAGTAGCAAGGGTCACAAAAAAGGATGTTGTTTTTTTTTACCACAATATGGAACAGAATTCAACACTCGAATATGTGAAATAACTTGTTGAAGTCAGTACCATGTGCGTAATATTATGATATTAGTTAATTTTGAACCAACATGGTACCAATGTGAATAAGATATTTCACACATTCAAGCGTTGAAGTTGGTTCCATTTTGTGGTAATTTTTTTTTACTATGCGTACTGTATGAATGTTTCTTACGTAGTGATCGAGGTCAATGGTTGACAGTAGACTGAATGTTTGTTGAATGGTTTGACAACTGTAATAGTTGCCTAGCATAGTTTTCACTATTGCACTTTTTTAATTTGACATCAGAGTAATTTAACACTTTCCAAAAACTAAAAAAAACTTTTTATTATACTTTTTGTAAGTATTACGTATTTAAACAATTTTGAAACCGATTTCACTTACGTTACAGAAGAGAAGCTTGGTGTCGACCGGTTTCGCGACTTTCAGAGTAGCTTCAACATGGAGTACGTCCGCTCTCGGCTGTGTCCGCGCATACACTGACGGAGCTGGGAGCGTAAGTGAAATCAGTTAGAAAATTGTTTTATGATTGTGGCTGAATTCTTGCAGTGCTGGTTCATACAGAGATAATGATTTACGCCTTACGGCTGCAGGTTCCCAAGATATATCTTTATAAGTATTATATAAATTGAGGTGTCAGATAAATAAAAAAATACAGACCAAAGAAAAAATATGATCCTATCATATAATGCCTTTCGACAGTATGATCAGCATTTAGTGTTTTATTTAGAAGAATGGAGCATTAGGACCGTTTTGTTTTTGAACTTCTATATACAGGGTTATTGGAAAAATACCTTAAGGGTATATAGCCTTAACCTTTTAGGGTTGCCAACATTTTGAAATGAAATAAAAGTCAGCCAGTACTAAACACTTATTGTTTTGAGTCTAGTAGTAAAAGACAATGCCTACTCCGAGTCAAGAGCGCCCGCCGCCGCAACACTGTACCGCGACACGCTCCATATGCATAGAGTTTTGAATATTTACATCATACATTTACATAAAAAAAATTGAATAAATTACAAGCACAAGAGACTTTTAAGATCAGGTGGTCCTGTGCTTATTCCGTCAAAAATCCAAAAAATATTCATCTCAAAATGTTTGTAAGGACTAGCAGAAATCAACCCTAATAGGTTGTTAGTATTTTATCAATAACCTTGTATATCTGAAATCGAGGTTCGAAAAGAGACCATAAAATTAAAATAGGGCAATAACCAAGTGCCAACGACTTCTGTAACAAATAATATAGATCAACAGTTTCATATACTATAAAAGTGTTAGGTTCAGTGGTGCTTATTTTATAGTGTATTTCTAAAACGTGAAATTATCTAAATTAAAGTAAGCTGTCAAACAAAAAAATAGATAAGTTTTCGTAAAATGTTTTTAGAAAACATTTAATTGATATTATAGAAAAATACTCAAGAAATAAATATATATATAAGGTGGATATTAATATATAAACAATACTGTGGGGGTAGTGAGGAAACGATAACTGAATGAATCCACTTATGTTAAATTTTCCCATACACATAATCAGTACTATTTTCAAGCATTTTGGCGCATTGCCTTTGAGCGACATAGCTACCACCATAGATAACTACATTCACTCAGTGATAGCTTATTAGGGTGCGTACCATTTGAAGTTAAATTCGCCAAAAAACGATAAAAACGATCACACTCCCAAAAAGTTGTTCCAGATGGGTCTTGGCATTATTTTCGCCATAAACGCTATGAAGCTACTGGAACAGTTTGAATTACCTACATCTAATGTCAAAAGTGACAAAAGTAGCAAATTTTAGTGGCATTCTTATCCTGAATGGAACAGGGGAGAACAGTCACAAACGATCACAGTGATCACAACCATAGACGCAGAATGTGGTCAAAATTATCGAAAATAACGAAATTAGCGTCAAATGGAATACGCACTTATTGACTTCTCTAGCTTTCGTACTTGTGTGTGTGTGTGGTGTAAACTGTGGTTGTAGCTATAATGCTCTAAGGCAATGCGCCACTGCTTAGAATATAGTACTGATATTGTGTATGTGAAAATTAAAATTGACTGGAGCCCGCGTCCATCCACCCCTTTAGCCGGGGTATGCTCTAACCAATTAAGCTTACATGACAATGAGTCATAACTCAAATCTTTCCTATCGTTCTTTAACCATCGTATTGGGATGGAGCGACATCTATAGTTCAACTTAGGTTGTACCATAAACAACACTAATTTTGCAATTAGCTTTAAACTTGTTAATGATGACGCAACCCTATAATTTTAATATTTGATTGCAAAAAATAAAAATATTTAAAAAAATAGTGGAGATATTCAGTTATCGAGTCCACCCCACCTCTTGCGGTATTGTTGATATATTAATATTCACCTTATATAGCTAATGACAATTCCGCTTAATTTTCCTGCTGAGCCGACGTGACGTTAGAAACCACTACCATTTTCCTGATAGTACGCTTGGAATGTCAAGACCTCGTGATGATGCTTCGTGTAGAATCGAACGAATCGAAAATGCTTCCGATTGGCCAGCATGGCGTTTATGACGTAACCACGGCTCAGTAGGAAAATTAGGCGGAAACGTCACTAGATATATTTTTAGTGTTTTCTTAAATATTAATTAAATGTTCCCTTAAATGTATTTTTTTTTATTAAACATGGATTTCCGCAAAGAATGCATGAATCTGTTATTTATATAGATAAATATCGGAAAAAATATAATCGTAGATAAAAATAACCTTCAGTTATACTGAATGCTGTTTGACATTTCTTACTTATTTAGATAATTCTAAATTTAGACAATGCACGCTATAATGGACACCAATACATTATGTTTATAATATATAATTTTATTTATTATCAATACTATTATGTACTGGATTGTCAGACAACTGTAGTCAATTATATCATATCTTAATATATTGTTTATAAGTAAATAGAATTTAAAACAAAAAGCTAACACGGAAAAGATTTCGGTTCAGCAATAAGACCGCAGTTAGTAATAGTTTTTTGGAAAATGAATGTTGACATTTTTTTAATATGCTCTTTAAAAACTGAAACATTGTGAGAACACTATGGGAACGCACTGGAATGTTCTAGAACATTCAGTTTTATTTTTGTCTGATCTTGGCTACTTTGGCATTCCTTACGATTTGCCATAGAAAATCAGCCGGTCCGATGTCCTAATTTGACACCCAAATCTCCAAAGCTCTGCAGTTCCAAACTGAAAAAGTTGGATGTGGGATGTAGAGCTGTCATACTCTATAATCTATTGTATATATCCCAAAAGGGAGGTTGTGTGCGTGTTAGCGGTACGTACGTACAAAAAACTTTCTAACAGCACTTTAGGCACTTAGGCCCACTTGCGCCAACGAGAAAACGCGAGTTAAACTCGAGTTAAGTGTAAATTGTCATACAAAAACTCTCGAATTAACGTTGGCGCAATAAGCACTTAGGTACTTACTTATATTAATTGGTTAGGCAAGGGAGGAGGCTCACTGAGAGGAGGGGAGCATTGATGGCATCGAAAAGATGCTTAACCCTACTCTCTGGTTTGTAAGTCCTAGTCATTTGACAATTGAGCCTCTTTCTTTGCAACGCGATGGACCCGGCACCCGCACTGTGAATCCCCAATGTTAAGGGTGAACTGGCCGGTCCATTTTCCATACAAACGTCGTAGGGTGATCACTCCCTTCTTTGAGGATTTAGGTACAAAATAAAGCATGATACCGATTGATCTCGTCATTATCTAGGCTTGTATGATGCCGTAATTTTAATGAAATAATTAACTTGAGAGTTATGAGCCTTGAAACGTTTTCATATAAAATTTTCGAAGCTAATAAATTACAACTTAATTATCTTTTTAAAATTTTGGCATCATACAAGCCTAGACAATGACGATATCAATCGGTATTATGCTTAAGTCTGGACTTAAAATCTCAAATAAGGGAATGATCACCCTACGACGTTTGTATGGAGAACTGACCGGCCAGTTCAACCTTAAGTAATTCGTCTCTCTAATATTGATTCTCAACTATCTAGTCACTAAAAAGATTTTTTTCGCAAATATAATGCAAAGCTGTCATTTGAAATATCAATAAAAAGGTTGAATGATTAGTTAATTTAAATTATGAGTCACTTAATCACTGTAGTTTAAACACTAAAATTGTTTTTTATTGTATAAGTGTAGGTAAAAAAATATGCATTTTCATGTGTTATTTACTTGTAAGATTTCACGGTTTGAATTATATAAGGTGGTCTGATATGAGTGTCTATTAATATATTTCTACTAGGCTCAGTAAAAGACGGTGCCATAACTGTTTGACATAAGTAAACACATAAGAAAAGATAACTAGGATAGAGTTTAGACTTATAGGCACAATTTTATGGGGTACACATTAACACTAGCAAAAAGCTGAGCTTTGTAAGGCCTCGCGTTTGTTTTATAACCTGTTTCTAGTGGTGTCATCTAGTATTATGTAGATTAACTACGATGTATTTGAGTATTGAGACTGTTGCAGCGATGTTAGCTCTTTGGTTTTCTCACAGATGGCGTTAGTAGTACTTTAACATTGTTGTTAATTTTGTAATGGTTATAATATATTTATTTTTACAGATAACACATCTAGATATGTAGTTAAATTACAATGTTAAAGCACAAATCTATAGGCGTGATAGTTTTTCAGGAAAAGGGGCAACAAAATGTTCAAGTTGTGGGTTAGTGATAGGTTTCGCTTCGCTCTGTAAGGATGGCGCTCCGTAGGTCCTTTTTAAAAAAACACTTGACTATTGCTAGAATGGATTTAATAAAATTTAGAAATTAAATTGTACAAAGTTAACTAACGGACTGACTGATTAACCTATTGAATTTACTCGACTGACTGACTGGGCGACAATGCATATAGCCTTATATAACCTCGGTATATACACATGGTTGCGAGGGGGTTTTGCATTAATTGCATTTTTACCATATTGGTTCTGGTTATAACAGCTCGCCCTAACTGGGGTCAATACAATCAAATAAAAATTAGATAATTCAATTACCCAATTGAAAAATAATTTCAACAAAATCCATGGTAGAAATTATGCCAAGACCTTGGTACATTTTCATTCTCTATTTATCCCATAACTTAGTATAGAATTGTAATTTTGTGACAAACCTCTTTCGCTATCGCTATCATTCCACGAGTCTTCGTCAAATGGTTTCAAGGCAACTAGCACACAAAGCAGTGATGGATCAGTGGCATTAGCTATGGACTGCTGCGCAGCAGGTCCATGGTTCGAATCCCGACCAGAGCTTGAGCTTCACCGCATGGTGGAAAGGCATTTTGCGAATGCCCGCCTGGCTAGCGACCACCCTCAAGTAGAAAATCTGTCGCCAAGCACCTAACGGTGTGTTCCGGCAGCAGTCCGCGAGAGCCAGTGAAATAACAGGCAAAATGAGACTTAACAGGTATGTCTCAAGGTGATGGGCGCAATGCAGTTCGTCACTTGTAATGAAATGCATCTGTTATAGGCAGAGGATACCGCTTAACATCAGGTGGGCCTCGCACGTGTTCCTTCACAATAACATAAAAAAAAACTATTTTTTTATATCTGATATCTTATATATTGCAACAAATTCACTATGCATACTCAAATTAGATATTGAACAAAAAGTTTAAAAAATCCCATTGGTTTGACTTATTATGTTTGAACAAGTTGTTCTTTTTGACCATCAACCCGACTACTGGACTTCATCTGATTGAAGAAAGCGATTATTTCGACATTTAATTTAGAACCGTATTGATGTCGCTACCCTTCTATATTATAAAAAAAGGTTTGAATCTTGCACGAGATGAAAACTTTGTGGTCTAAAACTTTTTTAATGTGATCAAATAAATACTTTAATGACATATAATACGGATTATATTTGGATTGGTTTTACACCTGTATTGGACCACCTTATATAAATGTTTTTATTGCAAAGTGTAATTCAATTGTTATCAATAGTTATTGTTTTTGTTGCGGAGTGATAATAGTTAATATTATAAGTAATTAAGACAAAGGACACATTCAGACGACATTTTTTTCGCGTATATTCGTGTGCAATTAAGCGTAGGAGATTTTATCGCATAAAGCATTATATTCGGCATTATATTTCTTTTTGATGCGTTTTTATCTCCAATCAGTGGTTTTCACTTTCAGAAGATTGTTATTGTTATGTTTGTTATGCAGAATGAGTCTTCCACCGAAAACATCTCATTGGATTTCTGTCTGCTCCCTAGTCAGAGGGAAAGAGGGAGCCATTATATGTAAACTTTTTATTCGATAAAATCTCGCATACCATACGAGAAAAAAATATCGAGATATTATGTAGTATGGAATAATATCGCCGTCTGATTGTGGCATACCTGCTTGTTACACGTCCTGATAAGCTCAATGCAACTGTTAATTTAAAAAAATGCATTTATTATGTCCCGCTTAAAGCTGCGTATCTAGTGTATGTGCGAGGGAGAAGACCGATGTGCTAGGAAAAAATGCTCCAATAGGATCGCTTCATTTTCATGGCCTCGCCGAACGCAGCGCTCTTATTGGTGCATTTTTCCTAGCACATCGCTTATATCCCTCGCACATATCTTGTGGATATTCTTCGTTTGAAAAAGGTCTAATATTTTACTTTGTAGCCAAGCCGACAATTTCAAGTCTACCAATTACAATATAGCAGCCGTTGATCAACTATTGAAAGATTATATCGAATGAATATATAACACAAACCAAAGTATATTAATGCAGTACTCGTCTCGCATTAATAATAATAATATTTATTTGCTCAAATATATGCACTACAAAATAAATGCATTTCAAAGTTGAGATAGATCTTGAAATGCTGTTATAATATTTTAATTTTTGTAATAACGCATGCTTCGCGAATTACATTACAAAATGACGAGAGGAAATATTTACGATTTCAGTTCGAATCCCGCATGTAATTATAGTGGAGTATATGTATACTACACTATAATTTTTCCTCTGGTTCTAATTTTGTAATTGAGATGCTGTTTTTGACAGATGTTTCATACTAAAAGTCATAACTGCATTAATAAGTTAATATAGAGAAAACTCGTGATCGAGATCGATATTAAGTTTAAGTTGCATTTAATTAATACGCACGAGCTCTAGTCGCGTTTCTGATATATTGAAGGTCAAAAGTATGTACCACCAACTTAACTGTGCAGTTTTCGAGGGCGCTACTGGTCATGGAAATCAACTACAGACTGTCACAATTTGAGGGAACGTTTTAGTTCTTTTTTCTGCCACCTGAACAGTTAAGTTGGTGGGTCTGTAGCTTTTGAGGAATTGTAGGCATAATGAAAATTAAAAAATATTGAGTATCAGTATCATTGATGCCTTCTTTATATTCATTAAGGTTTCTATGCTTTTTGTAATAAAAATTCAAAATGGCGGACCTGTTTTTGTTCGACGGAGGTTATATTAAACTTATTAGGACGTTGTTTGGCTTTAATAGATAGGATATAAGCTCAAAACGAAGTGCTTTGGTAGTGATCCTATAGTCATAAATAGTTATAGTTATAATATTAATATAACTTGGTAAGTACAAAAGTTAACACAACGAAATTAACGCTTTATCAATAAGGAGGAAGTTTAAATTTTTAGGACACCAAATATTTTTTCACACGGCGTTTATTTTCTGATTCAGGCCAGTTGTATATAATAATAACAAATATTTTAAAAATATTTTATGAAAACATCAAATTAAAATTTTAATAAAACACTTAAAAAATACAAAAATATATCTAGTGACAGCTCCGCCTAATTTCCTGTTAAGCCGACGTGACGTCACAAACGCCATGCAGTTAAACTGGAAGAATTTTCGACTTTTACACGAAGCATCCTTGGCAGGTCTTGACTCTACGAGAGCTCGATCGAGACAGAATCTCTTATATAGTATATTTTATATTCCTAAGTGTTTTATTAAAATATTTATTTAGTTTTTTCTTAGAACACCTTTAAACTATTTGTTATTATTATTACCTTTAAAAGAATTGAACGCAAGTAATGCTACATAGCAAGAAAATACCATTAGATGTGTCAGATGTAAAACATGTGAATCTGTAAACGAACTGTAGTTGCGGTGGTGTTTATTTTTATATTGCCGTACTTAAAGACGTAAATGAATTTTTAATTTCCATGAAGTAGTTTGTTTTGTACAGATATAAACTCTAATTGTAGTTTCCGCCGAAGTAAATTGATGTCTCTGAGTACGGCAATCGATCTTTTATATAAACTTGATACTTTAAATCAATGACCAAACCTATGTACCCCGACCAGAAAATAGAGAATTTATCAAAATGTCGCCACAACTCTTAACCCGTATTTTGACCACATTATGCGTCTATGGTTCCACATTTAATATGAACCATAGACACAAAAATTGATCAAAATTATCGCAAAGAACGAAATTGGCGTTTAGTTTGGAATACGCCCTTACATACCTACCTGTATTGTTGTCTTAGGTTTTCGCGATTATTACACATAGTAATTAAACAACTTTAAACCGTTTAAAGTTGTTTAATTAATACCTACCTGTACTTATTTCAATCATATTGCAATAATAAAGGCCTATTCACATATTTCCGGGTCAGTCCTTCCGAGTTCCGGGCGGTCCGGATTGAAGCAGCGTGTATTTTAAGCTGACACCTGACAGCCTGTGACAACTGTGTGAACACATTAATACAAAATTATATAGGGTTAATGAAAAAATGCTAACAACATTACGTGGAGTGCCTTCATTTAAGGGTTAACTGGCTGGTGACTTTTAACGTGGAAGGGTGATCGCTCTCTTATTTGAGGTTTTAGGTCTTAAACTAAGGCCCACTTGGGCCAACGAAGAAACGCGAGTTAAACTCGAGTTAAGTGTAAATTGTCATACAAAAACCAAGTTAACCCGACTTTAACTCTCGAATTAACGTTGGCGCATTAGGCACTAAGAATGATAATCATTGGTATTTCAAATATCTATGCTTGTATCGTAACGTTTTAAAAAGATACATAACTTAATTGTTCTGAGACTTGCAACATTTTCATAAAAAAATTTCGAACCCATAACTTTCAATCTAATTATCTTTTTAAAAGTTCGACATGATACAAAACTAGATAATGAAGAAATTAATAGATATCATGCTTAGTTCTGGACCTAAGACCTGAAATAAGGGAGTAATCACCCTTCGACGTTTGTATCTAGAAGGGACCGGCCAGTTCAACCTTAACACAACAAATAACTTTGGTTCTAAGATTTTACTCAAAACCGAATACATTGTCAGAAAATAACATCAATTTCATCAGTTTATTTCTAGTACTGTCGGAATCTTTATTGTTCTGTGTCCCGTAGTTAAAGAAAATAGCAATAATGCCTCCCACAAGCATATAGCCATCAAATACGTTCAAATAGATTTATGACAATCTTAGATACAGCAAATTAATTATTACATGGAAATAATAAAAACATACAACTAAAGATGTTTGTTAGGTTTAATAGAAGTCAAACATAAGACGTTGTTAGCATTTTTTCAATAAACCTGTATAGTTTTTTTCCGTCCGTACGGACAGAACACTGACGGAACACTGACTTTATATGTGGACAGGTCTTTATGCTAATAAATTACCAGATCGGATGTTTTATCAAGATTATCCGGCCCTGATTATTCGTTCTAACGTATTCAATTCGTGTCGGTCATGGTATGAATCTAAGTATTAATATTTTAAACTGGAAATATTTATAGTAATTAAACAACTTTAAACGGTTTAAATCGCGTATATTTATCATTATTTTTGTCCCGACGTTTCAAAGACTGCAGTGATCGTGGTCACGGGGTGACTAATTGGTTTTATTGGACAAAATAATGATAAATATACGCGATTTAAACCGTTTAAAGTTGTTTAATTACTATGTGTAATAATCGCGAAAACTAAGACAACATTATGGAAATATTAACTTCATTTTTTTGATGGTGTAAGAAGGTAATAGGGCATAAGAGGAAACGTCCGTTCTGTATTTTTTTTCGTCGGGCTACAATAAATAAGCCAAAATGTAGTGTTGCCAGAACAATATGCCATATTCGTACTAATTAAGTAATTATATCTTATTAATTATTATAAATACCTAATTTAGCAAAAGGACCATTACTTACCAGTGCCATATCATATTGTTAAATTTGAAAATAAAATCACAGTTTGAAAATACATTATGTTGTTTTTATTTTTTAATCTTATTCCCCACTGTCATTAATTTAATCATATTTATAATATAATATGTAAATATAGAAAGACGAAAATACGAAAGCTATGTCTCTGTTTTGTCTCTGGCGCCGGATTAAAATGTCACCCCCCCATTGCCCCCTGTGGGTGTCGTAAGAGGCGACTAAAGGTGAAGTACCGGAAGGTAGACAGGAGCGCCTGTTGAGGAACTCTATCTTAAAATGTGATCTCCAAGACGCCTACCAAGCGTGGGGATTATGGCAAATCCCCCTTAATGGGGGAGACTGTGTTCAGCAGTGTAACTGTGGATGTCGAAAATGGCAATTTTTTTTTTTATCTTTGGTAGGTTGGCCTTTGACCTCTATCTCACCTGATGGTAAGTGATGATGTGGTCGAAGATGTTGTTCAGGCTAACCTAGAAGTACTGGCTCTCAAGGACAGCTGCCGGAACACACCGTTAGGTGCTTGGCGACAGATTTTCTACTTGAGGGTGGTAGCTAGCCAGGCGGGCATTCGCAAAATGCCCTACCACCATGCTATAACGACTGCCATCCTAAGATAACAACCGGGACCGACGGCTTAACGTGCCCTCCGAAGCACGGAAACGCTCAGTAGTAATGTCACTAGCGGTCACCCATCCAACTCATGACCGCGGCGGACGTTGCTTAACTTTGCTGAACGGTTAAGAACAGCTAAGTAAACTTCGCTACGAGCGCTTCAAAACTAAAAGTAAAATACCGGCAGGTGGGCAGCATAGCCTGTTCAGGCCCTGATTTCTTAAAATGCGATCTGCAAGACGCCTGCCAAGCGTGGGGATTATGGCAACCCCCCGCCCTCTTAATGGGGGAGGCAGTGTTCAGCAAAGGACAATCCGGCTGATACAGTTTGTCTAGTGTCGACACTAATGTATGATAGTGGTAATGATAGATTGACAAGGATTGGTAAGGAAACAATTTATTTGCATTGAAGAAAAGATATCGGAGCTTTATAATAGCTATGGACCGTGCCGCAGGTCCATGGTTCGATCCCCACCGCCAGTTCAAGCTTCACCGCATGCGGCCACCATGCGGTGAAGCTTGAATACACAATTTTCGAACGTAAAGCGCGTGTAATCTCTACGAGTGCCGAGCTGCGAGTGGGGGAGAGTATGCCGACCGGCTTACCTGCACTGGACGACTATCCTCGTTTGAGATGTCGCATCTTGTATTACATAGGTCAATGTTGGCAAGAAGTGTTATCATTTGTTCGATTTGGGACACATCATTGGTGAGCGTAAGTTGCAAAAGTATCAAAAATTGATATCCGAACGCTTAAAAACGGGCGATGCCCCGTCCACCCCCTGGACTTTCCCACTGGTGGGTGGACGGAGAATTCAAATTTCCCCCTCCACCCACTGCACTAGAGTTGGAACCAAATCAACTGCTTCATCGATATTACAAATAATACTTTTGCTATTTGATTACTACTACTCTGAAGAAAGGCCTTAGACGTGACAGCTGTAAAAGTGACAGTTGATGTTGCAGTTTTCAGTTTCGTTTCTTGTTAAATTTTGAAAATGCAACATACGCTATCATCTCCAAAACGAACCCACTTTCATCGTCACACACGGACTGACACGCAGTCAGCTGAGTGATACTATTAAGTATCCGTTTTGCTCTTAAGAAACGATATCTCTTAATAGACGAGCAAGTAGGCTTTCGTAAAAACAAGTCTATAAATTTAGCAATTTATAATTTCTTGAAAATAGTTATGAGGAACTGTGAAAAGAACTTACCCGTACGTGCTATGTATATGGATCTCACAAAAGCGTTCGATTACGTTAGTCATAATTTGCTCCTAGAAAAACTAGAAAAATATGGCGTACGATGCTATCCTCTAAATCTTATAAAATCATATCTCCAAAATAGGTATCAATTGACACAAATTAATAAATTTTGCATAAAATCAAAAACGGAAAAGACATACTCTTCCGATGCTAAGCTGGTTCGATTTGGTGTTCCCCAAGGCAGCGTTCTTGGGCCTCTGCTTTTTTTGGTGTATATAAATGATATGCCTAAAGCTGTAGATCATCCCATGGTCCTGTTTGCTGACGATAGCACAATTGTATTTGTTGGTGATAAAGAGAATAGTCTTGACCTTGAAATCAATATGACGCTAAATAATGTAATAAGCTGGTTGACATGTAATAATCTAATAATTAATTTAAAAAAAACAAGTATAATGACATTTAAACAAAATAGTAATATTAATATGACATCAAAAATAAATTATTTAAATTCGAATATTGACGACATTTCTGTCACAAAGTTTTTAGGGTTAAATATAGATTCTAATTTAAAATGGTTAACACACGCAGACTCCGTTTGTGCAAAACTGAATGGTTATTCATATGCTTTGTTTATGTTGTCGAAAGTTGTAAACATTGAAGCCGTGCTCACATCTTATCATGCTTACGTAACATCAACCCTCCGCTACGGTATAATATTTTGGGGAAACTGCGTTGAACGTGAGAGAATATTTAAAGCTCAAAAAAGATGTATAAGATCAGTATGTCGTATTACATCCACAGACTCTTGTAGACCATATTTCAAAAATCTGAAAATTTTGCCATTCCCATGTTTATACATGTTTGAAATTGTACTGTTTACAAGAAACAACCTTCAATTATTTAATATGTTTAAAAGTCAACGCCACATATATAAACTTTATATACCAGATCATACATCTGCCCTATCTGATAAAAGTGTATTTGTAATGGCTCCAAGAATATACAATCATTTACCTACATATTTATTACAATCAGAATACCTAGCATTATTTAAGCGGAAATTATTTGATTTTCTTCTTAATAAATGCTATTATTCCGTAACAGAGTATTTAAATGACCAATATAAATAGTTTATTTCGAATGAGTATATATTATTGTTATTTTATTACAGATTAGAAGTGGCAACACTGTAAAGTTTCATGATGGCTGATGCTCGAAATTTGACATTTGATTAATATGACATTTAATTGTACGGAATGAATGGTTATTGAATATGTTAATTTTATATGACATTAATGTGGGTAGACCTTTGAGATTTGTTAATTTAGTAAATGTTTTTATTAACGAATGGTGATATGATATACAGTTTTTTTTTCAATTAAGAACAATGTATAATGTTATTCTTATAGATAACTTGTATGAGCGCTAGTAGTATATATAAGTAAGTACACAATCTAGTTTATAAGCAAGGCTTGGACCTTTATTTTTGCATGCCAAACATGGTGGAATGTGAAGATCTGTTTACAGTTAATTAAGAACTTTACTGTATTGTATAAATATGTACTGACATTCTTGCAAATAAATTGAATTTGAATTTGAATTTGAATTTGAAGAAATGGAACCATAAAGAAAAAAAAAGTATGTTCTAAATTCTAATCTAATTATAATTTGTGCACGATATAGTAGGCACGAGGCATTTATCTGTCACTTTATATCCAGCACAATGACTAAAAAGACAATTAATTAATATTATTAGCATCGAATAATGATGTCGATGATAATTTGAAATTGGTGTTGTGTGACTTGTTTGTTTTTATATTATACTAGCGGCCCGCCACGGCTTCGCACTGGTATATACAGGGGTGCAATTCTCAAAATTGGGATAAATTTATCGATTCTCGATATTTATCCCGTGTCACCTATAGACTATTAATCTCCCAAAAATATCAACTTTTCACAAAAATGCTATTCTCGCAAGTGGTAGATATAAAAATATGTCGACAGATAAACTTGTGTTCATGTATATAGCAAGTATAATGATAATCTCGATATCGCAATGTTGCGTGTCGATCGTTAGGGCTTGATATTTATCGATAGTGATATTGCGAGAATAACACAAAACTACACGACTCGATATTCGCCATGTTTTCTCGATACTTATCTACTATGATATTCATATCACAGCACGAGAATCGCCGTCCAGAAATAAAAATTATTTGTGATAATATTCTATAGTCATCAGAGATAATGTAGGATTCTAATGGTGAAAGAACATACTAAAATACTAATATACAAATCTTTGCTCTTTATAATGTAAAGTTTAGTTCTACTTGGTAATTGGTATTTATTTATTATTTAATTAGTACCGCTTACACGAATTACACTAATGATAATGATAATTATTAAATAATTATATAAAATTAATGTCAAAAATATAAATATGTCAAAAATGATATTATCAAAATGAAGAAAAAGGAATCACAAAAATAATAGTAATACTCGTATATACAAATCTCAATTATAAAGAAAAATAATAGTAATAATACAAGACCTAATTACTATGTCACGACCTACCTAAATATACTAGATTGTTTCTGTGATGCGACAGACTCACAGTAATGTAAACAATCTCTCATTACAACGTTCCACTCGCCCGCTAGCACATCACAATCGAGTTGAGCGTCAAGTAGAGCATTAAGTGCAGCAAGGGATCGGGGTATCGGGGAGGCCGCATGCGCCACCATTCTACAACGTGGTACATCAAACAATTTATGTTTCCTAGCCCGAAGATAGTTGTCGGGAGTATAGAGGCGACATAACGTGTGAATGTCCCCAGCTTACTCAATCGAAATTTCTTAATTCTGAATATACCAATATTTAGAGCATATTTTGTGCAATTATGAATACCAACTCAAAATTTAGGTGCCAAATAAACTTCGACGCTACGTGTGATTATTAGTGTGTTAGCTGACGTTATGGTCTCCAGCTGACACATGCTGTACTTACACTAACGTACGTAAGTATTCAAGTAAGTTACGACTAACTTACTTGAATACTTACGATATAGTAGGTAGGTACTTGATTTTCGTATATATATTGGCATATTATATATTGGCCTAAAGCAAAAATACACTTTTTGTTTGTGTCCCGATAATAATAACAAATATTTTAAAAGTATTTTAAGAAAAAATCAATTTAATAAAACACTTTAAAAATCTTTATAAAAATTATATATATCTAGTGACAATTCTGCCTAATTTTATGTTAAGCTGACGTGACGTCACAAACGCCACGCAGCCAAACCGGAAGAGTATTCGACGCGTTCGCTTCTAAACGAAGCATCCTCAGGAGGTCTTGACTCAACTCTCACTTACAAGCACACAATCGAATTGATGTTTTCTTAAAATACTTTTAAAATATTTGTTATTATTAAATATGGATTTCAGCAAAGTAACGCCTGAATCTATTCATTATCTTGTGTCCAGATAATTTCGATTATTGAAAATGTAATTTATATGTACTAATATAAAATTTCAGTAAAAATACGATAATTTAATTTATAACATTTTGTTATGGTAAAAATCGAACATAACTTCAGGCTTGTCAATTGAATTTAATTCATTTATTTGCTTGAATACGGGTACAAAAGATATAAAATATGTAGGATGTACAAATAGTTTCACCATAAACAATCTCATACGAGGTGTGCAAATGTCAATTAAATATAATATACAATTAAGAATTAATAATAATAAAGATGTAATTTTTTTTTATTTTTTTTAAATTGTCAATATCTACATAATACTTAATTATGCATTAAATTTTTTGACGTGGTAAATGTAGTAGTGATTAGAAGTCTTCTGCAGGAAATCTTTAACTGTATAGAAACTTTCGTTTCGTTGTTACTCATCCGATTTATGAAGTAGAGGTTCTGGACACGGACGCACAGGCAGCAGAAAGAAACAAATGAACTTCGTTTTTCCGATTCGCAACAGAACATCCAAAACATTCGTTATCGTTGTATATTTAGCAATTATTAAGTTTACATTCTTGTCAATTAGTTAACGTATTAATTTTAACTCAAATCACTTACAGACCCACTTATCTGTTCAGGTGGCAGAAAAAATAACTTCAGAATACCCTGAAATTGTGACAGTTTGTAGTTGATTTCCATGACCAGTAGCGCCCTCGAAAACTGCACAGTTAAATTGGTGGTACTATAAGTGCTTTATTATGCATGCGATCATAGTAATCCGAATTTTCCGCTTATCCGACTTTTAAATGCCCATCGCGTTAGTGCCGGTAGCAAGATTCGACATACTCGTAGGTACATAATAAAAAAAAAATATCTTTGGTTCGGTAAACAAAGAGTTTCTCGTATGTTAATATGCCGACCACTTCTAATATACCTAATATAGATTCAGGGCCGCTACTACAATTCAACGAAGTTTAGTTTTTCGTGTTGGAGCGAACTTTTAGACAACTTGTATATTATAAGCAAACGAATATATTATAATTTCATATTTGGAAATGTACAAGCCATACGAATCCGATAAAAAATAATTCAGAATCTATACAGGCAAATGCTTGGAAGTCTATGCTACGAACGAGTTAAACAAAAGTAAGCCGATACGTGTTTTGCGATTACCTTACTTTCGGACCCGAAGTTCGATACTTCGTCGAATTGTAGTAGCAGCCCAGGCGTTACTTTGCGGAAATCCATATTTAATAGTACCTAATAAATATTTTTCGCTCATTAATGGTATATAATGTGGCCATAACATCACTAAACAGTATCCAAAGAGTGAAGTATACCGGAGATTTATTCACAACTATCCAGTAAGAAGCGGTTTTAAATTTGGAATCTCCTGCTGTCCAGTAAGTATGTAATTTACTTACTGGACAGTAGGTCATCCTCTTTAGGTCTGCTTCTAAAAAAAACATAGCACGAGACACAGATTAGAATTTAGCCATTATAACATGGTTATAGGAGGGCTCCAAATATAAATCTATCTCTCTTTTTGGTATGACATTTTATAAGATAGATATATTTTTGGGGCTTTTACGCGCCACAGAAAAAGTATGCACGTTGCGTTTTGTACTTAGTAATATTGTAAAAGTATAGTAAATTTTATGTTTGTATTTAGTTTATAAATCATGTTGGATTAAAACTTTCCATTCTAAATTAACGCGAGGTTTCAAATACAATAATTTATTTAATTTTACTAAAACATTCACGTACTTAATGTAAAAATAGAACAATGTTCAAAACTAAACGCAAACTTTTTAGTAAAAACAAAAACAACAACTGGCGGTATTAATGAGTAATATTAAGTATGTATACAAGATAAATAATAAGCGTGAAAATGGTATATGATTTACTGCCAGCCAAGAGTCTGTTAATCAAGATGTAAAACAAACAAATATAAATGCCCCCGGTAAATCGATCACAATATCTATCAGTAATTGCCCTAATATGAATGTAACTTTCAATATAAATTAAACGAATTTTTCTTTTTTTTTAAGAAAAGCATTAAATATTACAAGCCTCAACCAGTAAGAAAGTCATCTACCCTCGTATGTAACCGGACCTCACCTGCACTTCGGTCCGGTAACTCATACTTGGCCAGAAAGGTTTACTTACTGGATTCTGCAGTAATGATAATAATGATATTAAGTAAACATTAAAACCAGATCTATGTTTTCTACATATGATTGCCTCTTGGTAGGAAACAGACCTCATAATTTTTATGTACCTATAACATTCTTAGGTCATAGATAGATACTAGAGGCAGGTTAGTAATAGTTTTTTTTATGTTATTGTGACGGAACAAGCTCGAGGCCCACCTGATGTTAAGTGATCTAACCTCTACCTATAATACGATTTTCACTGCGCCCGCGCGTCACATTGAGAGATAGTTGTTAAGTCTTATGTGCCTGTAATTTCACTCTGGCTCTCAAGGACTATAACATTCTTAGGTCATAGATAGATACTAGAGGCAGGTTAGTAATAGTTTTTTTTTATGTTATTGTGACGGAACAAGCTCGAGGCCCACCTGATGTTAAGTGATCTAACCTCTACCTATAATACGATTTTCACTGCGCCCGCGCGTCACCTTGAGAGATAGTTGTTAAGTCTTATGTGCCTGTAATTTCACTCTGGCTCTCAAGGACTGCTGCGGAACACACCGTTAGTTGCTTGGCGACAGATTTTCTACTTGAGGGTGGTCGCTAGCCAGGCGGGCATTCGCAAAATTCCCTTTCACCATGCGGTGAAGCCCGCGGCAGGATTCTAACCATGGACCTGCGGCACGACGGCAGTCCATAGCCAATGCCACTGAGCCATCACTGCTTCACATAATTTAATTATTTTTGTGTTGATTTTCTTATTATATAATTTATTAGAAAACATTTAACAATTATTTTAGGAAAACACTTACTAATGTTTTCTTTAAATATTTGTTATTATCAGACCACTTCTGAGGGTGGTAGCTAGCCAGGCATTTGCCCTACCACCATGCTATAACGACTGCCATCGTAAGAAAAAAACCGACACGTGGCACCTTAACCTGCCCTCCGAAGCACGTGCATGCTCAGTAGTAATGTGACTAGCGGTCACCCATCCAACTCCTGACCGCGGCGGACGTTGCTTAACTTTGCTGATCGGTTAAGAACAGCTAAGCAAACTTCGCTACGAGCGCTTCATAACCAGAAACTTTCAGTATGACCTTAAACTTTTGGCTGACGATGGGAGTATTGTGTTGTAGATTTACGCCTATGGCGTACCAGTAAACATAAAATTTAAGTACCAAATAAAGATATTATTAACCCAATTTGGGGGTTCGCAATCTTGTTTAAAAATTGCCTATTACTATCGACTTATTTTTAGCAAAAGCAAAAGAGTATGGCTGGATATTCGAAACTTAAACAGATTCGTCACGCTAGTGATTATGTTTGCTTACCATTATATATACATGTACGTACCCGTGGATGCCGGGCTAGAATGTCATCCCCCATCTCTACCCGTGGGTGTCGTATGAGGCGACTAAGGATAACACGCCAGAAGGTGCGACAGCAGCGCTTTCTGAGGAACTGATATCTCACACTGCGATCCTCAAGGAGCCTGCCACGCGTGGGGATTATTGCAAATCCCCCCATAATTGGGAGGATGTGTTCAGCTGTGCACAATCCGGCTGATACTGTATAAATAAAAGAATAAAATAAAAAAAATACAGTAAAATTAGCCTTTCTATGTTACTGACGATCGGTTTTTTTCCCTCTCCCAGCTTGTCCTTCGACAAAGGCCTCCTCTGAAGATTTCCAACTATCTCTATCTCTCGCAATCCTCATCCATTCTAGACCGGCGATTCGTTAGCGTTTTTATTGACGCCCTTAACTCCTTTTACCATCTCTGGGGTACCATTCTGATATTGCTTTTGTCCATTTTTCGTTCTTCTCCCTTAACATATGTCCCGTCCATTGCCATACTGATAATGTATACTACAGTATAAATGCATGATCATGATCGCGGAATCAGTAGCTTTAAAATAATATTGCTCGTTGCGATTTGAAAAGATTATCAATGAACCTTAAATGCACTATTTACAACACTACAGCTACTACAATAAAAGCATTTAGATACCCATAAGTCATTGCAGACTCACAGGCAGTCCAAATGCTCTATGCAATCACTACCAGTTGGCAGCGTGCCCAGCATGCTGGCAGCATTGCCCCATTGAATTGCAATGCCTATTCTTTGAGCCAAGCCTCTAGTGCAGTGGGTGGAGGGGGAAACTTGAATTCCCCGTCCACCCACCAGTGGGAAAGTCCAGTGGGTGGACGGGGCATCGCCCAAAAATGCTGGCACCTGGCCAGCATTTTGGTCACGCGTCGCATCGACCAAGCGCTCTGATAAGTTTTGGAAAATACGATGAGCTCCCGGTCCCCACGGACCCAACGTCTCTACCATAGTAGAAAGAGTGGGGTGGAGTGGAACCCCACTCTTTCTACTTACTATGTCTCTACACCAAACGGCTCAAATATGTAACCCATACCGAGGTTAGCTACTTGCGCCGCTTGGGTTGCAAAAAAAAAACTTGTACCTTAAATTCCCTAAAACTGTGATATATATTAATCAAGCCGAGGTTCGTTCCAGCTGACCGTACCTTTTTTTTTTTTTTTTCTAACGTGTGAAAATTGCCTTTACGCATTCCCGTCCACCCCGGGGATGGTGGCCGGGATATGTCGGGCTCGACACCAACTACTCCCACAGCAGCAAGTGACTAAATAACACACGGTGTTCCATCTCTACCGCTTCTCGGCGGGATCGCAGGGTCGCTTTAGCACTCAACCACGAACCCGCCACGGTTGTCCGTTGCCGGACCCCTCCTGGGGTGCTACCCCTCACGACGCACCAGAACACATGGCACGTCGCTACCACCCGGGGACCAAGCCCGCAAATGGGCGTCAGACGACCCCGCTTCCGACGCCCTAGGTCCCCCTGCGACGGGTCAGATGAGTAGCCCCGTCGCTTGCTACTTCGGCCGCTGAGGATAGGGAGAGCGGCGCCTCGCTATACCAACACTCCTCCTCCCCTGCGGCCCCTCCGCGTCCGCCATCCAAAGGTGGCGGCCCCACCGTGGCCACGGAAGGTAGGGAGAGCGGCGCACCGTGATACCGGCACTCCTCTCCCGCCGTGGCCCCTCACCGTCAGCTGTGGTGTCGCCCATACAACACCACAGCCCGCCTCAGATGCGGTGCTGCCCATACAGCACCGCAGCCTACCCGTTGCCGCTCCAGTCTGGACTTAGAGGCAAAGCCCAGTGGAGCGGCCCCTCTGGGGCCGGCCGACTGCCCAAGCCAGCACGGCCCCTGGTTCCTCTTCGCTTCACCGTGGGTGACGAAGCCACGGCTACTAAGCCCCACCGCCACGACAAGGCGGGAACCCTTCGGGGGGGCAGCTGACCGTACCTGTGTCAACTCTTCTCTTTGTAGCAGCACCTTTCGCCAGCTTGTGTTGCCATATCAAGGTGTATCATTTCCTGGCCATATCTGGGGTTAGAAAGGGAGTTGGTACTTTGACCTCAAGTTCAAATCTAAATGAACGTACGGTTGAACTTATCACTACATAGTATAAAAAACAGTCACTCCCCACTATCTGAGCGTTAAGTCTGCTAATCAATATGAATCTATAATGGACTCGGCCTGGTCAATTTTGACAGTTTTGGTTAGTCTACTAACTTCATATCGTTCATATTGAGTCAATATTAATTCAATCTCGGATTCATATGAAAACGAAATAATAATAAATACTAACGAAATTGTTTTCTGAATTACCTTACTCTTCTCTTTTTATTTTTATATCGTCAAACCAGCCTACATTCATCATAGATTCATATATTCTTAGAGGATCAGCAGACTACCGATTCTGTCTTGTATGAATCTTGCATGAAATATGCTGAATATGAACATGTTATTAGCAGATTTGGCCCCCTGTCCATATATATTCTTAGATCTGTAATATTACGCAACATATTTTATGTATTTTGTATTAGATATGTATATCTAATACAAAATACATGCATAATATAGTACAGAAACGCTGACAATTTAAGAGGTTTCTAATTTGATACCGTAAATAAACACATTTTTGAGCTTACATTGCAAACTCTGCAGGCTGCACCCTAGAGAGAATTCAGAGTTAGATTAAAATAATGTACTACAGTATTGTACAACCTTAATAAGGTCTACAATAAAGTCGGTGGTATATGTCTATTTCGTCGGGATAACACACAATAACCATTTTTTACCCTTCACTTTTTACTAGAAATAATGGCTTATTTACGAAGTATATATTAAAATATTTAAAAGATACTTTTTTTTTTAACTGGCTGTATGCTTTTATTAACAAAATACTACGAACTATATACAACACTACAGCTACTACAATAAAAACATTTAGATCCCTATAAGCCATTGCAGACTCATAGGCGACTGCCCAATGCATTGGGCAGTCGCCTATGCTCTAGCCCACTACCAGCGCGTGCCCACCATGCTGATTTACGAAGTGATTTTGAGTAATACAGCATTAATTCTTATCCGATTTCTGTATTCAACATAGACCAATATGGCCATTTACAGCTTGTAATTTAAAGGAATATTTTCGAAGATAATTTTATTTTTGAAGCAGTGATAGCTCAGTTGCATTGGCTATCTAGACTGCCGTTCCGCAGGTCCATGGTTCGAATCCCGCCGCGGGCATGAGATTCACAGCATGGTGGAAGGGCATTTTGCGAATGCCCGCCTGGCTAGCGACCACTCTCAAGTAGAAAATCTGTCGCCAAGCACCTAACGGTGTGTTCCGGCAGGAGTCCAACTCTCAAAGTCAGTGAAGTTACAGACACATGAGACTGAACAAGTATGTCTCAAGGTGACGGGCGCAGTGCAATTCGTGACTTATGACGAAATGCATCTGTTATAGGCAGAGGTTAGTCCGCTTAACATCAGGTGGGCCTCGAGCTTGTTCCGTCACAAGATATTACAAATTATTTAGTATTAGCATTGCACCCGTGCGAAGTCAGGGCGGGTCGCTAGTATTTACAAATATTGGTAAGGTTTAATGGTTTATATCTATGAGAAAAGAAATAGTAATTATTGTTACACATATTTATTACTTAACACATATTTGATACAAAAATATGTTACCCAAATTAGATGATAGGTAAATCATGCATTGCATGGTGGTAGGGCATTTTGCGAATGCCCGCCTGGCTAGCTACCACCCTCAAGTAGAAAATCTGTCGCCAAGCACCTAACGGTGTGTTCCGGCAGCTGTCCTTGTGAGCCAGTACTTCTAGGTTAGCCTGAACAACATCTTAGACCATATCAGCACTCACTATCAGGTGAGATAGTGGTATCTAAGAATCATAAAATTAAACTTAAATAAAATGAGGCACTCTTTAACTATTAACTACCTAACTATGAATAAGGCAGAATCAACATAAAAATAATAATTAGCAGGTAACCTTCTCAGATTATAGACACAACAAACACCTTCTTTCTATGATCTGAGTAAACCTTATAATATCAGGTCTTTTATCTAAACCTTGAAATCACACTTCAGTCGTCATGCGCCGTGCGTAGCACAGTATTGGAGTCCGTAAATTTGTGAAAAAACGTTATACCTACGCGAGAATTCCGGGTTATTAACATTGAGATATGGTACTACGTACTAGAGGAGACACCTCAACTCGATTGTTTGTAACACGAGTTAGAGCGCGCGCGCACCAACTCACTCAGTCTGTGACAAGCGCTTGCTGCATCGTGACACGTTTGAGGGCTAAGTTTTGTTTCACATAATATGCCTTCGTGTGTATTGAGATATTGTTCTAACAACTCGAGAAACATAAGTAAAAGTCAAGGAGTCACTTGTCACCAGTAAGATCAACATATTACCTCTAAAACACGATTAATTTAATTCTATTTTATCAATTTATTGTAACTCGTGACGACGCATCACAGCGGCGGCGGGATGGCGGCCATGTTTAGGTGAATGCCAAAGAGTAAGAACATTTGAATGCGCAGAGTTGACACTATCGACGTATAATGTTAAGTTATTAATTACGGACAGTAAAATATTAAATAGAAAATACTAAAAATAATCAGTTAATATACTTTGTTATTTATTCCTTACGTAAGTACACACAGTATCAAGTAGGCAGATTATTAAAAAATGTCGCATCAGCGCGCATTGATTGTTGTCTATGAGAGCTAACACCGCCCGCTCACGTGTTCAATATTATCATATTTTCTACTGATATATACTAACGTAAATTACTGATTAAAAAACAATTGAAGCGTATTAGGTATTTAGCTATGTATGTCACTTCTGTAGTCGGTTCACTCTGTGAGAGCGACAAATCGTAGTAGACCTTCGATCAAGAATACCTAGATTTCGTGTCACATACAAAATCAAAGCTCTGTGCTGTCCGCGTCAACATATACTTATACACCTACATTCATTTACTGACGAACTGAGACAAAGGTTTTAAAGTTCATCCTAATCTCAACCACAGCACCTTGTGATAAAGTCACAAATCCTTTAAATATTACGATTATTCACCATAAAAACGAGCAAAGCAATAAATTACACATGTCACTTCAAAATAAAAAGACGTAGGTTAAATAACTTTCATAGTGAAATCAACCTTACACACTAACGAATAAAGTACTTTTTCCGGTTCTAGCCTTGCGAGCTACATCGTTTTATTTCATTTCTGGTTGCTTCTTCAAATTTTACTAAAAGAGGTATGGAGTCGCGTTCATCTCTAAGATAATATAAGTAATAAGTGTGTAAAAGTTTTTATTTAAGATTTGTTCATCTAAATATATTTTAGTTTATGTATTGTACAAAAATATATAGAAATGTAACGTCAGCAAAAAAATATAGGTACGCTTGTTATTTTACTAATGTATGTGTAGGTATGTAATGTCGGCGGCTGGCCGACTGGGGCGCTTTATGCTGAATATCACAAATAAAAATACATATTACTAAATTCCACATCCTTATAATATTTTTTTCTTATTTTATAATATATTAGTCTATTTACAGTTTGTTTTGTTTGTTATTACTAATTAAATATTAATTCCATAGTATACTGTATCAGCCGGATCGTCCACTGCTGAACACAGCCTCCCCTATTTAGAGGGTATTTGCCATAATCCCCACGCTTGGCAGGCGTCTTGGGGATCGCAGTGTTAGATTGCAGTTCTTTAGAAGACGCTGCTGCCCACCTTCCAGTATATTTCCCTTAGTCGCCTCTTACGACACCCACAGGATGATATGGGGAGGTGCGATTCTAACCCGGCACCCCACGGGGAGCGGAAATTCCATAGTACCAGTATCAATTAAGCAATCGACGTCTATTAGTATTTCCGGCTATGTCTAATTTGTCAAAGTGCTCCGAACATATCACCGAGGTCTTAGCCGGCTTATAAAACTCATCTCTTCTTTCTCTGGCGACAATCGAGATCCAGTCCGCACACATAAAGGGGTTACTAGGAAACCTAAAAAGTAAACTTCTATTGAGAGCCCAACAAACAGACACAAAAGCTGCACAACTAATTTTCAGACAAAAAGATATTAATAATTATTCCAATACAAATCTACTCTGTGCATGTATTGTTCTGTTGACTAAACGTTGGCCAAACATTCGCCATGGCGCGTGTTTGGCCTTGGTCAAACATTCTCAGCGGTGGTTAAAAACGGTAATTTTGTTAAAAAAATAATATTATTGGTTAATTTAAAGTTTAAAATATAACTTATTTCACATGTACTAACCGAAAGTAAGAAACTCCGGCCAATAAATTGCTTTTTCGGGCATTATTTTTACAACTTTTAAATACACGTTGTGGCATTGTGAATCACGAGTGTACGTTGGCTAAGTTTAAACCGAACTAATGAAAATAAGAGCTCACGCCGCAAGTGCGCTGTTATTTATCGAGACGTATTTTTTGCGCCGACCCTCTATCTAGGTATTTTTTATCGAAGTAGTAGACAATAGAACGAAACGCGTAAGCGCCCGAAAATTCCCAGCTTTTATGACCTTTTGGACGCGAGAAAAGCGTACTAGCACAGTGTTCCTATACCGTCTAATTTATAGACACCACTAATTATGGTTTCAGCGCTGCAGCGGCTTTAAGTTTATTCCTAACGGAATGGAACATGACGATTGTTTAGAATAGCGACTCTATACGTTAGTAATAATATCTCGATGGTTATTAATGCGTTATAACAGTAGCGGAGTTCTTCATGGAGCAACACAACAGCAGTGAATGATATAGCGCTACGATGCAGGCAAGGCTGAGGTTATTATATGAACGTGGTATATACTTCGAAGACGATGGATGAAATTAACACGCAGAGCCAATGCACATTATTATATTGGTCACAACATACAAGCACATCCAATTTAAGTAGTTAACAACTATGATGATAAAAGATATTTTAAGATGGTGTGTGGGAAAAAAACAAAAGGGAGGATTTAATCAAAAATAGTTGTAAGAAAGAGTAGATTACATTCAATTTAGACAAGAAGCCACAGATTGTAGAAACCGTGACTTTATACTATAGTACCACCAACTTAACTGTGCAGTTCGCTAGGGCGCTGCTGGTCAAGGAAATCAAGTACAAACTGTCACAATTTGACGGAATGTTGTAGTTATTTTTTCTGCCGCCTGAACAGATAAGTTGGTGGGACTGTAATTGTTAAGAATACCACAGATAGATTTAACACTTCCCCTTATTCTTAACAATAACATTATGTAGAGACCTCTACATAATAATACAAATTATCACAAACTATACAAAACATTATTTCAACCAAGACATTAGCTTAATATTAATTATATACCTACTTATTAAATTTAAATCTTTACCTAACAAAGTTAGAAGGCTTTGATTTGCCTAATGGCTTGATAAATATGTCAGCTGTCATATTTTCTGTAGGCAGGTATCTGATAGTTACAATATTCTTCATAACAAGGTCTTTTATATAATGATTTCTTAAGTCTACATGCTTTGTACGCTTGTGAGAATATTCTTTAGCCATTAACAATTTTTGTGCACTTTGATTATCATTCAGTATCTCCATGTACAAATGTTTATCAATAATTTCACTTAGGAAATTCCTAATAAAACATAACTCCTTACAGACATCACATGGCTAAGTATTCTGCCTCTGTGGTAGATAATGCTACGCACCGTTGCTTCCTAGACTCCCAGTTTATTATATTCCTGCCCATTTTTATAAGAAAGCCTGTATACGACCTCCCATTTAATATATCATTGCCCCAGTCAACGCCTGCTAAACATTTAATATCTAAATTATTACTCTTATAAAAACAAAGTCCATAGTTCAAAGTGCCTGCTAAGTATCTACACGCTTAGCAGCAACCCAATGACTCTTATTGAAATTACATAAGTACTGACTGAGCTGACTGCAGCAAAAAGTAATATCTGGTTTTGTACATACAGACAGGTACATAAGACAGCCAACTAATTGTCTGTATTGATATACGTTATCATCCAATGATACAGTTTTATAATCAAACCTTTTAGAATGTGTACACATAGGTGTAGACACATGTTTACAATCTGACATATTAAATTTACAAAGCAATCTCTTAGTACCTATATTCAGATTGGTCCAAGATTAAAACATTCTGAGAATGAGAGATACGCATGCCTAAACAACTCGTGAGTGTACCTAAGTGCTTTACATTAAAATTCTTATTTAATAAATTAAATAATTCTTTAGTATCACAGGTGGAGAATATATAGAAATCATCGACATAGAGAGCTATGATTGTAAAGTAAAAAAAAAAAAACACATGGTTCACACTTGCTTTGCAAATATCCATTCGCTGTAAGTAACTCTTGCACTTTCAAAAACCACATGCGGCTCGCTTGTTTTAACCCATATATACTCTTAGATAAAATACAAACCTTATTATTATCAGACTGAAAACCGGGTGGTTGTACCATATAAATGGTTTCATTAAGATCACCATTCAGAAATACCGTAGTAACATCAATGTATGTTCTATTGACATGTCATACTCCATTGATATTGAAAATAAAACACGCATATAGTACCACCAACTTAACTGTGCAGTTTTCGAGGGCGTTACTGATCAAGGAAATCAACTACAAACTGTCACAATTTGAAGGAATGTTGTAGTTCTTTTTTTTGCCGCCTGAACAGATAAGTTGGTAGGACTGTAGTTGAATGCCGCACCACAGGTTAAAATGTGGCAGAATAATCAATTCCCTCTTTCTGACTATATCCCCGAGCAACTAAACGAGACATATACCTGTCAGATTTACCTGATGTATCATGTTTAACTTTAAACACCCATTTTGATTTCACTACGTTTATATAAGTGGGCCTATCAACTAATTTTGAACTAGTGAGTCATACTCCAATTGCATAGCTTTCTGCCACATTTTTTTGTATAATATCTCACTCTTAGTCTACTTTGTAAATCTACTTCTAGTATTATATTACCTTTTATAAGAAATTAGTTTAACGAAATAAGGCAATTCTTTACTTAATTTGCTGTAAAGATAAAATCGCCCTCGAGCTCCAAGACACAGGCCTCGTGCTTAGTTTTGGGTTCACTGAAAATCTGTTATACTCTGTAATCCACTTCAAACAATGTATACTTGTTCTGAATAATTTTGGTAATACTTATGGTAGTAAAGACATGTATCTAGTCTGTTTAACATCAGGTGGGCATCGAGCTTGCACCGTCACAATAACATAAATAGCTTTACCACCATGCGGCTAAGGTGAAGCCCGCAGTAGAATAAGAATCATGGACGCGCGGTATGATAACCATCACTGACCAGTCAAGAAAACTATAATTAATCAATCAATCAATCAATCATTTTTATTTTTTTTTCTTTCTTCTTGGCTATGACGCGGTTTGCGTATTATGCCAGTTTCATGTTTCAACTTTCAGTTGTTTCTTGTGAAGATATACTTTTTGTTACGGCTTTTGTTTGCAAGATGTTTTGTATCTTTGTTTAGTTTACACTTAAGTAAAACGGGGAAACTCGGTATTGTAATTTTAATGGAATTAGGATAACGTACATGAAAAATAGGGATATACGATTAGGAAAGTATAAATGTATATATATTGAATAGGATTTTTAAGAAGGAGAGAAAGGGTGGAGAAGGACATCCTTGTTATCATTATAAGTTAGTACTTACATATTAGATAATATTTAAGAATAGGAAAATATTTCATGTTATTTAATATATAACATTTTATATATTTTCAGTAATAATAATTATATACATATATATTACAATTTGATATGGTTTAAAACCATAAAATCAGCCATAGCTTTATACACCGATGGCTTCTTGCAAGCAAGAAGAAACGAAATGTTTATAGGAAATTGAATTTCCAGTGATATTAGAGTTTCAAAGAAAGAGGAACGATCATGCAATGGACAGGAGAGCAATATGTGATTTTCATCAGCGAAAGGATAGCCACATTCACACGTAGGATCACTTACAACCTTTAATTTTGCAAGATGGGCTGGACTACTTATGTGTCCTAAACGTAGTCTTATAAGTGTAGATGTGGCCATCTTTCCAATATTAATTTTAGCAAACCACGGTTTTAATTGTATTTCAGATTGAAGGGAGAAGTAATATTTGGCCTTTCTTTCTGAGGTTTGTCGCCAGTTCCTATTCCAAGAATCCTGAAGGTAGCGTCTGGGTAAAGTTGCAAGATCATGACAATAGTTAATGTAAGGATGCAAGTCACCACATTCTACAGCTTCATTCGCTAGGAGGTCTGCTTTCTCATTTCCCTTTATGCCCCTATGGCTAGGTACCCAAAGGAACGTTATAGAATACCCTTTTAGATAGCATTTATGCAACTTGTCTCTAATCTCAATGATGATCGGCATATGAGTGTTTGATTTAAGTGGAGATCTTTCTACAGCTTGTAGTGCACTCATTGAGTCCGAAATAACTAGCGATTTTTGAAGTTTTACAAGTAAAATATAATCTAGTGCTTTAACTATTCCCAAACATTCACCTGTAAATGTAGAAGTTTCTGGAGGCATTTTGATTTTTTGGACAACATTATATTCGCGATGGAATACACCAATCCCAACAATACCTTCGGCACCATGCTTGGATGCATCACAGTAAATGTGATGCCACTCTTCCCATTTATCATCAACAACAGAGTTAAAGATTGCATTAGCATTGTAATTATCCTTATCAATGCCTAAGTTTAGACAGACAACGGGAGAAAGTATAAGTGCTTCGTAGTTTGTGTTAAAAGGAGCAAAATATTTAGAACGATGTGTTGGAGCTTCCAACGACTTGAATTTTTCAAAGCTGTTAGTGAGACAAGGTTTTGATTTATGTTTCCAATATGGACAAGAGGAAATGATATCTACTAATGTTAATAATTTATGAAAGAGAGGGTGGTTCTGAAATTGTAGTATACGGAAAAAGAAACGGTCAGATAAAAACTGACGCCTAATAAATAACGGAGGTTCAGCACATTCAATTTGTAATGCATTTAGACTTCATTGCACCAGACATTATTCTTAGCGCCTTAGACTGAATGATATCTAATTTTTTAAGTGCAACTGCTCTACAGGGCTCTAGCAAGAAGCTCCCATAATCCATGACACTTCTAATAAGAGCATTGTATACCAGCTTAAGAGAAAAGGGATGCGCACCCCACCAAACACCTGCGAGGCATCTTATCATGTTAAGTCGTTGTTCACATTTAGATTCAATGAAATTACAATGAGGAATGCCAGATAGTTTCGAATCAAGTATTAATCCTAGAAATTTCGCTTCTTGGGCCTGTGGGATCTGTTTACCATCATAGATGACATCAAGGGGTGGAGGGTCACGTAATCTTGAAAATAGAACTACGACACTTTTGGCTGCAGATATCTCTAAGCCATGTTTGTCAAACCAGGACTTGAGATGGTGTAGGGACACTGTCATTTCATTACACGCGTTCATTATTAACGATCTGTCTGTACCTAAATAAATGAGTAAATCATCAGCGTACTGTAGCACTTTAACAGGGTGCGTGAGGGATAATTCAAGGTCATGAGTGTATATATTATAAAGCAGAGGGCTTAAAACGGATCCCTGTGGGAGACCTTTCCACAATATTCTAAAATCATCAGTTCGTGATTCCAATTTAACAAACCTACCACTAAGCATATTTAGTATAAAGTTGGAAAGCATATTAGGTACATGTAACTGATCTAACTTTTGTCTTAGAATAGGTAGAATAACATTGTCATATGCAGATTTTATATCTAAAAATGTTGCTAATATTGATTCATTATGTGATAGAGCTAATCGAATATCCGTGACAAAGATACTTATGCTGTCAACTGTGCTTCTGCCTTTTCTAAAACCGTATTGAGTACTAGCCAAAAGATCGTTAGATTCTAAATACCATTCAAGACGATTTTTTACCAGTAATTCTGCAATTTTGGATACGGCATTTGATAATGCAATAGGACGGTAAGAATGAACGTCATTGGGTGGTTTGTTTGGTTTTAAAATAGGTATGATAATTTGGGATTTCCATGATTTAGGAATATTACCTGACATCATGATCGTATTTATTAAATCTAATAGGTAGTACAAACCACTGTCCCCAAGGTTTTTGTAAAATGAATAAGGGAGGCCGTCTTCACCTGGTGCTGAATCATTAGTATGTTTTAAAACATGTTTAAGTTCATTATATGAAAAAGGACAATTAAGTCCTGTTTGATCTGTGCTCGATGGAAGAGAAATAATTAACTCTTCTTGGGGCACGAATGGTGGAGCTAGGTAGTCTAAAAATTTATCTGACAATTGGAAAGGAATAAAATGAGTCTGGTCCTGAACTGCTGATTTAAATTTTCTAATGTTTTGCCACACTATTGTAGGTGGGGTATATGGAGTTATTGTAGTGCAATAATTTCGCCAGCCAGAGAATTTCTTTTGTTTTAATATTTTTTTTGTGTTAGCCATGACATCTTCGAGAGTCTGAAAGTTTTCAGAAGTCATATTTAGGTTGTAGTTTTCTTCTGCTTGGTTTCTTTTCTGAATAGCAGCAGTACAATCCTTGTCCCACCAAGGAGGAGATGAAATTCTATCGAGAAATACATTTTTTATTGGGAATGTTTTATTAGCTGCCATTGTTATTATATTAGTCAACTCATCTGCACAAGAATTTTCATTGTGCACTGCAGGTTGAGAAAGCGATAAGACATTATTTTCTACTATGGCTCTGAAAGAAAACCAGTCTGCATCGGCCAATCTATATATTAAACGAGGTTTACGTGCTGGAGGATTACGTGAAATAACATTTGAATTGGAATAAGAAATAACTATGGGGAAATGGTCACTACCATGACTGTAGGGAAGTATATTCCAAGAGAGCTTACTCGCGAGACAAGGTGTACATATCGACAAATCAACAGCACTAAACCCTTCATTAGGTTTGGTTCTACGTGTAGGAGCCCCGGTATTTATTATACATAGATTTTGACTGTCTATTAGATCAACCAACTGTTTACCATATGAACTAGAAGTAGAGCTACCCCAAGATTGGTGTTGACAATTAAGGTCACCGAGTATAATAAAAGGTTGAGGAAGAGTAGAGATAATTATAGAAAGTTCTTGTAAAATAAAAGCGGAGGGATGGGGAATATAAACAGATATGAAACAAATATTATTAACCATGGCACCCACGATGAAAAACCTATCATCACGGGAAGGGAAATGAAGGGGTTTAAAAGAATGAGAAGACTTGATGAGTAGGGCCACGCCATCATACCCATCGCTTCTGTCATCTCTGAGACAGAAGTAGCTTTTAATTTTAAAAACAGAACAGGGCTTAAGCCATGTTTCTGCTAATGCAAAAATAAATGGGTCATTTTTATTAATTAAGGACATAATTTCGTTCTTTTTGTCAATTGCGCTCCGGCAGTTCCACTGGACAATCTTTAGTAGATTGTCCACTTTGGGTTCCGATCCGAAAGGGATGCCTTATGGAGCGATAATCATCACGGGGGTTTTTTTTTAGAGCTTCAAGTATAGGGGCAACGTAGGACGGTAATAATATGTTGTGTTGTGTAAGAGTGTCAATAAGAGAAGTAATAATATCAGTCAAAGTTTGTTCGGAATATTGATCGTTATAGAAATTATTGAGCATAGTATAACCACAGCCATTTTGGCCAGTGGGCATGTCGTAGTCTTTTACTAATTGTTGATGAGTGACGCGATCATATCCTTTAGGAGCACTGTAAGCGGGGCGGGACTTCGAAACAAAAACTTTTTTGTACGAAGTACTGGAAAGGGGTTGAGGATTATAAACAATTGGGTTATTTGCTGTTAAAGTTTTAGTTTTAGTCGATGATAATATGTCGGCATAAGATTTGCCAACGGAGGGATGTAGCTTAGAAGCTTCTGCATAAGACAAACAATTTTCCGCCATTGACAACTTAATACTTTTTTGCCGAATGGATTCTGGGCATGATTTGTTTGTAGCGTAATGACAACCTGAACATAGACAACAAGTAGCGCAATCCTCTTCTGTACTGCATGAATCTGCAGTATGTTCATCACCACATTTATAGCATCGGGGCTTTGAACGACACTGTGTTTTGGTGTGACCAAACCTACAACAATTAAAACACTGGATTGTCGGGAAAGTGTATAGTTCCACAGTAAGTGCGTTATAGCAAACAAAAATACGGTTTGGAAGTATTTTACCGACGGTTTCCACGTAGGAGAACCAGCGACAAGGACTTTGTAGTTAAGACGACGTATTTTCAATATTTTGCCGCAACCTGGGGGTAAATTGACATTTTCAATTATTTCTTCTGGTGTCCATTCGGTAGGCACCCCTCGGACAAGGCCCATTCGTGTGATACTGAATGTCGGTATGAATACTTTCAAATTATTGTTCTCTAAGCTATTATGGTTGATAAATGAATTTGCCTCTTTGTAATCAAAGAAGGAAAGGGTAATTCTATTACATCCTATTTGTTTTACGCTTCCGTTAATTATACCATTGATGTTATATCTTTTAAGGAATTTTCCAAAAGTAATAGGATGTAGAGTAGAACCATCATTAGGGGATGACTGTACTCTTTGCACATGGACTATGTATGGGGCACTGTCTGTGGATTCATATTGGCTTCTTCCTATTGGTGTAAAAGTTGGTGAATTTACTGTCGATGGGATGTCGGGTTTCTTGTTACTAGATACTACGCCAGTGTCTGTTGGAGAAATTACAGGGACGGGAACCGAGTTAACAACCGTTTGAGAATCATATTTGCTCTCATTAGGATCTCTATGATTTTTCCTCCTTCTCTTAACATTTGTATAACCATCGGTGTCAATATCAGTGGGAGAAGATGTTAAGGACGTGTCAATATCCATAACTGATTCATTACTATCAGTTACGGTAACATAACAGGCGGCCAAGGGAACTGTACCCCCCGGGTCAGGGGGCTCCTCCATAGTTAATAACTAAAAGAACTTACCAAGAAAAACTGTACACTAATAAATATATACAATTAAATAAGTATTATAAAAATGTCACTGTACTTCCCTAATCACTATTTACAATAAAATACAAATTTTCAATAATTACGAAAGAAAATCACGCCCGCCTATTTCAAAGTTTCCCGCGCTTTACCAATCAATCATTTATTTACAAGAATACATAGCCATAAAAAGATCTTAAACACTATGGCGATTCGTTCTTGTATTCTGCCTGCATGCAGGCGTGCAAATATTAAAAAAAGTATTTTTGTCACTTCTATCTATAAACTCTTTTAAACTATAAAAACATTTACATAATAGCCAGTCACATAATCTATTTTTAAATAAATCACCTTTCATAACTTTAATTTCTTTGGGAATCCTATTATAAATATTAATACAATTATTATATACATTTATACATTTTTTTTTGTAGATATCTTTACGACATGGAGGTTGGTATAATAAGTTTGCGAACTTGACTCGTTTTTGCCGTGAATATACTTCGCTTCGCATTTTGAAGTGTTCTGGATGGTCTATAACTAATAGACAAACGTCTCTGAAGCACTTAACTAGCTGCGCCCGTTCTGTTACCCGCTGTTTTACATAAATTACACCAAAGTTGACAGGAATTAGAACATGTGTGCTCGTAGCCTTTTTAAACCATACCAACCACACAACCTACCAACCAAAAACAGCCATAACTTATTTTCTACCGACTTCAAAAAAGGAGGAGGTACTCAATTCGTCTGTATTTTTTTTTTTTTTTTTTTTTTTTTTTTTATGTTTGTTACCTCATATCTTCTGACTGGGTGCACTGATTTTAATCATTCTTTTTTTATTTGATAGCTGATGCTTGCCGTGTGGTCCCATTTAAATTTCATCAAAATCGATTTAGCCGTTTTTGAGTTACACTCCAAAAACTGAAAAAGTGTTTTCCTGTCCTGATATTATAGTGAATGTTTGTTACCTTAGAACTTTTGACTGGGTGAACCGATTTTGATAACTCTATTTTTATTTGAAAGCTGATGTTTGCCGTGTAGTCCCATATAAATTTCATCAAAATCGGTCAAGCCATTTTTGAGTTACACCCCAATAACTGAAAAGTATTTTCCTATCATGATGAATTCTCATCGAAGCTCAAATTTGGTGGTAACACAGTAATATTTCCTCAACGGTATAAGATAGAAATAAAACTTTTGGATAGGAAGATAAAACGTGCATTATGCTGCAAAATGAAAAAAAAAACTAGTCTTATTTTAATATTGTTAGGTTTGCAATAACGCCTGCTATGCGGATTACATTACAAAATCACAAATATAAAACGAAAAATTTAAGTCATGTGCGGGATTCGAACCCGCGTCCATCCACCCCTTGAGCCGGGGTATGGTCTAACCAATTGAGCTAACATGGCATGACGTCATAACTCAAATCTTTCCTATCGTTCTTTAACCATCGTATTGGGATGGAGCGACAACTATAGTACCACTTGCGTTATACTACAAACAAGACAAATTTTGCAATTGGTTTTATACTTGAAAATGATGACGCAACCGTATAATTTTAATATTGTTAGGTTTGCAATAACGCCTGCTATGCGGATTACATTACAAAATCACAAATATACAATAGGAAAAATTTCAGTCATGTGCGGGATTCGAACCCGCGTCCATCCACCCCTTGAGCCGGGGTATGTTCTAACCAATTGAGCTACCATGACATGATGTCATAACCCAAATCTTTCCTATCGTTCTTAAACCGTAAATGTCATTAACAGTAAATGACAATTGATCCCATAAGTAGGGGACTAAATATAATGATCACCATAAAATATTTGGATACCCTTAGTTCTTTTACCAAAAATTGTAATCGAACACCAAATGTAGTAAATGATCACTAAATCTCAAAGCCATGTTTAGGTGCGACGACGAGCGAAGCGAGGAGGAGCGTTAGGTTACTTGTGACCACAACAACGCGCGAGCCAAGCGAGCATAGCGAGCGAACCGCGGCAGCGGCCGGCGATGCGCCAGAAAATTTACAGCAAGTTTAATTTCGATTATAATTTACTACTTTTGGTGATTGTTAAATATTTAAGGGATCCTGTTGTATTCGCTATAAATGAAAGTCTTCAATAACTGACTTGATATTTGTATTGTCCTTTGAACATAGTTTGGGTTACACAGCACTTAAATTACTATTTTTATTAATTTATTTTGTAGGAACACATATGGCATGTTGGTTGATGTGAGACGAGAGAGTGAGACAGCTTTACTTATTTAATATTAAACAGTGATCATTTACTACTTTTGGGTTAACAATGATTTACTAAGAGTAATTTTGCTTGGATAACGAGATGTTAAAACTTTGGTTCTAAGTTTACATTAAATGGGGGTTAATTTTAGTCTGTTATATGTTACTATATCTGGTGGTAAGTTAAACATAAGCCCATAAGTAGCAAGGTTCACTAAAAAGGGCGAAATAAAAATTTTTAACAAAAAAATAGAACCGACTTCAACACTCAAATATGTGAAATAACTTGTCGAAGTCGGTACCATGCGCACAATATTGTGATGATAGGTACTTTTGAACCGTCATGGTACCGACTTCGACAAGTTATTTCACATATTTGAGTGTTGAAGTCGGTTCTATTTTTTTGTTAAAAATTTTTATTTCGCCCTTTTTAGTGAACCTTGCTACTTATGGGCTTATGTTTAACTTACCACGGTCGGTAGTCGGTTCTATTTTTTTGTTAAAATTTTTTTTAGTAATATATTTTTGTTTTTGTATACCGCTTAATTATTTTAATTTACACTTTTTTGTGAAACTAAACTTTAGGATGGGCATTCTGATCTATTCTTCAGTTAGAGCATAAGCCATCTGCATAATAAATTTCATGCAAATCGGTCAATCCAGTATTGATTTAAGAGGTAACAAACTACACAATGTTTCGCCTTTATAATATTTGTAGATTTAGAAGGACGACTCTACGATTGCATCTCGATCGTGCGCTCGTAGAGTCAAGACCTCCTGAGGATGCTTCGTGTAGAAGCGAAACGCGTCGAAAATTCTTTCGGTTTGGCTGCGTGGCGTTTGTGACGCCACGTCGGTTTAACAGGAAAATTAAACGAAATTGTCACTAGATATATTTTTGTATTTTTTAAGTGTTTTATTAAAATATTAATTTGATGTTTTCATAAAATATTTTAAAAATATTTGTTATTATTAAATATGGATTTCCGCAAAGTAACGCCTGAATCTATTTATTATAGACATACCTAATGATTGAAATTTATTCCTCATTTGCTTATATCGGTTTCAACAGTAACTTATGTTGATGAATAAAGCTTGAATATTCTTGTCCTATTAAAAATCTGATGAACTTATTTTCGTATCATAGAGAGTATCCAGAACGCTGTAACTTATGGAAGACTATAAATTATAAAGCTGCTTCATATAATTGATTTTAGTCTCGGGTTGTAGAGAGCCAGATATCGCAATCATCCTCTCCTATTACTGCAGTACATCCCGGTAAAACAAAATTATGGGAATTATTGGAACAAAAGATTTCTGTCACTCGACACACGCGAGCAACTCACGAAGCCGAAGGCCGTGGGTGAAGCAGGGGGTGCCCAAGTGGGTGCTGGCTACTTTTACACTTTGCCCTTCACATTAATTTATCGTAATAGAAAAAGCCTACAGAGGAAATTGCAAAATCTCGAACTGGAATGGCAATTATGGTGATTCTGGGTATCAATACACTCTCTCTTTTCGCTTATATTATATTAGAAGGTAATTAAGATTCCTCGCTCATCTCACGGATAAACTATATTTTTTTCGGAATAAAAAGTTAGCCTATATGTTATTCCAGGGTGTTATCTGTTTATTTTTATTACTTTGCCCTCATTCTCACCTGATGTTGTAGTAGAAGATGTTAACAGGCTTAACCTGAATTACTGGCTATCAAGGACAATTGCTATGAAACATACCGTTAAGTCCTTGGAGACAGATTTTCTACTTGAGGGTGGTCGCTACCCAGGGGATTCGCAAAATGCCCTTCCACCATGCAGTAAAACTCAGGCCCGCAGCGGGCAGCACCTGCTGTGCGGTAGTCAATATTCAATGCCACTGAACCCTCACTGCTTCAAAATCTACCTTCATACCAAATTTCATCAAAATTGATTTAGCTGTTTGAGCGTGAAGATGAAACAAACATACAAAAACACTCACAAACTTTCGCATTTATAATATTAGTAGGATATGATATATTAGTAGGATAAGATATATTAGTAGAATAATAGGATAAGTAGGATTCCGCGCTTAACCCATGGAAACACCATATGTTTTCGCCAAAAAAGTAACCTAAGTGTCAACCCAAAATGTATGCCAAAATGTAACCAAATTTCATTATTAATAGTTTATCATTGCCTTGGTAAGCTAGCAAACAAATACTTGCTCATACCAGGGGCACACTTTAATTTAAAATAAAAAGTAGCCTATGTGTTATTCCAGGGTGCTATCTACCTTCATACCAAATTTAATCAAAACTGATTCAGCCGTTTGAGCGTGAAGAAGTAACAATCATATAAACACACAGACAAACTTTCGCATTTATAATATTAGTAGGAAGTAGGATAGTAGGATTGCAGAACCTACGAAGAATAAACATAGGAAGTAGTTTGACTTCATAGATAGAGCGGTATCAAACGCGGCTTGTGCAGTCACCTGCAATAAATAGTATACACTTCGTAATTTTCATAATAATGTAATATCACAAAATTCTTAGTGATATAAGTTAATATACACATGAGTGAAACAATTCAATTTCCTCTTTGATTTTAAGATACTTCTGTGTACATAGAGAGACACATAAGTCTTAGCCACAATTTTGAAAATTACAATGTTATATTATAGGTACTTATTATTGCAGGCAACTGTATACGTGTGCGCGTACGCACGCGCCACAGCATGCATACTATGATAAATATCTAGCGTGTCTAGAGTGCCTTGATTTATTTAGAGAGTTTAAACTCGCCATAAAAGTCATGTATGTAGGTAGCTACGTATTGATTTGCTATATGATCAATACGGGAGCTAAATACTAACCTATTCAAAATCAAGCTAAAGAACATTTTAATGACCAAGTGCTATTACAGTGTGAACGAATTTTTGACTGATAATAATCTGACATAATCTAATCTTTATAATCCTTACTAGCTTGACATAATAATTACGATATATTGACATCTATGAATAAAACCAATGACATTAAATTGCATGTAAAGTAATGTATGAGTTTTTCACGATTGGATTGAATTAATATTGAATGTTGTTTTTTCTTTTTTGTTTTGTATAATTTTTCAAATTGCTTTCTCTTTCAGTACGCCTAAATAGGCAAAACATGATGAACTGAATTGCTGAAGTCCCATCTATGTGCATACCTACCTTCCTTGTTTGTGTATAATACTCATGTTTGATGCAAATAAACGATTATCTTATCTTATCTATAAAAAATTGTAATAATTTACAGGGTTATTGGAAAAAGCAAACAACCTCAGCTGGTTCTAACAAATATTTTGAGAGTTATTTGAAGTTTATTTTATTTTTTAGAAATTCCGCCTCTGCTGCACTGGACCTGCGCTCCTTTTCAATAAAATTTTGAATATATACCTCGAGCAAACTAAAAATAAATATGAAATAATAAATTACAGGCACAAGAGAATTTTAACATCAGGTGGTCCTAGTGCTTATTCAGACAAAAACGAATAAAAAAAAGGACATCTCAATATTATTATGTTTGTAGGACTAGCAGAAGTCAACCCTAATAGGTTGTTAGCATTTTTCGAATAACCTGTATATGTAACCAAAAAAATATATAACATGGTATTATCACTATAACTAATGAATAGATTCCGGCGTTACTTTGCGGAAATCCATTTTTAATAATAACAAATATTTTAAAAGTATTTTAAGGGAACATTAAATTAATTATTTAATAACACTTAAAAAATCTTTATAAAAATGATATATATCTAGTGACAATTCCGCCTAATTTCCTGTTAAGCCGACATGACGTCACAAACGCCACGCAGCCAAACCGGAAGAGTATTCGACGCGTTTCGCTTCTAAACGAAGCATCCTCAGGAGGTGTTGACTCTACGAGCGCACGATCGAGATGTCTCAAGATGTCTACCTCCTGAGGATGCTTGGTTTAGAAGTGAAACGCGTCGAATACTCTTCCGGTTTGGCTAATAATGTTTTCTTAAAATACTTTTAAAATATTTGTTATCATCACTATTACTCTTAAAGATATAAAGAAGTTTTATTAGCCCTTCAGTAATTTTTTTTTACAGGCAAGTCCAATTTACATTTAACACATATTATTATAACTACATAGTATAAAACAAAGTCGTTTCTCGCTGTCTGTACCTATGTATGTCTAGATCTTTAAAACTACGCAATGGATTTTGATGCGATTTTAGTAATATATAGAGCGATTCAAGAGGAAGGTTTATATGTATACAACATATAATATAGTAGAGAAACACTGATGATTTTAGAGGTTTATGTTGTGATGTCGTAAATAAACTCGTTTTTTTGCACTTACATTGGCAACGCTGGTTGAACCTTACCAGATAGTTCAAAATAATGTACTAGCGTATTGTAAACCTTAAAAAGTCTACAAAAAAGACCGCGATGGTACTTATATATGTCTATCTCTTAGGGAAATCCCGCAATAACCATTTTTTATCCTTTACCTACTTTTTACGAGATATAATGGCTTATTTACGAAGTGATTTTAGGCTATACAGCATTAATCCTTATCCAATTAAGTATCTTTGAGCCGTTTGGTGTGGAGACGTTGGGGCCGTGGGGACCGGGAGATCATCGTATTTTCCAAAATTTATCAGAGCGCTTGGTCGATGCGACACGTGATCAAAATGCTGGCACCTATTTGGCTCAAAGAATAAGCATTGCAATTCAACGGGGCAATGCTGCCAGCATGCTGGGCACGCTGCCAACTGGTAGTGGGCTAGAGCATTTGGACTGCCTATGAGTCCAAATGCTTTTACTGTAGTAGCTGTAGTATTGTAGTAGCTGTAGTGTTGTATATGGTTTGTAGTATTTGTATAATAAAGGCATACCGCCGGTTAGTATCTTACATACATTGTGCATTTAATATAGACCCCTTTACAGCATGAATATTTTCGAAGATGTTACAGGTTATTTAGTATTAGCATTGCACCCGTACGAAGCTGGAGCGGGTCGCTAGAAGTAAATATAATAATAAATAATCATATGACTTTTAATTTTGCAAATTCGAAAATGTAGGGGGTAAAAATGCAGGGCCAAAATTGTGAACGCAAATATACCTGAGCGAAGGATTAAGTAAGTAGGTAGGTATTTAATAAAATAGGTATACTCGGTGGCAAATAGCATGGCAATAGATATCGTATATTTTAGAGTTGTTTATTTGTACCGTTGCGTCCTTGTAGGCCCTGTACCCAGAAACCTAATTATGGTCTACTACTAAACTCGTATCGCTAGAATTTCGTGGTACAGGGCCTACAAGCTTTTGAAGCAATGATGGCCGAGCGGTAATAGCCATGGACTGCCGTGCCGCAGTACCCTGGTTCGATCCCCACCGCCGGCTTGAGCTTCACCGCATGGTGGAAGGGCATTTTGCGCTTGCCCGCCTGACTAGCTACCATACCACCCTCAAGTAGAAAATCTGTCGCCAAACACCTAACGGTGTGTTCCGGCAGTAGTCCTTGAGAGCCAGTGAAATTACAGGCACATGAGACCTAACAACTATGTCTCAAGGTGACGGGCGCATTGCAATTCGTTACTTGTGACGAAATGCATCTGTTATAGGCAGAGGTTAGTCCGCTTATCATCAGGTGGGCCTCGAGCTTGGTTCGTCACAATAACATAAAAAAAAAACAAGGACGCAACGGTACAAATAAACAACTCTAAAATATACGAAATCTATTGCCATGCTATTTGGTACCGATTATAGCCTACTTCTTTAAATGTTTCACAGTACGGAACTCCGCTGGTGTAGACTTGCGATTGGAGAATTTTTTATATTTCAGCGTTTCAGCGGAGTAGGCCAGTGTTCAGTGAATTGTTTAACGAATTAAACGTGTTTAGCTCGATTTTCAGTAGGTACGTTTTTAAAGTATTATTAATTATTCATTAGGGCCACAGAAAAGATAAAGATACAAATTGTTTATTTTTTAAATAAAAATACAAACAGAATAAAATATTTATTAAATTAATACAAAGTATATTTACCTTTAGCAGCCGTAGGTACTAGGAGAACCTGTGTTACAGAAAAGATGAATCCATATCTGTGGTTATTCCGCTTTCTTTTTTACTTGGGCCATTCAGCAAAATAAAAATTAATAATTTTAATTTATAATATAGGTAATTTTGTATTCAGTAACAAAAGCTAATTATAGGTTTTCACGTATAGTGTATTACCATAATTACAAAGTGTAATAACATAATTACAAAGTGTAATAACATAATTACAAAGTGTGCATTAACAATATCGCTTATAAAACACATTTATATGATAAAGTAAAACATCCTAAATACCCTGGGAAAAACCTTGAAAACAAAATGATTATGAAATAGTTAGCTAATAATATCAAAATGCAATTATAATTGAGTTTAAACATCGCCTCTGAAGAAATTAGTACTCAACCGTTGTCTGGCTGAGTTTACGCTCGTACAAAATAGATCTAGATCATTATGCCTGCACATTTTGTTGAATTGGTTGGTTTTGAAGCGCTCGTAGCGAAGTTTACTTAGCTGTTCTCAACCGATCAGCAAAGTTAAGCAACGTCGCGCGCGGTCATGAGTTGGATGGGTGACCGGTAGTGACATTACTACTGAGCGTTTCCGTGCTTCGGAGGGCACGTTAAGCCGTCGGTCCCGGTTGTCGTCTTAGGATGGCAGTCGTTATAGCATGGTGGTAGGGCATTTTGCGAATGCCCGCCTGGCTAGCTACCACCCTCAAGTAGAAAGTCTGTCGCCAAGCACCTAACGGTGTGTTCCGGCAGCTGTCCTTGAGAGCCAGTACTTCTAGGTTAGCCTGAACAACATCTTCGACCACATCATCACTTACCGTCAGGTGAGATGGTGGTCAAAGGCTAACCTATCAGGCATAAAAAAAAAAAAAAAAAAAAGGTCGCCCTTGGAATGAATTTTATTTTGTCTGTAGTTAGTTCCTACAGTGGGAGTACAAATAGTAGGGTTACATCGAGTGGTTTTATGGGGGTGTTAATGGAAATTTTGCTTAGCAGCTCAGGACAGTCAATTTTGAACGTTTTCAATTTTGTCGTTTAACCATATTAGTAGCCGCTCGCTTCACCCACAAGGAAATTAGGTACATTTATCCCTCGGGATTTATTTAGTGGATCCGTATAATACAAAGTACAGGTAGGTAAATACTGATGAGTCAATCCAAGACTTACATAATGAAAAATAGAATCGGTGCACAAAACTTCATCAAAGATATTCGTGCAGCTATTTTAGAGGTGAGAACTATTTTTTTTATTTTAAAATGACGGAACAAGCTCGAGGCCCACCTGATGTTAAGTGGACTAACCACCTGTTATAGGCAGAGGCCTATAACAGGTGCATTTCGTCACGAGTCACAAATTGCACTGCGCCCGGCACCTTGAGACATAGTCGTTAAGTCTCAGGTGCCTATAAATACACTGGCTCTCAAGGAATGCTGCCGGAACACACCGTTAGGTGCTTGGCGACAGATTTTCTACTTTTCGCTAGCCAGGCGGGCATTCCCAAAATGCCCTTCCACCATGAGATTTTTTTTTTATTTTTATGCCTTATACACTATCTCACCTGATGGTAAGTGATGATGTGGTCGAAGATGTTGTTCAGGCTAACCTAGAAGTACTGGCTCTCAAAGGTGAAGCTCAAGCCCGCGGTGGGATTCAAACCATGGACCTACTCCGCGGCAGTCCATAGCCATTGCCACTGAGCCATTACTGCTTCAAAAGTACTACAGCATACACACGCAAGCAGTATGATTTTTTATTTGTTAGGTAACACCTGCCTATTACTATTATTTACTTGATGCACGTGGGAAGCTAGATATGATATGTACATAGAAGTGGGAAGTTTTAGTGTAAATATTCGCTGCTGAATAAGGTAGTTCCTGGTTCGAATCCCACCGCGGTCTCGAGCTTTACAGCATGTTTATAGAGCACGGTCGCCTAACTACCTGAGCCCCTCAAATAGAATATCTGTCGCCAAGTATACAACAGTACGTTCCAGCAGCTATCCTAGAAAGTTGCCGTTTCAGTTTAGATGGGCTTAGCTGGCCAACATATTCGACCTGACGTGGTCAATGATGTTGGCATTTCTAATTTGCGACTTGTAAGTGTTCTTTTATTTTTTTATCATAGTTTTTTGTCTTGTTCTGTTTACCCCTTTCACCTTCTGGCTATATGCACCGATAGCTTTTCCAACTTCTCTATCGAGCTTAGGGAATGCACTACCTCTATAGTTCAACCAAGGATCCTAAAGTGGGTTCCGTAGAATACTCATTAGGGTTCCACCGGACGTGCATTCGCCGTAAGATTATATTTTGTAGTTCACACTATCGCGCTCTAGGCAGGCGTGTGCGATGCTTCTGCGCTTGTGCGCAGTTAGGGTTCAGGTGCGGTGATTCTGTATATATATCTGAATGATTTTGGGTTGGTGTTAGAAGTGAATACACTAGAACAGCCAAAAAAGAAATGAAGCTGAAAGGCTATCTTAAGATTGCTCCCATTCGTCACGACCATATCATATAGTGATCAACACTGATTTATATATAAATATCAGTGTTGATCACTTGATATGGGGTTCCATAAAATAAAAGCTATTTGGCTGGAATTCCGTTATCTTTAAAGTTTAGGAAGCCCTGGTCTATATACCACGATCCCGAAATACCGGGATCCCACATGAAATATGCGAGAATAATCTGGATCGTAAATTGAGCGGGATCCGCGGCAATTGCGAGATTGTGGAGGAGCATGTAGATTGTGGAAGTTCATGTTCATTCATAGGTGTTATTCCATAAGTGTACGGGTAACCTACGGGAGGGCATGCACAAAATTTTAAAGAACCGCTAAGATTTCCTGGATTGGTTAGTGCATGGTGCGTGCACTAACAAAAAGCAAAGAATTCCTTTATTTATCGACTTTTATTTGTTTTTAGGACTAAACTGAGCTCTTTAATTTGGTATATATTTTTTTTTGTACATGATAAGTTAGCCTTTGACCACTATCTCAGCTGATAGTAAATGATGAAGTGGTCGAAGATGTTATTCAGGCTAACCTAGACGTACTGGCTCTCAAGGACAGCTGCTGAAACACAGCGTGCTTGGCGACATATTTTCTACTTGAGGGTGGTAGCTTTCGCAGCTCCGATAGACGCTTCCGGCAGCTGTCCTCGAGAGCCAGTAATTCTAGGTTAGCCTGAACAACATCTTCGTCCACATCATCACTTACCATCAGGTGTGATAGTGGTCAAAGGCTAGCCTATCAAGCATTAAAATAAAAAAATACTCCTCACTAAATTTAGTAGCAGTATAATTCTTTAAGCGACTTTGTCTCCGGGCGATGGGCGTAGGCCAATTGGCCACTTGTGCATATGTTATAGGCAGAGATTACTGCTTTACATCAGGTGAGCCTCGTGTTTGTTTTATCACGATAGCATAAAAATACATAAATCAAAACATTTTCACATTATCCACTGTAGACAAGGCTGTCATTTGCGAAGATAACAACATATTATATGTGTCAGTTTTCATAACAAAACCTTCTTCACAATTTTTTTGTAACAAAAGTATTTCTGTTACAATGATTTAAGTATCTGCATATTAAAAAAAAACACAATAGAGGATTCGTTACCCACGGACTTTATTAAAGGTCCTCTTGCAGGTTAATAAGTTCCCATCCTAATTAAATTTATGTAAATTCATGTATTCAAACCTATCTGCTTGTTTCGGTATTTAGGTTCCGTACTGAAAAATATAACCTTATTTAACTGCCGCGCCGTAAATGCACTGTAAGCAATTGCCTATTTTATGCAGATTCGGTTTTTGTTCATGTCAATTAATTTATTTCAAAACATTTTTTTAAATCTTTTCGGTAAGGGGGTTACATGAAGTATAACTATAAAAAGTTTTTATTAAATAGTTTATTGTTTTTTTTTGTGTGAGATAAAATGTTATTCGATTATATGAACGGTGTTATCTGTAATTTACGCCTGTAAACAAAAAGAACATGGTATTTAAACATCAAACAATAGCTTAGTTCAAGACCTTTCCAGAAATGTGACTTTGACTTATAAGGGTCCACAAGTTCGTCAGATATCACCAAATTCTTGAAAAAAAGACGCCGCCGTCTTCGTTTCTTACGCCGGATTGGACAGGCCTGTAGATCGCTGCATTTTTAGGATCTTGTCCAAGGGACAGTAGACCTGAGTATTTGATATGAATTTCAGCTTGATACCTCCTCGCGGTCCTGAGATAAAGGGTCTTAACAGACAGACGGACAGCAAAGTGGTCCTATAAGGGTTCGGTTCTTTCCTTTTGAGGTACGGAACCCTAAAAAAGCATGTTCCGTTTGTGTTAATAAATGAAGGAGTTCTTAAGTAACAAACTTACAAAAAATAAAACTGAATTGATTAGCTCGTTCATTTTAAACAGACTTCTAAAAAAGGAGGAGGTTCTCAATTGGCTGTATTTTTTTTTTGGTGTAATTAATTAACCTTAAAACTCTTTACAGGGTGATTTTGATGTTTTTTTTTTATATTCGAAAGCTAGTGCTTCTCGTATGGTCCCATTAATATTTGAGTGAGATATGACGAGTAGTATTTGAACCGCTCGTAGCGAGGTTTACTTAGCTGTTCTCAACCGATCAGCAAAGTTACGCAACGTCGCGCGCGGTCATGAGTTGGATGGGTGACCGCTAGTGACATTACTACTGAGCGTGCACGTGCTTCGGAGGGCACGTTAAGCCGTCGGTCCCGGTTGTTGTCTTAGGATGGCAGTCGTTATAGCATGGTGGTAGGGCATTTTGCGAATGCCCGCCTGGCTAGCTACCACCCTCAAGTAGAAAAACTGTCGCCAAGCACCTAACGGTGTGTTCCGGCAGCTGTCCTTGAGAGCCAGTACTTCTAGGTTAGCCTGAGCAACATCTTCGACCACATCATCACTTACCATCAGGTGGGATAGTGGTCAAAGGCTAAACTATCAGGCATAAAAAAAAAAAGTAAAAAAAAAAAGTTATCCCTAATAATGCGTATTTTATGTTTGAAAACAGGTTTTTTTAAATATTTTTATACAAGCGAGACTTGGTCACGTTATATTATACTGAATGGATATAGGTAATATAGATTTTTGTGTTATATTATAAAAGCGTCGAATAACTGTAATGGTAATTTTTTTTATTTTTTTTTATGCCTGATAGGTTAGCCTTTGACCACTATCTCACCTGATGGTAAGTGATGGTCGAAGATGTTGTTGAGGCTAACCTAGAAGTACTGGCTCTCAAGGACAGCTGCCGGAACACACCGTTAGGTGCTTGGCGACAGATTTTCTACTTGAGGGTGGTAGCTAGCCAGGCGGGCATTCGCAAAATGCCCTACCACCATGCGGCACCATGTAAGGTTCATAATATAGGTAGTAATAATTACCAGAGACCGGTTATGGTCTTAGAAACGTGTCCAAATTACGCCGAAGTAAATTGTATGAAAAAATAAATCACCTTTAAATCCAATAAAATTAAAAATAGCTAAATTAAATAATATATATATACAATCACGCCTGTATTCCCCGAAGGGGTACCCGGCACCCAACGGCAACAATTGTCTTACAAATTTGTAAAAACGTTTTTTGCATATGTAATAGAATATTTAAATATGATAAAGATTTTAATACAATTTATAAAATACTCGAGCTATAGGTAATGAATTCGGTAAACCATAAAAATTTTCATTTTTTTAATAAAATTGAAGTAACTAAGTATATAAAATAAACGGCATAACAAAAATAATTAACTATTGAAACTCTAAATCTCTCTAAAAACTCTAAAATCTATCTGCTGTGTCAGCCGGATTGTCCACTTCTGAACACAGCCTCCCCTATTATGGGGGGTTTAGCCATGATCCCCACGCTTAGCAAGCGTCTTGAGGATCGCAGTGTGAGATATCAGTTCCTCAGAAAGCGCTGCTGCCCACCTTCTGGTGTGTTACCCTTAGTCGCCTCTTACGGCATCCACGGGTAGATATGGGGGGGTGACATTCTAGACCGGCACACCACGGCCAAGCTCGGCACCCCACCTGGTATATTAATATAAATTGATATTGGAATAAAAAAAATGGTATGAAGAAAAAATGTTTGGTGTGGAGACGTTGGGTCCGTGGGGACCAACATCATCGTATTTTCCAAACCAAATTCAACGTATTTTCCAAAACTTATACCGGAGCGCTTGGTCGATGCAACGCGTGATCAAAATGCTGGCACCTATTTGGCTCAAAGAATAAGCATTGCAATTTAACAGGGCAATGCTGCCAGCATGCTGGGCACGCTGCCAACTGGTAGTGGGCTAGAGCATTTGGACTGCCTATGACCTATAGGGATCTAAATACTTTTATTGTAGTAGCTGTAGTGTTGTATATAATTCGTAGTATTCTGTTAATTAAAAAAGATATCTAAATAAATTGAAATTTTACTATTCATTAAAAAATTTATAGATAAAAATATTGAACTTCATTTCATACCAGGAGGCAATCATAAGTAGAAAACCGAGCTCAGGTCACTGTCTACGTGTAGGGTACTACTGGCAGCATTACACCGTTGAATGGCAATACTAATTCTCTTGCCGAGATAAGCGCCAGCCCTTTGGTCCTTTGTCTTTTTTTACCTACTGGTACTCAATTCGTCTTTTTTTTATATTTGTTACCTTAGAACTTTTGACTGGGTGAATTGATTTTGATGATTATTTCTTTATTTGAATGCAGATGCTTGCCGTGTGGTCCCATTTAAATTGCATCATAATTGGTCAAGGCGTTTTTGAGTTACACTCCAATAACTAAAATGTATTTTCCTATCTTGATGATATAGCCAGTCGGTAGATAAGCAGCAAGGGTCACTAAATAAGGTGAAATTTATTTTTTTCCTTAAATGGTATTGCGACTTCAATACTCAAATGTGTGAAATAACTTGTTGAAGTCGGTACCACAATATTGTGATAATAGGTACTTTTGAACCATCATGGTACCGACTTCAACAAGTTATTTCAGAGATTTGAGTGTTGAAGTAAGGTTCCATTTTTGGGATTTTTTTTTTGTTCTATCAGCCGGTTTGACTTGTAAAGACATGCGCTTGGATCCCACGGACCTAATTCTTCTCCAAAAAGCAGTAATACATAACCATCGCCGAGACTCTCATACTTTAAAAGATTTTTATAAATATTTCAACCTTTTATTCACACGTGTTTCACTTGCTATGTGCTATGTCACTTGCTATATACTACTTTACGCTTATAGACACGATGGTCGATAAAGTAAATAAGTACGTCATATCTCTGTTGAAATTATTGCTCTGTACCTGTGGGTGTCGTAAGAGACGACTAAAGGTGTAAAATACCGGAAGGCAGCGCCTTCTGAACTGATATCTTAAACTGCGATCCCAAAGGCGCCTGCCAAGCGTGGAAATTATGGCAAATTCCCCCTTAATGGGGGAGGCTGTATTTAGCAGTTGACAATCCGGCTGATACAGTACAGTACACTGGTACGGAACCCTCAAAGTCCAACTCACACTTGAACGGTTTTATAATTTTAATCATGTTTCTAAAGCAGTGAACAGTCAAACAAAAGAGTAAAAACATCAGATAGCATTACCGCAGATGACAGAAGAAGCTACGTTTAAAAATATATAACCTTGGTTTTGTTCCTCAAAAGCAATTGAACAGGTTTTTGACCGAGGCCTATACCGATGACGTTGAAATTCTTTGTTTATTTAAATTGTTGATATTTTGAACGCTTATTTTAATTCGATTTATTTAAAGTGCACTGACAATTTCCATACAAACATAGTTTCGTATATATATACTAGCTGTACCTGCGACTTCGTTCGCGATTGCCGTACCTGCAAACTAATTATTCACATTTGAACACTGTTTATCTCATATTAAGCAACGCTGTGGTCTGCCGTGAAGCACTCTTAGTAAAGCATAGCTCAGTAAGGAGCTTTTTACTTTGAGTTTGAAAATTCCCGGGTTGTATTTTCCAGAAGACAGTAGTTAAGTAACTCAGAGAGTTCCTTCGCGGTTCGCTCAATAAATGTTGAAGCAAAGTACCTATACTTTGTGCGTTTCTTTGGAATTTCAATTTGAAAACGGCGTTTTTTGCCTAGATTCTCCTGGTTTGGCGGTAGAACGAAAATATATTAGATTGTGCACTTCCATTGCGCAGTCTTCAAAATGTATCCGGCAAAAGAATGTTAGTTAAAAAAACTGATTTGAGACAAAAAGCTTGCAAAACTAAATAAGGGAGCCGGGCTGGGCTGCCCGTGGGGTGCAAGCCTGCCCGTGGGGTGCAAGCCTGCCCGTGGGGTGCCGGAATGCCCGTCGGGTGCCGGGCTGCTCGTGGGGTACCGGGCTGTCCGTGGGATAACATGTCACTATTCTAACAAAAAAAGAATAATTGAAATCGGACTACACGGTAATAAATTACAACTAAGTCTGCATTTTGACTTTTATCCCCCTTCCCGAGGGAACCGTGCAGAATTTCGGGAAAATGGGTATACAATATCCCGTAGTATGAACTCAAATCGTATTAAGTTTCATTGAATTCCATTCAGTAGTATTGGAGTGAAGCGCGGCCGGGATAGAGACAGACAAAAAAATACAGTGACATCAGTGTCAGCTACAGAGGGTTTTAAACCATTTTTTTTTCAACATGCTGCCATTTACATAATTGGGTCTGTACAATTTTATTATAAGTATAGATACCAAGTGTTCAAACTGGGTTTTGAACACTTTTGTATGCATATTGCTGAGCTTAATATATAAAATCTTTTTAAAGCTTTTGGTTTGCTAGTTTTTCAATTTATTATTTATTTTATTCCTAAACGTCAAAATAACAATTCTTGTACAAAACGATTATCGAATTATTTTTGAAAATACTTAATTTTACTGTACGGAAATCTCGCCAACCAGAAGCATAGATATTAGGCTCAAGGATATACATGCAAAGTTGCACCGAGTTTGAACACTTGGTATTTAAAATATGACGACACATACAAACGGTATGGAAAGTGCTGCGTGAACTCTACTCTTAAGATGCAGTTATAATATTTTAATTATTGTAAAAACGCATTCTCCGCGAATTACATTACAGAATTACGAGAAGAAAAGTTTTCGAATTCGGTTCGAATCCCGCACATAACTATAATTTTTCCTCGCTTTGTAATTTTGTAATGTAATCAGCGGCACATGCGTTATTGCAAAAAAATAAATATGAATGTTATAGGGTTGCGTCATCGTTAACAAGTTTAAGGCTAATTGCAAGAAATAGTCTTGTTTGTAGTACAACGTAAGTACCACGAGCAATCTAGCCTTAAATAAATCAACGCACTCTGGACACGTTAGACATTTACCAATGTGTGCATACTGTCACGTGCGCACACATACAAGCCGCGTACGATACCGCGCTATGAACTAAAACTATTTGTGGCGAGAAAAATGAGAAAATAATACTAACTTTCCCTCGTGTGTCCAATCTGTCCACCTCCTATGACACAATCGACCAAACTGCTCACGTTTTTTTATCCCGCGACGCCCCGTAACGTTTTTTTGTAGTACTAAGTAGTTTTCCATTACCTAAACATGTCACCCTAACATCCCCATACCCCAATATATTACCTATACCATACAAAAAATAACATTTTCATACACTTAGTTTGAGTGGATCAAACAGCGAATAAAAATATATTTTTCCAGATTTTGAGGTATTTTGTTTTTTAATCGAGTTTATTTGTGGCAGTCTCCAATCAACATATAAACTTCTTGGTACCAATGCAATCCTCATCATATTCTCTTTACGGGAAAAGAAATGAAAATAGACCTTTTCATGGAAAATTTTACAGGAAAATGGGTTTGAACAGACGACGAAAATGGCGGGAAACGGCATTTTTTATATATTTTTTTTATTTTTTTTTTCCGAAACTATTCCACCTACAACTTTGTTTTTTTTTTTAATGTGTGTATTTATTATGGTTCTTTACCCATGAATAATACCAGATTGTAAGGATAAATATTTTATAAGTAGTAACGAGATTAAAACAACGCGATTTTTTTTAAGAATTTTGGCGGGAAAACTGTACATAAGCGGATTTTATTTTTTTTCTCAAAAACTATACCATCTACGAATTTGGTTTTTCTTTTGATATGATTATTTAGATGTAATCTATACACCTGAATTGTTTCAGATGTTTAGGTTTACAGGTTTAAAAGTAGTTACGAGATTATTTATTACGTAAATTTCGATCGGTGAGTGTTTGCGCGGCAAAATGCATCGAGTGAAAGTTATTTTTTTTCATTTCATGATTTGAGTAATTTCTCGTTACCATAGAGTAATGCGGTTTTTTTTGTTGTATAGCCAATGATAGTAGCTTACTAACAACGTTTAAATAATAACGATCGGATAAATACAAGCTTCACACTAAACCTTTTTTTTAGACCACCGGAATTCCGGCCGTAACAAAAACGGGGGTCAAATAAAAAAATCTATAAAAAAAAAAGTTATCAATCCTTATCCTTTTAATTTCTTTTAACATCGTTATTGACTTGTTGCCTATAGAAATGCAAAATTACAGCTTTCTAGGTTAATTACTTTAGAAGTAGTTACGAGATTATTTTTAAATGACATAAATCTATACAAAATTTTGGCGCCAAAATGTAATTTGAGCTGGTTTCAGATTTCATATCAATTTTAAACATACTTTCTGTTATATCAGAATATTATGGATTTTTTCTCGCATAGCCAAGGATCCATTCTCACGAAAACCGTTTGAATTATGAAAATCGAACTTACGCAGATTTTATGGTGAATATGTAACCACGACTATTGACCGATCTCCGGCAGGCCGGATGGGACACATAAGGGAAATCCGGCAGACCGGTGGATACTCAATAGGGGATATAGACGTCAGTGTTCGATTTCAAAGTCGTAAGAACCTTGAATATTAACCAATCTTTATCTATCAATTAACATAAGTTTCCAAGAAATTGATACTTAGTTTTGACAAAATTACGTTTTACAAAACAATTTTATAATTCAGAAGTATTATCCGCGGACCAATAAGAGAAACATTTTAGCCTTTGACACCTAACTCAGCGGATGGTAAGTTGTGATGAAATAAATGAAGATGTTTTGGAACAGTGATGGCTCAGTGGCATTGGCTATGGACTGCCGTGCAGCAGGTCCATGGTACGAATCCCGCCGCGGGCTTGAGCTTCACCGCATGGTGGAAGGGCATTTTTCGAATGCCCGCCTGGCTAGCGACCACCCTCAAGTAAAAAATCTGCCGCCAAGCACCTAAACAGTGTGTTCCGGCAGCAGTCCTTGAGAGCCAGTAAAATTACAGGCACATGAGACCTAGCAACTGTACGTCTCAGTGTGACGGCCGCAGTGCAATTCGTCGTTGACGAAATGCATCTGTTATAGGCAGAGGTTAATCCACTTAAAATCAAGGACAGCTGCCGGAACACACCGTTAGGAGCTTAACGGCTGGAGAGCGTAGGTATCCAGGCGGGGATTTGCAAAATGCCCTAACACCCCGCTGTAACGACTGCCATTACAAGACAACAACTGGAACCGATAGTTTAATGCGCCCTACGAAGTACGGAATTGCTCGGTAGTTATGTAACTAGCGGCCACCTATCCAAGTCATGACCGCGGCGCGGCGCTTACAAATTTCATTCAATCACACCCATTTACCTCTCGTTATACTCTAATTATTGGTATACTTCAAATTTACGTGCGGCCTTTTTAAAAAAAAACAGTTCCGCTGGGGGAACGTTCTCCTAGCGGAAAGTGTTTTTCGCACATATCTCAAGAATGACTGAACACACAAATTTAAAACTACCATACACATTTACACCATATCATACACTAAATATCTGCTAAGCTCAAATTATCTAATTAAACATGTTGCCGCTGGGAGTACGCACACATTAGCTGATTGGTTAAGAACATATTAAGTAAACTTCCCTACGAGCGCTTCCAAATTTGCTATAGTAAATGATTTGCCATAGTATACCTATACATAGTACACAGATACCTATAACACTTTCAGTAGGTAATTAGCATTTAAATATCCAACAGGCCTACAGCCAACGCTCTTAGCTGACCTCTCCTAACTTTAAACTACCTTTTTGCTAAGTTTCATGCTCCTTACTTTAAAAACATAGGACTTTCATATAGAGTTAAAGCCCGTTATAACCCCCACAATTTGGCCTAGTTTCTAAATACCTGCCGAGTTTATTTTTTTACCGGCGGTATGCCTTTATTAACAAAATACTACGAACTATATACAACACTACAGCTACTACAATAAAAGCATTTAGATCCCAAGTCATTTATCATTTTTCGAGTTTATAACCCTAACCTCAAATGTAGGACTTTTTGAGCCCCATATTTGATCCCCTTATTTTGGCCCCGACGCAAAATGATTTCTTAGCTGACATTACCCTTAAACTACCTACCCGCCAACTTTCTGCTTCATAGTTATTTTCGTAGTAGAGATTTCGTGTTTAGTCAGCGAGTGACCGAAAAATTTACTTACTTTTATATATTTAGATAGAATATACTTAAATAAGATTAAAAGCAAAGCTTCCACTGAATACAGTGGGTTCCTTTTCTTGTAACAGAAAAGACAACACTTGAATTACGTTAATCACAGTATCTCAGGACTTTTCTATAAAAACTAGACTTTTTCTCAGGGTTAATTGAATAGTTTATCTAATAACCCTACTCGGGACGTTGTACGGGTAAACGAATTATAAACATCCACATTTGTTCAAGCGTCTCAAAGTTACTGCACAATAAAAAAACTCACATAGATATATGTACTTAAAAAATGTTACCCTCCATTTGGGCAGTCCTAATCGTGTAAAAGAGGTCAAGTCTACTGTCATCCTACAAACCAAATACGAAATGTTGCTGAAAATCGATGCTAAACATAGTTAATAACGTTTATAAAATAATATATTAGTAGAAATAGAGTAATTCTTCGAAGGTGCTTTATAGAAGTGAAACGAACTTTTTGATTTTGTACAAAATGAACAAGTGTATGTATGACAAAGTCAATACGACAGAAGATTTGCAGGAAGAACAATCTTGGAAGCCGTTTCTTAAACAAGTAAGTACTTGATATATACCAACTTTATAACTAAGTCTAGCGCTACGTAGGCCTAGTACCCTGTAAATAATCGAACATGTTTTGCAACGAAAAATAGAACATCTAGGAATAAGAGGGGTGACCATAGACTGTTTCTCAAGTTATCTCAATGATCGACAACAATTTGTCAAAATAGGTACCAACTGCAGTGATACTCTCGCTATCAAATTCGGAGTTCCACAGGGAAGTATTCTAGGCCCCACGTTGTTTACGTAATATATAAATGATATCGTTAATAGTTTACTTAAAAATGCAGAAATAGTGACTTACGCTGACGACACTGGTTTTTTACCACCAAAACTGGGAACAATTACACAGTCTCGCGGAAGATGGTCTCGAAACAATAGCTAACTTACTGCACATATCTTCTCACTCTGAACCCGGAGAAAACGATATACATTGCCTTTTCGAAAACTATCGTATCTAATAACTCTCCTAAGCCTCCCAAGTATAAAATAAAATAAATAACGAGAAATAAACTGTACTAATCATACCGAAACAAGATTGAGAAACCTGCATTAAGTTTAGTAGCACGCGATATTCAATTGGAAATTATAATCCGAAATAAAATTAATGAGTCCGATCGCAACTAAATTTAATGCGGAATCTTCAATCTTGATTCGACCTTTTTAGTGCAGTCGAGTTTTTTTTTTACCAACGTCTCTAATTTCCGATATACATAATCTGGAAGTCTTCAAGTACAGAGTAAACTGGTATTTGCTAGGCAAGCGGTAATAGCTATGACTGCCGTGCCGCAGTACGCTGGTTCGATCCCCACCGCCGGCTTGAGCTTCATCGCATGGTGGAACGGCATTTTGCAGTTGCCCGCCTGGCTAGCTACCACCCTCAAGTAGAAAATCTGTCGCCAAGCACCTAACGGTGTGTTCCGGCAGCAGTCCTTGAGAGCTAGTGAAATTACAGGCAGATGAGACTTAATAACTATGTCTCAAAGTGACGGGCGCAGTACAATTCGTGACTTGTGATGAAAGGCATCTGTTAGAAGTTAGTCCGCTTAACATCAGGTGAACATCTAGATTGTTACGTCACAATATCAAAAAAAACATGTCCACCATCGACCGCGTCATCACTTTCCGTCAGATGAGAGTTGAGATTGCGGTCAAATGTTTGATTATCCAACTTAAAAAAAACTACACGCTGTCTTACTGTCAGTCAGTCAGGACAAAGCCTTTAATAGACATGGTGGTGGTTTTGTTAGCTGAAAATTGTTTTTTACATTACCAACCCCAAAACCTCCACCATTTTGAAAACTTTCCAAAAATACACTCAATTATCGGACTTGCTCACAAAATTTCACGAGAATCGGTTGAGAAATGCTATCTGTAGAGGAGAAGCTAGACAGATAAGTATACAAGCAAAACGATTTTTTTTTGTTAAACTGAAACGCGGATGCTTCGCGCTTGCTTGGTCAATTTAATCTTCAATACTTACCAAGTCAGTCGGGCCACTTGTCTAAGAGCTAAGTTACTTATATTATTGTCAAGTGTATATTATGTGTGTATTTCGAAGCGCTCGTAGCGAAGTTTACTTAGCTGTTCTCAACCGATCAGCAAAGTTAAGTAACGTCCCCCGCGGTCATGAGTTGGATGGGTGACCGCTAGTGACATTACTACTGAGCGTTTCCGTGCTTCGGAGGGCACGTTAAGCCGTCGGTCCCGGTTGTTGTCTTAGGATGTTAGTTATAGCATGGTGGTAGGGCATTTTGCGAATGCCCGCCTGGCTAGCTACCACCCTCAAGTAGAAAATCTGTCGCCAAGCACCTAACGGTGTGTTCCGGCAGCTGTCCTTGAGAGCCAGTACTTCTAGGTTAGCCTGAACAACATCTTCGACCACATCATCACTTACCATCAGGTGAGATAGTGGTCAAAGGCTAAACCTATCAGGCATAAAAAAAAAGCTTAGGACTGTAAAAAATAACAAATATTTTAAGAAAACATTAAAGTCATATTTTAATTATATATATTACTGTTTCAGCCGGAATGTCCACTGCTGAACACAGCCTCCCCTATTTTTGGGGGGTATTTACCATAATCCCCACGCTTGGCAGGCGGCTTGGGGATCGCAGTGTAATAAGGTAGTTTTTTAGAAGAAGCTGCTGCCCACCTTCCAGTATTTTCCCTTAGTCGCCTCTTACGACACCCACGGGATGATATGGGGAGATGCAATTCTAACCCGGCACCCCACGGGAATAATTATATATATATCTAATGACAATTCTGCTTAATTATCCTCTTAAGTCGACGCGGCGTCACAAACGCTACACAGCCAAATCGGAAGAATTTTCAACTCGTTTCAATTCTACACGAAGCATCCTCAGGAGGTCTTGACACTTCGAGTGTACGATCGAGACTGACATTTTAAAAAATATTTGTTATTATTAAATATGGATTTCCGCAATAACGCCTGAATCTATTCATTATCTTAGGTCTCTAAACTTTGAATACCGGACCTAATGTTCTATCGACTCGTTCCAGCTCTTGGTATGCAGTGGAGTGATGACCATCTACTTCTCTGCGGGTATCGTCTACGGAGCACCTGCGATATACATCCAGCAGATGAGACTAGAGGCGAACTCCACTGACGCTGTCAGCGTGAATATGGCCTCGTGGTTATGTAAGTACCTACATAAGCCTTCAGGACCAGAATGTTGAATTATATTGATGTTGAGTAGAGTTAGAATAGAATAATCTTTTATTAGAAAGCAGATGTGGTAGGAATAAAAAAAAATAACAGACAAACTAACTGAGATATATTATAACAAACTGAAGGTACACAAGTAGTTTTAACACTATATATTATAAGTAAAACGTACGTCGCCTCTGAGCGCTGCCTGCAAAGTGAACCCGAGCTTTTTTTTTTAGGGAGGACATAGATGCTTTCTACCGCTAAGCGGACGTCCAGCTCCACCAGGTTTTGGGCGAGGGAAGGCCCTCTTATAGTCCCGAGACGGGCGTATAAGGCGAAAAGCGCATTATACCTCAGTCTCCTGCGGGTGCCGAAAACGCTCCGCTACTATCGGGAGGGAGTGAACCCGAGCCTACTTCGTTGCTCGTATATATAGGGCGCTGGTACGCTCGGCTTCTGTGGTGAAAGTATTTTGTAACACTTTATTGTTACACCACAAAAAAATACATGTTAACTTAAACAAATAAATAAGTAAAGTATTACAATGGGCCTTATCACTAAAACTGATCTCTACCAGGCAACTTTAAGATGGAGTTTTAAACAAGCTAACATTTTGAAAGCGGGTGCAGTTATGATATAGTACAAGATGAATAATATTTTAAATTCTATTTGAAAATATGAAATATATACGAGTTCATAATATACGACTATATAACTACATATATAGAGTTCACGGAGCGCTTTCAATAGAAACGTAGATTCGTCATATTTTAAATAATAAGGGACTGTTTCAGATTGTTCGAGTAAGTTCCGGTTATACTACCCAGAACATAAAATAACTGAATGATAAAAATGACAGTTAACATGCAGCGCGTTTCAAGCTTCAACCGATGGGTAGGCTAAATCGATGGCTGTGAAACGCAAAGATAGTGTTTTATTTATTAAATATGTTCTGGGTAGTATAACCGGAACTTCTCGAACATTCTGAAACAGACCCTATGTGTTCAAACTCGGTGCAACTTTGCATGTATGTCTCTGAACTTAATAACTATGCTTCTGGTTTGCCAGATTTCTTACAGGCTACCTTTTTTTATGGACAAGACTACCTTTTTTTATGAGTTAAGAAGGCAAGCGAACAGGCGGCTCACCTGGTGGTAAGTGATCACCGTCGCCCACCAACATCCGCAACACCAGAGGTCTCAAGGATGCGTTGCCGGCCTTTGAGGAAGGAATATGCTCTCTTCTTGAAGTCCGTTAAGTCGTATCTGATCGGAAATACTTCAACAGGCAGCTGGTTCCAAATTGTGGCAGTGCGAGGTAGGAAATGCCGTGTAAATCGCAAGGTACTTAGTACTTCCAGACATCGACATGAAATTGATGACACATCATGATTTGTCGGGACTTACGATGGCGAAATTGAGCTGCAGGTAGTAAATCAAACAGTTCCTCGGAACACTCCCCGAGATAGATACGGTAAAAGATAGCTGGGACGCCACTCGGTCGCCCATCCAAGTCGTTACCGCAGCGGACTTTGTCTTAGTTGATCGGTTAAGATCGACTTAGCATTCGTTATGAGAATGGACACTCCTCTCCCCTCACCAAACAAGCCTTCCTCACCCCGCCACCGATTCTGAGCTGTCGCTGAGCTGACTTGAGTACGGGACGCGCAACTCGCGCACGATGACTTGACTATTGTACGAGTATTTTATAAGTTGAGAATGGGGTACTCTTGAGCTGTTTACTGTTGCTTATCAACTAAACGAGAAAAGGATTGTTTGTTGTGAATAACGATTATTTATTGTACGAGAACATAAATTATTATTGTGATTGTAATTATTATCATTACTTGTATAAAATGTGGACTTGGAATGATACTTTTTGCATAGTGTAGGTATCTATTATTATATAAGTAATGGAGTGAAATGTGAAGTAATGTTACATTTACAGTTGTGTGTTTCATATTCCTACGTCGTACATGGAGTTGGATTGTTGGGCTTGTAAATGTTCTTGCAGGTATATGCATAATTTACTAAATCTAATACGACTAATAAAAGTATCAAAATATTGTTAGGTATGTTAGTACAATAATTATTCATACGGGACAACCTTAAGACTTCACGCACACAATTTACGCGTGTACAACACCAACATTTGTGTAGTAGGTAGTTAGAACGCGGCTTTTGTATAGAGAATGAGTCGAGTGTCCAGGGTATGCCGTAGCGTTAAGATAAACAATAATTTATGTTGCACTTTTTTATTATGAGCAGGCATAGATATATTCTATTAAAACCTTCGTACATTTGTCCCACCACACAGAGGGGTCGTCACACTTGTGTCGATTCTACATAAATTCTTATTTAGATACTCAATGGTAGTTCTTATTCTATTCACACTAAAACACACATTCGTGTAACAATTGCTATTCTAAAATTAGAAATATTCTATCAAATTATATGCTATTTTGCCTGGCTTGGCTCACTCCGCACTTAAGATATAAAGCTACAGAACATCGTCGTATCCGTCCGGACGGGATTATTGTACGGTGCGTGCCGCGGCAGAAGAGAACAGAGCTATGCGTGCACATGCGATAGAAAGAGAGACACTTTGTACGTGAATATAAATATTAGGTACTCCGTGCTTTGCGAGCTGAAGTGTACTTTATTGCTATGTACCCAGAGTCGCTTATTTAATGGATTGGTTTTGCGGATTGATCCATCGGGCCCTTTTTATTCTGTGATTTTGCATCAGTTTCGAGAGCACCAAGTTACATAACGACTAAATTTGCGTAAAACATACCACGTTTTAACACCAAAATCAACTTTGAGGACTGTCTTTTGCAAACGCTTAACGAATTTGATTTTATTGTGTATGGAATAAAAACAAACATTATTGCATTAACAAGCGATTTACGTATTTCGATTTTAGTTTGAACATAGAAAGACGACCGTAGTTTCATTCACAAGCGATATACGTATTTCTATTTTAGTTTGAACATAGTAAATACAATCGTAGTTTCATTCACAAGAAATATACGTATTTCGATTTTAGTTTGAACATAGAAGGACGACCGTAGTTTCATGCACAAGCGATATACGTATTTTGATTTTAGTTTGAACATGGTAAATACAATCGTAGTTTCATTCACAAGAAATATACGTATTCCGATTTTAGTTTGAACATAGAAAGACGACCGTAGTTTCATTCACAAGTACGTATTTCGTTTTTAGTTTGAACATAGTAAATACAATCGTAGTTTCATTCACAAGAAATATACGTATTTCTATTTTAGTTTGAACATAGAAGGACGACGGTAGTTTCATTCACAAGCGTATACATATTTCTATTTTAGTTTGTACATAGTAAATACAATCGTAGTTTCATTCACAAGAAATATGCGTATTTCGATTTTAGTTCGAACATAGTATAGACCACCGTAGTTTCATAAAGCGATCTACGTATTTGGATTTTAGTTTAGACAGTATAAGAACTACCATAATATAGATAATTTTAAAGAAATTTAATATTATAGAGAGATTTTAGATTTGTATAAAATCGACACCCATGTTTTCTCTAACACATATACAATAAATTAAACATTCAATTTACTTCTAAGTACTGCATTGTTAATAATAATAAGTCACATTTTAATACTTATATACTAATAGTCTTTAGTTTAGCGAATTCTTATTATAAGTTTAATACCTATCAAGAAGATTATACCTACGTGACACTTCATGGAGTGTGCAATGAAAGCAATGCCTTGATGTTAAAAAAATGTGGCTTTGAATGACGTCGCATGTTTTCTGTATCTTTAGGATAACCACATTAGAGCCTATTTTTCGGATACCAACGTACGATTTTCTTTATTGTAGGAAAATGTATCTGTGTGAAAGAGATAGAAAATATGACTAAAAGTAAATAATACGGGATAACTCACGTGAATAAGTCAGTTAAAATTACTAAAAGTAAGTCAATATGATTTCAATAAAAAGTTCTAGGAGCCACCTCCTCTTACTACCACCAAAGAGGATGTAATACAGATTATCGATTCATAATTTATCTTAATAAAAGTTCAATTAATTTCTTAATTGTACAAATCTTTTTTACATAAACACATGTCCAAAATGGGAAAGTTTTTTTTTTATTATTGACTCGCTGCTTACTTAACTGGAAATAAACAGAGTTAAAACCACATTGTACAATAGCGTGTAGGTAGAGGTTTTCAACAAAAACTTTGTTTTCTAAAACAAAATAAAACAAAAGAATTTAGATGATGATGAAACAAATTTTTATTGTATTACGAAGAGAAAAGTTTGGCAATTATATCAAAAGTTGCGTCTCCAGCAGCGCAAAACTAATCTACAATAAACATGCCGAGTTTAAGACTCGTGGAGAAGGGGACAACTCGAATGGTTATGTAATCTTCTTGATAAGTACCTACCTATACAGGGTAAGGCAAAATAGGGTCCATCATAAATAATAGGTCGATGATGTTATCTCTTCTTGTGTAATAAGGTTTTATTCTTGGGAAACAAGAAGGATATATAGATGAACAAAATGGCCGCAGTTTTGAATTTATAAAAACGATACAATTACGATTCTTAAAAAAATGAATGTAGCCACCTAAAGGAACTCATTTGGAACAGCGAAAACAGACCACTGGCATTCTTCACTTCATTGATTGACTATATTTGACTGAACATTTGTATTTTGTCCCTTTCTAACAAAAGGATGAAACAGACGCATAATACAGTGCTCTAATCAAGAAAGCAGTAGATTGATTTTGCAGTAAGAAGCAAGCCTCTAATATTAAATTAATTTTGTAAAATGCGTTTCTCATATTAGTTTAATTTAATTTCTAGTTCGATATTCAAGTATGGATCAATGTTTTCTAGTTCGCTTCTACAAGCATCCTCAGGAGGTCTTGACTCTTGGAGCGCACGATCGAGAAGAGTCAAGACCTTCTGAGGATGCTTTAGATTTTTCACCAAAGTAACACCTGAATCTATTTATTCGTATAAAATAGTTGGCAATTCAAGTGTTTTTTTTATGCCTGATAGGTTAGCCTTTCACCACTATCTCACCCATGGGCTTAGGATGTATGGATGCTTGGGCGTAGCGAAAAAAGGTCTATGATCTCACCTGATCCTATGTGATGATTTTGTTCACGCTAACCTAGAATTACTGGCTGTCCTTTAGGACAGCTGCCGGAACACACCTTTAGGTGCTTGGCGAGTTGGCGACAGATTTTCTACTTGAACCCTCAAGTAGAAAGTGTCGCCAACACGCAGTCGGCTATCGGTAGCTAGCCAGGCAGGCATAATGCCCTACCAACTTGCTATAACGAAAGACTTCACGGTGACGGCGATGGGCCGTTTGTGACTTATGCAAATCTTTCAACTCATAATATGCGTTGTAATGATAGAAATAAGGGTCTTATTCGTGAAGTGGCGAGAGTGCAACTCACGAGTTCGCGCGAGTTGACATCTTCTGTTTTTACCTTTTTTTCTTTGTCATCAACTCGCGCGCTCATATATTATAAAGTATAGTCGTATAAAAAAGTTAGGCAACCAGTTAGTTAGTCATAAAAAATACTATTCAGAAAGAAAAGAACCGATTGTTGTTTTTTTTGTATTATTTGCTTAGTTTTAGGCAAATTACATACCAGGTTAAACTATTATTGAGTCATTGTGATTTTTTAATGTTTATTAGGGAAATAAGCATTTTTATATATTTGTCTGTACTTCTTCTTCTTATTATTTTATTTAGTGACTTGTGCGGTATTTCCACAATTTCGCCAATGTCGCGTGGGTAGAGAGAATGATATACGATGGAGATTGCTCGGTAGAATAGGTAGTGGTCGGTGATCCCTGACCAATAATTTACATCTTACTCTTAGCGGCTTTATTTTGTAAGTCAAGCATGTCATGTCAAATAAACATGTATTCTTTATTTATTCCTTTCAGGAAAGTCAGTACTTAGAAAGACCAGTTGGTTTTAATTTTTTTATATGACTGTAGTTAAAATAAGCGCGCGAGTTGACGAAAAAAAAAAAGGTAAACTCGGAAGGTGCCAGTGGTTTCACGCTTGCCAGTGGAGGAATAAGTCAAACAAAGTCATCTCAAGATCCCAAAAAACTGATTTCACATACATAAAAACAAGGATGTCATTATTAACCTTTGATTTATTTATTTTTAGATTTGCATAGAAGTACATACTACTTTTTATGATAATAAAAACTTATAAAAACATGACCCTATTGCCTCATCCTGTACACTAATACATTTTATGGTTAAAAATAAAAAATACCAACATAGGTATACTTACATAAATAGCACCTACTTCATCAATATATTACCTAATTATTATTATTCTTCTACTTATTTTGAGTTTTAGACAGTGTTTCTATGCAAAAAACATTGATAACTTCGGTAAGCTTTAAATCGACAGAGCGTAAACTACTTGTGGTTGCAAATTATTTATGACTCATGCTGCAGCAATAAGATGGAAGCGTTAAGGTTGAACTGGCCGGTCACTTCTCCATACAAATGTTGTAGGGTGATCACTCCCTTATTTGACATTTTAAGTCCAGACTTAAGCATAATACTAATGATATCGTCATTATCTAGGTACAAGCCTATGCCAAAATTTTAAAAAGATCATTAAGTTGTTATTTATGAGCCTGAAAACTTTATATGAAAATGTTTCGAGGCTCATAATTCTCTAGTTAATTATTTTATTGAAATTTTGGCATCATACAAGCCTAGATAATAATGAGATCAATCGGTATTATACTTTATTTTGGACCTAAATCCTCGAATAAGGGTGTGATCACCCTACCACGTTTGTATGGCAAACGGGCCGGCCAGTTCACCCTTAACACTATAACTATTGTCTGTGGTAACGTACAATAAATATAAGAGTAGGCTTTGCAAAATAATATACTTTACAAACGTACATATACAAGATGTATTTCCAATAAGTTATGAGAACCGTTACGATGCAGATTTGTAACGTTCCTATCAATAATTATCAATAATGATAATGCTATTACTGGGGCCAGCTGTTGCGAGAGCTTTTCTTGATAAATTACACAGAAACAATATATAAGTGGGTTTTACTCATATTTTTGTCTATTGTCAAAACAAAACTTGTTACATGGTTTCCGTGTCTTGTGGAAAACATCCACATGTTTACCCCCCAAGCAGGATATTGGAACCAATAAAATTCACAGAATAGAGTCACCAAGCGATTCAGAGAAATTTTTAAATAACACTAATGAACTGAAGATGTTCATTTATGTTTCTGGAACAATGATTTGTGTAAGTATGATATTTCGAAAAAATGTTTCAATAGAAAGAGGCTTTAAGAAAAACAACCAATAAATAAGTTTTTGATAAAATAACGAAGATATAACCACGAATACATTAGAGTATCACTAATAATTGAAATGAATTCCAGTATATATATATTCTGTAACAGAAATAGTATATAATATACAACCTTGATGACCTACTGTTTATTAACTGTATTAAACAAAAACGTAAAATTACTTTTGTACTCTACTCAGAGTTCCAGACAATGACACACTAGGGTGCAAATATTATTATTCGCATTTCCTTTTCATAAATTGATCTGTACTGAACAATCATTTGTATGAATTTTGACTCCCTTAACCCATTGGCATCGGCGATAATGATAACAATAGAATTTCATTAATAACTAGGATGTCGTGGTCCTGACAATGCCAACTTATTAAGGGACATCCTACAAATAATATCAAAATGTCATTTGTAACACATTTCGCTTACAGGCTAGAAACCAGTGGCATAAGGATGAACTGACAGACAAGCAGGGAGTCTATTATATGTATAAAAATTCCCTGGTGAATTTCTTCACTTGATTATAATGGGATATGCCTTAGTGTAGGACTTATCATAAGAGAAGAACAATATGAAGATAGTTTGTAAAGAGATAATAAGTTCATTATATATTGTCACTTAGCAAACAACACCGTTCAAGTCGAATTTTGGCGCCGGTATCGACATTTTAATGCCATTGACTAGTGCTTCTGTTTGCACATAAAACCAACCACCGGATACAACACATAAAATCATATATTGTTAGCCGCTTAAGGATCACTCATCATTTCTTAGTTAGTAACCATTATGAATTCCGAATGATACAGTTTTTTCACTCTTGTCTAAAACAAGTCAAAATTACTTGAGCAGTGTTGTTTGCTAAGCGACGATATGTATTATCTGATCATAGTAACAATTTTAATACTGGGTAGGTAATATTGCCATCCACTGGCCAGTTTAACTGCTCAAGATCAGCTGTACATATAATTACCTCGCAAGATTGATGTTTAGAGGTTAATACTCCCAATTCCCTGCGATTTTATTCAAATGTGTACCAGTTTTCGATCTGAGAATAGAAGGATTTCCTCAAGATTCAGTCCCAATATCGTCAGTCTGTTCTTCTACTAACTCTACTTTAATGATGACCTTTTCTAATGAAACAGCTGTTTTAGGTTGGTGAGTCTTCATGTGTTGCTTTAATTGTCCACTTTGTATGCATCTATAATCACATAAACAACACAGATACGGTTTTTCTCCAGTGTGTCTTTTTATATGGCGCCTCAAATGGCTAGCGTCACTACATTTGAAGTCACATTCAGTGCACTCATATGGTTTTTCTCCAGTGTGTTTTCTGATATGGACTTTTAATACTTCTGCACGAGTGAATCTTAAGTAACAAATATCACACTCAAACGGTTTCACTCGTATGTGCGTTTTCGTATGATCTTTCATTTCCTTTTTATCATAACATGAAAATTCACAGTTTCGACAGGAATATGGCTCTCCAGTGTGACATTTGATGTGTTCTTGTAATAGTTTTTTCTGTGAACATCCATAATCGCACATATCACACATATATTGTTTTTCTCCTGAGTGTATCAACATATGTCTTTTCAAGTGACTCGAGTAACCACATTTATAATTGCACATATGACATGCATACGGTTTCTCACCCGCATGTATTCTTTCATGAAGTTTTAAGCTATACGCAGTAACAAATGTATGGTCACAATAACTGCATTCATACGGTTTTTCACCAGTGTGAGAACTCATATGATTTTGAAGTTGAGCCTTTTGAATACATTTATATTCGCATAAATTACACGCATAGCGTTTATTGTCTGTGTGCGTTTGAACATGACGCTTCAGATGTCCACTATTGCTAAATTTACAAGCACAAACTTTGCATTTAAAGGGACGTTCACCAGTATGTATCCGGGTATGAGTTTTCAAATGTGCTTTAGTTGTAGCTCTATAGTCACACTCGAGACATGGGAAGGGGCGTTCCCCAGTGTGTGATCTTATATGTATTTCTAAATGACTTGGGGCTGCACATTTAAAATCACACACATCACAAGCTAATATTTTTTCTCTTTTCTGTAGTGTCTTCATGTTGGCCATTTTAATATTATATGGATTTAAAAATCTAATATTAACCAAACAAACTTAGGTAATTGGAAGGGCGTAAGCCAATCTAGCCGCACACTGGTAGAAGCTTCGGATAATAGTACTTTGGCACCATGCCAAAATTTCTTGATGTAAAGTAGAACTAATTCAAGAGATGATCACGTTTTCATTTTAACTCTATTCTCTTCTATCTAGACGAAGTTCCCTTGTATTGCTTCTATATGCTATGCAATCCTTTCCATCAAGTCACAGCAAGCCAATATATATTGCTTCACAGATTTACTTTGTTTTTTTACTACTCCGCTTTTGGTAATGATTAAAAAAATATTTATAGCAGCTCCTTACCATTGTTATCAAAGCACAATAAATAACTAAAGTTTATATAAAAAATAACTGTTGAACTTTATTTTCTAGGTATATGTTCATGGACAAATTAATTTTACACAATTTACACTCGTAGTAAATATTACTTGGAGCGTATTCCATTAGACGCCACTTTCGTTATTTTCGATAATTTTGACCACATTTGCGTCTATGGTTGTGATCACTGTGATGGTTTATATTGTAACTGTTCTCCCCTGTTCCATTTAGGATAAGAACGCTAAGAATGCCACTAAAATTTGCCACTTTTCACCATCCCATGATGGGGAAAAGTTTGTAACTGTCAGTTCTCATCATAATACAAAATAAAACGATATTTTCAGCAGCTTTTCTGCTACCATTTTTCATACATTTCATAATTTTTATGAGATAGGGCGTTTACCATTTGACGCTAAATTCGTTATTTTCGATAATTTTGATCACATTTTATGTCTACGGTTCATATTAAATGTGGATACATGGACGCAAAATGTGGTCAAAATTATCGAAAATAACAAATGGAGTACGGCCCTATATATATATAAGGCTGTAACGTTTAGAAGAGTAGGTATTGTTGTGTGCTAAGAAATTGCAGCTTTAGAATTTATATTAATTTTCTCTAGACGTGAGTCGTATTCTATACAAAGGTAACTCTACAACCTAAATATACGATCAACGATACTCAATTACATATGTTTGACATTGACATTAGATGTAGGTACAGTACACTGACTGTTCCAGTAGCTTCATAGCGTTTATGGCGAATTTAACTCCAGCGCACCCTTGCTCAGTGATTATTTCTATCTGATCTATGCATAGAATAATACTACTCCTGGATCTGTGTTTAAGTTACCTCTTTTCAGACCCGCAAATAAATATTGTACATGGAAAATAAAATTATACTATTTATCCAAAATTGTACCACGTTTGACGTTTCATGTTTTTACATCTTAATTTATACCTTTCGATTTTCAGCGTTCTAAAATGAATTAAAATAAAAATGAATTCGTGAATCGTAAGTAATAATTTAATGAACGTACGATACGTACGTTCAACATTCGTACATATTTCTATATGGCATGGCGCCTCAAATGGCTAGCGTCACTACATTTAAAGTCCCATTCGCTGCATTCATATGGTTTTTCTCCAGTGTGTTTTCTGATATGGACTATTAATACTTCTGCACGAGTGAATCTTAAGTAACAAATATCTCACTCAAACGGTTTCACTCGTGTCGGTCGATCTCGGATAATTCAGCAATCGAAGCTTCACCGTTATCATTGACACGACGTAATATTATGTTGTCCGATGACATAGATTAAGATTGTCAAGGATCTTCAAATAGGACATACATCTGGATTGAGCTTGTTCTGGTATACACGGTGTCCCAAGAAGTAGTGATATTCTGAAGCTGGGAGGTAGAGGACTTAGAGAGCTATCTGAATCATCCTTATGTATGTTCCGCGATTTTTCGTATTTTCGGAGTTATGATTATTTTTTTTATTTTTCACCTATCGCCGAGTTCGATGAGATTTTTATATATGGTGACTTGAATTATTGCAGTAGATGCTTGATTTTTTTTTGTGTGCTAAGCTGATAGATATGCCAATCCAGTATGGTAACATTTACTATCGTTAGATCTTTGAATGGAATAAAAAAAAATTAAATGCCAAGAAAGATAAAATTACCCAGTATGTTCACAACTTTAAGGGCCACAAAAAATCACAAGAATTACCGCTTGGCTTTTCAAAACTTGCTCTATCTATCAGGTACCCTGAAAATTTCATTTTATTATTCATAAGGCTTCAATCAAAAAATTGAAATCTAAATGTGGTAAGTGCAAAATTTTAATTTACGTGATGATTAATGGGAGCAAAGTAAAACCAATTACAAGGTGTTTAATTCCAATACATTTTCAAAATGGCCGATGGCCCCCCTGTTGCTAAATGCAAGTGCGACATCGCCGGAAAAAGTTGTCTTTTAAACGTCTGAATGCACTTCTATTATTTTTAATGGTTTCTTCTGCTACTCTCAATATCCGGGTTAACTCGTCCAAATTGCGGCATTCTCTCGAGTAGACGAAGTCTTTGTTGTATCCCCATACAAAAAAATCAATGGCGTTTAGGTCGGGGGATCGTGGAGGCCAGGCTATAAGGCAGGCATCACCCCGGCCGCAACAACCAAAGTCAAAGTCAAAGTCAAAGTCAAAATCATTTATTCAATTTAGGCGTCTACGACGCTCTTATGAAGGTCAATTACAAATTTTAGTATTGAAATATTCTACATTGTACTGCCACGTTCAGCAAATAAATTGTATAGAGCCACTGCGAGAAGAACGGGCAAGAAACTCGGGGCCATTCTTTTAAACATCTTTTAACAATGTGTTACATACATACTATATAATAGAGTTATTACAATATTTGTTTAAATTATGTAGGTGACAGGCAATAGCTTGGCGGAGGCGGAATTGTCCAGGCATTTTTGTCGTTTATGTAATCAGAAACTGTGTAGTAGGATTTTTTAATCAATATGTTTTTCACATGCAACTTGAATTTCCCTTCTGTGAGCGTTGTAATATGTTTGGGAACTTTATTATAAAACCGCACACAATTACCTAAGAAGGACCTTTTATTTGTCTTTGCTAATCTAAAACCTGGCACCACTATTTTATCTTTATTCCTAGTATTGTAATCGTGATTGTCACTGTTTAATTTAAATTTACTCAAATTTTTACGAACATACATAATATTTTCAAATATATACAGACTTGGTAAAGTTAAAATATCAATTTCTTTAAAAAGATCCCTCACAGATTCCCTAGGACCCATTTTATATATGGCTCGAATTGCACGCTTTTGTATGATAAAGATTGTCTCTATCTCAGCAGCAGTTCCCCACAGCAATACGCCATACGACATAATACTGTGGAAGTACGCGAAATAAACTAGCCGAGCAGTAGCTACGTCTGTTAACTGTCTTATCCTAAGAACTGCATATGCAGCAGAACTAAGTCTTCCGGAGAGATCATGTATATGTGGATCCCATTGTAAAGTGGAATCCATTTTGATTCCCAGGAAGACTGTCGCTTTGTCAATAGGGAGTTTATCTGGGCCAAGCTTTATGTTTGGTTCAACATAAGGAACATTTGGTAAAGAAAACTTTAAACATTTCGTCTTTTTTGAATTTAGGAGAAGATTATTAGCGGCAAACCATTTACAAATCTTAGATAATACATTATTTACATGCGTCAGTTCACTGTCTTTCCTATCTACTTTAAAAATCAGAGAGGTATCATCTGCGAATAAAACAATATCGCAGAAATCTTTGACCATGCAAGGCAGATCATTAATATATGTTAGAAACAGAAAAGGTCCCAAAATTGATCCCTGTGGTACTCCCATTTTTACCAATGACCCGGAAGAAGTATTGCCATTTATTCCAACCCTCTGTAGCCTGTCTGACAGATATGACTCTATAAGATTCAGAGCTTTCCCACGAATACCATAGTGGGAAAGTTTACGAATCAGAGTGCAGTGCTCTACACAGTCGAATGCCTTGGAAAGATCACAAAATACGCCAATAGCATCATGTGAACTCTCCCAGGCTTCCAGTATATGCGACATCAATTGAACACCTGCATCTGTTGTGGATTTGCTCTTGGTGAAACCAAACTGATTCTCATTTAATAAATTATGCTTGTTAAAATGGGATAGTAGTTGTTTGAGCATAATTTTTTCGAATACTTTACTCAGAACAGGTAAGATGGAAATAGGTCTATAATTGCAAGGGTCAGATGTAGACCCCGACTTTAAAATTGGAGTGATTTTACTTTGTTTCATTAAATCGGGGAAGTTTCCACTATCGACACAAAGATTGAATATTGTTTCTAAATATGGTGCAATAATGTAAATTATAGACTCTACCACTTTTACTGACATACCCCACAAGTCTTCAACCAATCCAATGTTATAACTATCTCCCACGGACCAGTTTATTTTATGCGCGCGGTTGATGCCATATTTTTATAAACGCAAGCAGGTCTGAATATTACTTGCTCAGTGAGCAGGTCTTTGTATTTTGTATACCAACCATACAAGCTTAAGCAAAGATTTCTTACTCTAAGCATACAAGCCTTGTTTTTGTACACAGACAAACTTTTTTTATTCAGGATTTAGATGCTGTTACCGCTTTAGGATATACAGCTCCACCGGATGTTGGGCTTGGTAAGGCCCTCTTTTAGCTCGGTCAGACAAACATAAAACACAGAACACTTGCATTTATTCCTTACCAGAAAAATAAGTCAAGAATGTAATACCTTCGCAAGGATTATACATATAACCGGATTAAGCTCATTGTCAGAAAAGTGTGCCGGGCGAGAAGCTCTAACTGACAGCGTTGTCTCTGTTCTGACAAGGCTACCAATAAAATGAATTTTCAAGGTAACAGCCCTTAACTAAAAATGTTGCATTTGTAACGTCGATATTAGTTTTTTTTAGTAAGTAATGTTTTTTCTACAGCCTAACATACAGCATCAGTCCCTTAACATGTACCATCACGTTAAAAACTACGTTATATCATCATAACATAGTTTTAAGTTTAGTTACGCGTTATTTCAATAATTTATTACATATATATATATATATATATATATATTATATGAAACCATTTTCTTTGTTACAGCATCTGTCTTTGGATACGCAAGCATACCATGGATATTCATCCTGACAGTTATCAGCCACGTTTATGGAAGACGGAAGTCCTTTCTCCTCGTCAGCTTCAGTACCATTCTCATGTTTCTCTGCTTTTACTTCAGCGTGACCACAACTCACCTACTGCTGACCGCCATCTTGCAAGGAATTACCCACGCTACTAGCCTTTCCATTTCAATACTCATATTGGCAGAGTATACGTCACCAAAATACAGGGGGATATTTTTAACAATGAAAGCTGCAACGGTCTTTTGGGGCATATGGTTCAGTAACGCCATCGGAACATTCTTTCATTGGAAGTATATGCCGCTGTTTGGATTCATTTGCTCCCTGTATTCATTGGCGGCTTTCTTCTGGCCTGAATCACCATATTGGCTCGCAAACAAAGGGAGAATTGACGAGTGTAAAAAGTCACATCGATGGTTAAAAGGTACAAGTCACAAGGCTGAACTTGAATTAGAAAATCTTTTGAACGCTCCAACACAAATGGAATTCGGAAGCATACGTGACATGGCTAAAAAACAATTCTATAAACCTACAATAATAGCTTGTTTGATGTCAATGCAGTTTTACTCATCAGGGAAGTTGGTCTGCAGCGTTTATTCTATAGATATATTGAAAAATATGACATCTAGCGTCCGGGCAGCGTATAATGGCATGTTAATTTTGGACGGTGTAACGGTTTTCAGCATGTATATAGGTTCTTTTTTGAACGGGGTCTTAAGAAGAAGACTCCAGTTCTTTTCAACATCTGCCGTCAGTATATTATTTCTCTTCCTGCTATCCCTGTATCTATATTTGATTAAATTAGAGTATTTTTTGGAAAATTATGTGCTGACTTTGGTACTTTTACTAATATTCTCTATAGCTATTAGCTGTGGGCCAGCCATAATGGCACCGTCAACTTTAGGCGAAATAATACCACAGCAAAATAAGAATATCTGTACGATTGTTGTGTCAATATGGTTTCAAATTTTGTCGTCCACGACTTTAAAGGTATTCCCATATATCTATTTGGCGTTCGGTTTGCACGGTGCATTTTTTGGTTACGGTGTCGTCATGTTGGTATTAACTATTATTTTGTATAAATTGTTTCCAGAGACTAAAGATAAGACACTGCACGAGATACAGGAGTATTTTAAATAATTCTACCTTATTATGTACTGTTACTTGGGGCCAGAACTTATCGGCGTAACATGGTTATGATAATATGTTAAATAATAATCTCACTATAAATAATAAGTTAGGACACTCGCGACACCAAAATCAAATAAAAAAATATCTGACGTCATCGAGAAACTAACCTCTCTCGAAGTCTGACGTAGACGGTAGAGATACCTCTACCGTATTGTGAAACTACGCAAATGTTCTGCACATTTCTATTTGACTGGGCTTTCCCGGTGTGGAAATTCTGGTTGAGGTCTTGTACAATACTCCGTAACTTTATTTTAACTCCCAAGAATTACATACAATTTAAATAGCGATTTATTTGCCAGGTTCTTGTTTTGCTATATGGGGTACGATTTTTGAATCTCACTCTGCCAAGTAAAGATGGATGACGTATCTCGAAAACGGTAAGAGGTAGGTAAGAACTCTTTGAACTAATGTCGTAGGGAATCGGGGGTGCAGACGAATGGCACCTGTCAAAAATTCAAAATGGCGGATTTCAAGATGGCCGCCATACAAAGTGCTCCAACCCTCCTGAAGCGAGGCCGAGTGATTAAAGATGATATAAATGGTCCATCAGCTGTCATTGAGAGAGAGTAGGTAACTCTAGATTAGGTAGAGTCCAGTCGCAGAGAGAATGCGTTTGACAGTTCGTTTTATTAATATTGTTTTCCCCACGCAAAGTAACATAGTCTGATTACATAATACTGTATCAGTCATGCATTTAAATGTTTAAAAATATTATTCTCCATTTACAAGCCACAACGACAATATACATACATACTGTCAAACGCATTCTTTCGGCGGACGGATCCTAAATAACATAATTGATCGATCACTTACCATCAAGTGAGATAGTATTCTAAGGGCCCGTTTCAGAATGTTAGAGTAAGTTCCGGTTATACTACCCAGAACATATTTAATAAATAAAACCCTATCTTTGCGTTTCACAGTCATCGATTAAGCCTATCCATAGGTTAAAGCTTGAAACGCGCTGCATGTTAACTGTCATTTTTATCATTCAGTTATTTTATGTTTGGGGTAGTATAACCGGAAATTACTCGAACAATCTGAAACAGGTCCTAAGACTAGTCTAGCAGCAATACAATAGGTCCTGGATTAGGAAATAGGGTACTTTTAATACCTAATAGTTTCTGAGCCGGTGAAACCGCATGCGGAAGTTAGTGACCATTTTAATAATAGGTATTATTTAATAAATTGAATGTTTATATTGAAAATAGTTTTTATTACATATAAACCTAGTTATAAATTTTGTTTACTTAAAAATCCGCGCACCAAAATCTTGTAGATTATAATTAGTTAAATATTATGACTATACTATATTTAAGACTACAAAGTGATTGTTAATAGTTTTATAAATAAATTATATAAAAAATACACAAATTTTATTTAATTAAATACACACCAAAATTCATATAAAAATATATCTACCTAATTCTACATTTTACACTGTTACAAAAATGGAATGTTTACGTCATAACGATGAGCAGCAGTACACTATTCACCTTACAGACCTATCCAGTCCCGAAGGCGTGCCCGTCCACAGTAAATAATAGGGTAGGCCATGTTTGTACACTCTCTTAGTGTGAGTGTATATACTAATGATAGGCACGCTTGGGAAGACAGTATTGCAAATAAACTCAAAAAACATGTAGCGGCGCGCCTTCGTCCGTGAACAGGTCTCTACAGACTGATATCCTATAGTAGCCACGAGAGTTCCCAAAGAAGCTCCGCATCGGGCAGGCGGCAGACCCTAACCAAAACTTTTGCAATATGTCCATGTTTTGTACTTATGCAAAAAAATAGACGATTGACGCAGATGGTTAGAAGGTATATAACTAACAAGAGGATTGGTGTCAGCAGGCAACTGGCTATAAAACTAAGTACAAAACAATGTGTAATTTGTCTATTAGAGAGAAATATATACCACAACTGAGCATTTCCAAAGAGGCCAGGGTTCAGTAGACAACTGTTTATCAAACTGAGTCCAAAAGAATGTGTAATTTTACAAAATCACAAATATACGATAGGAAAAATTTAAGTCATGTGCGGGATTATTAAAAAAGAAAATTAAATTTTTCCTATCGTATATTTGTGCTTTTGTAATGTAATCCGTATAGCAGGCGTTATTGCAAACCTTACAATATTAAAATGTGTAATTTGTCTATTAGAGAGAAATATATACCATCACTGTGCATTCCCAAAGAGGGCCGGGGTCAGTAGATATAACTGCTTATAAAACATGTGTAATTTTAATATTGTTAGGTTTGCAGTAACGCCTGCAATGCGGATTACATTACAAAATCACACATATATGTAAAACAAATGTGTAATTTGTCTATTAGAGAGAAATATATACTTACCACAACTAAGCATTCTCAAAGTGGGCACGGGGCAGTAGACAACTGGTTATAAAACCGAGTCCAAAACAATATGTAATTTGTCTATTAGAGAGAAATATATACCACAACTGAGCATTTCCAATCATGGCAGGGCTCAGTAGGCTGTAATATAACGTCACAAATGGTGAAATGCACTGCGCCCATTACCCTGAGACATAAAGTTGTTAAGGCCCATGTGCCTGTAATTTCACTGGCACCCTTGCCCTTTAACCGGATTTTTCGTTTATTTACCGTGGTACCATTATACACTACCTTTGATGGTACCACGGCAAATGCTGATATCTACCGTGGTACCATTGAATCGTTGGACTAAAATGGACTTGGCCTTCCTTAATTCAACGGAAGAAACAACAATATACGAGTAGACCAATTTTTTTGTTAATATTTTTACGTGATATTTGGGTAATCTGGAATATTGGGGGAATCTGATATTGGCGGAATCTGATATTGGGGGAATCTGATATTTTGGGAACGCAAGTTTTTTTAGTAGTAATCAGGCACAGGCGCGCAGGCTATCTTGACAAAGTCTTCGTATCTCACAGTTCCACTGTTTGTCACGTTCGCTTCCCGGAATATATTGTCCACCTGCAAGAAATAGTTTTGTTATTGCAACGCTGCAAAGTAGTTATTGCAAGTCTGTAAAGTCGTTATTGCAAGGTTGCAAAGTTGTTATTGCAATTCTGTAAAGTCGTTATTGCAAGGTTGCAAAGTTGTTATTGCAAGGCTGCAAAGTTGTTATTGCAAGGCTCAAAGTTGTTATTGCAACGCTGCAAAGTCGTTATTGCAAGGCTGCAAAGTTGTTATTGCAACGCTGCAAAGTCGTTATTGCAAGGCTGCAAAGTTGTTATTGCAACGCTGCAAAGTCGTTATTGCAAGGCTGTAAAGTCGTTATTGCAAGGCTGCAAAGTTGTTATTGCACAGTGTCTTGAAGCGCTCGTAGCTAAGTTTACTGAGCTGTTCTCAACCGGTCAGCAAAGTTCGCAGCGTCGCGCGCGGTCTTGAGTTGGATGGTTGACCGCTAGTGACATTACTACTGAGCGTGCACGTGCTTCGGAGGGCACGTTAAGCCGTTGGTCCCGGTTGTTGTCTTAGGATGGCAGTCGTTATAGCATGGTCGTAGGGCATTTTGCGAATGCCCGCCTGACTAGCTACCACCCTCAGGTAGAAAATCTTAATCGCCAAGCACCTAACGGTGTGCTCCGGCAGCTGTCCTTGAGAGCCAGTACTTCTAGGTTAGCCTGAACAACATCTTCGACCACATCATCACTTACCACCAGGTGAGATAGTGGTCAAAGGCTAAACCATAAAGAATTAAAAAAAAACCCCATTCGAAACATTTTTACATTCAATAATAATAATAATCATAAATGGCAAAATATTAAAAAATTAAATATGATATAATCGAAATTATAAAATTACAATAAATTCAATCACATCATACTACAATTAAGATGCATACAAATATTAATAACGCCTGACAAACGGCATTGCCTGAACATGTCTGTTGCAGCAATGCAGCGTGTAGGGTAGGGGCAGTCCAGTTTTGAAGCAATGATAGCTCAGTGGCATTGGCTATGGACTGCAGCGCAGCAGGTCTATAGTTCGAATCCTACCGCAGGCTTGAGCTTGATGCAGTGAATGCATGAAGGGAGGGCATTTTGCGAATGCTAGCCTGGCTAGCGACCACCCTCTGATAGTTACTAGGCCTTTAGGCCGAGCTTCAGTAGGGGCGGAGCAGTTTGTATGGCGGCCGTCTTGAAATCCGACATTTTGGATGTGTCTTACGTGCTCCTATCATTCTTTATACTGCATTTGGAGTTTTTTATCTTTATTTTCGACTGTATTAGGAGTTTTTGTGGGATTTTTGACTGAATTTGGAGTAACTGTCCTACATTAGTGTAGTAGCGAGCCCGAAGGGCGAGCTCCTGGTGAGGCCGAAGGCCGAACTTTCGGCCCGCGAGGCCGAAGGCCGAGCGTATGGGGCGTGAGCCCGAAGGGCGAGCGCCTGGCGAGGCCGTAGGCCGAGCCGTATTAGTAACTTGCGAGGCCGAAGGCCGAGCTCCGACTTGAGAGTATTTTCCACGTCTCCAACTGGTCTCCATGGCAACTGCCCGCGATAACCAAAGCACCTACGAGTAGGGTTCCTTAACAAATGTGACTCAAAACCTTGGTACCATTCTGCCGGAACCACCTTTTTATGGCAGTAGGGTGAATCTGGTTTTGGAGGCTACAGTTTGTTTCTTTATTGTATTGAGAGTTTTAATGGGATTTCATACTTCTATTGGAGTTTTGAAATATTTTTTTTTAATGTTACGAGAAAATCTGTCGCCAAGCACCTAACAGTGTGTTCCGGCAGCAGTCCTTGAGAGACAGTAATATTACAGGCACATGAGACCTAATAACTGTATGTCTCAGTGTGACCGGCGCAGTGCAGTGCCACTTGTGACGAATTGCATCTGTTGTAGACAGAGGTTACCGCTTAGCATAATTGGGCCTCGGGCTTGTTCCGTCACAATTTCACAGTTACAACTAGACCAAGCTAAGTTTGCACCTCGCGTCGATTACGTCACACTAACGCTTAGGTACTGTCTGCAAAAAAGGATTCGGTATGACTTTCTGTCCTTTTCTGTTTCTGTCCTTGAGAGCGGGTACTTCTAGGTTAGCCTGTACAATATCTTCAACCACATCATCACTTACCATCAGGTGAGATAGTGGTCAAAGGCTAACCTATCAGGCATAAAAAACCTTTAAAAAAGTAAACAAATGTTTATTAGATTTTACCTTGCGTTTATTGTTTTTAACATTATATTATACATAGGCGTTTTTCTGTAATTAAAATATAACACAAAAAAACTGAGGTGCAAACTTAACTTGGTGGAGTTGTACAATATGTTCTCAACAACACAAAGATCGACACATGGGCATATTGTAGAAAGTTTAGGCTTCTCTTTTATGGCGTGCATGACCCAATTTTCCTTGTTATTTCTCTTATTGGTGGTACATGCTACCCTTATTTTAGCTGACAGGCTAGCCACTGTCCATTATCTCACCTGATGTCAAGTGATGATGTGGTCGAAGATGTTGTTCAGGCTTACCTAGAAGTACTGGCTCTCAAGGACAGCTGCCGGAACCACCGTTAGGTGCTTGGTGACAGATTTTCTACTTGAGTGTAGTTTAGCCAGATGGGCATTCAAAAAAGGGCAATGCTTAACGTGGCCTCTGAAGCAGCAGCTGCGCCTTCGCGGTTTCACCTCCGCAGCTGATGTTGAAATAGGTATGGTGTCAGTACTTCCCCGGAAGCGCTCGTAGCGAAGTTTACTTAAGCTGTTCTTAACCGATCAGCAAAGTTAAGCAACGTCGCGCGCGGTCATGAGTTGGATGGGTGATCGCTAGCGACATTACAACTGGGCGCTTCCGTGCTTCGGAGGGCACGTCAAGCCGTCAGTCACGGTTGTTCTCTAAGGATAGCAGTTGTTATAGCATGGTGGTAGGGCATTTTTAGCTAGCTACCACCACCAAGTAGAAAATCTGTCGCCAAACACCTAATGGTGTGTTCCGGCAGCTGTCCTTGAGAGCCAGTAATTCTAGGTTAGTCTGAACAACATCTTCGACCACATCATCTATAAGGTATAAAAAAAAACGTACTCAATCACAAACAGTTCTACTGCTACTGTGGCATAAGTGTAGGAACAAGACTATAAGGTACCTCTCTTGCAGATAGGCCTTCGCCCCAGTTCTGTAGAAGGTTGCGCAGCTGCCGCGCCGGTATCACGCCTTTCTTGTCCTTGTCAGCTGCCTTGAATGCGTTCACTACCTATAAACATGTATTTTTGTTTTATTAACAAAACACTACAAACTATACAAACAAGTAAAGTGCCTAGGTATCAAGTACGTTTTCGAGTATTGTCGCAATAGAGGATTTTATTCGTGTGATTTTCTGACGAGTCTCTTTTCTATATGCGGCCTGATACAACACGTACTCTAGTTTGGAGGAGCTCTGGACGTCAAGAACGTTTAAAATTCTGTCAAAGTCAAAGTCATTTATTCAATTTAGGCGTCTACGACGCTCTTATGAAGGTCAATTACAAATTTTAGTATTGAAATATTCTACATTGTACTGCCACGTTCAGCAAATAAATTGTATAGAGCCACTGCGAGAAGAACCGGCAAGAAACTCGGGGCCATTCTTTTAAACATCTTTTAACAATGTGTTACATACATACTATATAATAGAGTTATTACAATATTTGTTTAAATTATGTAGGTGACAGGCAATAGCTTGGCGGAGGCGGAATTGTCCAGGCAACAACTTCATCAATATGGAGGGGGAACAATAATGGTTTGGGCCAGTATTTGGATCGGTGGAAGAACAGATCTCATTTGGATCAGGGTCAACCTCAATGCTCATTACAAAATCACAAATATTCGATAGGACATTTTTTTTAGTCATGTGCGGGATTCGATATTTATGATTTTGTATTATATATATATATATATATATATATATATATATATATATATATATATATATATATATATATATATATTGTGATTTTGTAATGTAATCCGCATAGCAGGCGTTATTGCAAACCTAACAATATTAAAATTATAAGGTTGCGTCATCATTTCCAAGTATAAAACCAATTGCAAAATTGGTCTTGTTTGTAGTACAACGCAAGTGGTACTATAGATGTCGCTCCATCCCAATACGATGGTTAAAGAACTATAGGAAAGATTTGAGTTCCGACGTCATGTCATGTTAGCTCAACTGGTTAGAGCATACCCCGGCTCAAGGGGTGGATGGACGCGGGTTCGAATCCCGCACATGACTTAAATTTTTCCTATCGTATATTTGTGATTTTGTAATGTAATCCGCATAGCAGGCGTTATTGCAAACATAACAATATTAAAAAAACTCAATGCTCATATTTATGCGGAGAGTATTGTTTCAGAAGTGATGATCCTTTTGAGAAGCCGTTTGGGTAATTCGTTTCGTCTAATGCACGATAATGCACGTCCACACACGGCTAGAGTCGTAACTCGCACTCTTGCCGATGCTAGCATCAACGTTCTGCTGTGGCGTGCTCAATCGCCAGACCTCAACCCCATTGAACATGTATGCTACAAAGAAGAGCTCTGCCAAGTATGGATGCCGTGCATACCCCACAACAGCTTTTTAACCTGTTACAAAGAACGTGGGCGGCCATTCCTCAAAGTGATTTTGATGAACTGATTCAGTAAATGGTAGAAACACAGATTATAAATTAATACAATTTTACATACACTACAATTACAATAAACATGGCAAACATTTTTGTTTTTCTGCCATTTGATTGACGACATTAATTTAAGTTACATTTCTTCAAATTACAAAAATTTAGTTTTTCTTTTTTCATACATAATATAGTGATCCGTTGTTAACTTAAACATAGGAATTAAATTAAAAAACCAGTGAGATAATTAGATTTGGTAAATATTAATTGAATATTTTTTTATTGGTCAAAATATACTTGATCCCAGGCACTTTTGATGTGTATATATACAACACTACAGAGTCTACAGTGTTTACAATGAATGCATTTAATTTTAATAAGCATACCTCGTTGGGTAAGTTCTCGGCTCGCGAATGGATATGCATCACCTCCAGAAAATCAGCGAAGGACATCTTGCCGCCTTTGCCCTTCAGGTAACCTGCAACATATATATTATTTTGTAATATAAACATATATGAAGCAGTGATGGCTCAGTGGCATTGGCTATGGACTGCCGTGCAGCAGGTCCATGGTTCGAATCCCGCCGCGGGCTTGAGCTTCTCCGCATGGTGGTAGGGCATTTTGCGAATGCCCGCCTGGCTAGCGACCACCCTCAAGTAGAAAATCTGTCGCCAAGCACCTAACAGTGTGTTCCGGCAGCAGTCCTTAAGAGCCAGTAAAATTACAGGCTAATTAGACCTAACAACTGTATGTCTCAGTGTGACGGGCACAGTGCAATTCGTGGTGACGAAATGCATCTGTTAAAGGCAGAGGTTAGTCCACTTAACATCAGGTGGGCCTCGGGCTTGTTCCATCAAAATAACATAATTAAAATATATATATATATATAAAATCATCACTTTTATATATAACATTCTTGCGTCCTCATAATTGGAAAGCTTCTTGTGTATTGCAAAATAGTTGTTGACAGCTTTCTAGGTTTTTTTTTTTGTAAGCCTATGACCACAGTCTCACCTGGTAGCAAGTGACGATGTGGTCGAAGGTGTTAACAGGCTTAACAAAGAATTACAGGCTCTCAAGGACAGCTGCCGGAATACACCGTAATGTGCTTGGCGACAGATTTTCTACTTGAGGGTGGTCGCTAGCCAGGCGGGCATTCGCAAAATTCTCTTCCATAATGCAGTGAAGCTCAAGGCCGCCGCGGGATTCGAACCATGGACCTGCTGCTCAGCAGTCCATGGCCAATAAGCCATCATTGCTTCAAAAGATCAGGATCTTCTTTCCTTCCTTATTTTTTAGTTCGACTTAGACTTTAGTTAGGTGTGTTTCGGCAGCAGTCCTTGAGAGCCAGTGAAATTACAGGCACATGAAACTTAACAAATACGTCTCAAAGTGATGGGCGCAGTGCAATTCGTGACTTGTGACGAAATGCGTCTGTTATAGGCAGAGGTTTGTCCGCTTAACATCAGGTGGGCCTCAAGCTTGTTCCGTCAAAATAAATGAAAAAAAAAACTCACCTGATGGTAAGTATGATGTGGTCGAAGGTGTTAACAGGCTTCACATAGAATTACAGGCTCTCAAAGACAGTTTCCGGAACACACGGTAAGGTGCTTGGCGACAGATTTACTACTTGAGGGTTGTCGCTAGCCAGGCAAAATGCCCTTCCACGATGCGGTGAAGCTCAAGGCCGCTGCGGGATTCGAACCATGGACCTGCTGCTCAGGAGTCCATAGGCAATGCCACTAAGCCATCACTGCTTCAAAAGGTCAGGACCTTCTTTCCTTCCTTATCTTTTAGTTCGACTTAGACAATTTATGTTTTTGAGCAGGCATATTTGTACTTTGGCCTGGCCTACTCATATCCAGTTAGCATTAAATTCCCTGTCCTAATGATGGCAGTCTCACAATGATAACATGGATAACAATAGGATATCAAACAAATTGAACAAACCTGCAAGCTCCTGTATAGTAGGACTCATGCCTAGGGACCTCATAACAACTGTCAGCTCATCCAGTGATGTGATCTGTCCAGAGCGCGCGAATAGGTAGAAACACTCCCTGAACTCTGGAAAGGAATTTCACCGTCATCAGAGTCTAGTCACAGATCACTCAAGTAAAGGAGCGACACTAAAGTATGTGTGAGTAGTGTATTATTGGGCATTCTATCCCACCTCTTGTTCCTTCGACTCACTAAGTTCACCTCCGTCACCCCGTGGGATAGAATGTCCAATAATACACCACTTGTGTAGTCGTAAGACTGCTCATGGCTATGTGTGAGTGAGAAGGCCAGCGTGGGCCGCGCGGTGTGAGGACGGGCACCATATAGGCACCTGAAATTAAAGGTTTTCACTCGCTCATTCAGATACTTAATGAAGTCTGCGAGTCATGTGGAGTGGAAGATGACATATATCATGACCTTATGGTGTATCCAGAATACAAGTCAAAGACATGAACTAATGGTAAACTTAAATTTAAATACTTTAGGTGTAGAAGTATATATTATTATTTTAGCAGAACCTGCATCAGATTATGCACAAACAAGTTATAAAATGGGTACCAGATAGGTTACAATGGGACTGATGTGTCAAATGACACATGTAATGTGTACCTGTGTTCTGAATTGACAGGCAGGTTAGTAAGCATCTGGAATCTCAGTGTGGAAACTGGGTGTTCCAGTAAAAAATATAAAATTCCATAAAAATAAAAGACCAAAATTTATTGATACTTGTAACATCAGGGTGTGTGTACTCCCAGTGGCAACATGTTGAATTACATGATGTGAGCTTAGCAGATATTTAGTGTATGATATGGTGTAAATGTGTATGGTAGTTTTATATTTGTGTGTTCTTGAGATATTTCCGAAAAACACTTTTTTTTCATAAAGGCTACATGTAAATTTGAAGTATACAAATAATTAGAGTATAACGGGAGGTAAATGTCTGTGTTTGAATGAAATTTGTGTGTCGTAAGACTCTGAAGATATGCAAGATGCCGCTGGGGGAACTTTTGGCCATTTGCTGGATTTCCTAAACGGTTAAGCGCACAGATACGATTATTTTTACACATGTCTCCATGAATTTGTATGTAATGTTTGTGAAAACAGAATGACTTGCCAAGTCTCATTTGTATACTATTAGTAGTTAATGAGTTATATTAAATTATATGTATTTGTATACTATTAGTAGTTAATGAGTTATGTTAAAAAAACATTCCTAAATCATAGCCTTTTTGCAATTGGATGTGACAAAAGCGGAAAGTGTATTTCGCAAATATCTCATGAATGGCTGGACATACAAATATAAAACTACCATACACATTTACACCATATATACACTAAATATCTGCTAAGTTCAAATCATGTAATTCAACATGTTGCTGCTGGGAGTACGCACACACATCAGAAATGAGCATGGTAGCTGTCAAAATAATTTGACTGCTTGCTAATACAACCGCTGTTCAAGTTTACGAATCAAATATGTAATAATGTTTTCAAAAAGTATGTAATAATGTTTTCATAAGGCCTTCTACTGCAATATGCTTAGAATCTGTAATTAGGTCATGTTACAGTTATGCATGAAATAAGTGATTTATTAGATTGTCTGTTCACAATGGGTGCCTAGACACTGAAGTTGTGCTCACCCTTGAAATTATAATGTTCAGAAATGAGCCCTTATCAGTATCAAATCATTTTTATCTAGATTTAAACCAAGATAATAGTAAATGAATTTCTACGTACCATCAATGTCTTGTTCTTTGAAATAACGGGCCTGAAATGAATAATATGGTAAGTTGAATGTTATACACGAGAATCGAAATTGAAAGAATGTTCATTTCTCTTACCATTGCAAATAGTTGATGGAAAAATAAAGTAAACAAATAATAAATAATTTTCTATTCAAACGTGAAAGTTGTTGTATAGAAAATGACAGCTGGCAATGACAACAGACAGGAAATTTTGACAGCTAATTAAGTTAACTGACATTCAGAAAAGCGGCTACGTTCGGAAACGTGTCGTTCTTCACCAGTTTATCAATAAATTAATTTACCTTCGAGGTACCATCACAAGGTTAATAATGAATACTGGTGATTGGAACAACACCGTATCAACTCCAAATAAATGCGGCCATAGAAAGATGGCATCCTTGCGCGTTGTCAATGACTAGGCTAGAGAAAGGTAGGTTGTGTGCGGCACCTGGAAGTGACATTGGAGTTAGTACGGCAGAATTAACATTCGGTAAGACATTATGGCTTCCTAGGAATTCTTTAACGTAAGTGACAAAAAAATCACGAGTAGGTACGTTAAATATCTACGGGATATTATAAGCTAATTAAAACCGAGGAATAGTACGCAAAGGGTTCCGCGAAATATTTTTGTTCATCTATATTCGAAACTACTTACTGTTAAGCACTTTCGTGCTTCGCAGAGCAAGTTGGGCCGTAGCGTCGTTGTCGGTTGTTGTCTTAAAATTGCAGTTGCATGGTGGTAGTACATTTTACGAATACCTTACTAGCTATATATCCTCAAGTAATAAAATCTACCGCCGAGAACCTGGCTGTGTGTTCTTACAGCTGTCTACAGCTAGTTCTCATTATAGGATATGCTTGTTCACCATCTTTGATCACATCATTACCTTCTATTGTGGTGGGATTGTAGGTAATCAACGGCTAGCATAATGGCTATGAAAAAACAGCAAGTAGCCTGAAAGGTGATAAGATAATACAATTCATTATAGATATATATTTATAAGTACAATATCAGTACGGGCAATTTAACATATCAAGAAAAAAAGAGCTCATGATTCCTAAGCTAGGTTCACATTTTTCATTCCCATGCGATAAGTTCCAAGCATCCTTCGTCAGTGTATAAAAGTGGACGAGTTAATGCCAAAAAGTTTCATATTTATGTAAGTAAGTACACAATTAAAATTATTGTAGTAAGCTTATATGAATCTTTATATTTTCACTGTACCTACATTATGTAAATATAGAATCACTCATAATATTTTATGTTAATAACAAATAATTTTCCAGGATTTAATATTTAAGTAAGTATAATAATTCACTATTAATTACTATTAAAAACAAAAACAACATAAGTAATTAGATGTTAATCAACCCAATGTAATGTTAATTATCTAATAAAAATATTGATACCGTAAATCATGGCGTTCTATTTGGTGCAACATTAATGTAGATACAGGTAGCTATAACATATAAATAATATAATAATAGAACGGAACGCTACATGTAAATTTAATTTTCCGTAGTCACTGATTACTTGATGACGCAGCAGTGTACACTTAAATTTCTAACTATCATTTTTTTTTTTACAATCATTATAGTATTGAGAAATGTTCCATCATGGTATTTCGTATTTTATTCACAATCGATCATTGAGGATTTCTTGAATCTAATATATATATATGCTCAATGGTCACCAGTTCATCGACTTATATTTTTAATCTTCTTCTTCAATTTTTCTTGGCTTCACCAGGGCCTTGACCATCCACCCAGAAGAAGCCCGCGTGGAACTGTGGCAGAACACGTGCCTTCCCCCACCCAACTACATTGAGCCGGCTGAAGAACTCCCCACGGGCAAAAATCTGACGTGTTGGACTTGGAAGTCGCTACACCGACTGCGGACTCAAGTAGGTCGCTGCCGTTTTAAAATGTCCAAATAAGGTTACTCTGACGTAGGAACCCAATGTAGTTGTGGCGCTACGCAGGACATACGTTTGCATGCACTTATGGTGACCTGTACGAGGCCTCTACCCATGAGGTGGCTACAGCTCAGTGCTGGCAGTCATATATTGAATTAATTTTCAGTTTAGTACATTGAACTAATTCAGAATTAGCCTCATTAGGAAGGTAACCTTTCAGTATTTATGTTACTTTATGGTAGTACCTATTTATCCCAGAGCGCGTTCCTGCACGCCTTTGGCCAAGAAAAATTTTGGTCTAAGCGCGGATATACGCCGATCCAGCACTCCAATCGAGCTTAAATTGATCCTGGCAAGATTTGATCATATCCGTTCCGGGTGACCTGTCAGAGCTAATTTTGCTCTGCGTAGCCAAAATTTTACTACCTTTTGAATCGGCCAAATCTTGGCTAACTGTCAAATGTGTCAGATTCTACAATAAATAATAAATTTTGTATCAGCTTAGCCAAGGATTAGTGAATACTATGCTATAATTGCTTAATTACGTAATGGGGCTTATTCCAAAACATACAAAAAATATTGGATCACTTAAAAACATCGCTGTCAATTTCATATTTTGACAGTAGCTCTAAAAAGGTCGTTCCAGGTCAATTGGAGCAAATCTAGCTCGACCAATATTTGGCCCGACCTGGCAGGAACGCGCCCCTGAGCATAATTTTAGTTTAACTCACGATCTAAGGGCGCACTATGGGTATGTTCCATTAGTCGCTAAGAACGTTAATTTCGATAATTTTGATCACATCTGCGTCTGTGGTTGTGATCACTGTGATCGTTTGTAACTGTCATCCCCTGTTCCATTTAGGATAAGAACGCTAAGAATGCCACTAAAATTTGCCACTTCTGTCACTTTTGACATTAGATGTAGGGAATTCAAACTGTTCCAGTTGCCTCATAGCGTTTATGGCGAAAATAACGCCAAGACCCATGTGGAACAACTTTTTGGGAGTGTGATCGTTTTTAGCGTTTTTAGCGAATCTAACTTCAAATGGTATGCACCGTATATTGCATACACGAGTTTTCTTTGCTCTATGGTGTACTTTGTACTCTATGGCAAAGATGGCCGTCTTATCAGCTGACAGATGCGAAGGAATATTTTTCCGCAGTAGCTATTTCCCCGCAGTAAATGACAGACATATATTATCTGTGGAACCTTGCATAGATAATATAAAATATTGAATGAACCCTGTAAAACTGAGTGCGTGAATGGGCAGCTTTTTATGGTTTTCATTATTTGATTTTTACTGACGAAAAATAGCTGTGGGAGCATAGAAATATTCCAAAGTTATTGGAAAATATTTAATTAACAATTCCTTTTGATTGTTTTTTCGTTTCTTTTGATTTTTGTTTGAATATATATTGTTCACAGTGTCCTAGATAAATACGAAAACTGAATATTCTAAAAAATGGCAACATGGGTGCCCGGAGTGTCAGAAATATGTGTATGTGTGTATGTATTTCTTTGAAAGTGTTAAGGTATTTGTGTATGTGTGCTACTGCGTGGGCAATGTTTTGGCTATTTCCCCGCAGTACCAGCATAAAATAACCTTTGTCACCGTTCGCCTTTCTAGATTGTAGGGGTCTTTTAGACTGGTTCTTTTATAGTGTGCTGTGTGTATAAGGCTTTTACGTTCTTACGAAGATATACGTTCCGTGACACGGAATTAAGAGTTGTTCTTATTCTTTACGAATTTTGTGTTAGTAAATATATGTAAATGGCTTTTTAAAAGGATTAGGTATAAATTTATACTTAATGTAAAGTAAATTTAGAAAATATAAGAAATTTTATAGACATTTTATTTATATCAATACTAGCTGGCCCGGTATATATTATTAGTATATAGTATGTAATATTCACTAGATATAATTTATATGTTTTGCCATATAAATTATATCTAGTGAATATATTGTTAGTCATATAAAAATGACTAACTTATTTTATGTAAGTAAGTAAAAAAGGAAGAGGAAAGAAGCGCTATTAACGATAACCGCATATAAAAATAACAAAACACCAAAGATACATTTCTTGAATTCATTGTCCTTTTCTTATCTTACCTACCTAATAAATTTTAAACTACATCTTTTAGTATACATTGATATTTTCAATACAAAATACAGCCTTATTTTGTATTGCGTTAATTCTTTCATTCACAATTACTTGCAAGTTTGCTGCTCCTCATCGTGATTAAGATGCTATGCTATTTTGGATATCCGTAAACATTTGTGACCGTAAAGATAGTAAAATTTAAGGAAATAAAACTAACTAACCCTGAACTTTAGGAAGTGATAGAAAGCTTATAGTGTGAAAATGACAGGAGTCCGGCCCACTGTGCTGTTTACGGGGCGAAATAACTAAACATTTTATTGGTATAAAATAAGCAATAATTCTCGAACTGCTTTATATTTAATCAACTTGAAATTATTTTATCTCATTTTTAACATCCTCTCAACCTACATAGAAAACGTCTAGAAAACATTCAGCATACCTTCTATAAGACGTTTAGAAGATATCTTTTATGCACTCGGAAGTCATCTAGAAGATATATAGAGGTCAATCTGCTTACCTCCATTTAGATATATAGTAGATCATCTAGAAGATATCTTTTATATATTTACTAACAGACATCTAGAAGACATGTCTAGCAGATGCATAGTAGATGTGCATTTAAAATGTCTACAAGATATTTTGGAGGCAGACATAGAGTCATCTTCTAGAAAAATATTAAAGTACCTACTAAAATAGCTATTGAAAAATAGGTGTTGGTGGTGGAAGGGTGAAAATTTAGGGTTGAATGTATTTTTAATGCCAAATTGTTGATAAATTAATAGTTTTTTGTCAATAATTGTTTGAAAAAAAAAATGTTGGGTATGGAAAATGTTTACGTCCTATTCTCAGACCTACTGAATATACACACTAAATTTCATAGAAATCGGTCAAGACATTTCGGAGGAGTTTTGTTACTAACATCCTGACACAAGAATTTGATATCTACACTAATCAAAAGTAGTAAAGTTCTCGCTCGGAACTCTTCAGAGCGAGAACTTAATTCAAGCGAAGTGTCTCTGCTACATAATGCTTTCGTATGTCCGGTTGTTCTATAAAGGTCGCATTTCTCAACAGATTCTCACGAAATTTTGTGAGCAGGTTTGATAAGTACATAAAATATTTTTGTCAATTAAGTTTTTGGATTTTTTTCTTAATGACGGAAATATTTATTTCATTTATTTAGATACACAAAACAAATTACAGTGAATTTTCTTATGTCAATTATATCTGTTATACAAATATTGAACTAGATTGTAATTGAACATAATGTGTATACAGAAAGGTAAAGTAAATTACATAATGATTATACATTATATGGTGTTGAAAGTATGGACTCCTGCGCTAAATTTAATGGCAATGTCCCCAATACGCACGTCGTCATATGCCTATAAAAGTGATAGGCTCTATCTCTCGTATAATAAATTATTTAATTACGATGTTTCTGTTGCCAGTATATTATTTCTAGTAAATAAAAGGATTGGAATTGATTGGTCCAATTAGTTGAACTGGTTGATTAGTTCTCGTAACTATTTAACATATATTTCTATTCTAAGGACAATAATTATTAGAAATTGATGCTGCATAGGTAAAGATTGGGCATGTTATCGTATATATGTCTTTCTGCAACAAAACAGTGCCAAACAGGGTGAAATCATCTTTTTATCACATCTAGAGTATAAGTCAATTTTATTTACTACAAACATAATTAATAATAATTAAGTAAAACTTAAAACTAGCCTAATCAAATAACCCACCCCTGATCGCTCCCGGTGCAAAGGTGCCCATAACTCTTGCAGCGTTTCCGCGTTGAATGGCAATGGCCCTCCTCTGCACCAGGAACGAGCTGGAGCGGAAGTCATCAGTTTTTTCTTTTAACCTGCGCCCAATTTCACCAAATAACTTTTTGGCCTCAGTTCATTCCTGCAATGGGCACAAAAACCTTTTTGTGCCAAATGTTAAATTTTGATTATTTTTTTTTATTTGAAAGCTGATGCTTGCCGTGTGGTCCCATTTAAATTTCCTCCAAATCAGTAAAGCCTTTTTTGGGTTACACTCCAATAACTGAAAAATGTTTTCCTATCTTGATGATATAGTGATTGACAGTAAATGACAATCGATCACATAAGTAGCAAGGGTCACTAAAAAGGGGGAAAAATAATGTTTACCAAAAAATGATACCGACTTCAACACTCAAATGTGTGAAATAACTTGTCGAAGTCGGTATGCGTACAAAATTGTGATAGTTGGTACTTTTTAACCATCATGGTACTGACTTCAACCAGTTATTACACACATTTGAGTGTTGAAGTCGGTTCCATTTTTCTACCGACTTCAAAATAAGGAGGTACTTAATTCGTCTGTATATTTTTATGACAGGATAGTAATTCTTTCCAACTGCGCAAAACGATAACCGACATACGCGCGGGCGGAGTCGCGGCCGCAAAGCTAGTATTAGATATTTTCATTACGTACATTATTTTAGTTCTATTGATTTACAATTCCAGTATTTTTATCCCATCAAGAAATCATAGATAAATGCTTAATTATATTAACATATAAATAGGTAGTTAGAATTTGTTTACACTAGTGAAATAAAATTTAAAATATTTTACTGGCTTTTTTATTGATCATGGCCTTTTTCCTATCTTGTTCATATCATAGGCATATCCGGTATTTTCGAATACATCAACCATTTCTTGCGCATCATAGGTAATGGAAACAATTGAATTTCATATATATGCCCGAATTCGGGTGCCGATACTGACTCGTTAAGATGTAGGTAAATGTATGTTCAATATTTGGAAATTCAAACCATTTGATATGACGTAATGGTAATTATTTATTTTATCTATGTATTTGTTCACAAATTATGTTGTCACAAGGCTTCAGTTCCCACGACTTCATACACGTGCATAGTGGCTATCCCACAACATCACTCGTCCGGGAAGAAAAGTAGGTACCCCATTGTGCTCTCTCTAATATGCAAACCCAAATATATTCTTATTATCTATTACCTACTAATATAAGATATTTATGGGGTTCACCTATAGCAGTACCGAAGCTATTGAGCTTTCAATCGACGACACGACGCCAAAAGCTGAAGATAGTAACTGACGAAGCTGCCGGCCTAACTCATGAAGTTCTAACACATTAATTCGCCTAAAATAGTGTTCATCGTCGACAATAGCAAATACCATTAATTCATCCAGGTAGGCGAATAAATTTTTCAATTAGTTAACTAAGTATAACATATAAACTACTCAACCGATTTTAATGAAATTTATATCGACCCACCTAAATGGTATATCCTTTCTAATAAAAAAAAAGAATTATCAAAATCGGACTACTCTGTTAAAAGTTATGCGCGGTCATACATAAAATAGATAAAAATATACGTGTGGATGAGAACCTCCTCCTTTTTTGGAAATCGGTTATTAACTCCGCTCACCGCTGTAATTGCTGACAACACCACGGTAATGATAGCATTTCCGTGACTATGCGCACATTCTTATGACTATTACGAAATGTTTCAAGTCCTTTTTTTTTTTTTTTTTTATGAGTGATAGGTTAGCCGTTGACCACTATCTCACCTGTTGGTAAGTGATGATGTGGTCGAAGATGTTGTTCAGGCTAACCTAGAAGTACTGGCTCTCAAGCACAGCTGCCGGAACACACCGTTAGGTGCTTGGCGACAGACTTTCTACTTGAGGGTGGTAGCTAGCCAGGCGGGCATTCGCAAAATGCCCTACCACCATGCTATAACGACTGCCATCCTAAGACGACAACCGGGACCGACGGCTTAACGTGCCCTCCGAAGCACGGAAACGCTCAGTAGTAATGTCACTAGCGGTCACCCATCCAACTCCTGACCGCGCGCGACGTTGCTTAACTTTACTGATCGGTTGAGAACAGCTAAGTAAACTTCGCTACGAGTGCTTCAACTTCAAAATATAAATTCAAAATATAAAGGTGTTAGACACTAATATATTTTCTTATTTCTATATATATATTTATAGGAGTCCTGAGGAGGTTTAGGTTTTTGATTTATCGAAATCAGTCTACCCAAAGAGAAGTTACGAGATTAAAACATGATAATTATATGCCTATACAAAGGTAACGGAATATGGATAACACTTTGTTGATGTCATACTACTACTGGGCAATGGAAAAGGAATAAATAAAGCAGTTCAGTTTTTACAGGAAGAGTTTAATATTTATAAAGAATTTCTACATAGTAAATTATTTAGGTATTGAAACATAGGCACATTGATATTATCACAAGAACGTTACAGGAATATGCTTACACAGGCTTGATTGAAGACAAGGAATGGAGAAAGATTTTGCAAAAAGAATGGAAATTATATTCAACAGTTTTATTATTGTTAGATTTGCAATAACGCCTGCTATGCGGATTACATTACACAATCACATATATACGATAGGAAAAATTTTAAGTCATGTGCGGGATTCGAACCCGCGTCCATCCACCCCTTGAGGCCCCCAGCTCATGGGGTCTTATGTATGCTCTAACCAATTGAGCTAACATGACATGACGTCATAACTCAAATCTTTCTTATCGTTCTTTAACCATTGTATTGGGATGGAGGTCTTGTTTGTAGTACAACGCAAGTGGTACTATAGATGTCGCTCCATCCCAATCCCATTAAATCTCTACATTATACTCGGCTAGTACACCTATCCCTACCAAGGTTTCCACTTCAATCTATCGGTTGTGACAGATGTTAACTTAAGTTCACTTATCCCTATGTGCTTGGCAAAATGACAGCTGTCCTTGAGAGCCAGTAATTGTAGGATGATTAGTAAAGTGTGTGCCTTCCTCCTTTGTCCGGGCTGAGGACCGGCATCATAAATGTCAAAATTCAACATTATGAGGCGGAGTTACACAAACATTCATCTTTTATAAGTTTATAACCCAAGTATATACTAACACCTTATTTACTAGACATGCAGCCTGAGGAAGCAGAGCCCCCAAAGTAAGTTGAAACAGAAACATGCATTATAAACATAATACTGCAAAGATCTAGCCTGCATTGCCGTTCAGCCGCGTTACTGCACAGGAGCAACATTTCAATAAACACAAAAATTCATCTAATAGACTTAGGGGTTGCTAATACTAATGAAACCCCCGAAGTCATTTTAAAAGACCTATTCAATGATACCCCACACGATGGGATAGACAACGAAAAAAAAAACATCCCCACATCACTTGTATAGAAGCTACCCTAAAAAAAAATTTACCACTTTAACGGCGTGATAAGTTTACATACCCTTACAAAATTGCAGCATTCTTGTACAAACGGTATCTTAGCAAAACCTCGGACAGACGGACATGACGAAACTATAAGGGTTCCTTGTCAGGACTACGGAACCCTAAAAATGTAACAAAAAAACTCATTAATATTGCTCTACTATAGTTAAATGAATAACAGTATTACAAATCATAGATTAAGTAATTGTACCTATATACATAACTATGTTAGATTAATATTGTTGGGTTTGCAATAACGCCTGCTATGCGGATTACACTACTTAAGGGTGGTAGCTAGCCAGGCGGGCATTCGCTGATATGCAGTATAAAGTACATTAGCTTAAAATCTCGTTCCTTTTGTTTGTACATGAATTAGTGTAAAATCCAAACAATATCTTTCTACCAACACGTTTCTACATGTACTTTTATTAAAACATTGGAAAAGTACCCTCATTATGGCAGTAGTGATTAAATTCACAACATACACCAAACACCATTGTCGTCGAATCAAAATACAGGTAAATCATTTAATACACTTGAAGTTCTCTTATATAATTATTGTAAATAGTTCTAAGAACCTTGAAACCTTGCCTGATAGACTATTTCATTTACATGTTCTGACTGACACTGAACTTTAGTTAATGAAAGCACTTAGCTCAAATGTTAATTTAAAATAAGTTATTGACTCAAGTACTTTGCCGACTAAAATACTATATGAGTGTGTGTCTACTGACATGTAACAAAACATCAACAAATGTTGACCATTTTTTTAATACATTTTTAAAGAAAATGATGTGTAAATAACCTCCGCCATGGTAAAAAAACATGTGTACAAGGGTTTTGATTGTTATTAAAATCTATCTGACAAAGACGTTTGATTCCACTAATTCAAACTTGAATAAGTTTTAGACCAGACACAAGGCCAAAATCCCAGCATATGCAATCTAATGTAATAATTAAGTACATAATATGTGGATGGGGGAGGCATTTGTTCAAAATTGTAAGTCTTCGGCTTATGATGATAATGATAAACAAACATACCTAAAGACCACACAATAAAAAGAAACAAATATTATGACCTAACAAATGAATTAACCAGAAACGGTTATGTGGTTAATTTATATGCTGTAGAAGTTAGCCTTACTCCATCTTAGGCGCAGCTCCCGATTGGACTCTTTTGATGGACATGTATGAAAAACATTACAAAATTCCTGAGGATGTTGGTGTTTCGTCATCCAGACTGGATATATTTCTATAGACAAAAAATCTAAAACGCATAGTACTTATAGAACTTACTGTGCAGTGGGAAACAAACATACCTAAAGACCACACAATAAAAACTAACAAATATTATGACTTAACGAATGAATTAACCAAAAACGATTATGTGGTTAATTTATATGCTGTAGAAGTCGGAGCAAGGGGTATACCAGCGAAATCCCTATATAACCTACTAAAAGACCTTGGCCTGTCAAGAACAACAGTAACTTCCATCCTAGAATGTGTATCCAAGGCGGCATTAGTAGGATCTTACCAAATTTGGTTGGGCAGGGGAGGAGGCTCGAGCGATGAAAGGGAGCATTGATGCATCATAAAGGGGCCCCTTAACCTTACTCACTGGGTTGCAAGTCGCAGCCACCTTGACTTGGGCCTCTTCCTCTGCAACGCTATGGACCCGGCACCCGCACGGTTAATCCATGGAATGCTAAGTAAATTCATCTCGTCCCTAGTTTCATCTTTATTAGGAATGCCATTTTGGATGGTTGCCTGCACACGCTGTGTGGGATCAATCTTGACTGGTATTCATCTTATGCTAACTACAGGTCCAAAGTTGACCCAGGCACATATCTCGTCTCCAAGGCGGGGGGTGAGATCTGGGTTGTTTCAGAATCTTGGGCTGCGCACTTGACCAAGTTTACGTTTCATGGGTTACCGGAGACGTCTGGTATATCACTCGCGCCTTTGAGAGTGAGATTGTATGTTAATCCGTGTATCGCGAGACGGTGATTGAGTTTTAGTCATTGCCTTGATACTAGTTATGTTTGCAGTTGACCAAGTAGTGCACCAAGGAGCGCCACGGGCTTACCGTGACTCCGCGGCAGGATGGGTGATTAGGTATACTCATCTTGCATTAATATCGGAATAATATTAATATAGGAGGTGGATGTAGAGAGCAGGCTGAGACACAACAACAACCCATAACCAAGGCGAAGCAGAAACAAAGAATTAGCAGCCTACAGGAAGACGAATCCAGGTATGAGATATACATTAGTACATCGCGAAGCTCTAACCTCATATGTATTTTATAATAAGATACCTAGATAGGTATGGCAAGTTTTGCGACACTGGCCATATAGGTTATATTATTATAGGTGACCAATTGACTATTAGTAACGTTTTCAACTGACCTATTTCGAGATTAGGAGGGCGTTTCATTATTAAAAAATAAAAGCATCTCTTTATTAATGGCAAATTGTTAGTATTTGCAGTGATTCCTACCATGCAACAGTTACAGGTTTTCATTACGACGTTTTGTCGTATTATACTCGACTTACTTACATTTGATATGGGATCGGACTTGACGGACGATTTCTAAAACAGTCAATATAAATTAGCTTTTATATTTAGAGAACTTCAGAACTTCATAAAATACAATAATGTAAACAAACCTAATCATAGATAGACAGACGTATAAACACAGATAATAAATAGCTTGGCATAGCATCCCATTCACGGTTACAAGTCAGTTGTATGGCCAATACTGAGTTACTTGAAAATCTTAGTAATGGTAACATTACACTGAAGAACGAACAGGTATATTTAGTCTGTGCTAAAATTACTGCGGGGAAATAGCTGCGGCCATATTTTTCCATGGTGTAAATAACTAATTGAGCAAATTATTACATAAAACATAGAAGGATATACAATTCAGTGATTTATTTGCCGTGTGCTGTGCTTATTTTATGTTTATAGTGATGGAAATCGATTGTAATAATCTGTAAGTATGTAACCGCAGCATTTTTTTGTATAATGATTTTCTAATGTTAAATTTACGTGTAACCTTGTACCTGCCATTGATAAGGGTTAAGAATATATTCCGTAGGCTTTGCTGTTCAATGCTATTCGTAATAATACGGAAGAACAATCTATTAACATAAATCAATAAGAAAAATTGCCATCATGCCATCGCATTGCTAGAGAGTGAGTCTGTTATTTCCCGAAGATAAATCTACTCTATAAAATCGGCCTGTTCAGTCAACGACTCTGCATTTTTGCTGTTACATAAAAATTTAGGGGACATTCTAGAGCGACACTTAACGCCACTCAACCGACAAGGCAGTCTGACCCTTAGCTTAGGGCTAATGAACTATAGATTATTTATCGCTATTTGGAAATTTACAATGACTCGCACATAATATTAGTTCTAGACTTTAAATTAATTTAAGCTATAAAATTGTAAACATTACAACATATTTAAGACATTTAACATGCAACAAATTTGTACATGCTTTAATTTCTAATCACATAAAATATTTCTCTGCAACCATTTTAATGCATAGTGTCTTTGAAGGGCTTTACATACAAATATAGTTTTGTAATATTTTCAAACTTTTATAAATTTATCATGCATGTCCTAGAGCCTGTCTATGCTTCTAGTTTCAATAAATTTATGAATTTACAAAAATATTAGATATAAATGTACGGGAATTATTACATTCACATTAACCCATTCGCATCGGCGATAATGATAACAATAGAATTTAATTCATAACTAGGACATAGTGGTCCTGACGGTGCCAACTTATTAAGGGGTAAAATAAATAGTAAATCAATGAACCACCATACCAGAAGCATAGATTTTAGGCTCAGGGATATACATGAAAAATTACATGGTGTTTAACACTGAGTACTTATTTAAAATTATGATAATTATCTACCTTAAAATGATTAAATATCTTGCAAGAAAAAACAACTATAATTTTAAAAGATCAAGCTTATTATTTTAAGATGAATTATCGCATAAGACCAGTGCAGAAGCCTTTGAAAATGGTAAAAAGTGAAAAAAAAGAATAGTGGGATGAAACTTGTTGAAAAAGGGAAGAAAATGTAACAAAAGTGAAAGGAAAACTAATTTATGGGCGATCTGAGGTTGGGAAGTGGCCTTCCACTGGAAGGGGTGAGTTTTTAAGGGTAAAAAACGGTTTATCTTGATATCTGTCAAAACTACAAGTCCTATGGAAAAAAGTTATATGACAAAGTTGTAGGTAGTAAAAATATCTACATTTGTATAAACATTTTTTTCACTTAACTTTAAACTTTATGTGAAAAATCAAATAACAAAGTTTTGGTTGTTTATTTTTATCTTGTAGTTTGGCCAGAAATCGAGATAAACCGATTTATATTCCCAGCCTCAGATCACCCGTACATTATTTTTATCTTTCATTTTTGTTATTTCCTCTTCCTTTAGCAACAGGTTTCATCCTACTATAAATTTATTAGTTTTCAGAAATGATCTACCCTTGTACATCCTTAGCAGTAAATTCAAAATGTGGACTATTTTATTCTGCCAAGTTTTGTTTTACCAGTAAAACTAAATTGAAAGTAAATACTTTGCCACACTAATATTATAATTGTAAAACTTTGTAAGTGACTGAAGATGTGACTGTATCTTTGTTACTCTGTCATGCTCAAACTCCAGAACCAATGTCAATGAACTTGGAATATAAATTAAATTTTTTTTTGAGCCTGATAGGTCAGCCTTTGACCACTATGTCACCTGATGGTAGGTAAGTGACGATGTGATCGAAGATGTTGTTCAGGTTAACCTAGAATTACTGGCTCGAAAGCTGCTGGAACACACCGTTACTTGCTTGGCGACAGTTTTTCTGATGATACTGTTTTTAAAAAGTTGTCTCAACAAATCACACTGTTATATTTAGATAATTTCCTTGAAAATTATTCATTTTCAAAACAAAGTACATTCACAAATAAATGTAAAAAAAAACCCATAGTCACAGTGTGACTTGTAGGGAATTCACCAAGGTAAACCCTCTGTGGGGCGCCGGATTAGAACTGCACCGCCCCATATCTTCCTACAGGAGTCATATATAGAGTCTTTGTTCAATGGTAGACGTTCCGGTTGATGTGATGATGGTAACTAAAGATAAGACTATCCACTTATTTATTTATTTACATCAAAAACTTACAGTCAACAACCAAAACGTTTTTGAGCTAGAGTTAAGAAATAAACATAAGTCGTAATTGGAAAATTGTATGTCTCATATACAATTTTCCAATATAACATTAAATTTAGTATGGATTAAGTCGATATCTGGCTGAAGGCTTATGAGCTCATTGAATAGTTTGAGTGCGTGATGCGTGGGCGCGTGTCGCAAAGTGTCTGTGCGCGGGGCGACAAGCGGCGCGAGCAGGGGCGTTATGGTCCCAAATCTACGCATTGAATTCTAATTTGCTGCACACTAGACCATAATAGAGAGACAATATAGTAATCTTATCATTTAACCTAGGCAATTGTCTGATCACCTTTCCTAATGATTTATATGCTCGCTTACACAACTCACCCACGTGAGTTAAGTAATGAGCATCAGTCCCAAGTTTCGCATCTCCGTGACGCGCTCCAGCGGGGACTGATACATTTTGTAATTATGAATGTGGAGTGAGCGTGGTTTTGTAAAAGTTATTATTTTACACTTTGAAATATTAAATTCTAACCTGTTCTGCTCATTCCACTCAACAACACTATCAATATGGCGATGCAAACACTTTACAGTCGGAGACACCATCTATACCCAAGAATAACTTCAAATCGTCAGCGAACATAAGGCATCTTCGGCCGTTCTAACAACATTAGGCAAATCGTTGATCATGATTGAGAATTGGGTCGGTTCTAAAGTGCTTCCTTGACTAACTCCAGAAAGAGTGACATTGGGTCTGATTGGTGTCATAAGTACTGAACAAATCGTATCTAGTTATAAAAAAAAATCCAAAATCAAATCAAATCAAAATCATTTATTGCAACTATTATTTCAAGTCATATAAAATATACAATTCAAATTACATAATTAATCATTGTCATTGGCCATTAAAAATCAATTATTATTAAATATTACAAAAATTATACAAAAATTAAATTAAACTAAATTAATTATTCTTAAAACATTTTACAATACAAATCATTAACCAGAGCATGAGTCCTGTGACAATGATTAATGTACTGGCAGTCGAATCTATTGGAGAACAGATTAGGATCCCGCTAGGGCTGCCCCGGATCCTGCGCACCAGGAATGTGCATCGCTTGCGCGTGGTGGCGTAAAAGCAGTCTACGCGCCAATTTGCAAACATCCATCTGCAAAAAAGTTTGAGTAGATTATTACAGAACCCAATCTCAGCGAGTGTTATAAAAGTATGTCATTCAGTACGCGATCAAAAGCCTTTTTGAGATCAAAGTATGTTGCATCTACCTGCGTACTTCGATCCATGCTGATCGTCGTGTAGTCCACAAAGTTGATCAGGTTGGTTGTGGACTTTCCAGCACAGAAACCGTGCTGACTTTCTCAGCGAGCATAGAATTTGCAAATACGACGATTTAGGATAGACTCAAAAACTTTACCAAATGTCGAGAGAACGGCCTGAAGTTCTCAATTTTCGATTTGGTCTCATTCTTAGTTATAGGAGTAACTCGAGATATCTTCCATATCGTCGCATAAATTGACGTTTGAAAGAAAGGTTATAAATATGAAGCAGTGGTATTTGAAAAGCACTTACGAAATCTTTTTCAATAAATGGTGGTATACCGTCCAGACCTTAGGATGAGTGCGACTTAAGACGCCTAATAGCATACGAGAGATCAGCTGTAGCTACGTCATCTATCGATATGCACGTCATGCAGACGTTCACGGCGACTTCCCGCTCGGCGGTTTCCACAGACAGGGTAGGAGCGTCTTTTAAAAATACGGTCTCGTAATATGACGAATGCATTAGCGGCATCCTCGCCAGTGACCATACGACCTTCATATTCAAACTCGTCATAGATGTTTCGGCTGACCCGCTGATCTTTCACAAATTTCCAGATAGTTTTTGGGTCTTTGGAAAATCCTGCTCAGTTTTCCGAATGTAGAATTCGTAATCTTCTTGGATAATTTAACAAATTATTGGAGTACAAAATTTTATGCCCAGGGCGGGAATCGACCCGCGTCCTCCGATATCGCGTCGGATGCCTAAACCTCCTCGGCCACCTGGACACGGCATTTCTAGCCGAAATTTCATGCAATAATACAATTGAGTAGATTTAGGCATCCGACGCGATATCGGAGGACGCGGGTTCGATTTCCGCCTTGGGCATAACATTTTGTACTCCAATAATTTGTTAAATATAACTTCTTGGATAAGTTGTTTCGAATGTTGTCGACAATAATTAAAAATTTTAAGGTTAAATACTTTACCAAGCTCCCTATATTTTTTCAAGTGAAAATATTTATATTTAGTCCGGTCAATTTAGACCAAATAATGAGAGTGAAGTTACATAAAGTTCCAACAAGCTGAATTTCTGTGAAATTGTTCAAAACATAATTATAAACAATGTCTAGAAGTTCCCCATCATTCCCGTGTATGGAATTTTTTTTATTCAAGGTCAAAGGTAAAAAAAAATAGTTTTTCGCGATTTTCAGCAAAACGGTAAGTTTTATCATAAAAGTACCTGAGACAAAAATTGTAGATCATAAAATTATCTATAAAAAATGTATCAATACTTTTTTTCTTACGAGCCACCGTTTCTGAGATATAACGATTCAAAAAGTTATAAAAGTTGTTATCCTCATAATATGCATGAGTATGCCACGTATATACATCTAGAGTTGTTATATTTTATATAATATATATATGTATAAGTTTAAATATTTTTCTATTGGTCATTGTAACTTATACTTACAATATAAAATATACATAAGTTTTAACTATAAGAATATCAGGTAAAATGAAACCCAGTCCCTTAATTTTTAAGCCAGTGTAACTTCGAGATATCTGTCTCGATTAGCTTGGCTTCCTCCAACCTCAGTTGCTGCTCACCAACATCTTTTTCGAGTTTATTACCGAGTTCAAGTGTGGCTTGATTATCAGCTAGACCCTACAGACTGGGGTTGGAAGTTGGTCAACAATATGTTAGAGCCAGTTCAAACTTTACTTCTACCTGCGCCGGAAAAACTGCTGGACACTATTTTTTGCAACTGCAAAAAGGGATGCAGTGCTAAATGTGGTTGCAAAAAAGTCGGACTGTTTTGTTCTTTGGCATGCACAAATTGTCAAGGCCGGTCGTGCTCTAATATTGAATCACAAACAATGGAGAATTCGTTTGACTCCGACGAAGTATCATGCGATACATCTCTATTGACGCAATTTACTTGCATCCAAAATGAAGATGAAGAAGAAGCAGGAGAAGAAGAACAAGAATTTGAAACTTACGAATAAGACGAATGAACTTCAACACTTTTTTTTAATTTACATCGCTTTTTTATTTTCCAATCTTTGAAAATTTCCGTTATTTTGCAATAGTTTTACATTAAACAGGATCACAACTGACCCGTGGAGTAGGCCTACTGGAGAAACCACGTTAAAAAACCGCGCTAAGTACGCACCTTATAGGTGGCGTGGAAACGTGTGCATGTTATGACGATAACAACTTTTATAACTTTTTGAATCGTTATATCTCAGAAACGGTGGCTCGTAAGAAAAAAAGTATTGATATACTTTTTATAGATAATTTTATGATCTACAATTTTTGTCTGGGGTACTTTTATGATAAAACTTACCGTTTTGCTGAAAATCGCGAAAAACTCATTTTTTTGACCTTTGACCTTGAATATTTTTTTTTCCATACACGGGAATGATGGGGAACTTCTAGACATTGTTTATAATTATGTTTTGAACAATTTCACAGAAATTCAACTTGTTGGGACTTTATGTAACTTCGAATGTCTAAATTGACCGGACTAGTTATAAATTACGAATTATTTCTGTTGTAAACCAAGTTGGGTACTGAACAGAGTTGAAAATTTCTCTTCTTTAAAGGAACGTAGTTGTTCAAAGACAATCTAATTTTTTTTATACAATAAATCTACCGCGTTATCGAAATTTTCGATAATCTAAATGAGGCATACAGAGATTGGAAATCAGCTTTACGAAAATTGTACTCCGATACGACATCCTCGTGAGGTGGGGTTGGGGGCGCGCACGGTGGGGAATGTCGCGGCCTCGGGATGCGCAGGCGCACCTCGAGCGCAGGATGGTAAGCATCCTCCGGCTCCACGATCTTTATCCCTCCTTGCACACTCACGCACTCGTCACCAAGACTACTCATTACTAAATCCAGTATCGAGTTATACTTATTTTTTGTTTTGAAAAATGCCCATTTTGCGAATGCCCGTTTGGCTAGCGTCCACCCTCCAGTAGAAAATCTGTCGCCAAGCACCTAACGGTGTGTTCCGGCAGCAGTCCTTGAGAGCCGACTACTTAGTTGTATATGTCTTTAAAAATAAACAATTAGGTAAATTAGAATAAATTTAATAGTTTGGGAGGGCCCTATACCTACAATAAACGTGATTTTTTCGTTATTAATAAAAACCGCAGGTTGAAGTGTTTACAGAATATTTAGGTTTAAGTATATTAATAGCTTTGATAAAGAAGATTAGGTTACAGATAATGGTACGGAACCCTTCTCGCGCGAGTCCCACTCGCACTTGGCCGGTTTTAAGTTTACTAAACTAGGAACTGTATCCATATAGCCACTTATCTATGGCAGATAATGACTGAAAGATTAAACACATTTACTTGATAACACACAATAATGTATGTGTATCTTTAATATAATGAATCATTTTATCAGTTACAAATTGTTCATTGAACTCGCTTATTATACAATCTAATATATAAAATTCTCGTGTCACAGTTTTCGTTGCCATACTCCTCCGAAACGGCTTGACCGATTTTAATGAAATTTTTTGGGCTTATCCGGTATCTATGAGAATCGGCCAACATCTATTTTTCATCCCCCTAAATGTTAGGGGTAGTCCACCCCTAAATTTTTTAATTTATTTTTTAGACAAAATTTTTAATTTCTATTTTTTTATGATACAACATACAAAAATACATAAAATCCTCAATTTTCACCCTTCTACGATCAACCCTTATTTTTTAAATTATTTATATGGCAAAACAACGTTTGCCGGGTCTGCTAGTAATCTATCCTTATATTGTAAAGAGGAAAGTTTGTATATATGCAACGAATACTTAAAAACTTCTGGACCGATTTGGATGAAATTTTGTATGAAAATAGTTTCAGACCCAGGGAAGGACTATGGATACTTTTTATCCAACTGCGCAAAAAGAGGTTTTGCGCGATAACCGAAATAAGCGTGGGCAGAGCCGCGGCCGGAAAACTAGTATATAATAAGGTGCTTGTCTAGTCTGACTGGAACAAGTAAATAAAAAAACATTAAACGGCAAAGAGGCCTCCCAAGTATAGAAAGAAAAGTCACGAGACCTACGTTCCCCTGTTTTATTTTCCAAAACATCCGATTCAATAATTTTTGGCATCATTTTTTTAAGAAAGAGTATATAGATCATCTTTTTATTTTCTGTTACGTTAATAACTTTTTTTTAACGTAACAGACCGATATTTGACCTATTTTAGAGAGTAGGTACTCATATAGTTTTTTTATGTTTGTTACTTCATAACTTTTGACCGGATGAACCGATTTTGATGATTCTTTTTTTATTTGAAAGCTGACGCTTCCCGTGTGGTTCCACTTCATCAAAATCGGTCCGGCCGTTTTTAGTTACACTCCAATAACTGAAAAGTGTTTTCCTATCTTGATGATATAGTCATCGACAGTGAATGACAATCGGTCCCGTAAGTAGCAAGGGTCACTAAAAACGGTGAAACATTTTTTTTTACTTCAAAATGGAACCGACTTCAACACTCGAAAAGTGTGAAATACTTGTCGTAGTCGCGGTAGGTACCATGCGCACAATATTGCGATAATAGGTATCCCCACGCTTGGCAGGCGGCTTGGAGATCGCAGTGTAAGATGGCAGTTCTTAAGAAGGTGCTGCTGCCCACCTTCTAGTAATTTTCCTTTAGTCACCTCTTACGACACCCACGGGATGATACGGGGAGGTGCAATTCTAACCCGGCATCCCATGGGGGAGTGCGAGGTAGGCAATGCCGTGAAAATCGCAAGGTTGTAGACTTCCAGACTTCGACATGAAATTGATGGAACATCATGCTTTGTCGGGACGTCCGATGGCGAACTTAGCTGCAGGTAGTAAATCGAACAGCTCCTCGGAACATGACTTCTTCAATTAAAACTCATTTTTTTATATTATTGTTACGGAACAAGCTCGAGGCCCACCTGATGTTAAGCGGACTAAGCACTGCCTATAACAGATGCATTTCATCACAAGCGAATTGCACCGCGCCCGTCACTTTTGAGACACTATTGTTAAGTCTCATGTGCCTGTAATTTCACACTAAAATAGATAATCAATAATACTATATAGTGGCTTGGCATATAAGAATGTATATTATAGTAAAATGTGTGTGTATTCGAATGTGTTATCTAATCAAAATACAACAATGTCTACTAATTATGTGAACTTTGATTCTACTACTATGTATCGCAAAATGCCCTTCCACCATGCAAAAAAAGATATTTTTTGCATGGTGGAAGGGCATTTTGCGAATGCCCGCCTGGCTAGCGACCACCCTTAAGTAGAAAATCTGTCACCAAGCACGCGATGGTGTATTCTGCTAGCATTGTAGTTTATTGAGAGCCTCTGTACACTAGGTATATAAAATCTTTAACACATCATAACTAAAGCTCTATTTCAATGACACAAGATATTATAGTTGCATACAATAAAACTGAAGCAGGACTTGGATTTTCTAAACAACTTCGTGCTGTATAGAAACAAATTTGGCGACTTATTGAACAGTAAAACAGTATTAACTTATTAGGAACCGTCTAGGACCCGCATTATGTTACGCGCTGAGGCCCGTGCTCGTCGCTTCGCGCAATCGTGACTCCCAGACGAATGACTTCAAAACAGTCCGAAACTGGTCGGAATCTTTCCGGTAAATATAACGCGGGTCCTAGCCGGTTCCTAATAAGTTAATATGGATAAAACTCGCGATAGTTTTCAAAGTAAAACTGTATTGTTCATGGTATGCAATTATTGTATTTAATTTGTTCTGTCTTACAACACTGTCTCACTGCCTGGCTAGCATGTGCAAATAAGAAATATGTCACACTCGACACGAGAGACAAGTGGCGGACGATAGCAGCCGCCGCACCACGCTAAGATCTGTTCAATGAGATTATCTATGGACGATTCTCCATTGCGCTGTTTGTTGCTTGAATTGCGAACAGTTTTAGGAAATAAGCAGTGATGGACCGTGAATCAATAAAATACCATACTTTTATGAACGATTAAGTTATTTTTCCCGTTCTAGACACTTCATTAGGAATTATGTTAGGTATGATGGCTATGAAGGTTATGATTAAAAACTGTTCCCGTTGACTGTAATATTCAAACGAATTGCCGACTTTTATGCATCAAGTATTTTATTTTTATCTATTTTGACAATGGTTATGTTGCTATAAAATATTATAACATATATTGTTTAATAAATAATAAATAAATGAGACCCTAAAAACTAGTTAAGTAGCTATGATAAAAACTTTTTTTCTAGATATTAGCATTCGTCACCAAGAAAAACAGCTTATCTGTTTTTCTTTTTATGAAACAATATAAGTAAGTACCTACCTATTAATATTTTATAGCAATATATTGGATACAGAACCCTAAAGGTAGTTATTCATTTAGATTACTTTAAATATTGACTGCTGCAAATTTCATTGAAATTTTAATGTTTTTTTAATACCTACTGATTTACTTACATATAACTGTTTTTTTTAGTAATCAGCAACATATGGTATATAATAATTAACAATTGTTGAAAACACTACCTACTGCTTTATTCAAAGAGAATTTAAGCTAGGCACAAGAGTTCGTGGTTGTATTGATTACACACACTAATATTACGGGTCTGCTAACACTGGACGGAAAGTAAATTTGTACTTAATCGTCGATCGCCCCCATTATACTGGGACGCGCGAGATAGACTACAGATTTATCTCGTCCTCTAAAAGTAGAACGAGTAAATTCACGCGAATACTCGCAGATAAGTGTCAAAAATCGATTAAACTGAGGCGCGCATGTTAATGTTGGTCGACAAGTAGCCACGGGTAGCCAAAATACAGGTAAACAAGGACGAGTTCTTTGCCCTGCCGTGTTAGCACTCGTAGACATAGCGCGATATGTCTATTTTACACGAAATAGAGTGTAGACAAAATTTACTCGTGGTGCGCATGCTAGCCTGGCTGGTAGGAAAAAAGGCGGGCAAGTGCGAGTCGTACCCGCGCAACGCCCGTGCGTTATAATGTAGGATTGTAATGGTGAAATAATTTTTCAAATCGGTCCAGTAGTTTTTAAGTTTATTCGTTACATAAGAAAATTACTTACTAATACGTTATAAGGCTGGCAACGCATCCTCGATACCTCTGGTGTTGCGGATGTTCGTGGGCGACGGTGATCACTTAACACCAGGTGAACCGCCTGCTCGTTTGCCCTCCTATCACATATAAAAATATATATATACAAGTCTTTCCTCTTTATAATAGTAGTGTAGTACAAATATGGAGTTTCGCAAAGTAATCTATAAATTATTTTAGGTTAATTGTGGTTTTTATTTATAGATTTATCAAAGTTGATAAGTTGAAAAATTAAACGCTTATATAGGGTTTTTGGTAAAATGCTAACTACCTCTTCGGGTTGACTTCTGCTAGTCCTTACAAACATTTTGTGACAATTTTATATTAGTTTGAAAAAAATTGTTTTTAAATGTTTTTCAATATATATTTTTGTGTTTGAATGCCTACTCCGAGCCAAGAGCGCCCGCCGTGGCAACACTGGACCGCGACGTGGTCCCTTTGAATAGAGTGTTGAATATTTACATCGAGCAAAGTAATAAAAAATATTAAATAATACATTACAGACACAAGAGACTTTTCACATCAGGTGGTCCTCGTGCTTATTCAGGCAAAAACATATAAAAAACATAAAAGAAAAATAAAATAAAAACATTTTTTTTTTTCAAAACAAAATGAAACCTCGTAATGTTTGTTAAGACTAGCAGAAGTCAACACTAAGAGGTTGCTAGCATTTTACCAATAACCCTGTATATATAAAAGACGTTAAACATTGTAATGAATAGGTTGCCAATGCAAGAATTAAATTGTAGAAGCAATCCATCAAGAGCACATACATGTCTGTGTTTAGACTGGCAGAACTCGAGACTTGAAAGCAATTATCTTTTCTACATAATTGCCTTGGTGTGAACAAATGATACTTGCTAATACTTTCTGTCAACACTTGCATTCAATTTCATGGTATCATCGTCAGTATCGTATTTTATGTGTATAATTGACCGAGCGAGAACTTAGTTCGAGCGAAGCGTCTCTGCTTCAACTTAGACAAAAATGCTTTGGTATGTCCGGTTGTTCTCCTCTACAAGTCGCATTTCTCAACCGATTCTCACGAAATTTTGTTAGCAGGTTCGATAAGTCCATTTTTTTTGTCGATTAAATTATTGAAAATTTTTCAAAATGACGGAGATACATATAAGGTGTGGAAAGTATGGACGCCTGCGCTTAATTTAATGACATTGTCCTGATACGCACGTCTGTTGCCTAAAAGTGATATGCTCTCTCTCTTGTGTAATAAATTACTTATTTTCCATGTTATTGTAGCCAGTATATTAATTCGAGATAAATACATAACCAAGTATGTAAAATTATTGTATATTTACTACTTACCTACCTATTTCTGATACAACTAGCCTTCACTGGGGCCCGCGAGTCATTGATTTTTTGACATTTATTATTTACATTACATATCTAGATTTTTGGATTTTTTTACCCATTAGCATGCGCAGTGAAGCTTTATTCAATTGTAAGCTATGCAAGGGCAGACTCGGGAGTCTGTAGCTCGGAGAGCCACTAGTAATAAATATGTATATCTGATCTGTTATAATTATATGGGTACAGACGCCGATACAGCATGAATTAGTGTGCGTTATAATGTTGTTCCATACAAAAGAATACTGGGGGTCAACTCCCAACTTTCACCTCACGAAACCATCATAAAAAAAGGAGCATTTTGTTTCATGCCTAAAATAATAATTCGAAGACACGAACTATCACCGATCCCCAATCGCGTCAAGCAATATTGGTTTGATCCTACTTAAAGAACGAATGAAATATGTATCACGGTTGTGCAAGCGAGATACAAGATGTTTATAAACGGATATTCAAGCGAGATACAAGATGTTTATAAACGGATATACAAGCGACATATATAAGATGTTTATAATATAGCGCTATCTCGCACACACGGCTCCGAATTACGATGTTATTGAACGGTTTAACCATAGTGTAATGAATACATTAATAAAACCCATTTTTATCGTAAAATAGTCAAAATCAATTTTAAATACACTGCTAGAAAGTAACTTATTTAAGATGGTTAAACATGACGGATTTGTCGTTGGAACAGTGATACTTCGTATTAAATGTCACGTCAGAGTTAACGAAAAGAGTGAACTATTTGTTGTGACGTCATCAAAACGACGAGTGATTCCGTTACCGTTTGTAAGCTTGCTTAATTGATGTGGAGGTATAACATTTAGCAGTAAGATTAAGTTATTACAGGTGAGATTTGGCCACCTGAACGGCTTGAGTTGAGTGCGCCAACCGTAAACTCACTATGTTTCGCCACATAGGTTTTGGTCTCGTGTGATAGGGTGCGAACCTAATGACATCTACCGGGCACAGTTGCAGACTTACGACTGCTGAAGCAGTGATGGCTCACTGGCTATGGAATCGGTTCGAATCCCGCCGCGGGCTTGAGCTTCACCGCATGGTGGAAGAGAATTTTGCGAATACCCGCCTGGCTAGCAACCACCTCCAAGTAGAAAATCTGTCGCCAAACACCTAACAGTGTGTTCCGGCAGCTGTCCTTGAGAGCCATTGAATTTACAGGATGAGTCTTAGCAACTAGGTCTCAAAGTGACGGGCGCAGTGCAATTCGTGACTTGTGATGAATTGCATCTGTTTTAGGCAGAGGTTAGTCCGCTTAACACCAGGTGGGCCTCGGGCTTGTTCCGTCACAATAACATAAAAAAAACAACTATAAGTATGAGGCTCGGACCCAGAACCTAGGGATCTAGTTTCACCACCAGCGCAGCAGCAATCGTATGTTATCCTACTGATGTTGTTTTTTTTGTTTCAGACAAACCACAGAGAAAATTCTCTGAAACCAGTAAATCATGGAAGAGCCTTATAAAAAATACAAAAACTATCTCAGCGTAACAATCACTTAGTGAATCTAAGTATATAATATATAATAGTTATTAGAGATCTAGTCTCATTGTTGATAATAGTATAAAAAAATAATAGTATTTATTTATCGTTATTATTATAGTTAATAAATAAAATCAATATCTGAATTATTATCCAATCAATGTTTCATTAAACAATTCCAATTTTATTTTGTATTAAATACAATAGAAGTTTGTAAAACTTGTTATAAAGCAGTTACCAAAGAGTATATATATAGACGAAAGTTTATCCATAGAGTAGAAATTTCGATGTTGCTAAGCTTATGGAGCACAGACAAGAAAGTAGACGACAAGTTAGACAAGGATAGGGATATCTGCAAGAGAGAGAAGGACAATATGGCGGCGACAATGGTTGAGACGCCCCCACCACAGCTTATAACAAACATTGAGTGGAGCATGATGGATAAAAGCAAGTTTTTTCCGTTGTACACGCTTAGCAGTTTTACAGGTATGATTTTGGTATACATTATTCTGAGTATAATTTTTTTAATTACCAAATACAAGTTTTCGTGCGCAACGAGTTTTTATGTAAATATAGAATTTAGGGGAAGTCTATATAGCGCTTTGCATACAACTTAGTTTTGAAAATATACAATTTTACCAAAACTAGCGAACCAAAACCGAAAATTTCAGTTAAGATAGTTTGAATATTTGGTATTTAAAATTATATTTTAAATATCAAATATTCAAACTATTTGGTATTTAAAATATAATTTTAAATAAGAAATATTCAAACTATCTGAAATTTTAGGTTTTGGTTCGCTAGTCTTGGTAAAATTGTATATTTTCAAAAATATTCACAAAACTAAAATCATAGCAGTGAAGCAGTGATGGCTCAGTGGCATTGGCTATGGACTGCCGTGCAGCAGGTCCATGGTTTGAATCCCGCCGCGGGCTTTGCTTCACCGCATGGTGGAAGGGCATTTTGCGAATGCCCGCCTGGCTAGCGAGCGACACCCTCAAGTAGAAAATCTGTCGCCAAGCACTTAACAGTGTGTTCCGGCAGCAGTCCTTGAGAGCCAGAAAAATTACAGGAACATGAGACCTAACAACTGTACGTCTCAGTGTGACGGGCACAGTGCAATTCGTCGTTGACGAAATGCGTCTGTTATAGGCAGAGGTTAGTCCACTTAACAACTGGTGGGCCTCGTGCTTTTTCCGTCACAATAACATAAAAAAAAAATTATATGCAAATTATTGGAGCACACTATTTTATGCCCCAGGCGGGAAACGAACTCGCGTCCACCGATTTTGCGCCGAATCGATTCCCGCCCGGGGCATAAAAAATGTTGTGCCCAATAATTTGTAAAATATGACTTGACTATGTCACATGTTAGGAACTTATTATGAAGTCAAGCAAAGATTCAGTGTGCTGGACTTTGAATAAGAATTCGCTCTTAAGGTTGAACTGGCCGGTCACTTCTCCATACAAACGTCGTAGGGTGATCACTCCCTTTTTTGAGATTTTAAGTCCAGACTTAAGCATAATACCGATTGATATCGTCATTATCTAGGCTTGTATGATGCCAAAATTTTAAAATGATAATTAAGTTGTAAGTTATGAGCCTCGAAAACTTTATATGAAAATGTTTCGAGGCTCATAATTCTGAAGTTAATTATTTTATTAAAATTTCGGCATCATACAAACCTAGATAATGAAGAGATCAATCGGTATTATGTTTTGTTTTGGATCTAAATCCTCAAATAAGGTAGTGATCACCCTACGACGTTTGTATGGAAAACGGGCCGGCCAGTTCACTCTTAAGAACAGTTCTCGGAACACAGTTTAGGTTTTGGTGCCATTTTTTTTGCTTGAAAAAACGATAGCAGACTCTAAATCACTCAATATAACACCTCATTTTCACTTGTGTCGTCGGCACCTGACGCTTCTGATAGTTCGAGGCTGTGCTGCTACACTGAGAAAAACTTAAGTCAAAAGCGCCCTAATGAAGGTCAATTTATATGGTAGAAGGCAAAAAACCGACCAAACGTAAATACGTACAAAAACGCCTTCCAACTAGAAGGCGTTAAACGAGGTCAGTGAAGGCGAATGTTTCTTTTCGTCTTCATTTAAGGTGTATTTTGTGGTCTTTCTTAATTATTGACTTTTCGATGAGGCTGATTAAGTCGTACGTTATAGTGATAATCACCGTATATAAACCGCCGTAAAAGTAAGGTATATTTTATGGTCAACACTGCAATTATTATCGTATAACAAGTTCAATTCTGAAAATACTTTACGGAAGGCGTTTTTTGACGGTTGTGTTTATTATAAAACATGGTACATTTTTATCGATTTCGATTTGCGTGGTGAAAATCATCTTAAGAATTGTGAATTCACCTTGCGTAGGTACAATTCAACGGTTAAAGGTCAAATTTGATTTAAGCTCCAAAGTCGTTTTTCTCAGTATACGCTCGTCCTCGCTACTAGACTGTAGGTGGCACAGTTTTTTTATATGTTATATTGTAACGGAACAAGCTCGAGGCCCACCTGATGTTAAGCGAACTAAGCTCTGCCTAGACTAGAACAGATGTATTTCATCGCGAATTGCACTGCGCCCGTCACCTTGAGACATAGTTGTTAAGTCTCATGTGCCTGTAATTTTATTGGCTGTCAAGTCAGCTGTCCGAAAATACAACATACAACGCCGGTGAATATGTATCCACGTTGGATTAATCGTTTCTCTCTATTAGTATCATACATAACAATATAAAATAAAACTACCTAGCATTTATCAATGCTGTCTCATTTTATTGGCTCATTGAGCGAGTCCTTGTCCGCACTTATAAGTAAGTGATGAAGTTGTGTTACACAAGATATAGTGCAAAATACAATACGCACCCGACATTATGTTATTCAATTAGTAATTTTATACCCACCTCGAGTATAAAATTACTAATTGAATAACATAATGTCGGGTGCGTATTGAAACAAGGATCAAGGAGTAAAAGTAACTTCTCCCTTTCTTATATCAGGTAGAGACTATTTTATCCACGTTCTGTGTAATGTTTTTAAATGGAGACATGTTTCCACGGAAAAAGTCAGAATGAGATAATTTTACTTGCCTCTAGACAATTTAGTCTCTCGAATGTGGATAAAATTAGGGTATGATTTTTATCTCCAGTCCGTGCTAGGCTCTCTGATGGTATGTGGTGATGTGATCGAAGATGGTAAAAAAGCTTCACCTAGATTAGGAAAGATCTCCCAAAGACAACTGCTGGTACACACCTTTGTGTGTGTGCCGTGCTTGGCGATAGATTTTAATCTCCAGGGTGGTAGTCAGCCAGTTAAATGCTACCACAACTACCCTGCAAACTATCAGACTTTTCATCACGATAGTCGCTCGAGTGCCGCTAAATTTCTTTCCCGATAAACACATGATATATTTAAATCCTACTATTCTATAGTAAAATTAATCCTGTCATACTGACATCATTATATCCAATGCTTTCATTATATATCACTTATGTTATTCGTTTTTTTCTTTCAGTGAGATGTGCCCTCTATCCGCTGACGCTTGTCAAAACACATATACAAATTCAACGCAAAAAGGAGGCTTACACAGGCATTGCCGATGCGATATCGAAAATATATAGACATGAGGGTGTTTCTGGGCTGTATAGAGGCTTCTGGCTTTCCAGTGTAAGTGTTGGTTTTACCCTTTGGTAGTTGCTGCAGTTTTTCTAGTTATTAAAAATTTCCAATTATAATGCAAGTGTTCTTTTTATCGAGAAAATTCTGAAACGGTTTAGAAATTTTACCCTTTACCCCATTGAATTACCCGTTGTGTATGTGACTTCGATATTTCTCTAAAATAACAGTTACATTTTAGATTCCTCTGCGACAGTTAGAGTGTAGTACATGCCTGCCTAGAAGATACTAGAGGGTGGTAGCTACTAGCTAACCACAACGCGGTGAAGTCAAAGTAAGCTGAAGGCCAAGGAATTAAAAAAAAAAGTCTAGATCAAAATGTATCCACAAGCAGAGACAATACTCCTTAGTATTGTGTAATATCGAGAATATATGTGTAGGCACGAATGCGTTTCTGGGCAGAAAAGACTCGCTTCCGGTCCTCGTTTTGGTTTAACCTCCGTTTATACCCTTATTTTTTTGCGCAAAAAATTATTTTTCTGCTAAAGAGTTTTCTTATTAATTATTAAGCTGTATCGAATCGGGACAGAAATAATTGTAAATATACGCGATTTAAACCGATTAAAGTTTTTTTTTATTTGCTCTTAGGCTGGCCTTTGACCACTATCTCACCTGATGGTAAGTGATGATGTGGTCGAAGGCGTTGTTCAGGCTAGCCTAGAATTATTGGCTCTCAATGATAGCTGCCGGAACACACCGTTAGGTGCTTGGCGACAGATTTTCTACTTGAGGGTGGTAGCTAGCCAGGCGGGTATTCGCAAAATGCCCTACCACCATGTTGTAACGACTGCCATCGTAAGATAGCAACCGGGACCGACGGCTTAACGTGCCCTCCGAAGCACGGAAGCACTCAATAGTAATGCCACTAGGGGTCACCCATCCAATTCCTGAATGCGGCGGGCGTTGCTTAACTTAGCTGATCGATTAAGTACGGCTAAGCAAATTTCGCTACGAGCGCTTCAAAATCTGTTTTTTATTATTATTATTATATGCTACACACTACAGACTCGTGGTCCGTACTCTTATTTGATTTTAATTTGTTTTTTTGTTACATTTAATAATTTTAAAACTATGAGTTCATTCTCCAAACTTATCAATATTCTTCCTGATGGGAAGTTAGCCTAGTGTTAGTTAATCAAAATCTTATTTAATTACTATGTTATATTCAGGATATTTATACATGATAAATATAATAATATTATATGTATATTTTAAACATTCAGTGGTGATTTCGCATAGAAGTCACCGCTCACTAGTGAATCTGTAAGTTAAGGCGTGTGGCGCTTTGTTTATGAAGAATTTGACGGGTGTATTTGACGCCAAAGGTAACCGAGTGTAAAGGTGATATTGTTTCTTTAGTTTCAGATAATCTCAGGCGTTTTCTACATCTCCACATACGAAGGAGTGAGACACGAGCTTGGAAAGTACGATGTCAGTCCTAAAGTAAAAGTAAGTTTTAATTTACTTTGCTTTGTTTGACCGAAGTCTGTTTTACCCCCACTCTCTGAAAGAAAGCCATTATTAGGCTACGAAGTGCGGTGTGCGAGGAAAATTCCACCAATAGAATCGCTTCATTTTCCAAGCCTCGCAGAACGCAGCGATCCTATTGGAGGAGATTTTTCTCGAACTTCTCTAGTGCGTACTGTTGTGTGGACCTATTCAGTTGTCTTAAAATAAACAACTTAAGGACACACACATGTATTTAAAAAAAAAACTTTATTAATATTTAAAAGAGCATTTACGCATGCTAAGCGAAAATATTATATTAGGCCGGAAAAATACTTCCAACGGGAATAACCCGCAACCAGAACCGTCCTGGTGCATTTACAATTATGCTATGAATGGTTCAAGTCCCGCTGGAAGTTATCTTTTTCCATGCGAAATAATTTCTATAAAAATATTTTATTTACACGATGATAAGTTTCCGCAACTCACCTTTTCAATTAATTTGGGCAGAGGTTCCACCTGAAGGGTATACTAGTACTGAGTCTGATGACTCCTGGAGTTATCACAATAATTCTGAGTGCTTAATTTTGGAAGCGACCGCTTATATAGATATTTACTTGAGAACGCTTAAATAGGTTTGTGAGGGATTAGAGCCTAGGTCAGCAATATATTAGGTGGTAGTTGGTACGCAGCCTTACGTAGATCTTATTTGCAGATCAGTATGGACGGTACATGTTCTAGTTGTGGTTGGTACCTTTTATCAGACAAACGTTTGCAAAATTAGCAACCATCATGCCAACTTTAAAAAACAAATTCAAGTATCAGCTTATTAAAAAAATATAGTCCTGTTAAGAGTACACCCTCAGGTCAGGAAACAAGGGAGATAGGTAATGGAGGCGTGGCACGTGCGAAAGCATCTGGCCTAAATCAGGCTTGTTTGTAAGAAAACCATTGCGCGCTTAGTACAAATCAATAAACGAATCGGTTCTTCAGATGACGCAATGGATCAGTGTTTTAACAGCTGTGTCTGTATGTGTAACTAGTGACCGTAGCTACAGGCTGAAACGCAACCCATTTTTGCATGTGTACGATTAGTTAGTGTATTAGTTTACAGCGGAAGTCTTAGTGTGCGTGGCAAAATGTGCGTTTGTACGCCATACTTATTGTTTTTGTTGATGTGAGAGTGAATGGAGAGACGCGGCGACACTTTTTTGTGAACAAACACGGATTGAAGGCAAATCTCCCTTGTTTCTCTGATTTTTGAGTACACCTTACGAAATCGAATGCGATCAGCAATTCCGTTCAAAACTGTATAGTTTTCGTTCCATCACAGTTCGATGACAGTCAAAGCATATAGTAGCATGGTGGTAGAGCCTTTTGCGAATGCCCGCCTAGCTAGGTACCACCCACAAGTAGAAAACCTGTCAATAAGCACCTAACGGTGTGTTCGGCAGCTGTCCTTGAGAGCCAGTACTTCTAGGGTAACCTGAAGAACATCTTCGACCACATCATCACTTACTATCAGGTGAGATCGTGGTCAAAGGCTAACAACATATCAGTAATAAAAAAAAATATATATTATAAAAGCTGGCTCGCATTAGCCTAATATCTTTTTCCCATACACAAAGTATTAAAAATAATTTAATTGTGTTCTTATGTTTAATTCCAGTCATTCATAGGCGGTGGCTGTGCATCCATAGTGGGCCAGACAATTATAGTTCCTTTTGACGTGCTGAGTCAACACCTGATGGTGTTGGGACTCGTCACGGGCCGCGCGGGCTCTAAGAACACGGTGAGTTGCTTTTACCCCAAGTAATCGAAGCTTCAGTACATGGAACACTGTGGTTTCTTAAGTGAGAAATTTTCAGAAGACCTTTAAGTGTGTGTGTGTGTGTGTACTCAAATCAGTAAAGAACTTAAATTTGAAATAAAATGATAAATAATATATTTAAGACGGTAGCAAATTATAGATAATGCCATCCACGAAGACGCGCCCCACTCTTCTTGTTCGCTTACAGTACAAGTGTGCAATATTTTGCTAGTGTTTTAGTGTTGTCAGTACACACTTATTACCGATGAGTACCGCACACTACGTCAATAGACTAATCATTTTGAAGCAGTGATGGCTCAGTGGCATTTGCTATGGACTGCCGCGCAACAGGTCCATGGTTCGAATCCCGCCCAGAGCTTGAGCTTCACTGCATGGTGGAAGGGCATTTTGCGAATGCCCGCCTGGCTAGCGACCACCCTCAAGTAGAAAATCTGTCGCCAAGCACCTAACGGTGTGTTCCGGCAGTAGTCCTTGAGAGCCAGTGAAATAACAGGCAAATTGAGACTTAACAGGTATGTCTCAAGGTGATGGGCGCAGTGCAGTTCGTCACTTGTGATGAAATGCATCTGTTATAGGCAGAGGATACCGCTTAACAATAACAACACAATAACATAAAAAAAAACACGAGGCAGCGTAACGGCCAACTTGAAATATGCTCTACTTTAATTTTATAATTCGTTTAAGTTGTACAGTGTTGGTATTTTATTTTAATGTTAGTTGATAGATAATATTACTTTTTTTTTATAAATGGTAGTTATTATAAATAAAATACGCTTTAAAAATATTTCAATCAATTTATATCATTATTGAGATATAAATTAATTGAAAAGTTTGATTCTGAGTCTGAAGTATTGGCGATGTTTATACTAAAACTGATATCAAGATCACAGTTTCTTAGGTACCTACTTATCTTCTATTTTTTCGACATGCTGACAAGTATTAAACCAGACTTCCTTACCAACACGATCAAATGTTTAATTTAAAACAGGCATAAATGATATATAATATTGATCAAAATATCTACTCATATACTTTAGAAATAATTTATCTTGCCTTAAATAGAAAAAAAAACATTAAATTAAATAGTAATATTTTTATTCCACACCTACTATTTAATTTACTTAATGTTTTTTTTTCTATTTATTTTATTTCACATTATGTTTATATTTACACCTGACTTTTTAGTACAACACGCTGAGATTTTGTAGACATTTTATAATAAAAATATTCAGTTGAGCAACTTTCATGCCAAGTCTCGATTAACACAATGTGGAATAGGCTATTCGTGTGCATCGAACCACTGACGGCTCGCGACTGGCGCTCTGGTCAAAAATATATTCCCTCTGTTGAAAAAGAGAGGGGCGTTTTTCATGGATGTCATTATCTATACACAAAGTAACAAATAATAAAATAAAATATACATGAAAATTTGAAAAGTAATCGCTACAGAGTCCCAAAGTAGCATATAATATGCTAGTGTAGAACGGGATTAAAATATATAATGACCACAATAAAATGCTTTGATACTCTTAGTTCTTTTACCAAAATTTTAATCTTACACCAAATGTAGTAAATGATCACTAAATCTCAAAGTCATACTTAGGCGCGACGACGAGCGAAGCGAGGAGGAGCGTTAGGATACTTGTGAACACATCAACGAAACGTCAGAAGAATTATAGCAAGTTTAATTTTGGTGATTATTTACTACTTTTGGGTTAACAACGATTTATTTGTAGTCATTTTGCTTAAATAGGATAGCGAGATGTTAAAACTTTGGTTATAAGTTTACATAAAAATGCGGGTTTAATATTGGTGATCATTTACTATTTTTGTCTGATATATGTTACTATATCTGGTGGTAAATTAAACATAAGCCGTGTAGAACTAGCATTGGTCTTCCGTTGGGTCCGCTTTATGAGGTTACGGCGGATATAAATAACAACAGTTTCAAAAAGACCACAAAAAATACTATTTAAAAATATTTATATTTTGATGGCTCAGTAGCATTGGTGACGCCGTGCAGCCGGTCCATGGTTCGAATACCGCTGCTGGCTTGGCTTTCACAGCATGATGGTAGGGCATTTTTGCCAATGCCCGCCTGGCTAGCGACCACCCTCAGGTAGAAAATCTGTCGCCAAGCACCTAACAATATGTTCCGGCAGCTGTCCTTGAGTGCCAGTAATTCTAGGTAAAGCCTGTTAACACCATCGAACAGGTCATCACTTACAGTAAGGTGAGATTGTGGTCAAAGGTTTACCTGTGTAATCAACTCCACAAGTTGTTTTTTAAAATTTCGGTATGTTGTTGGTCATTTTATTTTTTTATATTTACGCGGAATAAAGGGGCCCAAGAGAGACAGGAATGGTAAAGGTTGGAGGAGGCCTTTGCCGATTGGCAAACAGACCTACAAAAAATAATTAACTATTAGAATAGAACAGATCAAGATAAGTTTAGCTACAAAATATATCCTATGTATAACCTTAGTCATAATTTTTGTTCCTAATACTTTGTAAATAGAAATAAGTTCGTCTGAATAAAGGGCTTTATTATTATTATTATTCACTTTTATTTATTATCCAACATAATTTTAAATTTTTTACAACATTATTACAAAAAATAATATTATAAAAAACTTAAAACTAGGGTGCCGCTGGTAGCGGGGCAGAGCCCAAGCTACCAGTGGTTAGGGCTGCAGAGAGAGGAACCTCCGGACAATGCGTGTTGTGTCCAGTATCACTGCCTTCTGCATCCGACCCTTGATCCAACCATCTAGCGAGAGCCTCTTAAGGTGTTGGTCGAGGCTCTTCGCTATAAGGCCGTTCGCCGAAACGACTATCGGGACAATGATCGTCGAGTCAACATCCCACATGGCGGTTACCTCGTGAGCCAAGTCAAGGTACTTGCTGACTTTATCTTTTTCGGCCTTAACGAGATTCTCGTCATGTGGGATGGTGATAGCCCGTACTTGATCCGACAGGCGTTGAGCGGATACGGCGACGGTCGGCTCAAGGGTCTGAAACAGAGGCAGCATACGATCACGGTACGCAGTCAAGATGGTTCCTCCCTCTGTAGCCTCATAGTTTAGTTTTTTTATTATTATTATTATTAATAATAACAAATACTTTTAAAATATTTTAAGAAAACATCAAATTAATATTTTAATAAAACACTCAAAAAATACAAATATATATCTAGAGACAATTCCGCCCAATTCTCCTGCTAAGCCGACGTGACGTCACAAACGCCACGCAGCCAGAGCGCACGATCGAGATTTCTCGATCGTGCGCTCGAAGAGTCAGGACCTCCTGAGGATGCTTCGTGTAGAAGCGAAACGCGTCGAAAACTCTTCCGGTTTGGCTGCGTGGCGTTTGTGACGTCACGTCGGCTTAGCAGGAGAATTGGGCGGAATTGTCACTAGATATATTTTTCTATTTTTTTAGTGTTTTATTAAAATATTAATTTGATGTTTTCTTAAAATATTTTAAAAGTATTTGTTATTATTAAAAATGGATTTCCGCAAAGTAACGCCTGAATCTATTCATTATTATTATTATTATATTTACCCATATTAATTTGTTTTGCAGACGATGAACCCGCTCGGGTTAGACCTAAGCCGGCGGCTGACGAAGGCGGCGCTGGCGCGCGAGGTCTCCGTCCGCGTGTACCGACTGCACGGCGCTCGCGGCTACTACCGCGGCTACTGCGCCAGTCTAGCGGCCTACGTGCCCAACTCGGCGCTGTGGTGGGCGCTCTATACCGCTTACCAAGGTTAGTCTGAAGAATTATGAATATTCTAGCTCGGCACCCCTATATTACCAAACCTTAGTGTTAAATTTACCCCTAAGTCAATATTAGTTTTACCCCAAAATCTTAAATCGGATAGATAATCTGTCGCCAAGCAGCTAACGGTGTGTTCCAGCAGCTGTCCTTGAGAGCCAGTACTTCAAGGTTAGCCTGAACAACATCTTCGACCACATCATCAATTACCATCAAGTGAGATAGTGGTCAAAGGCTAACCTATCAGGCATAAAAATAAAAAAAATATTCCCATAAGTCAATATTAGTTTTACCCCAAAATCTTGTTTTTCTTCATAAAGGCAAGCGTTTGATTACAATCTCACCTGGTAAGTGATGATGCGGTCGAGGGTGATAACTGGCATAACCAAGAATAGGAACTGGTTCTGACAGCTGCCAGAATAGGACACAATTTTACGTGCTTCGGAGCGCTCGTGGCGAAGTTTACTTAGCTGATCTCAACCGATCAGCAAAGTTAAGCAACGTCGCCCGCGGTCTTGAGTTGGATGGGTGACCGCTAGTGACATTACTACTGAGCGTGCACGTGTTTCGGAGGGTACGTTAAGCCGTTGGTCTTGGTTGTTGTCTTAGGATGGCAGTCGTTATAGCATAGTGGTAGGGCATTTTGCGAATGCCCGCCTTGTTAGCTACCACCCTCAAGTAGAAAATCTGTCGCCAAGCAGCTGACGGTGTGTTCCGGCAGCTGTCCTTGAGAGCCAGTACTTCAAGGTTAGCCTGAACAACATCTTCGACCACATCATCAATTACCATCAAGTGAGATAGTGAACCAAGGGTAACCTATCAGGCATAAAAAAAAATATCCCCATAAGTCAATATTAGTTTTACCCCAAATCTTCTTTTTCTTCATACAGGCAAGCGTTTAATCTCACCTAGTAAGTGATGATGTGGTCGAGGGTGATAACTGGCATAACCAAGAATGGGAACTGGTTCTGACAGCTGCCAGAATAGGGCACAATTTTACGTGCTTGGGAACAGATTTTCTTGAATTAACCAAAAAAGGTTATGCGGTTAATTTATATGCTTTAGAAGTTGGAGCAAGGGGTATACCAGCAAAATCCCTATACAACCTACTAAAAGACCTTGGCCTGTCAAGAACAACCGTAACTTCCATCCTAGAACGTGTATCCAAGGCGGCATTAGTAGGATCTTACCAAATTTGGTTAGGCAGGGGAGGAGGCTCGAGCGGTGAAGGGGAGCATTGATGCATCATAAAGGGGCCTCTTAATCTTACTCCTGGGTGGCAAGTCCCAGGCACCTTGACTTGGGCCTCTTCCTCTGCAACGCTATAGACCCGGCACCTGCACGGTGAATCCATGGAATGCTAAGAAATTCGTCTCTCTTGGGTATAGGTTGCCGGCTGTTTAAAAATTGTTAGTGCAGGCATGCTACATCTTAGACAGATATTTGGCTGAATGATGACCTATTCAAAGTCAAGATCAAAAGATCATGTCTGGTTTATTTGTTACAGATGAGCTTATGAAGATAGCTCCTTCGTATGTGTCCCATCTACTCATTCAGTGCATAGCGGGCACACTAGGCGGATTCACAACAACTATACTCACCAACCCACTAGACATAGTGCGGGCTAGGCTACAGGTAAATATCGGCTTTGAGTTCATTGATATTAGCTGATGTCAGAGTCAATGACCTCAATCGTTCGACTCTGATATGTGTCAAATATATTCATACATAGTGTATTTATACACTGGATGGATTTACAACACCTATACTCACCAACACACTAGGCATAGTGCGGGCTAGGCTACAGGTAAATATCGGCTTTGAGTTCATTGATACCAGCTGATGTCAGGGTCAATGACCTAAATCGCTCGACTCTGATATGTCTCAAATTTATTTATACATAGTATATTTATACACTGAACGGATCCACAACACCTATACTCACCAACCCACTAGATATAGTGCGGGCTAGGCTACAGGTAAATATCAGCTTTGAGTTCATTGATATTAGCTGATGTCAGGGTCAATGACCTCAATCGTTCGACTCTGATATGTGTCAAATATATTCATACATAGTGTATTTATACCTGGACGGATTCACAACACCTATACTCACCAACCCACTAGACATAGTGCAGGCTAGGCTACAGGTAAATATCAGCTTTGTGTTCATTGATATCAGCTGATGTCAGGGTCAATGACCTAAATCGCTCGACTCTGATATGTGTCAAATATTTTCATATATAGTATATTTATACACTGAACGGATTCACAACACCTATACTCACCAACCCACTAGACATAGTGCGGGCTAGGCTACAGGTAAATATCGGCTTTGAGTTCATTGATACCAGCTGATGTCAGGGTCAATGACCTCAATCGTTCGACTCTGATATGTGTCAAATATATTCATAAAGTGCATAGTGTATGTATATCCTGGGGGCATTTACAACACCTATACACACCGAACCACTAGACATAGTGCGGGCTAGGCTACAGGTAAATATCGGCTTTGAGTTCTTTGATATCAGCTGATGTCAGAGTCAATGACTTAAATCGCTTGACTCTACTACGAAACTATTTTCTTGATCTTTTTGATAGCAATAATAATCTGATTAAGAAGGTTTATAATTAAAAGTTCTACTTCAGTAGGTAAAAAACTCTTTGGTTTGTTTTTATATGAAAAACGAACGAAACAAACTACAATCTCCTTGGTGAGAAGTGTGGAAACGTTTTTTTTCTTCAATTTAAAACACTAGTTCGGTAAAGTAAAAAAAAAAGCACGAGTGCGTAATAGTGTATATTATGACACTAAAATCGGTGCATTTAAAGGCCCGTTACGAGCGAGTGTGTTGAAATAGTAGATTATGATACAAGTGAGCTAAGTTGCTCACGAGTTTCATACGCACTTTTTCAACACCCTTGAGAGGAAAAAATACTATATTTTGCACAAGTGCGATACAAACAACATACGAAAATTATGGAAAATAGCGAGCAAGTTTTTTTTTTTGTGCGCGGCAAATGTATGATGGTTGATTACATATAAACCTATTTGATGTTACAAATCTGTATTACCCGGTTAAATTGAAAATGTTCTGTTTACTCGCATATAATTTGCAGTTAGGTACTAACTTAACTTTGTAGGGATAATTCTATTACGCACTAGTGTATAATATTATTATGCACGAGGGTGTTATAGTTCGGTTTATGGCCCTAAAAACGATATAATAAAGCTCACTTTACGAGCAAGGGTGTTGAAAAAATAATTGTGCAATGATGTATGTAATATTTTCCCCAGGTGGAAGGCGTGGGCACGATGAAACAAGTATTCCAGCAGCTGTGGGCGGAAGAAGGTTTAACGGGGCTGTACGCAAAAGGACTGTCAGCGCGTCTGGTCCAATCCGCTTGTTTCTCATTTAGTATCATATTAGGCTATGAGAGCATAAAACGTGTCGCCATAAGCGAAGAGTTTCGACCCATGGTGCGGTGGTGAAGCGATAAATAAATTGGAAAATATTTTCTCGTTTTATTTTTTTACCGACTTCAAAAAGGAGTTTCTTCAATTCGTCTGTTTTTTTTATATTTCTGTTTGTTACCTAAGAAGTTTTGACTGGGTGAACCGATGATTCATTTTTATTTGAAAGCTGATGCTTGCCGTGTGGTCTCAGTTTAATTTCATCAAAATCGGTCAAGCCGTTTTTAAGGTACACTTCAATAACTGAAAAGTATTTTCATATCATGATGATATAGTCATTGACAGTGAATGACAATCGATCACATAAGTAGAAAGGGTCACTAAAAAGTGAAAAAAATATTTCACACATTTGAGTGTTGAAGTCGGTCCCATTTTGTGGTAATTTTGTGTTTCTTTTATTGCTTGTCTTTCACTACAATCACATTGTAATGTGGTAAACAAATCAAAAACGGTGATGGACTGTGCTTGGTGTGTCTACTTAAGTAACCACCTAAGCTGGCTGTTTTTTTAGGGTTCCGTACCTCAAAAGGAAAAAAAACGGAACCCTTATAGGATCACTTTGTTGTACGTCTGTCAAGACCTTTTTCTCAGGAACACGTGGAGTTATCCAACTGAAATTCATATCAAATACTTCTACTGTCCTATTCAAGAACTGTTCAAGTTTCCTCCTACACACACTGCAATAGAGTTTTTTTTTTTTGTGTGATGATGTGGTCGAAGATGTTGTTCAGGCTAACCTAGAAGTACTGGCTCTCAAGGACAGCTGCCGGAACACACCGTTAGGTGCTTCGCGACAGATTTTCTACTTGAGGGTGGTAGCTAGCCAGGCGGGCATTCGCAAAACGCCCTACCACCTGCAATATTTGGTTTGTTTTAAAAAGATCTTTATTAACTATTAATAATAATAAAAAATTGTACAATTCTAGTGTAAATTTAAAATCCTAGAAGTGACAGATATATAATTTACATGTTTTGCAAGCTTATTTGCTTATATAAAACTTATTTCATAACATAATGAATAGATTCAGGCGTTACTTTGCGGAAATCCATTTTTAATTTTCCTGCTAAGCCGACGTGACGTCACGACGTGAAAATGAAGCGGAATTGTCACTAGATATATTTTTATATTTTTTAAGTGTTTTATATAAATATTAATTTGATGTTTTCTTAAAATATTTTAAAAGTATTTGTTATCATTATTTCATAACAATTAATTTACAATAAGAAATGAATGAATGTACAATGTTCTTTGATTATTTTGTTTCAGGTAAGCTTTAGTAACAGCATTACAGTTATTACGTTGATCATTCTAAGATATAAATATAATATAACAGTGGGTAGTTACATAAACGGGTGTACGTAATTTAATTATGATAACTAAAGCATGGCGGTAGGCAAGTATCTGGCAACAAAGCAGCTACAGTTCGACCAACTTATCTGTTTAGGCGGCAGAAAAAAGAACTACAAAATTCCCTCAAATTGTGACAGTTTGTAGTTGATTTCCTTGACCAATAGCGCCCTCGAGAACTGCACAGTTAAGTTGGTGGTACTATAGCAACATGTCTTGTCACAACTCACACAACTGCAATAGAGTGGGGACCAAGTTAACTGCTTCATAGATATTACAATTAATTTTAAGAAATAATTTACAGGAAAAGCATGAATATTACTTTGATATTGAATTAACTCTGAAGACATGCCTTAGATGTGACAGCTGTTGAAGCGCTCGTAGCGAAGCTTACTTAGCTGTTCTTAACTGATTAGCAAAGATAAGCAACGTCGCGCCCGGTCATGAGTTGGATGGGTGACCGATAGTGACATTACTACTGAGCGTGCACGTGCTTCGGAGGGCACGATAAGCCGTCGTTCCCGGTTGTTGTCTTAGGATGGCAGTCGTTATAGCATGGTGGTAGGGTATTTTGCGAATGCCCGCCTGACTAGCTACCACCTCATGTAGAAAATCTGTCGCCAAGCACCTAACCGGTGTGTTCCGGCAGGTGTCCTTGAGAGCCAGTACTTCTAGGTTAGCCTGAACAACATCTTCGATCACATCACCACACCATCAGGTGAGATAGTGGTTGACCACTATCTCACCTGATGGTGTGGTGATGTGATCGAAGATGTTGTTTATGATAAGTAGCTAACCTATCAGGCATAAAAAAAGTCTACTGCTTTATAGATATTACAAATAAAAATAGTTTTAAGGAATAATTTCCATGAAAAGTATGAATATTACTTTTGATATTGGATTAACTCTGACTGATTGTCTTAGATGTGACAGCTGTCAAATTGACAGTAGGTGTTCCAGTTCAAGTGTAGAAACCCGTCTGGGTCACGAAGTCGCCGTAGAGAAGGGGATCTTCTGAAGGAGTGATAGCCATTATCGGTAATAGATACAGACAAGATAGGTAATAGCTATGGACTGCCATGCCGCAGGTCCGGGGTTCGATCCCCACTGCTAGCTTAAGCTTCACCGCATAGTAGAACGGCATTTTGCGAATATTCGCTTGACTTTTTACCACCCTCAAGTAGAAAATCTGTTTCCAAGCATATAACATGCATTCCGGCAGTCCTTGAGAGCCAGTAAATTACAGACGCACTGTATGTCCCAGGGTGATAGGCGCAGTGCAGTTTGGGACTTGCGACGAAATTTATGTTATAGACAGAGATTACCGGAAGTATACTACATGACAACTAAATGGCCACGAAGCCATTGCAGATGAAAATATACTTTATCACAACATTTTCAATCATGAGATAACAAACCTATAAAGCAGGAGGTGGTCAAGACGTCGACCGCGGAGGCATTTTCGGTAGCCCGTGAGAAGCGGAAAATTGAAACATAGCAATAAACAGGAACAAATTAATCGCAAATGTCAACTCAATTACAACCAAGAACAATTTACACTTATTTTTTCTTTATTTATGGTGTTTTCCTGTATGCGTAGGTATGAATATTGTCAATAAGTAATCTATTAAAATTGTTGAATTCATCGGTGCTGAAAATAGGTGAATTCATCGCTGCTGAATGAGTTTCGGCGATGGAAGAAATTCAGCAAAATTAGTTAGAATTCTTATTGAAAGCAAGAGCATTTGAAAATACAGACATGGAACTGATACATCAAAAAATAAAAGGCCATGCTTCCGAAAACTTACACTATTTACCTTTGACGGTATTTTTTTTAGATCGGATTTTAGATCTTTGACAATGAATATTTTATACGATTATAACGATATAGCGATTTAAACGACACATCAGTCAGACGAGCATTAGACTTCCTGCTTGCGTATTGCAGTTAGTTCATACACACAGCATTATAAACTTGTGGAAACTGTGCAGCGCCAAAAATCTAGCCTAGGATATTGTTGTTCAATATGTTCAAAAGTGAATTATAAAAATTAAGTATAAGTGAAGTATTTACATATTTTATTACTAAGAAAACTTTGTAATTAACTTCTTTACCTAATATTGTATAGAATATAAAAAAACAGTTTTGCCATTTTTTATCCATTGCTGGTTGCCCGTGGCGTTATTTCAAATTATAATGTAGACCACATGGTTCAAAAGTTTGGCCACCCCTGCTATAAAGTGATAACGGACCAAATTTATAACGAATGAACTTTCCTAAGCTTACCCAATATTCGTTATTTTTAAATTGCTTTTGCATTTATTCTAGTAACTATAGCTAAAGTTCCTTCACAATTATTTTATCATCCGCATGGTGACCGGATGGTTCAAAAGTTTGGCCACCCCTGCTATAAAGTGATAACGGACCAAATTTATAACGAATGAACTTTCCTAAGCTTACCCAATATTCGTTATTTTTAAATTGCTTTTGCATTTATTCTAGTAACTATAGCTAAAGTTCCTTCACAATTATTTTATCTCTAGCTTAAAGTATTCTTGCCGCTTCTCTAAATCCTATTCGGCAAATTTTATTAAGAGACATAAATAAATAAATATAAATCACTAATACATATAACAAAAATTTCCTTAAGAGCTAATTCTAGGTTAGCCTGAACAACATCTTCGTCCACATCATCACTTACCATCGTGTGAGATTGTTGTCAAAGTCTAGCCATCAACAATAAAATAAAATAAGAAGCTTTGAACTCAACTGAAGTACCTACCTACTTGAAAGCAAGTAGGTAATTACACCCAGTAAGAAAATACATGAACATGTATAAATTTATTAAAAAAGTAAATAACAGTGCAAATTATCTATTTTTGAAGCATTTTATCGTTCCATTGAAATTAAAACTGCAAGCTATATATTTTTATGGAATCGTATTTTAAAGACCTTCATTTTGATACTCGATGGGTTTGGAAGAAAAAAAGATTTTTCTTGCACAATATGGCGTCTAAAATCCACCAATTTTTGTTCTAATTTGTTTTATGTACCTAGTGTCACTTGCGCTATCAAGGTACATCAAAAGCCAGCCTAAAAGGGAAATAAAAAGTAAAATGAATAACCATTCTTCATATGTACATTTTTATTAGTGTACTTTATGTAAGCGAATTACTGTCATATTGTAATGTACATGTTTAATAAAATTTAGGATAAAACAATACATAACAAAATGTTATTTAAAAATAATCGTATTTTTATAGGCGTCCGCTCTTATGTGCGTGCCCGCGTGCGTACGAGTTCAGTTATGCTGGTTTATCCAACAAATATAAGCAACAACTAGCTAAATATGACTGCACTGTCACCCGTTGTGGATAAGCGTGTTAAGTTAACATAGTCGACGCGCGACGGAGCCTAAATGCAACGCCCGTATAACCAAGCACAGTAACAACTACGTCGCATAGCCTCATTCGCCTCGATTGTTCTGTCAAGGAATTGTGACACGGCAGCGTTGATTAATGTACATTATAGTCATATCCCTGTACAATGCAATGCAACCACGGGATTGCTATACTGTTGAATGGGAAGGTATGACAGGGACATGGATTTTTGCGTCACTTGTATCGTGCGCCTCAATTTGAAACTATTTATTTATCTGATCCTTTTCCAGTAAGTTTGTTACTTACACTAAGTTTACTCGTCCACACGCAGGTCCCGCGTCAACTGTTCGGACGCACTAAGGTACCTATATAACGCTCCATAAAAACTTAAGTTTGCTCATATTTTGAATACTAAGTAATTTTATATTTTTTAAGACCCGAAGACTGTTTTTGCTAATTACATAAAAAAGGCCCATATATAACATAATGATATGATAAAAATATACGATTCTTAGTCAGTATGCTCAGCTCTGGGCTAATATTTAAAAAAGCGGCTAAAAGTAATCAAAATTAATAAACAGCTCCTTTCCAAATTTGTGAAATCCGATCGGTATGAGAGATAATAATATTGATTATATAATTTAATTGAATAAATATGATTATGTGATGAACAAATAAATATTGAGTTAATGTCAAAATTTTGATTGTATCTGGAAACTGCCTGAAAACCTTAAGTGCTAACTTTATATACTATCAAAATGTTACCTTTTTTAAACGTTTTCAAAATATGATAAACCTAAGTTTGTACGGAGAGCACTAGGCGACACACTTCTTTAATATATTTATGTTATTAAGGTGAAATAACACAGATCCATTTATCTATTTAAAAAAATACATGAGATATATGGTCATGTTCAGAACAAAACTGAGGCCTGTCATCTTTATTTTATTAGATCTAATATTTTATGGGGAATATTTCACCTTTTAAATAAATAATTATAGTGACGAATGTATTAACAAAAGGGAAAATTCTGCCTTATGATATATACTTTACTATTAATGAACACAATGTTCCATAACACTTTTTTTGCAACTAACAGTAATAATTTATATACAGCTTTATGTATAATATATATAGGTACATAACTAGATGTCTCGTAAGGTAAACGCCTAATGCGACGAAGTAACGAGAATCCAAGAAATCTTAAGCCATTTATCATAACTCACTATTGCATGTCAAGGAAGGAATGAGACGGAGGAATATAAAATTTCGTGAATGGTTTGAGACAGAAAAACCGCGCATCGTCGTCATATTTGGCAGCGAAGCAAACGCGGCGTTGGTTTATGGGACATCCAATGGTACAATTTATTTACAATAGTTACTGTACTTATATGTACTTAATTCTAGATTTCAAACTTAAACCTTATAATGAAAATAGAACAAATACTATAGATGACGAAGAACAATACACACTCGCCTACTGCGATTGACGAGGGATATTGGTTTGTCCACGCCAATCCCTATAAGGTAGAAAACTGCGATTACTATACCACTTGGATTATTTGAAACTTAAATAATGAATTTTGGTCTGCAAAATACGGAACAAACTTTCATATGTAGATGGTATGGACTATAGAAAATAGATTATATTAGCTTATATAATTAAAAAAAAACTTGTAACTTACAGTTTAAGAAACCTCAATTTAGATGGACAAACAATACAACGTCGTCGACGAACATTTCTTGTATCTAAACTAGCATATATATGGGACGTCATACTTACAGAATAACAGAATACATTTAACAATACCAATTAAACATAACAATCTCTTAAAAAATTCAAAACCACATGATTTATGTAATAAAAACACATACTTAAAGACAAAGATTGAATAATATGTTGTGTGGCTATCGGGTGCCTCAATTTACTAATACTTAGGCGATTTTAAATATATATATACCACAATTTACATTAACACAAAATGCTTAGTGCATCTTTCAACTTACACCGAAATAAAAATAAATATATTGACACTGGATGACGAACAACTTTGGGGCATCGTGTCCTTCGTCGGCCTAGCGGCGATATTATCACACGTAAATCACGTAGTTTCAGATCCACTTCTCCGATCGAATAAGTTTAATTGAGTTTCTCACCCCTCATTATCTTGAAATATCTTGCAAAATGTTCAGGAAATATACAGGTGTGATATTATTAATTATTCCTACCTTTTTTGTGGTAGCCCATTATTGAATGTAGAAACCTCTAAAACGTCTTTTTTTTTTACAATAAGCGGTACGTACTTACAATAATTTGATATTCTTACATACTTTGAAGAAAACATATCAGGTAAACAAAGAAAATGTTGTCAATTTAGACTTAAACCAAATTGTTTTATTAGGAAGTTCGATTAAGCCTTATGTCCCAAAATTGTTCGTTCCATCGCGTCTCTATGTTGTCTTTTGGAAGTGGTCAAATAAACTTACATTACTAGTAAAACAGTTCCTTATTGTTGACCAAGAGTAATAGACACCAAACTTACAATATAAATAAATATGACAATCATTTTGCATTCTCTGATAATGACGAGATCAATCGGTATTATGCTTTGTTTTGGACCTAAATCCTCAAGTAAGGGAGTGATCACCCTACGACGTTTGTATGGAAAACGGGCCGGCCAGTTCACCCTTAATTCATATTAAAGTAATTATGCTAAACATGTTCATTTGTTTCATGTTTCGTTTTGTTTATTGTCCAAATTAGGCTTGTATGACGATGTAGATAAAATTAACGAATAGAATCACATATTAGATCCTTACATATGAAATTGGCGTTTTTCGTACTGGCCACTTTAATCACGAATTTCTCCTCTTTGGTAAGGAATTCCAAATTCAAATTTGTATAGCTATAGACTCATGTATTTGTGCTTCGATGATCGTCATTCATTTGTTTTTTTCTTCTGTTTTTTTCTGTTTGCGTCACTCATTTTACAAAATGGAAAACCCTAAATATCGCATTATTTACGAGTACGAGTTCCGCCGTGGCACTAGTGCTGCGGAAACAACTCGAAGGGTGAATGATGTGTATGGCGGTCGTGTTGCAAAAGAAAACACAGTTCGTTTTTGGTTCCAACGTTTTCGTTCTGGAAATTTCGACCTGCAGAACAAGCCCCGTGGACGGCCTGAGACTCAAGTTGATAATGAAGAGTTGAAGGCTATTGTGGAAGCGGATCCATCGCAAACCACGTCCGAGTTAGCTGCAGGCTGCGATGTTAGTGATAAAACTGTTTTAATTCACTTGAAGCAAATTGGGAAGATTAAAAAGCTTAAAAGGTGGGTACCTCACGAATTGACTGAAACAAACCGGCAAACGCGCGTCGACTGCTGCGTTACATTACTAAACCGGCACAATAATGAAGGTATTTTAAACCGAATCATTACCTGTGATGAAAAATGGGTTCTTTACGATAATCGGAAGCGCTCAGCGCAATGGTTAGATCCTGGCCAGCCAGCCAAATCCTGCCCCAAGCGAAAATTAACCCCAAAAAAGTTACTTGTAAGCGTTTGGTGGACTAGTGCCGGTATTGTTCATTACAGTTTTTTCAAATCTGGCCAGACTATTACGGCTGATGTCTATTGTCAGGAATTGCAAACCATGATGGAAAAGCTAGCGGCTAAACAACCTAGGCTCGTCAATCGCTCCACGCCACTGCTGCTTCACGACAACGCTAGACCACACACTGCGCTACAGACGGCTACTAAATTAGAAGAGCTTCAATTGGAAAGTCTAAGACATCCTCCGTACTCCCCGGACCTTGCTCCAACAGATTACCATTTTTTTCGAAATTTGGATAACTTCTTGCAAGGGAAAAAATTCAACTCCGATGGGGCAGTCCAAATCGCCTTCAAAGATTTTATTGATTCCCGTCCGACTGGTTTTTTTAGTAAAGGGATCAATGAACTACCTATGAGATGGCAAAAGTGCATAGAAAATAATGGTTCATACTTTAATTAATTAAATATATTATATTAAAAAATATTCGACTTTTTGTTCCTCCCATACAAAACGCCAATTTCATATGTAAGGACCTAATATTATGGATTAAATCATGCACAGGTATATTTTTATTCATTTATGTCACAGCTTTGTTCTTGAACGTCATAGTTGTAGGAATCTATCTAGCACTACGGTTTAAATCAAGCAAACACTGATGTCACTGCATACGTTGCAAACGCTTGGTTCACAACTGAAAAACGAGAATATGCACTGTTTGCGCGCAAACGATATGAACCGATCAGCAGCCGCGCTTATAACATCTGATAGCTGTCAATTTGCTTCTTCGCAATTAACCCAAAATAACCTTTACTTCAATTATCGACATTAGGAGTATTGCATCGCAAGGCATTCTTTTGTGAACAGGATGATTTTTCGACACTACAACAACAAAAATCTCCTGAAAATTTTAGTTTGACATTTGTGCACACACTGCTCTGCTACTTTTCTGTGAGCGTTGTTTGCAGCCGGATTTGACGTCATAATGCTATTGTGGTGTCTGTTTAGCATGTTATGAACCAAACGTTTGCGTGAGTACAGTGCAAATAGCGCATATTTGCGTGACTTGAACCGCATGGTAGGAATATCGTATAATTTATTTCATCACACGGCATCAACACGGCGACAAATGTTTGGGTCATTATTTATTTGCCTAGCATTGTGCAGCACCACTCTTCTCCGCTATTGGGACTGTCAACTTTATGTTAGCGAATATCAGCAAATAATCTAAGTGTAATTTCGGCTTTACTCATATGTTAGAAACGAAATAAAGAATACTTGATATATGTCTGTACTATAGTGTCATACTACTTGAGAGTCTATGAGGCGATTCACATTATATCAGACCATGCTTGGATAGGAGTAGAGTGGAATCAGAAGGCTATGTACCGTAGCTTAAACAATAATAATATTTTTCCTGCGTAAAATCTAAAACATAACCTGACCAGAAGAACCAATAAAAATATCATCTATAGGCAGACATTTTCAAACTATAATAATTCACCCCGTGACCACGATCACTGCAAAGTGTTTGAAACGTCGGGACAAAAATAATGATAAATATACGCGATTTAAACCGTTTAAAGTTGTTTAATCACTATATTAATTTCTTATGTAAATTTTCCACAGCTTATAAGACATACATAGCTTGAAAAATAACCATGATGAATTATAGATGCATTGATGTATAGTGGTCAAATAACCTATGATGAAGCTAAATCAATATCTTGTTTTTTTCAACTAGCATTCAAGGGGTGGACTGTCTAAAGGGGCTGCCTTATTTAAATAAACAGAAGTCATCGCGTCCGAACTTAAAATGGCCGTTGTAACGTGAACACACCTCAACTATATATTAATTATTATTATGTTAAACATAAATATAGAGCTTTACTTAATATTTAAATTAATCAGGCGCGGTTGCAAAGGAATAACGTCACCGTTAACATTAAAAAGAAAGTTGTGCTCGCTTTGCTCACACTTCTAGGGAATACCAATTATACTTACATTTTGTTTTAGAATTTTACGAAAATATATTTTTTATTTATTCATATAATAAGGTACACAACGATGCGATGCGTATCTGAAATAATAATAAAATAGGTTGCGAAAATATTTACGCTCGCTTCGCTCGACCCACAAAAATATTTGTAACTGTTACTTTTCTTTGCGACCGCGTCTATATCTACTTACGTATTGTACATATTAAAATTCTATCGGTACTTCATGCATAACTAACTTATACCCACTAGAAGTTACACCATTCTTGTCCGGGATACTATACTCATTATGCACCACACCGCCGCCAGTCATATATGTACTATCACATTCCCGCAGTTCAACAACAGGCGCTGGTATTTCAAAGTCCACAGAGTTCATATAGTCATCACTATCTTCGATGTTGAAATCGTCGAATCCGTTTTGTGTGTTTAGGTTGTCAAAGAGTATCTCGGCTCGGGCGTCGTCAAATGGCATCTCGGGGTGGTTGAGGCGTATGCATTTGTGCGATTTTAAAAGTGACGGCCATACGAAGGTTTCTTCGCAAACTTTGCATCTGAGGCTGTCGAAATCCTCATGTTGAGTTGCAATGTGACGGTTCAGGCAGTAGTTACTTGAGAAGTACTTTTGACAAGTCTGAAACAAAACATTCAATAATAATTTTTAAATTTCCTTTTCTCTGAAAAAAGTTTTTACTAGTTGACATTTGCCGAGACTACCCAGAGTCAATTTTAAATATCGCATCACTGGGTTAAAACGTATCTATATTGTGATCGGTGGATTACAATGACGACACTATTGCCATATACAGGGCATAGTGTACACAGAGATTTGACCAAGCTCGGAGTAGGCATTGTCTTTTACTACGAGACACAGAACTTAAGTGTCAGACAGTACTGGAAAAACTTAATGCTTTAAGTTTTGATTCTCTCTGAGCCAAGAGCGCCCTCCTCGGCAACACTGGACCGCGCTGCGTTCCTTTTGAATAGAGTTTTGAATATGTACATCAAGCTAAGTAATAAAAAAATTGAAAAATAACATTACAGGCACAAGAGATTTTAACATCAGGTGGGTGATCTCTTTGTTTGTCATCCCGAGAATTGATCCCTCGAGATTCAAAAGCAGCTGTTTTACACACTCACTCACACCAACGAGACAGATGAAACACACTTCTTCGAAAATTCAGTAATGTGATACACAAACTATAAACCACAAACACCTTGTTATGTAACAAATACAGTACAAGTACTTAATAACAGGATTTTTTTAAGTCTAGTGCTGGATTCGGACCGCTGCGTACATCTACCCCTTTAGCAGGGGTATGCTCTAACCAATTGAGCAAACATGACAATGAGTCATAACTCAAATTTTTCCTATCGATTTAACCATCGTATTGGGATGGAGCGACATCTATAGTTCAACTTCCGGGCTAAAGGGGTATATGGACGCGGGTTCTAATCCCGCACATGACTTAAATTTTTCCTCTCGTAAATTTGTAATTTAATCCGCAGAGCATGCGTTATTACAAATATACAAAATTTAAAACCTTCTTATGTACTTTGTTAGCACAGTACTCGACAGACCTGAATATTTGTCAGTAAAAATACATAGATTACATGATAATGAAAAAAATACGTGAACCATGCGTGAAAAGCGAGCATATGAAATAAAAAGCGTAGATAAGCGACGGCACGCAAAGGCCTCAATGTAATAGGCACACAAATTATGTGATCTACATAAATACATGATAAGGAAATATATAAGTTGTTGTAGAAAATATATAGAGTTAATACACTCTAGTTTTAAAATGGCGTGCTATGTTAATTGTACACTTAAGAGCCCTTCCCGGTCCGTCTATCGTCAAAACGAGAATGATTGAAAAGCTTGTTGTTTCATCTTTTTTGATATCAGCGCTTGGCATTCAACTCTCAGTCTCACTCCGTCCCCCACATGGCTCTTTCCGCTACTTAGCTAACAAGCAAGTAAGAACGAGATAACATAGAACGAAAAATAGTGTGCGTAAACTTCATGAAACTTGATCCAGGAATTACGTGTTTTTCAATAAGCCTTAAAATTTTGTGAAATAAATTTTTGTCATTTAGAATCTCCATTGTATTTGCAAGGTTTCTATCAAAATATGTTATCTACTTTTACAACTTATGAGTTCATTCTGAACGCCCAAAGTTCAGGTAAAATTTGTGCAAAAAAAGCAGATTTTTTGAGGCTTATATTGAAGTTGTTTCTCCAAATTTTACCTTTTTTGTTTGCATAAAAACCTAGATACACGAGTAGTGCACAAGATACCAATTAGCTCACGTTTCAAAGAAAGATCTGTTACAACGCCATAATCACGTACGAGCGTTTGTATGAAAAGTAAGACGGGTTGGCCGCTCTTAAGTGACTTCACACATCCTACTCATACCTGAGCATAAATTTTAATCGTGCACGAGCTGAACATAAGAGCGTTTAGGTTTGTTTAAATCCTAAGCTGACATAGGTCGCGGACGTCGGTCAAGTGTAAGAATAAACACTTTTTTCTAATAGGAACAGCACTACGACGGCGCGCGGCGCTGTCGTCTCCAGCTGACGAAATTTTTATTATCGACAACGACCGTCATCCACGATTGACGTTAGTGTAGAAGAGAACCAAGCCTTATTCTTTCTATAATTCTATTCACAAAAAAACTATTTTTTTGATATTTTTAATAATGTTCTGTTAGTACCTATCTGATGGTAATGATTAAATATTTTCTTAATTGATTTTCATTCCGATATCTATTATTATTGGATGGAGATAACGTAATATATATTTTTATTTCATTTTAAAATTGAATAAGGGGTTAATCATACTCATAAATAGCGGAACATTGGTAGACATTATATACAAAATCACAATCTAACCTATAAAAAATGGTCTTCCATTTGTCCCTTGATTTTCAGCCCTTGGTTCCATTGGGGCCTTAGGACGGTAATTTAGTGCCTATTCGGCCTCCGAATGGAGTGTTTTAATTTTTTTATTAAAAATGCAGTGCCCAACAAATTATTTCACTATCAATGGACATTATTTCTTTTCTAATTAGTATTAATTGCACCAAATTGTATTCAATTAAGTTGGCATCGTCCTGGACCACTATGGCCTAGTTATGAATGAAATTCTATTGTTATCATTATCGCCGATGCCTTAAGGTTAAGTCGCCTTCACATTAAAAACACTTCATTTTCGAAGACGAAATTCGATAATCAACACGAAAAGTCGTTTATCAGTTTTACGCTTATCTCAATTCAGACGCGATTCACCAATTATATTATTAACACGATTTTTGATGGACAATTAACTATTTTAAGGTTGAACTGGCCGGTAACTTTTCCATACAAACGCCGTAGGATGATCACTCCCTTATTTGAGGTTTTAGGTCCAGAACTAAGCATGATATCGATTTATCTCTTCATTATCTAGGATTGTCTTGGCACCGATTTGTAAAAAAAAACTTCACATGATAGTTATAAGCCTCGAAACATCCCTGTAATATCACAAATTTTAGCGCATGTTTAGTCGTAAATAAACGACTTATAGAGCATGAAATCCCTAAAATTATTTACATAGAAGCATAGCTCAGTTCATGATCATTTTAGATAACATTTTGGAAAACAAATACATCCAGTAGTATAATCATAAACATCCTAGAGCCAAAGGTCGGCACACATAGTTTTGCGCGCTAGTTTTTCGTTCAAAATATTGGGCATCTCATGTCAATACTTCCATTCCGCGGTGAGGGAAGCGGGCGGGCGGGTCTCATGCGCAGCACACTAATATTTAATTAACAAAACGCACACTACCAAAAGTCACGTGCACTGCGCCGCGATCTTAGAACATAATATAATATTGTAGGAATGCCCTGTTGCTTTTTGGTGTGCACGTATGTATACACTACCAATATGTAGTGCCTATGCCTACTTACGTGCTTATATATATATATATATATATATTTACATATGTTGGGAGTTGGGGACCGGATTTTCTTTCGCATTTGATTAGTTTGTGCGTGATAGTAAGTGTCGGACGCCATAATCCATATAGATAGGTAGGTACTTGGGTAATATAAATACGTAACTATGTCTAGGTACTCACCTACTCTCACCTAAGTTAGAACCTAGTAGGTATTAGTCAATACGCAGGTCATGATAGCTATGGTGAGTACCTAATCATTTTAGCAACACTTACGACAATATAAAAAGCTGCATTTGGTTAGATATGGTATGGACGTAGGTAGTCCGCATTCTTTTTAGAATATAGTCTAAGCAGTAATATAGCTTCGAGAAAGTACCTACCTAACACAAAGTAGTAAAGGGTTAGAATTAGAAGCTCAATGGAAGATACCTACCTATCTACGATATTATTATCATTTATCATATAGGCCTGCCTAGGCACGCAACTGTCAGCGATGTCAAATCGACATTCGCGGGCGCGCATTACATTGCATACCTATCTACATAGCTATAAGATCACAACAAATAATAAAGTTAGTACTATGTATCTACCTACGTAAATTAGTAGAATAAGTATGTATATTTGTAGTAGGTACTTATACCTAAGGTAGTACGAAAGTTTATATGGTAAACTTAGCGATGATTGTAGGCACTTACCTAATCAAAAATAACCTATGATTAGTTATTGATTTTTATTGGAAATAATTTAAATCAGTTACGGGTAGGTAGAGAATTTTTATTCCAAATGTGTTCTACCAGGATTGGTAGATCCATCATGCCATCGTACATTACCGCTTAGAGACAGATTTTGAAATCGGTACGACATTTTGACTCTCATCTCAAAGCTCGCTAGCCGGGCGAGCATTCGCAAAACAACCTTCCACCATGCGGTGAAGTTCATGCCCGCGGCGGGATTCGACCCATAGACCTGTTGCGCGGCAGTCCATTGCTAAGAGCCATCACTGCTTCCCGTTAAGTGTTTAGTGACAGAATTTCTACTTGAGGGTGGTAGCTATCCAGGCGAGCATTCGCAAAATGCTCTTCACCAACGCGGGGAAGCTCAATATCGCGGCTGGATTCGAACCATGGACCTGCTGCGCGGCAGTCACTAGCTAATGCCACTGGCCCATGACTGCTTCCCGTTAGGCGCTTACTGACAGATTTTCTGCTTGAGGATGGTGGCTAGCCAGGCGAACATTCGCAAAATGCCCTATGCCCTTCCACCAAGCGGTGAAGCTCGAGCCCGCAGCGGGATTCGAACCATAAACATGCTGCGAGGCAGTCCATAGCTAATGCCACTGAGTTCACGTTAGTTGCATGGTGACAGATTTTCTACTTGGGTAGCTATCCCGGCGAGCATTCGCAAAATGCTCTTTTCTTATGCCTGATAGGTTAGCCTTTGACCACTATCTCACCTGATGGTAAGTGATGATGTGGTCGAAGATGTTGTTCAGGCTAACCTAGAATTACTGGCTCTCAAGGACAGCTGCCGGAACACACCGTTAGGTGCTTGGCGACAGATTTTCTACTTGAGGGTGGTAGCTATACAGGCGGGCATTCGCAAAATGCCCTACTTCCATGCTATAACGACTGCCATCCTAAGACCACAACCGGGACCAACGGCTTAACGTGCCCTCCGAAGCACGGAAGCGCTCAGTAGTATTGTCCTTGCGGTCACCCATCCAACTCATGACCGCGCGCGACGGTGCTAAACTTTGCTGATCGGTTGAGAACAGCTAAGTAAACTTCGCTACGAACTCTCCACCACGCGGTGAAGCTCAATATCGCGGCGGGATTCAAACTATGGACCTGCTGCGCAGCAGTCCATAACCAATGCCACTGAGCCATCACTGCTTCCCTTAAGGTGCTTGGCGACCGATTTTTTAATTGAGGGTAGTAGCTATCCAGGCGGGCATTCGTAAAATGCTCTTCTACCACGCGGTGAAGATTAAGCCCGCGACGGGATTCGAACCATGGACCTGCTGCGCGGAAGTCCATAACCTATGCCACTGAGCCGTCACTGCTTTACAAAATATGTTGTAGTAAAAGCAGTAACTTGCTAATTATGTAATAAATAATTATTGTAGGTAAATAATTACTACATCAATATGAACAGAACAAACTAATATACATTTACTATGTACCTACAAATCATTGTACCTACTTACTAAATATTTACCTACTATAGGTGAAATAACATCAGTATGTTATTATAAAACGAACGAAAATTATAACAACAGGTACCTACTGTCCGAACCAAAATGTATTCCTCTGTGAATATATAATATTATTTTATAAGAAATACCTACACACGTCGTGACGTAGCTTGAGACACTATCTCCGTCCGTCGTCAAACATCGTAATTCGTTCGGCATGGTTCGGCTTTCATTGATATATCGCAAACAAGTGTGCGTAATTAGCGTAGATGCAATACGGGTGTGTGATGCGCGATCACTATCTTCGTACTACTCATCACGGAGTCTTACCCTTTCCCACAAAGGTATAGGTGAAATAGCATGCTTTGTAGCCTCGCCCGCTGATAAGTTCGAGCCGTCGGCAAGTGCATCCTTAAGAGTTTTAAACAATGTTAATCTAAATAATTAAATACGACGCAATTTCGACACAGCTCTTTTTCTGAGGGTAGGTGTTCGGTAAACTATTAATTATGGTTGAACCTTATCTCTAGGCACATAGGGTTCATATTCAGGAACGCTGTGACGGCATATTACAGGTAGTGGATTTTTATTTCTTCTTGATATAGGTGACGCGGATCACATCTTTAGCAATTCGGTTCGATAACTTATCGGAACTACGCGCGCGGTCGTGCACACGTAAAGGATATATCCATTTCACATCCTTTGCACCTGGTTTTAATAAGACAGTGTTTGGTTGTTTGTGGGGTCGCGGCGACCTATTTAACATATTAATTCAGAAGCCGGGCGTCCTTGATTGAACATTTTATAGAGCGGAACTATCAGTGCCATGGTGAATTTCGTGGGTTACGTTACGTTGTTGAGCGGATTCCTACTACTACTACCAGCTGGACTACCAGCGAGCTAGAAACATAAAAGGTCCTAAAATTAGTCCTTGCGGTATTTTTACCAATAGGGGTATGATAATAATGATATACAGTACATTTTACCGACAAAACACCCCATAAATATTTTATCTCCCAACAAAATAAAACGGCAGTCATTTTGTTTTTTGGCATTGAAGCATGGGTGCTTGTACTAAAATAGCCATTGCTATATGTGTAGAGGTACAAAAACACCAAAGAGGTTTCAATGGATTGCTAACATGGAGATATTAAATTAACAGTATACATAAATAAAAAGCTTTATTATATTAGTAAAAGCATTCATGTTTCGATGGAAAAAACAAAATGGATGACATTTTATCCGGCTCGAAGGACCACTTTGTACGGTGTTTTCCGTACATAAGAAAATGATACGCAGAGTGAGGGAATAAATGGTACTTTAATATGCCAAACTAAGCTAATATGGTTAATGGTATGGTTGGTGAATACACGCGGATGGTACGGTGTCCGATTGTGCACTGGTGCCGCGGTTTACTAATTGTGGCATGAATGCGTAAACCGCTGACCGCGCGCAATGTACAATGCTTACATCGTACAGTGGGAGAAAACTTATGGTATTTATTGATAAAATTTACTGTATATCATCCCCCTAAAGGCTCGCAACACCTGTAACTGGACACTTTGTATATACAGTAAGTAGACAACATTTTCTACACATGACTGTACTGTATTAGCCGGATTGTCCCTGCTGAACACATCATTATGGGGGCCTTTGCCAAAATCCCCACGCTTGGCAGGCGTCTTGGGTCTATACATGACTAATAATATATATTTCTAGCAGTTTCAGGTGTATACAACAAATCAATTAATTTTGAAAATTTATTGCATTTTTAGGCCTTCATAGTTTTACTAGTTGTCTTTGTTTGTTTCCTTTTTGTATGTTGTTTTTATGTTTAATAACGGCCGCTGGTAGCGGTCCGTTCTACGTTGGTTTGGCTAAATAGGTTTAATAGTGTAAAAGTTATTCACATTTCATTGGTATTTGTATTCAAAATTTTGTATTTTTCCATTATATAAATTTAATTCTATAAATTTTTCTATAGTTCCACGCATTACTACACGAGGGCCGCTCACATATAGTTTTTTTCAATATTTTTTAATCTTTGGTATATACCTAAATTTGATCTGCCCAGTAGACATATTTCAAATTTATAACAGCAGAACCAGTCATAGGATGCTTTTAAAACTTGATTATTACCAGAAAAAAAGACACCTGCTGAAAAATAATGGTAAATAATACCTTAAATTAATGAAAAGGGCCTTTGAACACGTAACTAAAAATTTTGAGACTTAGAAGAACTTTTTTAAATTTGTTTTATTTTATATTTTAATATTAACATTGATAATTTTTCAGGTTGCTATAAACACAATATTTCAGATAAATAAAATAATTGGTTTAGGAACAACAGGAAGATTATCAACTGATGTTTTCCTACCAAAATGGATGTTGTTGCAAAAATGTGGAATAAAAATATATATTTTGTTGTTTTTATAGATTTTAATATTTATGATAATGAATTCTACTTATTACACAACAAACTACAAACTGAATATGATACGAAAAATTCACATTTCAGTACCTGGGATTTCATGACAGAGATCCCAGGTGCTGAAATGAAAAGATGTTATCACACATCTCAATAGAGATCCCGGTCGTGGCAAGGGGTCGTAATAAACATTTCCAATATATAAGAAGCATATTTTTGCAATAGTTAAATACCCAGTTGTGAAATTAATAAGTCAATGGAAACAATAGTATTACAGCTAGAAGTAACACATTAATCCAGATCTTAAGTCTACCATACGAACCTCGCACTGATGCCGAGACACAATTGTCTTTTTGCTCTTAGGATCAACTACAGCTTTTTTCAAGCTATTTATGTTTATTGTATTCACATTCCCTTCAGTATCACTTATGTCTACAAATTCTATATACTGCATTGGATATACATCATCTACTTTCTCTAATACAACAAACGGTTTTAGAGAGTCTGGTAGTTCATCTTTGATATTGTATGTTTTCTTAAAATCCGGGATTTGTTTGGTTAGTACGCTTTTTGGCCTAGTTTGTGAATTGTCACTTGTCTTTAGAAAGTGGGTCCACTTATGTTGTAGCATATCCGTCTCCGTATCAAACTTGTTCATGCATTGATCGCAAAAGTAGTAATCTTTATAACCTGTCATCACTTTGTTAGCCAAATCTGGAAGATTCTGCATGTGCTTCTCGATCACATCACGCTCAACTGAGCTTTCATCGCAGAATTTGCACAAATATAACCTTTCCGTACCCATTTTACGCATTACATACAACTCTTTAGGACGCTTTTTTGAATGCAGAAATGAAAAATGATGGGCTATGGCACATTTACTCTGAAATTGGTCTTTGCAAATGTCACAAACATAGCATGTATCTAAATGATCATAGCTATGATCTTTTAGATCCATGATTTTGAAGAATGATTGATTACATGTCCTGCATTTATGTAGTTTAAATACACGGCATACATCCCTTCTATGCTCAAGGTATTGTTTTCTATTCGGAAAAAGACGGCCACACGTATCACAATGCAGTTTAATATGCACTTTGAAGAACATTCGATCGACAAAATTCTTGGAACAATAATTGCATATATAGCATTTACGCTTCTTATGCAGTCGTCTCATATGACGTTTCAACAATTTGTATTCTTCAAATATTTTTGGACACTTACGGCATTTGTGATACTCCTTGACTTCATGGATGATGACATGATCGGAGAACGACACACGCTTTGGGGTCTTTGTTTTTTGTGTCTTGTATATTATGTGCTTGTTTTGTTGATGTTTCAGCAACTTCTTCTCACTGTTATAGGTTTTATTGCAAATTTTACAATTTACAGCCATATCTGTGGAATTTGAGTCTTCAGAGTCGGAATAACTAGATGCAGGTGAGAGTGGGGTCCTAGACCTACACTGAAGGGAATATTTCAGCTTTTCTAGGTCATCCCGCTTGAGAGTAACGAGACATTTCTGTGATAGTCTTCTCTGGTGTCTAGTGTCATCTTTGCCGCGGTATTTTTGTATCTTCCTATGTGGAACTGGCTGCTTTTGTCCGTTTAGGTATGGAGTTATGTCGTAACGCTCCAAACGAACATGCGGTATAGATATAAACCCTCGAAAGCCGGTTTCGAGCGGGAATTTCTTCTTCGCTGGGACAGCGTCGGAGGCCGAAGATGCGACCACTTCCACTGACGACTCTGTACTTTCTTCAAGTCCAACGTTAACTCCATTGCAATTTTCGGACATGGAAGACACGAATAAAGTCCAAAAAATAATGTAACAAAAGGTAAAAACTAAGGATTTCACTAAAAACGTCAACAACACGACATGTCATACTACAAAAATGCAAAGCAGCAGGGTTGCCAGATATCAGCTAACTCAAGTCGCCTAATTTTGCCTATCAAGTAGCCTAAATCACCTATTATTTTATTTTTTGACAAGCAGTCTAATTCACCTAAGATTTTGTCAAAGTAGCCTATATTTAGCTCAATTAAAAACAAACTAGGTACCTATGTTGTAAAAAATAAATATTAATGTAGGTTGATACCTACTTAACGTACTAGGTATTAAATTTTTTAAACATTTCCTGTTGTTATTATTTAATAAGTTTCTGCAGATATTCCCCATCTCTATAGACGGGAGAATCTTCATTCCTACTAGAAGTGGTAGCGGAAGAAGTTGACCCAGCCGCTTCAATCGGTCTTCTTTGATACATACATTAACATAACATAAACATGCAATGTTATTCAAAATAATACGGTTGATGTAAAAATACAAATTTTGTCTGTATTAAGGTACTATAAAGAATTCTCTCCCATTCAACTTAATTAAGAATTTAGGAAACAAGTGATATAAAATTTCGCGCGCGGCTAGTTACAATTTGTGAATGAAGTTAGTAGCGTTTCTATACTCTCGATTTCGTGTTTTGATTTTTAACTGTATCTATCATACAGCGAGTTAGAATGAGCTACTACCCGGATGAATCTTTCTCTATCTCACTATTACAGATATTAGATGCAATACCTAGAAGAAAGCAAGGAGCTTGGAAAGACCCTGATGAAAAAACGATGGACGTGTCTATTACTTTTCTTTACACTTTTCAGTTATTATGAAATAAAATAATAGAATTGTAGAAAAAATTTAATAGAAGTGTAGTAATCCTGAAGCAGCCTAAACCGACCGTTCTTATTTTCCTAGGTAGCCTAAATGGCTACTGGTAGCCGATTGGTTTTATTTGTCGCCATTTGACCCCCTAAGGTAGCCTAAATGGCGATAATTCGCCTCATCTGGCAACCATGCAAAGCAGGCAACGGGCCTGTTCCATTAGTCGCTAAGAACGTAAATTTCGATAATTTTGATCACATTCTGTGTCTGTGGTTGTGATCATGTGATCGTTTGTAACTGTCATCCCCGTTCCATTTTTTTATAAGAACGCTAAGAATGCCACTAAAATTTGCCACTTCTGTCACTTTTGACATTAGATGTAGCGTTTAAGGCGAAAATAACGCCAAGACCCATTTGGAAAACTTTTTGGGAGTGTGATCGTTTTTAGCGTTTTTAGCGAATCTCACTCAAATGGTACGTACCCAACAATGGTCCAGTGTTGCCAGCAGAGTTGTATTCAGACCCTCAAACAAATATTGTACATTGAAAATAAATATATACAATTCGTCCTAAATTATACCACGTTTGACGTTTAATGTTTTTTTTTTATATCATACTTATACGTTTCGTTTTTCGGCGCTTTTATATTGAAATAAAATATTTCAAAACAATAATAATTTCGTAAATCATAAGTAATATATAATTTTATTCCCTTGAGACAAACTTAATTAAGAAATCCTATATGCATATTAATCAAGTTCAGAAAAGTGGATGTCGATCTCGGCTAATTCACCAAATGAAACTTCGTCCTTATCATTGACAAGACGTAAGATGTCCGACGGCATAAATAGGGTTGTTGACTTGTTTTTTAAAGTATGTCAAATTATTTAGAACACTGAAATATACACCTAGCATTTTTTTTTTTTTAGAAGTCCTGAAATACTAGAAATCCATCTTTTTATTTCAACTTTTAAAATTGGCGCTAAAACATCATTCAATGGCGGCCTGTATGCTTATGACGTCACTAGGGCAAAAACAAATAGTGCTGAAATGTAATGGGTCGTTATCACGTTTCGTACGTATTACCTATCCGAGCCCATAACTCATATGTCTTTAACTTTTATTTAAAAACTATGTATGTGGGACTGTTACAGCTAAATCAAGCTTTAATGACACCCGGCGTGAAAAAGCTATACAGTTATTTATGAAAAGTAGCTGAACAAAAAGGTGCTAAAATATCATTCCACTCCGTGTCCAAACAATGCATTAGCTAATTTAATCATTTTTAACTTGAAATATTTTTATGAAACGCGAATCGAATACTTCTTTTTGGATGAATTAATAGTCAAATAATATTCTGGTGTGGTTGTTATGTTTAGAAAGCGACTACAACTTTATGATAATCAAAGTTTTATTTTTGTCAAACAAAAAAGTTCATTCCTATCCGAGTTTTCAAATATCAACATTTTTCTCAAGTCCTGCCCTGGACAGTGGCTAGGTATTTTCTGGCGAGTTCAGCAACAAACCAGTCGTCGCTACAGCTCGAAGCGGAGAGACGTGTGTGGCCACGTTAAAAATAATTAACAATCTTGTGTCGCCGGAAGGAGTTTGTCATAGATTCACTGTCATTGCCATCCACTGATTTTTAAGGTGCGTTATTTTTTTTAATAAATCATAAATACGTAATTTTGATCACTATAATTCTAATGTTCTAAATAATATTATTTACATTTTTGGTACACACGTAAGTTTAACAATTTAGGATTAGATGCTAAAAACTCATTTTTCTCCAATTCATTACCTTCCATTTTACACAAAAATGTACTGGATGATAATGATAACGTTTGGAGAGGAATGAAATGAAATATGAAGACAATTTTTGTAGCATGTAAGTGTCTAATAAATTATCTTGGATTCCTTTTATTATAAACCGTACATAGTTTATTTCTTTTTGAATAGTATGAACGTAATATTTTTAAAATTTTGATATTTAAGTAACGTTTTAAACTAGCGCTATCTAACAAAGAAATAAATTAAATACATAATACATTTATTTTCACAGGCTTTTGTGGCTAAAATGAAAAAAAAGGTAACGTAATAAGAAAACTTAGTCAAAGACAGATTAATTAACTTCAAAAATATGCAGAAATCAAGAACAACCCTGAGCTTTACAAAATCCAACAAGAAAAAGAAAGGAATAGGTATCTAAGTAAAAGATATAAAGGACAAAAAAAACGCCAACTTACATGAAGAAAAAACAAGCAGAAAGAACTCACAAGTATTTTAATTGAAAATTCACCCCCCGAATGCAAGAACGAGATCGAAAATGAATGCCTCAAAACCCTAATCAAATTGTCTTCTGGCCAAATCCAGAATATGAGGCAGCAGGCAAAACTTAAGAGAAAATAATTGGAAGATAATAAAGATAAAAACGTAAAAGCATTACAAAAGCAGAATAGAAAACATTAATAAAGGTAAAGTTGATCAAGTATCGAAGAAATTGTTGTTCGATGAAACTTTTACTCGGGAGCTAAAAGTAAAATATAAAGGAATTAATAAGTTGGAATACCAAACAAGGTAAAATTCACAAAGTATAAAACTATATCCATGGTGGCATTTAATGTTAGGCGAAAGTTAGCAGAAGTTCAGAAGACTCAAATAGAGAGAAAAAATCGACTAATAGAAGATTTTTTGAGGATTATTTAAACAGTCGCATGGCAGCAGGAAAGAATAAGTTTGTGAAAAAAGAAGCAGTAAAGAAACAGAAGCGATACCTCAAGGATACTTTGAAACATATGCACAAGAAGTAGTGCACATAACACGGTACCATAAGCGTACATTTTGCAGATATCGAACTTACTGGGTTGTTTTTCCAAAAGAAGAGCGAGATACATGCCAATGCATGTTACATGCCAATGTTGATCTTCTGATTAAAACACTTCAAAAAGCTTTGATCATAGCAGAGAGATCATCAATGCATGTGTTGACCAGTCTTTGTTGTGACCAATATGATGGCAATTGCCTGGCAAGAACGTGTAATGTTTGTAAAAAAGAAACATAGAACATTATGCAAACATAGAGCAATATGGACCCACACTCTAGTCTCCCACAACTCTCCAGCTGAATATAGCAAAACATCCTTCGCTGTCCAAAGTTCGCTTTTGGTCAGATTCTCTTTCAAGCTAATTTAGGAACCGGAACATCTTTTACATGATTACAAGAAATCGTAAGCATGTCCGAACGATTAGCACTGTGACATGGAATTTCAAAGAAGCCGGTCATGGAGAAGGAGCTCCAGATTATGTAGGGCCAGTTCTTAAAAGAACCGCAGATAACCACGTCAAATTAGGTGGCGATGAGCCGACTCTTTCAAAGATTTTGTAGATCTGATTCGTGAAAAGGTTGAGAGTGTCGACATTATTGTAATTTCAGATGAAGATATAACTTGAAACAAATTTTCTGCACATGTTCCAGACTTCAAGGGCACCACCAAAGTTCACAAAGCTGTCTGATCTTCTGAATTTCCTTACACTGTAGCTCTCAGGTGCCTCAGCTGTTTCAGTTGCTTAAACAGCTAGCTAACTTGTGAACACAAAAAGCATTTAGGGTTGCTTGACATTGGATTTAGGCAGACCACTACCACTAAAAACTTGGATATTGACGTAAATGAACACTACTTATCTACCTCGCCATTTGGTTCGGCTATTAAATGCAACAGTCGAATCAACTCCGAAGTGGATTTGGAAGTAGATTGTTTAGTTTAGAAGATACTGTGATAAACAAATTTAACAATCGAGAGAATGAAATCTAACTACATTATAAATAGATTCAGACACTATTTTTACAAAATCGATGACAACAAGTTGCTCTTAAGTGAATTTGATGGTACTCTATTCTTGAGCGGAACCATTCCTTCACCAGTGCCTGCTACAAAGACCAAAAATACTCTCAAATATTATTTTTGCTTACCAAAGCTATTTAACAAAAGTCATCACAAGCTACACATCATTCACGAAAAACTGATACTCAACAAGACTTACAGTTTCTTAGGTCGACAGAAGTACAGAGAAATGGCATGGATAGAGCTGGCCAAGAACTTGAAGAAAAACAAGAGTGTCAGTCGATATTGGTGGTCGACCGATACTAAAAATATGAATATGAACGCTGTAGACGCACTCGATTAACAGTACAATTTAGATGATTGGGTGCTGGTAAAATACAGTACTAATAAAATGAGATTCCATTTAATTTATTGTGAAGGGAAAATAGTAGATACAGCGTAAATAGTTGTGAATATAAAGTTTTGAGGCAAATTTCTACCTTATTATTTAACTCAACTTAGTATTTTTAATGATTATTTTATAATTTGTTTCAGAATATAATTTCTTTCGTTCTAGAAATGTTCTTGACTTAATAATCTTTTTTTTAAGTGTTTGTAATTAATATTTGATTGTGATGATTAAAAACTTACCAACTGGCTTGTTGAAATGTTCAACGATCGTGTTGTTTTACTGTTTCTTTAGTTTAAGTTAAAATAAGCATTTTATGTTTAACGTTTTATATTCGTTGATTATTTTTTAAAGAGTACCGTTAAAACACTTTTGCTGTTTTTTTTTCTTTTTAAAACATTTTGAGTCTTATAATACGTTTGCATTGAGACGTTTAATATTTATAGTGTATATTTAATTTTATTGGGTTGTCAAATAACTTTAAGCTGAGTTATAATTGATCCTGTGCTCATACTTAAAAAATATAATGTTGATGTTAAAAATAATAAAATAAGATATATGATTTGTATTTATATTTCATTTTTAAACACTAAACGTTCTGATATTTATGTATTAAATATAATTATATTTCATCGCCTTCCAGACGTTATCATCGCATTCCAAGCAAATATCATTTCACTCCAAGTGAAGTTCATTACTCTCCAGGCGATTTTCATTACCATCCATTGGTTCATTACATTCCATCGTGTTATTAAAAAGGTTTTTGACTTATCAAGGTGCCTTTCACAAATTACTATTCCGAATACGCATCTAATTCTATAAATGCAATAAAAAGATCATAAAACCACTATAAATAAAAATATCATAAAAGTTGATAATCTGCACCACCCGTGATAACGACCCTAATACGTTTTGCTTGCTTGTTGCAGTGTCGTGCGTAATCGATTATACAGGTTGTTCGGCAGAACGTGTACCATAGTGTAGGGGTGTATGTAGACTGAATAAAACTATCACAGAACCAACACAGTTTGAAGCACGGATACATGAGTGGCAGCATTATCAATTATTTTTCATACATGGTAATTAAACAACTTTAATCGGTTCAAAATCACTATTTTATTGAACATTTTTGTCATCCCGAAATGTAAACACTTTCAAGTGATCGAGACAATGGCGTGCAGTGACATCGGAATAAATATAATGATAAACATAAGCTTTTCCAACTATTTAAAGTTGTTGTATTACTACGAGTAATAATTGCAAAATGTTTCCATAGATTCTTGTTTCGAGTTTGGGTTTTATTATCTATGCTGATCTTTGATCAAATCTCACGGCGAAATATGATCAAAGATTAATGAGTCAAATGTACGTATTACACTAATAAATATATGGGATCCAATGGATTTGATAGTGAAATAGGGGCCTAAGTAGTAAATCGATAGTGATGCGACATTTTGTAGGTTGCTTACTATTAGCAATTACTAATGTCAATTGTCACTGTCAAAACCTTTGGAAGCAAACTCTCATGATTACTATTACCTATTCTGTGGCTTTGTTTTTGTCCTTATGACATCATTTCCGCCCTTACTTCCGTTTGAGATCACGTGACTTAAAGAAAATTTAAACACATTTTGTTTATTCAAAATAAAGGTAATCCAATGCAGAATAAATAATTTGTTAATTTCATCGAGTTATGTGCTCCAACTACTATCATGTTAACGTTACACTGTATTTTATTTTAGACTGTGTCAACTACCCTATTCTAGGCAGTTATTAGGTTTACTTTATTTTAGAGCATCGCAAGAAAGTATCAGGGAGTCAAGGGAGTTGCAAGTTTATTTCTTAATTTGGTTTTGCCAAGTAAATTTTACGGAGCGTTCTTTTACAATGAGCGTTTAGGTACGGGAGCTAAAAGAACAATGGCAAAACATTAGTTGGCAATTCTTTGAGCGAATTGAAATATCTGAGTAGCTTATGATTTTTGTGTATTTTTTCAATAAACACATTTGTAGGTCTACGAAAAAGATGATTTTAAGAGGAGTTTTCATTATTTCCGATAGTTACATATTTCAACAATGGCTTATACATCTTTTACCTTAGAGCTGTCCTACTGCAAGCAAGCAAGTATCAATTCATATATCGATTTTTATTCAGTTTTTTGTGTTAAGTATGACTAATACTTACTTAAAAATGTGACAAGAATTAATGTTATGTAGACTTGGTTTTTTAGAAAGCTTTCAAGTAGTCTGTATCTTTAGACCATTTGAATTAAATACCAAGAAAGTACCGCTAGTAAATCGATGATTACAATACTCGATAATGATTTACGTGTAGTTATTTACATGTTGTTTATACCAAGTTTAGTGTGAATACCAATTAACAATAACTTCATTTTTAAGGGATGAACGGCGCAGACGTCGCACATTAACGAGACAGATACAGCAGTCCACAGATTAAAACGAACGAGACAAGGTATCATGTACAATGCGATTAAAATAAGAATAGGACGGGCACTCGGCTAACTTCACTCATATTCACTCTAATAAGTACGATCAGCAGAACAAACTTAAAAATAGAGCAATGCCATACATTTATACGTAATTTTAAATGAGTGACCTGAAATTGATAATTTTATTAAATTCATATTTTTAACGCCATCTTGGTTTGATAAAAACGCCGGCATCAGCGTCTTATTTCTCTGACAGTGTACTACTACGCGACACGTTTCCGAGTGTTTATTGATCTTCTCGTTTAATTTTTATTTTTGACTGTTAAATTTGTTCTTGTTGACTGTTTAATATGTTTTTGGTGATTGTTATATTTGTTTTTGTTACCTGTTACAATGATAACGATGAGTCTGATTCAGTGGGCCATCAGGACATGCGGTATCGAAGAGCTAAGCTATTTAAATTAAGATACCTAAGTACAAAATATTGCTAACAAATAAAATCAGTTCGAATTATTTCTGTGTATGCTGTAGGTACCTACAGTCACCTACAACTTCGTTAACCCACCTATGACTACTTGTTTTTTTACACTACTGCCCACATAAACGTGTGTTAAGCTTTCAGGTTTCATGTATGTATGTTTGTGAGTTTCTTTATTTCAACATAACTTCTAAACGGCTTAACCGATTTTAATGTACGAGATATCGTTAGACTAATCTTGATAGCTCAAGTGACACTATGTACAGTCGCCTGCAATAAGAAGTATACACATAGTAATTTTCAAAATAATGTGTTGTCGCTAACTTATTAATTATCGAAGTTAATATTAACATAAGTAAAAGTATTCAAGTTATTATTTGATTTTAAGATAATTCTGTGCACATAGAAAGAAACAGAAGTCTTTGGAACAATTATGAATATTATAATGTGTATACTTCTTATTGCAGGCGACTGTACATAAAAAAATACAAACGATTTGGTGGATTTTAGACGTCATATAGTGAGAAAAACAATTTATTTTTTCTTCCAAAGCCATCGTGTTTGGTATCAAAATGATTGGCTTTAAAAAACGATTCCATACATATATTAACTGGCAGTTTTAATTTCAATGGATCGATAAAACACTTAACGAAAATTAATTATTTGCAGTCGGGTTTTTTATTTTCTTTATTAATTTGTACATGTTTCATAATTTCTTTTTTGCCACCTGTACCAAGTTCTAGTTTTGACGTTACAACATGGCGCTAGGCCGATCCTATTCTTATTTTAATCGCATTGTATATCCGAATTTCGATTATGTGTGACGTGTGTGTACGTGACCTCGATGTTACGATGTTTTGTAAATGCAAGATTTAAGTTTTTTCAAGATAACCACAATGTATTGTAATTTTTGATTGCCTCTACAACCTATGAAGTAGTAGTAAAGTCGCCTAATCTGGTACCAGTTACCACCTTCATGGGTACCAAGGGCCTGTTCCATTAGTCGCTAAGAACGTAAATTTCGATAATTTTGATCACATTCTGCGTCTGTGGTTGTGATCACGTGATCGTTTGTAACTGTCATCCCCGTTCCATTTTTGGATAAGAACGCTAAGAATGCCACTAAAACTTGCAACTTCTGTCACTTTTGACATTAGATGTAGCGTTTAAGGCGAAAATAACGCCAAGACCCATGTGGAAAACTTTTTGGGAGTGTGATCGTTTTTAGCGTTTTTAGCGAATTTCACTCAAATGAAACGCACCCCAATATGACGCAGTGCTGCCAGGATTTTTTTTTAGTTTACCCGTCAATAGCGATAATTCGTCTCGGGAGGGAATGGTGGCAATGCAGGGCTACGTTCAGAGCCTCAGCTCAGAGTGTAGTTGTTTTTCAACTTACTCGTTTGTACGGAACGGCACGATTCACGACATTAATATTATAATATTTATCTTTTTTGAGTTTTTTAGGGGGTACTAGCAAAATACATACACGTTTTATGGTGTTTGAAAAACATAATACCACAATTACCTGCAAAATTCAAATGAGTGCCTACAATTCTACCATCAATATATGTCAAAGTTATGTCAGTTCACCATTTAACAACGTAGGTATTTTGATAGTTAAAAAGTTGCAACTTTATGATGTTCGGAATGATATTGCGATCGAGTCAACAACAGAAGCTTTAAGTTGAAACGACGTTACTGTGAAAAGTTGCACTAGAAGTGCGCACTAAATAAGGTTCTGAACGTGCCTCTACGTTGCCGTATGGTTAAATATCCTAAATTTTTCGTAATTATTATTCACCCTCGCGCTGACATGTACGAATTTTTTTTATGTATAAGGGAATTTTCGTAACATTTCAAAAGTATGTGGATATACATATAATCCACATAGAATATTGCGTTTTTTAACAATACAATTATTCTGTGTGATCAGAAAACATATTGTGGTAGGTACACACCTCACTTACCTGAATTAAGTGGCGTAAAATGCAGTTTCCATCAAGTACATAATATACGTACGTCTGGTTTCCAAAAGCTTGGTTAAACCTGCCAAGATGCCTTACATTATAAACAAGCACAGCAAAATGTTCATCAAATAAGTTTTATTACATAGTAAAACGATAAGAAATTAGCTATTGTCACTACTGTAGGTTTATGGATTTTAAATAGCAGCGTTTTACCTGAAATAAAACGCATATTAAAATACTTACCTAACTGGAAGCTTTTATATTGAGAGAGCATTTCCTTTTCCGTCGTCGTAGTACCAGTTTTCATACTTAAATTCGCCTTAATGCCGGAAAAAGTGGCGCCACCTGGCGGCTGCGCTCCATTTTAGGTTTCGTGTAAAATCGAGCGCCATTTGCAATTATTGGCTCAATATACACCAGGCAGAAATTAAAGTGAAAGCTTCCAGTTAGGTAAGTATTTTAATATGCGTTTTATTTCAGGTAAAACGCTGCTATTAAATAACTTGACCGTAACTGGAAGCTTTTATATTGAGATCTTGTTTGTTTTCGCCTGGTGACGCCACCAACTAGAGTAGGGTTTTAAATTAAATTAACGCCAATGAGAGTATTAATAATAAAATCAATATAAACTGTTATCAAAAATAATATATATAATTGTATTCTTTTCATCAATATAACAAATAAAAATATTCTTATCATATTAAAATCTTTATGTTTCTTTTAATTGTTCATAAAGCTAACATTAATCAACTGGTCTAAATAATCTTGTTACATTCTGTGAATTATTGTTCGTTAATACTGCACGTCTGTAAAATTTATGAAATGTGTGAGCCGATCGCCAATTGCCTCTAGCTAAGATGTCGTCGATTGAAGCGTTTTCCAGCCAACTCTTGGAAGCAACCGCAGAACGAACACTTCCTGGAGAAGCTATAATGCCAGCTTCTTTAAATATGGTTTTTACCCAGCCTGCTATCACTGTGCGCGAGGCGGGCTTCGCAACTCCTCTGACTGTAATAAAAAGATTAAATGAATTTGCATGATTGCGTCTTTCATTCAATAGTGCCACAGTTTTATTTATCCAAAAAACAGGGTTAAGATTTAGATTACTTCTATTTGACAAAAATTCCCATCTGGATTGTCTATAGTTTTCAGAATCTGTTTTTGATCCGAATTCAGGGAGAATTACGATACTATCGTCTGTTTTTGTGAAATGATCAGAATCAACTCTTAATAATGTCAAGTCATGAATGCGTCGTCCGGAGCATAATAACATTAAAATCGCTGTATGACGGGATGTCTGGAATAAATTACTTGAGTCTACTGTATAGCTAGCTAAAAATGAGCTTAATTTATCAACATCCCAAATAGGTGCTTTAGCACTTTTTGGATTTTTTAGGGCGATTGATTTCAAAATGTGCTTTACCAGGACGTGTGAACTTAAATGACTCGATGATTCAGAATTACATAACGTAGAAACCACTGACTTATGTAAGAGTATAGTATTGTATGATAATTTATTAATTAGGTATAAATCTGATAAAAATTTTGCTAACTGAGAACCAGAAGGATTTTTCGGATTTATGTGGTTTTCTTCAGACCATGAAACCCAACGTTTCCAAGCCACCTCGTAAGTTTTTAAGGTAGACTTACGCCAGGAGGTTTTCAGTAACGATAATTGTTCAGTATTCCATGTCTCTATCGCCTCGCCCCACCCCCACATTTCCATACTTCGAGAATTATGTGTTGAACTTTTGGAGGTGTATGACCCGTCGATGTGTCGATAAGATGTTTGTGTAGATTGGTCAAAGTAAGCGGTGCTTCGAGCGCTCGGGCTTTCAGATCTGCCCGCCAGAAAACCTTGTGCCAACGTGGGACTACTACTAGAAAAACTCCTGTTGACTGATTCAGATGAGCCAGAACTTTGGGGATAAGAAATGGCGGAGGAAACAGCCACGCCAGGAGGTAGTTCCATGGAGTACTGAACGCATCGTGAAATAGGGCTTGACTGTCTTTCAAATTCCGGGATACGTAATTGTAAACTACATGAGCCGTCTTCGAAGCGAATAAGTCTATTACTGGAGTTCCCCACTTCGCAAACACCATTTCCGTACAGGCCGGGAGTAGGTGCCACTCCGGAGGCTGACGATGACGCGATAAATGATCGGCTTGATTGTTGTATTTGCCTGGGATATGGTGTATGCTGAAGTGTATTTGGTATTGATCTAGTAATTTTATAATTTGATAGGTTATGTTCATAAGGGATATGGATTTCGTACCTCCTTCTTTCCGTAACTGAGCGACTGTTGTCTTGTTGTCGCATTGTATCAATACTGAGCTGCCTTGCAGTGAGCGAGCCTGACTCTGGAAAACGTGTAGTATGGCTAGCATCTCTTTCAGATTGGAATGTAGGTGTTGTTCTTCCAGGGACCAATTGCCCCAAAAAGCTTGATTGTTCAATTGAGCTCCCCACGCTATATCTGATGCGTCGGTCACTAGGAAGTTGCCTGGCGGAGGATAATGTAAAGGCGTTGATAACTGGCAGTTCTGATTCCACCAGCTCAACTCGTTGCACACACTTTGTGGTAGAGGGTAGGTTTTGGATGACTGTTTTGGTATCGAGTTCAGAAACATTAACATTTGTCGATGATTGAGTCGACCCCTTGGAACAACAAAACTGGCAAAATTTAAGATCCCTATGATTCTTTGCAACTCTTTTACTGTTGCGTTTCCTTGCCCGAGTACTTTTTTTACTTCTTCTTATATTAAGTTTATCTATTCGTTTGGCAGAATTTTTAGATTGACCCAGGGGCTCCAAATTATCCCTAGATAATTTATGCTCTTTTGAGGAACTAGTATGGACTTTTCTAAATTTATTTGCCATCCTAGTCTCTGCATTATTTGTATCGTTAGTTTGACGTGATCGTGAAGCGTGCGTGCATTCTGATGTACCAATAGGTAATCGTCCAAGTAGGCCAATATTCGTACGTGCCACCGATCCCTTAATATTTGAGCTACCCAATTTGTGAGGATCGAAAATGTTTTTGGGGCTGTACTGAGACCAAATGGCAGGCACGTCATTTCTAGTAATTCTTGATTGTAGACAATTCGTAGGAAGCGTCTCTGAGTCTCTGATATTTTCAGATGAAAGTACGCTTGAGATAGATCTATCTTGCACATCCAGTCCTGCGATTGAAGAAAATCTGGTATTCTCTGCATGTTTATCAGATGAAATGGTTTGGCCAGTACATATTTGTTGAGCGCTTTGAGGTTGAATATGGGTCGGTCTGACCCGTCGGACTTGGGCACCAGAAACAGAGGGGAAATGAAGCTCGGAGTGGATGGCGCTGCTTCTAAAATGCCCTGAGATTTCATTTTTTGAACTATTGCCGTCATCTTCTGTGTGACATGAGTTTGAAAGGGGTTTGTCAATACATCTGGATAAACAAGTGGCGGCTTTTGAAAAAAGGGTATGTGATAACCTTGGATCAATTTTAAAATTATCTCTGGTGCTCCCATTTTCTTCCATTGTTGGTGGTAGTGCGCTAACTGACCGGCTCGAAACCGCTTTGAGTCATTGTTTCTTATTGTAACTAAGGCCTCCTCTGGAAGTTCTGCGAAAATTTCCACGACCTCTGTTACTTCCACGATCGGGCCGCGAGCCTCGGTTGTGAAATGACCCTCTCCCATTGTAATTGTTGAAATTTGAAAGATGACATTGGGGAGGGTAGTTTGTGGAGTAACATTCACCCCGCGAGGGTGGGTTATTATTACAAGCATGTAACTGCATGGCGCCTGGGTTGCCCATTTCAAAATTATGGCATTGAGCTCCACGCGATGGAACTATAGGTTTTCGTGCACCTTGCCCCCGCGAGGGGCGGTGATTCGTTTGGTTAGTCTTTGCTTGCGGAGCTCCATAAGTTTTTGGATGCCAAAAAGCCTTGCGGACTCCGCCAGACTTTTCTAGTGCTGATGTAAAAGCATTGGTATCAAAAATATGTGTCGTTGATGGTGGAATTCTATTTAGAGATGCTTTAACTAAAGGGTCACGGACTTGGCTTACAATGCTTTCTCGACGCATCTCAATACTTTCAGCTCTGTGACCACATACTATTTGTAAGAGATCAGAAGAAACTTTGAACAAGTCGCCTTTCAAAAATAGCTCATCGACTTTGACGCTCAGATTGTCGACATTGACATCAGTATTCTTTGCCCAAGAGAGAAGGTCTCGGATACCTTCTTGCAGTGAAACTTTTTGCTTAAGTATACAATATGTTATGGCGGCATATGATTTGTCAGCGTACGCCAGGTGACGTAAGGTGTCATACATTTTTACCTCGTCGTTTGTTTCCAGGTCTATGAAACCTGGGGTATGATTGTACAACTTTTGTGTGTCAGCGTATCTTACGTCAGACCAGGAGGTGCTGCCTAACCTCTGAACATCGGACAACATTTTTAAATAACTGCTAGAGGTCTTAGGGACAGTTGGTTCTTTTAACTTTGTTTCTATTTCGAAAGAAAAGGTAGGATCATCCTGTTCAGGCTCAAGATCGAGTCGTTCGTATAACACATCACTGTCTGGATAAATTGACACATTATCGTGACATGCATTATCATTCACATTGTTTGAAGTAACAATTTTTCTGAGCTCACCCATTTCCTTCAACAACTTATCCATTTTGGGATTGGCACGTTTTGCACGCTTATGTTTGCGCCGACGTGACCGTCGCTTATCGTCCGATGAGGAGGATGAGCTTGAAGCGCTGCTACTGGTGCTGCTAGTAGAGCTGCTTCGTTTCCGCTTGCGCGCCTCTCCACTGGGACCGGCAACGGCCATTGGTTCGTCATTCATTTCTGAAAGTCAAGGTTATGTTAATAGAGTTAACAACCATAGATTTAATTGCCTTGCCTTTATTAGCACAAACTACACGTCGAATGGTTAAAAAACCACGACAATCTAAAAACATTTATCAGTACAAAAGAGTTGTATCGAATCGAACGGCAAAAACCGTTATTAGAAAAAACTTTATACGATTACATCATTCATATAAAGAATGTGGGTACTTACTGTATGAATGCAGAAAAATAAATTAACTGCAAACTATTACTTATTTTAAAAATAACTTCAACACTTTATATAAAATAACACTATGTAGGTACTTAGTAATTTTTGCAACAGACTTCGGGCAGTGCTGTTGAAAACGTGTTGCTTCGACGGAAAATTAAACGCCAATGATTGCAAATGGCGCTCGATTTTACACGAAACCTAAAATGGAGCGCAGCCGCCAGGTGGCGCCACTTTTTCCGGCATCAAGGCGAATTTAAGTATGAAAACTGGTACTACGACGACGGAAAAGGAAATGCTCTCTCAATATAAAAGCTTCCAGTTACGGTCAAGTTATTTAATTACTAGTTATAGTTGGCACCGTAGACTTATGGGGTAGGTATACAGTGGCCTTATTCGGACTCTGAAATCTCTTTATTAGAATTCTAATACTTGTATAAGGATACACATGTTCTTCACTGCAACAATAAGCATCGATAAAGTGTTACCCAAGGATTTGTCTCGGTAACATTACTATTTGATCTATTCGCATAAGAGAGTGTGTTTGAAAATGTGCATGATGCTTCATACAGATGAGACTAATAGAAATAAAGTATACGTAAGACGAAATTATATTTAATTATTCATTGAAAAAGAATGGACACGTGTGTTAGCATTTGTTACGTGTTGATTGATGAAGTAATTTTGAACATTTGAAAGTTTTCTTCGAAATGGAAACTTCATGCAGGTACCTACTGAAATAGAAATTGAGAGATGTGATCGAAGGTCACATCATTCGAAATGCTGAAAGTTAAATAAAAAGGGCTTTCCACACTCCACACCTTCATGACTGGTAGTGCATAGAGGAGTGTTAGTGTTACTAATAATATTGTAAATGCAATTGTCATGATAATTTTAAGAAGCAGGTATATGTGGTTTGACTTTGAAGTACAGAGACCAGCGTAATATTAAGGAACCAATATGTAGTAAAATGAGCTAACGTTTAATCGGAACCGTTCTAGGATCAAGACATGATAAGCCTTAACTGAATAACTCCTTTTTAAACGTGTACACGGGGAAAAACAGTAAGGCATTTTTCTATGAACGTTATCATACGAGTGTCGTAGACGCCTAAATTGAATAAATGATTTTGACGAAGAAGTATGTGATGAGTTTGAAGGAAGTAGAAGACAAAAAACATGATCATAAGTCACGTTGTAATTATGTAACTTTCGATTCGACGCTCCTAGCAACACCTCTCAAATCAAATTGCAAATTCCTTTTCATTCCAAGTTCAATAAACAAATTATTTTTATACGTTGCGTCGGGCGGTGGAGTGTGAAAATGTTTCCGCCGACGCGTATTCGGAGCTGTCTTCCAGTGATCAATCCGTTGTTCAAGCAACGAATACGCCCGCACCGCCCATTCCGACAAACTTCTACTCTTCACAACGGCCAAACAAAGAGTTCTTTAAATAACCAGCTCCAGAAGACGAAATGGATGAGTATCCGTTCGATTTTCACCCGTTGGATGCCTTTGGGCAGTGTTATATACGTAGGATGGTGTTACATTCGCTCGAGCATCGACTATGAAGTTTCTAAAGTGGAAATACGGTTTTATGAAATGTTTCCATTTCGTATCACCAGCCGGCTCTGGGGCCGTCTAGCGGCTTGTGAACTCCCGGTTTCATTGCGCAGTTTTGTGTACGGTACGTACGTGAGGATGTTTAACGTGAATTTAAACGATGCTGCGGTTCCTGATCTAACTTACTACAAAAGTCTGTCTGCTTTCTTTACTCGCCCTTTGCGAGACGGAGCTAGATATATTTCTCAATCTCCTTGTGTATCCCCCTGTGATGGAGTGGTGCTTAATTGTGGACCTGCTGATACAGACAAAATCGAACAAGTTAAAGGAGTAACATACAGCCTTGAGGAATTCCTTGGTGAGAATAAATGGTCAAAGAAAAAAGCTGACAATTACTATGACTCATTGCTTACGAACAAAGATAACATACTGCATCAATGTATAATTTATCTGGCTCCGGGAGATTACCACCGTTTTCATACACCTTGCAATTGGACAGCTTCATTCCGAAGACACTTTTCTGGGAAACTATTATCTGTTAATCCATGGCTCGCACGGTTAATACCAGGTTTATTTGCGATCAATGAACGGGCTGTGTATGTTGGTGAATGGAAGCATGGTTTCTTCAGTATGACAGCTGTTGGAGCTACCAATGTTGGTTCCATTGAGATATTCCAAGATCCAGACCTACGAACAAATACTAAAGGTAAACGAAATCGAATCCATGAGCTTGAATTAGGACAAGTAGATCTGAAGAAAGGTGACCTATTTGGACAGTTTAATATGGGAAGTACGATTATACTGTTGTTTGAAGCACCAAAAGATTTTAAATTTGACATGGCAGCAGGAGACAGGGTGTTAGTTGGCCAGGCGATGTTTGCTGCAGCGAAACAACAGAGTAGATGACATGTTTTTGATGAGATGGCGCAAGTAGCGCAGTTAGCCCTGGTTTTATACATTGTTTGCGTCGTACTGTGAGCTTAAATGCAAGGTTTTTAGAGAATAATCTACAAAGAAACCTCTTGCCATTTTTGCATGGATTTTATGAGGATCTATATTGTATTTTAGGCTAGCTTATACCTCCCACCACATTTTTGTGTGATTGGTTATCTTATGTAACAAAAGGTGAATGACCCTTTATCATTACTAAGTGTGTCATTGTTATCTATATTATCACTGGTCTTAATGTATATATCTTTTGGGACTTGCTGTTAAAAGATTTGCTTTACTTTAATCTGACTATTGATTTAAAGTCTAATACTTCAATTGAGAAACTTGAAAATTAATTTTCAATTAAGACACTGTCGTGGCATGCTTATTACTTAGGACAAACACTGTACCTACCAGTGATTTTATTTTATATGATAGAGAAAAAAAACAGATTTTTGATGCCGTAAGGCAGAATTCATTCTGGGCAGTTGATTTGAGAAGTCGGAGCTTATATATGCCTAGAATCAAGGCATTTTCTACCGCAATAGCTTTTAAGTGAATAACTTATTATGTTTCTATTTAATTTTAATATCAATGAAATCTGTTTTCTAATTTGTTCTATGATTGATATAGTCGGTGTAATATAGCTGACCAAGAGTTTAATAATTATTTTTCCCACCACCTATAAAGTTAATGTCACAATAAAATGTTATAGGCATGGTATATATGACAACGTGCATAGCATGCATCCTCCCAAAAACAAAGATATTATATGTATATATGACTTGATAACCAAAAGGTGCCTGTCCATCAAAGCTGTATAAAAATGCAGAGCAGAGAAAACTCTCTGTGTTACTTCTGTTCCATATTCTTAGGCTGAACAAATTTAGATATCTTATTGGTGTTTTTTTTTTGCTTCCTCGCACTGCTCTAGTTTAATTTGTACATGTTATGTACATATATATATTATTATACTGTACTGTATCAATTGGATTGACCTCCACTGAACACAGCCTCCCCCATTAAGGGGGTAATTGCCATATTCCCCTCGCTTGGCAGGCGTCTTCAAGATAACAGTGTAAGATGGGAGTTTAACAGAAAACGCTTCTGCCCTTCTTCCAGTATTTTACCCTTTGTTGCCTCTTACAACATCCACGGGTGGAGATGGGAGGTGACATTCTAGCCCGGCACCCCACAGGCTTATTATTGATGCTTGATGTATAAGTATTTTGAAGGTATTACATAAATTATCATACAACTTTTAAATTATTGAATCTTGTATAACCTGATTTAATAAAGCAACGAATTGAAGATGATACTGCATCCCTCTTGCACAATACAGACGGTCCATAGTAGTGTAGCGATTAGTTTCTTTATCAAACTGGGTTATATATTTCAGTATCAACCACATATTAGTGATAAAATGTAACAATTATGCAGCTGCACTATTCAAAGTTGATATGTATGTAGTGAGCAATAATTTGTTTCGAGGTTGCATATTTCATATTGCTGAATAAGTCCTTGCCACCACTGCCAACATCTGGCTGGAAATGTATACTTCTTTTGTTTTAAAAAAGTAACTAACCTTGGTAACCGTAAAGGAAGCACCCTCATCAGAGTTGATAACTTTATTCTTGATTTTTAGATCTTTTGGAATGATTTCTTTTATGGTGACATAGATTCGTCTTGTATGTAGTAAAGGTGTTTTTAACTAATAATAACAAATATATTAAAAGTATTTTAAGAAAACATTTCATTAATTATTTATTAAAACACTTAAAAAAACCTTTATAAAAATGATATACATCTAGTGACAATTCCGCCTAATTTCCTGTTAAGCCGGCGTGACGTCACATACGCCCCGTAGCCAAACCTGAAGAGTATTCGACGCGTTTCGCTTCTAAACGAAGCATCCTCAGGAGGTCTTGACTGTACGAGCGCACGATCGAGACTCAAACTCGAGTGCGCACCCACAGAATGGCTTAGGCGGAATTGTCACTAGATATATTATATCACTAGCTGTACCTGCGACTTCGTTCGCGATTGCCGTACCTGCAAACGAATTATTCACATTTGAGCACTGTTTATCTCATATTAAGCAACGCTGTGGTCTGTGGTGAAGCACTCTTAGTAAAGCATAGCTCAGAAAGGAGCTTTTTACTTTGGGTTTGAAAACTCCCAGCTTATTTTTCCAGAAGACAGTAGTTAAGTAACTCAGAGTGTTCCTTCGCGGTTTGCACAATAAATGTTGAAGCAAAGTAGGTACTGTGTGCGTTTCTTTGGAATTTCGATTATAAAACGGTATCTTTTTGCCGAGCTTCTCCATGTTTGGCGGTAGAAAAAAAAATTAGATTGTACACTTTCACTGCGCAGGCTCTAATATGTATCCGGCAAAAGATAGATAGTTAAAAAATATTATTGTGGCGAATGTTCCAGATTTTAGAGTTAAAGCACTTCTTAGCAAGCTGGCAAATCTAAATAAGGATGCCGAGATGCCCGTGGGGTGCCGAGCTGCCCATGGGGTGCTGGGCTGCCCGTGGGGTGTCAGGCTGCCCGTGGGGTGTCGGAATGCCCATGGGATGCCGGAATGGCCGTGGGGTGCCAGGCTGCCCTTGGGGTGCCGGGTGGCCCCGGAGGTGCGGAGCTGCCCGTGGGGTTCCGAGCTCACTCGTCACTATTCTAACAAAAAAATAATAATTGAAATCGGACTCCGCGTTCATAAATTACAACTAAGTAACATTTTGACTTTCAACCCCTTTTCCGAGAGAACCGTGTTGAATTTCGGGATAAAAAGTATACAATAACGTTCTTCGTGGTATGAACTCAAATCGTGTTAAGTTTCATTGAATTCCATTCAGTAGCCCATGGGGTGCTGGGCTGCCCGTGGGGTGCCAGGCTGCCCATGGGGTTCCGAGCTCACTCATCACTATTCTAACAAAAAAGAATAATTGAAATCGGACTACGCGTTAATAAATTACAACTAAGTGTACATTTTGACTTTCATCCCCTTTCCCGAGGGAACCGTGCTGAATTTCGGGATAAAAAGTATACAAATACAAATAACAAATAAATTTATTTCATCCTTATTGTGATACATTTATGATGAATCTCTGACTCTTAAACTAGGCTGGTGGCCTGTATTTCAAGAGCCAGGTCCTTCCTGGCTTTAGTGGATCTGTGACACATCTATATATACATTTTTATAGTTTTTCTTATATACTATTTAGTAACAATTCAAAATTGAAGCAATACATTAAACAGATACATATAGGAAAAATATTTATTCAAAAATTTTGTTACAATAACCTTCTTCGTAGTATGAACTCAAATCGTGTTAAGTTTCATTGAATTCCATTCAGTAGTTTTGGAGTGATGTGCGGCCGGGATACAGACAGACAGACAGACAGACAGACAGACAGAAAGACAGACAGACAGACAGACAAAAATAAAAAAAAATACAGTTTTGGCATCAGTATCAGCTACAGAGTGCTCTCAAATTTTTTTTGCATAATATCTTTAATGTACAGAATTGGACCTGTTACAGTTTTATTATAAGTATAGATTTAAATAAAGTTTTTTTAAGTGTTTTATTAAATAATGAATTAAATGTTTTCTTAAAATACTCTTATATTATTTGTTATTATTAAAAATGGATTTCCGCAAAGTAACGCCTGAATCTATTCATTATCTTGTGTTTTTAACTCTTTACTGGATTATCATATCAAAAATGAATTATCACATTAATGAATAGATTCAGGCGTTACTTTGCGGAAATCCATTTTTAATAATAACAAATAATGATCATTGGTGTTCAATAACTATTCAAGAGCAATATTATTATTAACCCGCAAATACCATGATCATGTAAAATGGCTATGAAACAGCTATGATATTGAAAAAAGCAATGAATATAATCAGGTGTTACTTTGCTGAAATCCATATTTAATAATAACAAATATTGTAAAAGTATTTTAAGAAAACATCAAATTAATACTTTAATTAAACACTTAAAAAATCTGTATAATATATATCTAGTGACAATTCCGCCTAATTTTCCTGTTAAGCCGACGTGACGTCACAAACGCCACGCAGCCAAACCGGAAGAGTATTCGACGCGTTCGCTTCTAAACGAAGCATCCTCAGGAGGTCTTGACTCTACGAGCGCACGATTGAGACTCAGTCTCGATCGAATACTCTTCCGGTTCGGCTGCGTGGAGTTTGTGACGTAATGTCGGCTTAACAGGAAAATTAGGCGGAATTGTCACTAGATATATATTATAAAAAGTTTGAAGTGTTTTATTAAAGTATTAATTTGGTGTTTTCTTAGAGTACTATTAAAATATTTGTTATTATTCTAAAAAAGTGTTTGAATTATATTTCCCGCCATTGATATGAGTTTCCCCCAAATATTCTTGTAATGCTGCGAATTACAAGATAACCTATGTAATACTTATATGTAACAGACACTAAGCCTAAAGATAAATAAAACCTGCTACAAATAAAACTATTTTCTCTTAACTAAATAGGTGTCTATTATATTTTAAAGTTTTATGTATATGCTAAGTATTTGTTATAGGCTACTTACAGTCCCACCAACTTATCTGTTCAGGCGGCCAAAAAAAGAACTACAACATTCCTTCAAATTGTGGCAGTTTGTAGTTGATTTCCTTGACCAGCAGCGCCCTCGCGAACTGCACAGTTAAGTTGGTGGTACTATACAACGATAGTAAAACCAGATGATATATGATTTAAAATTATTGAGAACATTTCATAATGTACAGTTCCACCAACTTATCTGTTCAGGCGGCAAAAAAAAGAACTACAACATTCCTTCAAATTGTGACAGTTTGTAGTTGATTTCCTTGACCAGTAGCGCCCTCGACAACTGCACAGTTAAGTTGGTGGTACTATAGGTATGACTCGGTTTAAAAAAGAAACGAATCCAAAATGGCGCCAAAAACATCTTGCACACTATTGTTGTCAGTAGTAGGTATATGTATATAACATACTCAAATTACCATACTATTGAAAAGTAATTAGACATACATCACAGAATGGATACTTCTAAGTAGGCTTACCAAATTATGGATAGCAAACCGGGACGCAGAAATACCAAATGAAAAGATGCAGAATAGTTTTGCAGGTTTTGCTTTTCGCATGATTTTTTAAATTATTTATTCGTTAATCAAAACTACGAACCATAAACCAAACCAAAAAAAATATATACTACATGTTTATGTTATTTCAAAGAAAAACAGTAAAAGTACAACATATTGTACCTATACTTAAGAAACATATTAATAAGTAAATGGCAATTGGCCAGTTTTATTATTCGCGCACGTTTACTTTATATTTTTCACTAGAGTGCACTTTGTTAAGAATTTTTTATCGTGCTTAATTTTGTCATAAAACGTGCGGCACGCTCGCTTCTAGTTTGACCGGGACGCTAATGCAAACCGGTCGGAACACCGGGACAGCGGGTTCAAACCGGTCGGAACACCGGGACAGGGGGTTCAAACCGGAACGTATGGTAAGCCTACTTCTAAGTGACTTATGTACTAACTTTAACATTTCAAAAAAACAGAAGAATATTTTCGTATCGTTACTGGATCCGCGCGTGTAAAATTAGTATTACCCACCTTTGTGCTTCGTTTTGTATGCGCAGTGTGCTTGCTTATATTATTATAGTGTTTTTTAAATAATAATTCATTGTAAAGTATGCTTGACAGTCTAGGCCAGAAGGAAACTATTATATTAGATTTTTTCACGTATATCTACGGATTTACCGTAAGCGAGAAAGTCGTTCATAAGACTAGTTTGCCAGTAGTTTAGTGCGTGCCGTTATGGCTCCACGTATCCGACCTTTTTTCTATTGGGGTATTCTACACAGAGACGCAAACAGCGTTCTAGGTTTTTGGGTTTATTTTTCATCCTTTAATGACAAAAAGTCTCTTATCGAAAAGGGGAAATGATTTGAATTATATCTCGAAAGTGGTTTTTCATTCTTTCGGATTTCCTACAGCATGAACATATTGTTTGTGCAACACATAAGCGCCAATGCGTGTCGTATTCGATAAAATCGTTCTGAGACGCGGCATTATCTGTTTGAAGTTCGGACGGTATACTACCGTATATCCCGCGGTCTCACGTGTGAACAAATTTTTTTTATATGTATATTGTTGTTACTGCGCTATAAAGTCACATACGTAGTGTACAGAAAAAAAAACTGTCCGAGCGTAGCCTATTTTATTGCAAACCGTTCGTCTCTGTAATTTTTCTTCCACTGAATTCTTGCATCTTGCAACAGCTGTGCGAGTGAAAGCGCAATTAAGTTTATACGCAAAAGGCAGGCTGGGGTCGATGACCGATTTTCTTTCTGCACCGCACCGTGCTATGTTAAACCAATAGAAAAATAAGATTAATATATTTATTTTTAAATATATGAAATCGTCACGAAAAAGTTTGCTATGAGCTAAACTTATTTACTATGACTACAAATGTGTTATAAAATAATTGCAATTTACAATGTTTAAGTGTGTGTAAGTATTAGTTTATGTATTAAATAAAAAATGTTCAAAACATAATAATAGTTTTTCTTTTGTTAAATGTCATATTTAATTTTAAATCCAGATCATATTTTTAATTTAAACAGGTACCTACCCGTTCCCAATAAAATTTAAATCTATACTAATATTGTAAAGAGGAAAGAATTGTATTATTGTATGTAACGAATAAACTTAAAAAATACTGGACTGATTTCAAATATTCTTTCAGTATTAGAATCCTACAGTATCCCTGATGAACATAGGTTATAGAATATTTTCAAAAACTTAGGGATCCGTATGAAAATACTATAATGTAACTCAACTTGTGAAATAAATAACAAAAAAGGTGTTATATATATAATATATGTATTTATGCCTGATAGGTTAGCCTTTGACCACTCACCTTTGACACCTGATGGTAAGTGATGATGTGGTCGAAGATGTTGTTCAGGCTAACCTAGAAGAGCCAGTAGGCTCTCAAGGACAGCTGCCGGAACACACCGTTAGGTGCTTGGCGACAGATTTTCTACTTGGGGCTAGCCAGGCGGGCATTCGCAAAATGCCCTACCACCATGCCAATATCATATTGCATACGCTGCGGAATTTGATGACAATAGAGCAAAGTGATGTACTACAATTTTATAGAGGACATCATTATCTACAGAAAAGTCCGCAATATCATATGTCTAACTATAACAGTACTCGTGCGAAGCCGGGGCGGGCCGCTAGTATACTATAAACTTACTATTAGGTTCTGATTAGTATAAAATAACATGTTGAATTCGATACCATTCTGATTCAAAACACTGAGCTCACATTTTCATGGCCCGAATTCAACAAGTTCTTTTGAGATTATAAGAAATTGGAAGGTTTTTGAAGCAGAGCGGCGCGAAATCGGAGAAGGTGGGTTTGATTTTCGTCCAGAACAAAAAAAAATAGCTCCGTGCTGCAATAATTTGTAAATGAGAATATTTGTCGCCAAGAATCTAACAGTGCGTTCCGACAGCAGTCAGGATACCCTTGAGAGTCAGTAAAATTACGGGCACATAATATGAGACTCAACAACTGTATGTCTCGGGGGGACGGGCGCAGTAAAGTTCGTTACTTGTGACGAAATGTAACTTCTACAAGCAGAGATTACCGCTTAACTTCAGGTTGGCCTCGTGCTTTTATCGTCACAATAGAAAAAAACCTTAAAAAAAGGAGGTTATCAAATCGACTGTATGTTTCTTTTTATTATACCTGCGAGTACTTAGCCAATTATAAACTCATTTTGATGATTTCTTTGTTGGATAGAGTATACCTCCGGTAGCCCATATAATTTCATCAAAATGAGATGAGTAGTTCTTAAGTTATCGTCAATTAACTGAAAAATGTGCCTACCTGCATGATTTAATGGTCTAGCAGAGATACTCGGTGCCGAATAGCATGGCAATAGAGGTCATTCGCTGGCCTTCACCACGATTTCACAAAATACATTGCGTCTATCGCTTATTCTATCGTTTACCATACAAACTATTGCTAAACTGGTATCGCTAGAATTTCGTGGTACAGGGCCTACAAGGACGCAACGGTACAAATAAACAAACTCTAAAATATACGAAATATATTGCTATTTGGCCCTCATTCTCATAATATTACATTCGCAAAATATTATATTCGCAAAACATTACATTCGCTAAATATTAGATTCTCAAAATACTAGATGTACAATCGAGCACAATAAAAAATAAATTGAAGTTGTTTCGTTGGTTTATATACCCAGATAAATTGAGTGAAAATATTTATAATAATATGTTCCAAGTAGACTTAAGAGTTCGTCTGCAATAGGGTTCTGCCCTAGGCGCCTGCTCTAGAGGAGAGTACCATGCAGGTTTGAGTGGACCTGTCCAGACAAAGCTACGCATATATCACCCAGGGGCACAGAGGCGACTTTTTAAATTGCTTAGTGGACTTTGTTTACAGCATACAAGACGCTACAAACTAACCAAATTAAACCTGAAGTACCAGGAGATAAGAAACGTAGAGAAGGTTGCCATACTTCTTTAGACAAATAATACACCTGCATTGTTTGTGCGTAGTAGTATGGTATTGCGGGTTGTTTATCTAGATCTATCTATGCGCTATGCACTGAGGTCTTATATATGTTATTTCCGAATCTATGGTTACGCTAATACCTTCTTTATGATTCTTATCTCCTGGTACTCTAAGGTTTGATTTGGTTAGTTTGTAGCGTGTTATGACGGTTTACACAGACACCACATTTACTCTAACCCTTCCGTGACCTTGACCGTGATTGTTCAAAATATAATCATTTGAGAATGTAATATTTTGCGAATATAATGTTTTGCGAATGTAATATTTTGAGAACAAAGGCTATTTGGCACCGAGTATAGCTGAAGTCAACCCTAATAGGTTGTTAGCATTTTACCAATAACCCTGTATATTATAGGTAGTACAGAATCCATTCGGAACCCAGATCAAATCATGAATGCTCTATCTGACGGGATGATGACTGATCGATATGTCTCATGTTTGATTCTTCTTCTTCTTAGTCGCTACACTCTTGACAGAGTGGTCGTGGTCGTCACATCAGGAGTGGTAACACGCCTCACAATCCGTCGCCATTCCTCTCGCACCGCTGTCTTCCTGGTACACTCGTGGACGTGGACGGACATGTTTCAAAGTCAAAGTCAAAATCATTTATTCAATTTAGGCGTCTACGACGCTCTTATGAAGGTCAATTACAAATTTTAGTATTGAAATATTCTATATTGTACTGCCACGTTCAGCAAATAAATTGTGTAGAGCCACTGCGAGAAGAACGGGCAAGAAACTCGGGGCCATTATTTTAAACATCTTTTAACAATGTGTTACATACTTACTATTTAATAGAGTTATTACAATATTTGCTTAAACTATGTAGGTGACAGGCAATAGCTTGACGGAGGCGGAATTGTCCAGGCATTTTTGTCGTTTATGTAATCAGAAACTGTGTAGTAGGATTTCTTAATCAATATGTTTTTCACATGCAACTTGATTCTCCCTTCTGTTTGATGCAGCTTATTCAAAATTGAATGAGTTGACCTACAGTGATTGAAAAGACCATTTAAGTTTTGCTTCCAGATGTGAAACTGGGATTTCATCTTATGCCAACACAAAAAACGAATACAAGTTTTTTATGCCTTATAGGTTAGCGTTGGACCACTCTCTCACCTGATGATAAGTGATGATGTGGTCGAAGAACTCACGAACTGCTGCCAGAACACACTAGTGCTTGGCGGCAGATTTTCTACTTGAGAGTAGTAGCTAGCCAGGCAGGCATTCGCAAAATTTCCTTACCACCATGCTATAACGACTGCCAGTCTAAGACGACAACCGGGACCGACAGCTTAACGTGCCCTCCGAAGCACGTGCACGCTCAGTTGTAATTCCACTAGCGGTCACCCATCCAAGTTATGAACGCGGTGGACGTTGCTTAACTTAGCTGATGATGTAAGAACGGCTTAGCAAATTTCGCTACGAGCACTTCAGATGACTGGGTGCTGATCCAGACCTTCGTATTAAATTGTAAAGCATTAAACCCAATCTTAATATCTATTATTATAATTAATAATGGGTGGGGTAATGGGCAATGCTGCCATCATGCTGGGCACGCTGCCAACTGGTAGTGGGCTGGGGCATTTGGACTGCCTATGAGTCTGCATTGACTTATAGGCATCTAAATGCTTTTATTGTAGTAGCTGTAGTGTTGTATATAGTTCGTAGTATTGTGTTAAGAGGCCTTTTACATTATGCAGCCCTCTCACTCGCACTTTTAAAGATAATTTCAAATAGCAACAATATGGTTTATATTTTTTAAAATGTGGTCAATCATTATTTCGCTGCATGCAACTAAGTATAGATGCTCTCAACATATTTTCATTTTGATATCTATAATGGGGGATCCAAAACGCGTAATTTAGTTATTTTAAATTTTGGTCCTCTAATTCTAATTGGACTCAACATGTAACAAAGTAAAAATATATTGAGAACATCTATAGTTGCATGCAGCGAAATAATGATTGACCACATTTAAAAAATATAAACCATATTGTTGCTATTTGAAATTATCTTTAAAAGTGCGAGTGAGAGGGCTGCAAAATGTTAAAGGCCTCTTAATTAATAATTATATTAAAAAAAATTCAATCGTCACATCAAATAATATGTGCAATTAAAGTATTATAATTTTAAATGTCTTCGCTTATCAAGTTCACTACGCAAATAATAAGTAACGATTTAAGAGTAAGATCTAGAGAGATAAGTCTATGAAACGGTGATAGCCGAGTGGTTATAGCTACGGACTGCGGTGCCGCAGGTCCATGGTTCGACCCCCGTCGCCGGCTTGAGCTTCAACGCATCGTGGAAGGGCATTTTGCGAATACCCGCCGGGATAGCTACATGCTAGCTACCACCCTCAAGTAGAAAATCTGTCGCCAAGCACCGAACAGTGTGTTCCGGCAGCAGTCATTGAGAGTCAGTAAAATTATAGGCACTTGATGAGACCTAACAACTGTACGTCTCAGGGTGACGGGCGCAGTGCATTTCGTCGTTCTTGTGGTGAAATACATCTGTTATTGGCAGAGGATACCAGTTAACATCAGGTGGAGGTCGTGCTTGATCCGTCACAGATACATAAAAAAAAAAATATACTGCAAAATTTAATTCCTCCCATTAAATAATATGTGCAATTTAATGCAATTTTAATAATAATATTTATTTTCCTAAATAAATAATAATATTAATTTTAAATCTGTCTTCTTTTTTTTCAAGTTTACTACCTATTCAAATATAAGCAAGGAGTTAAGAGTCTTTGAAGAACAATTTTTTTTTTTTTTAAAAAGTAAGGGTCCGCCAAAAATAGGCGAATAATTAAAGGTTCTATACTTAAAAAAGAAGGGAACCGCTGATATAGGGAGGTCCTGATTCTAGGAATTATCTTAATATCGTTATTATTAGTGTAGGTATCTATAGGGTTATCTGTTCAGTGCCTACAAGTGTTTTTGTTTAATTATGCTCAGAAAAAAATATTTTGGTTAAAACGTTTTGATTATAAGGCTGTGTTTTATGTAAATTTGCATAGTTTGTTCAGCTTGAGTGCTCTAATTGGTTTCAATTATTAGTATTCCCCCTTCATTCAAAGATTGGCTGGAAGAGGTTGCTGTTAGTGATAGAGTCCATTATGACACTTGATTGTAAGGCTTCATATTCAAAATATAGTAATTTAACTTTGTGTTCAATTCGAAATATATCCAGCTATTGATAGCTGACACAAAGACATCTAAGCTTATTTAGCAACAAAATTTACATACATACATAAAATCACGCCTCCTTCTCGTAGGGGTAGGCATAGACCACATATTTCCACTTGCTACGATCCTTAAAAATCACTTTCGCTTCATCTACACTCATCAATCCTTTCATACATAAGCGTCGGTTTAGGGTACTCTTGACTTGGCCTTTTTTCAGAACTTCTTCAATCTGATTTTGGAACGTTCGCCAAGGTCTTCCCCTTCCAACACTTCCGTTCACTTGTCCCATGTATACCTGTTTAGTCATTCTCATTTCATTCATTCTCTCCACATGTCCAAACTATCTTAACATACCTTTCTCGATTTTTGTCACTACATCCTCATTCACACCACATCGCTCCCTTATCACAACATTCCTTATCCTGTCACTCCGTTTCACTCCAATCATGCTCCTCAATGCTCTCATCTCCGCTGCATTTATTCTACTTTCATGCTTTATCTGCCATACCCAACTTTCACTACCATACATTAGTGTCGGAACCAGCAAAATTTTATTGCGATTATATATATATTTTATGCTAGATTGTTTAGCCTTTGACCACTATCCCACCTGATGGTAAGTGATGATGTGGTCGAAGATGTTGTACAGGCTAACCTAGAAGTACTGGCTCTCAAGGACAGCTGCCGGAACAAACCGTTAGGTGTTTGGCGACAGATTTTCTACTTGAGGGTGGTAGCTAGCCAGGCGGGAATTCGCAAATTGCCCTACCACCATGCTGTAACGACTGTCATCCTAAGATAACAACCGGGACCGACGGCTTAACGTGCCCTCCGAAGCACGGAAGCCCTCAGTAGTAATGTCACTAGCGGTCACCCATCCAACTCATGACCGCGGGCGACGTTGCTTAAGGGTGAACTGGCCGGACGGTTCTCCATACAAACGCCGTTGGGTGATCACTCCCTTATTTGAGGATTTAGTTCCAAAATAAAGCATAACACCGATTGATCTGGTCATTATCTAGGCTTGTATGATGCCAAAAATTTAAAAAGATAATTAAGTTGAACTTATTAGCCTCGAAAACTTTATATGAAAATGTTTCGAGGCTCATAATTCTCAGGTTAATTATTTTATTAAAATTTCGGCATCATACAAGCCTAGATAATGACGAGATCAATCGGTATTATGCTTTATTTTGGACCTAAATTCTCAAATAAGGGGGTGATCACCCAACGGCGTTTGTATGGAAAACCGTCCGGCCAGTTCACCCTTAACTTTGCTGATCGGTTATGAACAGCTAAGTAAACTTCGCTACGAGCACTTCAAAATATACTCTAGAAATGGACATATTCAATTCAGCAGTTTCAATTCAATTGAGGAAACTGGAAACAAACATACTCACTAGAATATGTAATAGTAGCGCGATCGTACGAGTAACGATCATACGATGTTTTGGGACTATCAGTATTCTTCGTAGAGCTAATTCCAAAGGTCAACGAACACTACCAACGAAGATTGCTAAAATAGAAGGCCACTTGTTTGATACATTGATCATAAATGTTTTTTTTTTATACAGAACTGGGAAGCTCTTGACCACTATCTCACCTGATGGTAAGTGATGGTGCGATCGATGATGGAGCGCTTACCCAGAAGGTATCTATTCACTCGCTTCTTGAAGACCCCCATATTGTACTTAACCGGAAACACAGACTCAGGCAGGGTGTTCCATTCCCTGGCGGTTCGTATGATGAACGAGGACGCAAATCGTTTCGTTCGGGTAAATGGAACATCAACCATATAGCGGTGGCGCTTCTGGGTGTCCCTGGATGTCCGGTTATAGAATGGGGATGGCGGAATCAAGTCATGCAGTTCCGTAGCACACTCCCCGAAATGCATCCGATAGAAAACCGATAAATAGGCGACTTTGCGGCGATGCTCGAATAAATGATAGATTAGAGTTGAGAGAGATTAAAGTAGTATTACCTAATATATTTTTATCACATCTATTCGAAAGGAGCTAGTTTATTAACAACGCCTAAAATAGCTTTTTCAACACACTCGGATTTTAGTGTCATAATATAGTAATAATAACAAATATTTTTAAATATTTTAAGAAAACATCAAATTTAATAAAACACTTAAAAAATATGAAAATATATCAAGTGACAATTCCGCCTAATTTTCCTGTTAAGCCGACGTGACGTCACAAACGCAACGCAGCCGAACCGGAAGAGTCTTCGACGCGTTTCGCTTCTACACGAAGCATCCTCAGGAGGTCCTGACTCTACAAGCGATCTTCTACGATCGAGAAACGATCGTGCGCTTTGTGACGTCACGTCGGCTTAACAGGAAAATTAGGCGGAATTGTCACTAGATATATTTTTATATTTTTTAAGTGTTTTATTAAAATATTAATTTGATGTTTTCTTAAAATATTAAAAAATATTTGTTATTATTAAATGTGGATTTCCGCCAAGTAACGCGTTAATCTATTCATTATCATAATATAGTCTATTACGCACTCGTGCTTTTTTTTACTTTGCCGCACTAGTGTTATATATAGAAAAAAAACAATGTTTCCACACTTCTCACCAAGGAGATTGTAGTTTGTTTTGTTCGTTTTTCATATAAATACATTTTTGCATGGTGGTAGGGCATTTTGCGAATGCCCGCCTGGCTAGCTACCACCCTCAAGTAGAAGTCGCCAAGCACCTAACGGTGTGTGCCGGCAGCTGTCCTTGAGAGCCAGTACTTCTAGGTTAGCCTGAACAACATCTTCGACCACATCATCACTTACCATCAGGTGAGATAGTGGTCAAAGGCTAACCTACCAGCCATAAAAAAAAAAAACAATCCAAAGTTTTTTACCTACTGCAGTAGAACTTTAGAAGATTTAATTATAAACCTTCTTAATCAGATTATTATTGCTATCAAAGAGAACAAGAAAATATTTTCGTATCGAAATTTTCGTATTCGTTTCTCGCAAGTGTGTTGAAAAACGTCGTATGAAACTCGTGCGCATTGTCTCTACTCCATTTAGGCCTTCGATCTTCGATGTCAGGCCTAAAAGCCGTCTCGATTGCAATAAACAACTTCGCGCACTTGTTGCATAGTGTACTATGTATTAATCCCTGAGTGACTAAAAGTGATTTGAATTGAGAATGTGGATATTTTTAGTAAAAGTTCCAATAAAAGAGATCAATCACAAACATTGTATGAACAAGTTACATGCTGTTTTTTATTACTTACATAGACTTATATATATTTTTACATACTAATAAAGTAGTGGCTCTCCGAGCTGTAGACCTCGCGAGTCTGCCCTTGCATAGCTTACAATTGAATAAAGGTTCACTGGGCATGCTAATAGGAGAATGGGTCAAGAAATCCAAAAATCTAGATATGTAATGTAAATAATAGATTATTTTCTTGGACTTATGTCCAACAAAATCAATGACTCCCGGGCCCCAGCGAATGCTAGTTGTATCGGAAATAGGTAGGTAAGTAGTAAATATAACATAATTTTACATACTTGGTAATGTATTTATCTCGAATTAATATACAACAAAATCATAGAAAATAAATAATTGAGTATTCGAGAGAGAGGGAGCATATCTCTTTTAGGCAACTGACGTGCGTATCAAGACATTGCCATTAAATGAAGCGCAGGCGTCCATACTTTCAACACCTTATAATGTATATCAAGGACATTTTGAAAAATTTGCATAAACTATATCGACAAAAAAAATTATAGACTTATCAAACCTGCTCACAAAATTTCGTGAGAATCGGTTGAGAAATGCGACCTGTAGAGCAGAACAACCGGATATACGAAAGCATTTTTGTCTAAGTTGAAGCAGAGATGCTTCGCTCCAACTAAGTTCTCACTCGGTCAGTAATAAAGTATTTCAAAAACTACATCCTGAGACGACGTTTTATGAGACTCTTTCTAATTCTCTAGCTGTAAATAAATCGACAACTGTAACGGATGGTAGTGGTAAAATTGTTACGATGCTCTCCATAACTGTTCTAATATAAACATTAGGCTATAACTATTTCTATGCTATGTCTTTTGTATCCTAATTATATCTAAATAAATAAACGTTCATTCATATTCATAAGTTGCACTTACTTATTTTTTGGTTGTAACACGCAGGGCTTGGAAACGTTATTTAAAATACCGTTTTTGAAATGTTTCGAACAGTTCAAGAACACATTTTTGGAACATTTTGTTCAGAACGCAAAACGAAACGAGAACGTTTTCAAAAACCGGTTTAATTCGCTGAACGGGAACTGCACTTGGCGTGCGCGACATGTATGAACTTGTTAGTTACTTAAGGGGCGTTCGTTTTGGCTCGATTGCGTTTGTAGCAGTTTCAAAAGTGGCATTTGTGTTTTAGCGTTCGGATAGAAGCTTTTGCTATTTTTGACCATCAATTACTGCATGCTATCCGAACGGCTTAAAACATACTTTGACAACCGACAATATTTTAACAATTTTGAAACATGGAATCAATCTCTAAAATTAACAAAACAAGTAGGTACCTACTAAATAATATGGTATTTGTATTATATATTTAAATATAATATAAATACTATATAAAAAACTTGTGAAACTCTTCAATCGCGCCAAATACAACTGTCAAAACAGCAGTTGTCAAAAAACGATCACAACGATCCCACGGTAAGACATGGGTCAAAAATATCACTTTTCTCTGTCATTTGTAGCGTTTTCAAAGCTATCCGAACGGTGAGCGAAAACGATATTTTTGATCACGAAGTCCCAAAACGAACGACCCGTGTGATCATTTTTAGCGTTTGTGAGTGTTATTTTTGGCACCGATAGGCTATCCGAACGCCCTATATGTGTATGTTCCGTATGTGTACAATCTCTATTTCATTGCATCTTTCATTCCGATGCGCTAGCATTGATTGGCCGTTGTTCCAAGTTGCGAGTTTGATTGACTGAAAGGGGCGTTCGTTTTGGCTCGATTGCGTTTGTAGCAGTTTCAAAAGTGGCATTTGTGTTTTAGCGTTCGGATAGAAGCTTTTGCTATTTTTGACCACCAATTACTGCATGCTATCCGAACGGCTTAAAACATACTTTGACAACCGCCAATATTTTAACAATTTTGCACAGTACGAAACATGGAATCAATCTCTAAAATTAACAAAAAGTAGGTACCTATATTATTATTATTTCTTTGTTAATGGCTTCTGATAGTTACTTAAATAAAAAACTTGTGAAACTCTTCAATCGCGCCAAATACAACTGTCAAAACAGCAGTTGTCAAAAAACGATCACAACGATCCCACGGCAAGACATGGGTCAAAAATATCACTTTTCTCTGTCATTTGTAGCGTTTTCAAAGCTATCCGAACGGTGAGCGAAAACGATATTTTTGCTCACGAAGTCCCAAAACGAACGGCCCGTGTGATCGTTTTTAGCGTTTGTGAGTGTTATTTTTGGCACCGATAGGCTATCCGAACGCCCTAGAAATAGTTACTGTCACCAAATTAATTCTGTTGATCATCATCAGCCAGAAGACGTCCACTGTTGAACAAATACCTCGTCCAAAAAACGGGTGGAAGAGCAGTGAGCAGTTTTGAAGCAGTGATGGCTCATTGGCATTGGCTATTGACTGCCGCGCAGCAGGTCCATGGTTCGAATCCCGCCGCGGGCTTCAGCTTCACCGTATGAAAATGCCCGCCTGGCTGGCGACCACCCTCAAGTAGAAAATCTGTCGCCAAGCACCTAACGGTGTGTTTCGGAAGCAGTCTTTAAGAGCCAGTGAAATTACAGGCTCATGTGACTTAATTTATTTATTTATTTATTTAATTAAAACGGTATACCAATTACATTAATTAAACATGCACACATTCAATATAATTCATTATAAATTAAATTTTACAAATATTATGTCATATATTACATTATATTTATACATTAATAAAAATAAATTAAAAACACGATTATACAATGGCAATGGCATTAATACAAGTGAAACCTCACGCAGACCCACTCACTCATCCACTCAAACATCACGTTCACAAAACCTTCGACATACAAACAATATAACCTTCCATTCATCCGCAAACAAATCACTTTCAGGGTAGGTCTCCAATAGATTGTTGAGTGCCTAGATTGTTAAGACTACGCACTGCGCCTGTCACACTGAGACATACAGTTGTTAAGTCTCATGTAAGGTACTTGTAATTTTTCTGGGTCTCTAAGACTGCTCTATTTAAGCCCGGCAACGGGGCAGTGCCTTAGTAGTGGTGTTTATTTCTTTGTAATAAAATGGAAAAATAAATGTTTTTCTTATTAAAATTACAGTGATGAAACAAATAAATCAAATATACAATAGACAAATATGAGTACCTACCTATTCATTAAAATTTAATTATTCTTGTTCCTGCCTGGTTATTTTATTTAAATCAAAATTTTTACGATTACGCAGCGGAATTTGAGCACTATAAAGTTTTATTTAGTTAAGGTTATGTACCCCTAAATAAGTATGCGCATAGGTATACCTAAGCATAAGCGAAAAAACTACATTAAGCCACTCGCACCAGAATAATGAAATACGTATTTAAGCCCGGCAACGGGGCAGTGCCTTATTAGTGGTGTTTATTTCTTTGTAATAAAATGGAAAAATAAATGTTTTTCTTATTAAAATTACAGTGATGAAACAAATAAATCAAATATACAATAGACAAATATGAGTACCTACCTATTCATTAAAATTTAATTATTCTTGTTCCTGCCTGGTTATTTTATTTAAATCAAAATTTTTACGATTACACAGCGGAATTTGAGCACTATAAAGTTTTATTTAGTTAAGGTTATGTACCCCTAAATAAGTATGCGCATAGGTATACCTAAGCATAAGCGAAAAAACTACATTAAGCCACTCGCACCAGAATAATGAAATACGTATTTACATACCAAACAATCCAGATAATGAAAAATAGGTTAAAAACGTTTTATTAACCGAAAACGATTTCAATTATGTTCTACTTCCAAAACGTTTTTTATAACGTTCCGTTCGAACGAAACCGAAATATATCGTTTCTTAGGTATTTAAGACGATAACGTTACGAAACATTACCGTTATCCAGCCCTGGTAACACGTAGCTCTTTTCGAAATGATAGTCGTAGCAGTTGCAGTAAAGCGGAGATAAAAAAAAAATGTTGTGTGTCTTAGATTTAGTGATGATTGTATCATAAATATTGCAGTAATGTGGGTGATACCGTGATACGTTTAATTAACCTACAGTTTGAGCCCAAAAAAGCCTGCAATGGAGTTTCTTAACAACTTGTGCTAGTGTGTTTAAATAGATAATAGGTATTGCCTGAGAAAATTCGCTGTGTAGAACCTGTTTACGTTTAGTTATGTTTAACAGAAATAGTTTATTAATAATGTTTATATAAATGTATATATATTTGTATTGTCGATTATGTTTTAGAAGTTTGTTTGTGTCTCCGTGATAAAAAGTAGAGTATCGACTTCGGAAGCCAACAACTATTTTAAAAGCTCAAGTAACTTATATGCCCTCTCACTCTTTGAATTTTTATAAGAAACATGTAGGTAAATAGGTTCAATAAAATTTATTTATTTTACAACAAACTATTATTTTGAAACAAACTATGATTAGTTATTATCATAGTTTGTTTCAAAATAAAAATTATCTTTTGATATTTCAAAACTTTTTTATATTAGGTACCTATGTTGAAATTCAAAATACCGAAATGTCAAAATTTCGGTATTGATTTTATACAATTAGGGCCTGTTTCAGAATGTTCGAGTAAGTTCCGGTTACACTACCCAGAACATATTTAATAAATAAAACACTATCTTTGCGTTTCAGTCATTGATTTAGGCCTTCCATCGGTTAAAGCTTGAAACGCGCTGCATGTTAACTGTCATTTTTATCATTCAGTTATTTTATGTTCTGGGTAGTATAACCGATACTTACTCGAACATTCTGAAACAGGCCCTTAGTCTTGTAAGTGAGGGATGAGATCGAGAATCTTTGAAACACTCTTGCGTTTAGAATCGTTGTTTGCTCCTTTGCTAAACTATCTACTATATAATAAAGCTTGTGTTTGACCAAGAAAGGAGGGAGTCTCTTCTTGCCTTCGTGGTGCAAACTCTTCTAAAGAAATTCCTTTGTCGAAAACTGCAAATATGGCGGGAAATAAAAAAAAAACTGTTTTATCGCGGATGTAGTTGGTTTGGTAACTTTTCGTCATGATCATGATATTCACGTGTTAGTAATATAGCTTTTATTATGTTGAAAGTTATTGAACACCAAATGTACACAATTTCATAATCTACCCCTAAAAACCGCAAAAGTAATAAAATTAAATTTAAGTACCTGCATCAGATGATTCAATGACTATTATGAAATTATATATTATCATAAAAAATACTACAAACTATATACAACTCTACAGCTACTACAATAAAAGCATTTAGGCAACCTATAAGTCATTGCAGACTCACAGGCAGTCCAAATGCTCAAGCCCAGTTGGTAGCGTGCCCAGCATGCTGGCAACTGACGTGCGTATCAGGGACATTGCCATTAAATTAAGCGCAGGCGTCCATACTTTCAACACTATAATTATATTGTATATATCTGCCATTCTGATAAATTTCCAAAAACTAATCGACAAAATAATTATAGACTTATAAAACCAGCACACAAAATTTCTTGAGATTCGGTTGAGAAATGCGACCTGTAGAGCAGAACAACCGGATGTACGAAAGCATTTTTGTCTAAGTTGAAGCAGAGACGCTTCGCTCAAACTAAGTTCTCGCTGTCAATTACCTAATCTAGCACTATCCCACAACTTGAACATTTTGTGACACACTTTACCTACTGAGAAACTATCACGCCTATAGTAATTTAACTTCATATCTGTATGTGGTGTCAATAAGATATAATTTTATAACCTTTAAAAAAAGTAACATTAACAATTTTATATTCATTGGATAGAATGTTATTGTACTACTAACGCCATCTGTTAGAAAACCAAAGAGTTAACATCGCTGCAACAGAACTAACCTCAGCCTCAATACTCAAATACATCGTTAATGACACCACTAGAATCAGGTTGTACAAAACTATAATTATAATTATTATTTCCATAATATGGAGGCTAGAGCCTCCAAACCAGAGCTCGAATCGGGCTTATCAACAACGAAAGACATTGTATTTCTTGTTAAGAAACGTCCTCCCTAATCTTAGTGCTTCTGAAAAGCTGATAGTGATTAAGGCGTACAAAAACACATTTTTGCGTCGCTGAAGGTCTTAAATTCATTCAAGGCATTGGTATTTAATGGAGTGTGCTAAAAACCACTAACATGTTGGTGATATCGTCAGTTTCAGATTTTCAGTGAAAATAAGGGCAGCGATGAGTTCACTTCACCAAGAAAAACAGGACCAAAGCAGACATTTGTAAACAAATTTGATGAATTAATTTTTTATGCTATACGGCAGATTGTATGTTTTTTTCAATACAACATAATTCCTACTTTAGAAAAGGTAATCAATACTTTTGTACTTTCTCACCATCATCAAGCACAAGTCAAACAATCAAATCCGAAACATCCACTAATGAACATGGTTCCGTTGGGTGGATTTGCCATAATCCCCACGCTTGGCAGGCGTCTTGAGGATCGCAGTAGAAGTTGTCAGTTCTCTAGAAGGTGGTCACACCTTTCGTTATTTTTGTGGCCCTACGTCTCATGGCTTACAATGTCACCCCCGTATCTTCCCGTGGCTGTCGTAAGAGGTGACTAAGGTAGGTATATAATATCACTATACTCTATGTTTAAATTTTGATGTCATAATTCTTTGTTTATCTGTGTTTAATTATGTCTGGCTATAGCGAACACCAATTATTTGGATTGTTAGTAGCTGCTGTTGTCAACTAAAAGAAGAATGAAAACTCCGTCTGTTTGTCACCAGGCTATATCTCATGATAATCGTGGTAGTTAGACAGTTGAAATTTTCACAGATGATATATATCTGTTGCCACCATAACAACAAATACTAAAATCAACCAAGTGCGAGTCAGACTCGCGCACGAAGGGTTCCGTACCATTATCTATACAACACTAGACACTATTATAACCTTTTTTTTAGTTTTCACGAAGGTTACGTTTATCATGAGATATAGAGTGGTGACAGACAGAGGAGTCTTAATAATAGGGTCCCGATTTTACCCTTTGGGTACGGAACCCTAAAAAGGAGTGTTTGTACATTGCGTTCATTTGAAATAAAAAAAAAATTACGAAACTTATTTCTAACATTGAAAAGTATTGTAACGGCGCAAGAGCTCGAACAACCTTCAATAAGCAAGTATAAGAGATCGACAATGTACAGTCGCCTGCAATAATAAGTAAACACATTGTAATTTTCAAAATTCTGGCAAACACTTATGTGTCTCTCTATGTACACAGAAGTCTCATAAAATCAAAGAATAATTTGAATTGTATCACTTATGTACCTAGGTATATGATAACTTCAATCACTAGGAATTTAGTGACAACACATTATTATGAAAATAACGAAGTGTATACTTATTATTGCAGGCGACTGTACCTGCACTTCACACAAAATGTTATCAAAAAGAGAGAGATAGAGGACAAAGACGGGTCCGTCTTTGTCCTCGGGTAACTAGTAAACATATAACAAAATATACTACTTGTTTTGTTATATGTTTATGTTAGTATTGTATGGAATTTCATAAAAAGTGGTTTACGTTAAAAGGGAGATTTATGGCCCTTATAGTTCTTCTATCTAGGCTAGTATTGAACATTCTGGAAACTATGACTTTTACTTCGAGACAAAAATAAAGTCCCGATTAGTGCTGAACGGCCGACAGCAGCAGCCTGCATACTTTTTTCATATCCTCGCTAAAAAACCGGCCAGTCATTCTTACTTTGAGTTCAAAACGAGATTTTGAAGCAGTGATGGCTCAGTGGCATTGGCTATGGATTGCCGTGCCGCAGGTCCATGGTTCGAATCCCGCCGCGGGCTTGAGCTTCAAAGCATGGTGGAAGGGTATTTTGCAAATGCCCGCCTGGCTAGCGACCACCCTCAAATAGAAAATTTGTCGCCAAGCACCAACCACGGTGTGTTCCGACAGCAGTCCTTGAGAGCCAGTGAAATTAGAGGCACATGAGACTTAACAACTATGTCTCAAGGTGACGGGCGCAGTGCAATTCGTGACTTGTGACGAAATGCATCTGTTATAGGCAGAGATTAGTCCGCTTAACATCAGGTGGACATCGTGCTTGATCCGTCACAATTAGATAAAAAAAGAGATACAACGTGAATATCTCCTCCGATACCTACTTCGAACATCCCCGTCGCTGACCAAGGCATCTAATGGACGACCTGGATGACCTAATCGCAGCCATTACGTTGGCAGTTTTAGCTACAACCGCAAGTCATCCCGGTAACCTCCCCAGGTGTAAGGTAATTAGAGGTTACACGATCAAATACCGAGCTCGAGGCAAAGTGTAGTGTCTCTCCAAATAGTCACATAGTTAATATCCGTAGGGCCCACTCTCAACGGTACAAAACTGCTGTTGTACCAGGGCTATAAGTTTCGACTTCCCCAACTTCTATCGACAATGTCTCAAGTCGAGGTTCGTATTACAGTGGTGCCCTTGATACCTTTCAGGAAACGGAGTTAGTAAGCGCTTTTAGCCTTCTACGCTCGTTGCCTTCGGCACTAGAGACGGATTTTTAATCAGACGGAATAAAGTGACATTACAGGTCTTGCTACTTTTTGACGATTCAAAAATAGTGCTGTGTTAAAATGATTTAGTTATTTCACTTCGTCACTTCAGTGAGCTGTATAATTTTTTCATAAAAGTCATTATTATTGTCCTAAGAGTGATTTTACTATACAAGCGATTGATATTACTATAAGATAGGTTGTTTATGAGACTGCAGCACCGCAATAAATTATAAAATTTAGGGATGACAATTATTATATGTCCAACATACTCATAGTTCCGCTCATAAAAACTGAACTAGAAACATCACTATGATTTGAAGTTGGCAACTTTATTTTGAAACGTGATTTCGATCTTTCAGTTTACTCCGTCAGATTAAAAATTCGACTATAGAGACACCCGGCCAGGTTTATAAGAGGGCCTTCTCTCGCCCAAAGTCCGGGGAGTCGCGCAGCCGACAGTGGCATGCAATATCCTTGTCCTCCCTAAATAAAAATGCGCTTATTTTTGGACCACGTACTCCGCGCGAGTAGTTAAATACAGTGAAGTGTGTGACTAGTGACCTTTAAAGTGCGAACAGTTCAGTGTTCTAGTGTTGTTTTAATATAGTCTGAAGAGATTTGTTGTATATTAGAAGAGTTATAATATAAAAAGTTACTTCACACTTTGTTGTATATTAGAACTGGTGAATAAAGCCAGTTTGCTGAATAAGTGTTGCATTATTTATCCCGAACCCTCAGATCGTAACAGTATGAAATAATTTATTAAAAATTTTTTTTGCTTCCCTAAGGGGAGATATATTAGTATTTATATATATAAATTATACAAATATGACACCAGCTCACTTGTATCCTAAACATTCTATCCAATAACACAAAATTGTTAATGTTATTTTTTTTAATGGTTATAAAATTATATTTTTGTGACAGCACATACAGATATGAAGTTAAATTACTATAGGCGTCATAATTTCTCAGTAGGTAAAACAAAATGTTCAAGTTGTGGGATAGTGCTAAATTAGGTAATTGACAGCGAGAACTTAGTTTGAGCGAAGCGTCTCTGCTTTTACTTAGGCTTAAGTACACAAAAATGCTTTCGCATGTCCGGTTGTTCTGCTCTACAGGTCTCATACCTCAACCGAATGTCAAGAAATTTTGTGAGCAGGTTTGATAAGTCCATAATTATTTTTGTCGATTAGTTTTAGGAAATTTTTCAAAATGACAGAGATATACATTATATGGTGTTGAAAGTATGGACGCCTGCGATTAATTTAATGGCAATGTCCCTGATACGCATGTCAGTAGCTTATAAGTGATAGTCTCTCTCGTATAATGCTTTAGTAAGTGCTTATTGCTCTAACGTAAATTCGAGAGTTAAAGTCGGGTTAACTTGGTTTTTGTACCACAATTTACGTTTAATTGGAGTTTAACTCGCGTTTCCTCGTTGGCGCGATTGGACCTAACTCTCGTATATTTATTTTTGATGTTTCTGTAGTCAGTATATTAATTCGAGATAAATACGGGAGAAAATTAAATCACAAACAACAAAATTATGTAATTATAATATTACCAAGTATGTAAAATTATTGTATACTAGCTGCGCCTCGCGGTTAAACCCGCCGCGTGGTGATGTATAATGATCTACAGCAAAATCAAAAAGTTTCAGGTGCCACGAAAATACACATGCTACACCCGCGGCGCTTAAGAGGCCTTTTACATTTTGCAGCCCTCTCACTCGCACTTTTAAAGATTATTTCAAATAGCAACAATATGGTTTATATTTTTAAAAATGTAGTCAATCATTATTTCGCTGCATGCAACTATAGATGTTCTCAACATATTTTTACTTTGTTACATGTTGAGTCCAATTAGAATTAGAGGCCCAAAATTTAAAATAACTAAATTACGCGTTTTGGATCGCCCATAACAGATATCAAAATAAAAATTAGTAGAGAACATCTATAGTTGCATGCAGCAAAATAATGATTGACCATATTTTAAAAAATATATACCATATTGTTGCTATTTGAAATTATCTTTAAAAGTGCGAGTGAGAAGGCTGCAAAATGTAAAAGGGCTCTTAACAGCAGTCTGCCACCAGCCACATAGATTAGATAGAATATATACTACGGGTATATTCCATTTGACGCTAATAACGTTATTTTCGATAATTTTGATCACATTTGAGTCTATGGTTGTGATCACTGTGATCGATTGTAACTGTTCTCCCATGTTCCATTTAGGATAAGAACGCTAATAATGCCACTAAAATTTGCTACTTCTGTCACTTTTGACAATAGATGTAGCGGACAGTAATAATAGGCTTTACCCCATTATTGAAAGCATAAAATATATGACACATACAAATTAATTTGGTGTTTTATCAATTAGGAAAAATTGAAGCTAGTTGGCAAAATTGCAGCAGTTTACGTTACGAAAATATTATTTTCGTAACAATAAGCAAAAACTATACAAAACTCTCTGACAACGACTGTAAACAACATAAACAATAACACGAAATTCAACAATAACAACAAGAAATCCATCGGTGAGGAACACAACAAAAATGAACGAATAAGCAAAAATGGCGCAAGCTGGAAAATGTCGACGATCCCAAGCAAGTGTAGCTATTAAAAACAAAAAAATCTCACACAATTTTTTTCAGGCTTGAATATATGCGTAAATATGTACGGTATAAAAAAAGTGTCTAATAAGTCATTCTAATGTAATAAATTATAGTATAAAATATTTTTTTTACATTTAGTGCTGTTTCCAAAATTAGTATAATTACTAAGTACTTGTAATGTTTTTGCACGGTTAACAACTTTGTTTACATTTTTGATCTCGAATTAAAAGCCAGAGTACCTAGGGTGCGTACCATTAGCGAGAGATTCGCTAAAAACGATCACACTCCCAAAAAGTTTTCCACATGGGTCTTGGCGTTATTTTCGCCTTAAACGCTACATCTAATGTCAAAAGTGACAGAAGTGGCAAATTTTAGTGGCATTTTTAGCGTTCTTATCCAAAAATGGAACGGGGATGACAGTTACAAACGATCACGTGATCACAACCATAGACGCAGATGTGATTAAAATTATCGAAAATAACGTTCTTAGCGACTAATGGAACATACCCCTATAGTGTGCTGTCGGGAGATGACGAGATCGACGACTCATCGGTAGGTATATATACATATGTGTGTCTTTACCTGATTTAAGTGCTGACGCTACTGACCGACATTTATTTTTATAGTATAAGTTTGTCAGTTTTTTAAACTAAATTAATAAAATTTTATGATCAAATACAATTATTGTTTTCCTATTAATTTATTATAGATTTTTTTGTATGGGGATACTACAAAGACCTCGTCTACTTGAGAGAATGTCGCAATTTGGACGAGTTAACCCGGAAATTGAGAGTAGCAGAAGAAACCATTAAAAATAATAGAAGTGCATTCAGACGTTTAAAAGACAATTTTTTCCGGCGATGTCGCACTTGCATTGAGCAACAGGGGGCCATTTTGAATATGTATTGTAATTAAACACCTTGTAATTGGTTTTACTTTGCTTGCCTTAATCATCATGTAAAATAAAATTTTGCACTTACCACATTTAGATTTAAATTTTTTGATAATGATAGTGATAGTGGGCTTTTACTGTAGTAGCTGTAGTGTTGTATATAGTTTGTAGTATTTGTTTAATGAATAAATAAATATATATAAAAAAAGAAAAATTTTGATTGAAGCCTTATATAATTATAACAAAATGAAATTTCAGGGTAGCTACCTGATAGATAGAGCAAGTTATTAAAAACTAAACGGTATTAATTTTATGTGATTTTATTTTTTAAGGGCCCTTGATGTTGTGAACGTAATGGGTAAATTTATCTTTCTTGGCATATATTTTTTTTTTTATACCATTCAAATATCTAACGATAGTAAATGTTACCATACTGTATTGGCCTATCTATCAGCTTAGCACATAAAAAAAACAAGCATCTACCGCAATAATTCACGTCACCATAAATAAAAATCTCATCGTACTCGGCGATAGGTGAAAAATTAAAAAAAAGACATAACTCCGAAAATGCGAAAAATCGCGGAACATACATGGGGTGATTAAGATAGCCCTCTAGGTCCTCTACCTCCTAGCTTCAGTATATCACTACTTCTTGGGACACCCTGTATATTATATCCACCCCCTAGTATAAAAAATAATTTACAGAAGGAGTTTTTTCAGATAAACTTAAAATCACGATCACATACATCTAATACCGCATGGAGCTCGCAAGTTCGATGTTTAGAGGTTAAGCCACTACTCAAAACGGGAAAACAAAAACGCATAGAAAATTATAAACCGATAGTAACTACTTATTCCAAAATTATCAATTTTTTTTGAGAATATAATGAGTTCTCGTAAGCAAATAAAAACGTAACTTTTCAGCAAAATGTAGCTTTTTGTGTAACGAACGTATGTACCTATTTATTATCTTTGGACTTTTTGTCCCTGGCACCACTGGCAATGTTATTGATGCAGATTGACGATACTCTTGTTTCGATTTGTAAAATTATTTTCACTGCATAATTATTCATGAAATAAAGGATGAAACTGCATGGTAAAGTGTCCATAATGCGTTAAAATTCGTCTTCAAAGCCACCCAAATCTGCGAAATCATGCACGAGAGCAGTGAAAATCCGGTTTATTTGTGTGAGTTTCCAACTGAAATCCTCATCTTTATTTTTAAGTTTTTATCAGCGAAAAACTTAATTATTTGCCGTCAAGTATGTACCAGATGGAAATCAGTGATCGACTTTATGTCTGGCGATGACGATATGTGGGAGAAATACTGCGAAGATGATTACAACGAGCTTTACATTGACGTTAAGAAGAAGTCCAATTCCTGCCGACTTTGGTTCGATATCTATCAATCTCTGACGCTGTGGGGACGTCTGTCGGATGCAACGGAGGTCACCGAAGAGTTTTGTCACTCTGCAGCCAGCGCTGACGAAATACAAGACTTAGTTGTCTTGAAAAATGGTATAGTGTCTGTTCATAAACGTGCGGCGGTCGTTTATTATAACTTATCGACCTTACAAATGACAGAACGCGATCCGGTGTATGGTGATTTCATAAGGTTCATCGAATACGAGGATGCCATCATCATACTTGGCAGTCATTTGCATTTACGCATTATTAAAAAACCCAAACGACGACGTCATAGACCGCGCAAATCTGACTCTAGCTGTGAAATTGAACTGCAACAAGATGAAGAGAAGATTTTCTACAATACAAAATACTTTTTAACCGTTGGCAGAAACGTCTACTTTGTAAACTTCAATGATGATATATTTCATTGTAATATTGATAAGGGTTTATCTGCAACACGATTGCCACGGAACTATGCAGACAATGTGATTACTCTAAGCTTCTACAATGGACATCTGAATGTGCTCATGCAACAGTGTGATGTTTACAGTTACCAGAATAATATGTTTGTCAAACTTTTCAATTTGGAATCTAAGAAAGACAACATCTTTCATTGCTTATGGCAATACCAGTTCATAGAGACGGTTCACTGGCGCTTGTTCTACACATGGATAGCTACACTACATATAACGATTCCTGAGGGTCAGTTAAAATATATCTGTAAGATCCGTGTTTATGGAGACACATTTTTTGTCGGGTGTAAAAATGGAGTTCTTCTTATTTACCACAAACCGTATATGAACGGACAATTAGATTTATTCAATAATAAACCTGTGAAGCAGTATAGCTTTGCCGATGCGAAGTTGCTTCCAACACTGTCTTTAAATCCTATCTTAACAGTTGACGTTGTAGAAATAAAAGGTGGACACAAGATGTTAGTTGCGATGCCAAAGAAAGTATTAGTCATAACATATAGTCATAGTTTCGATGTGACTAAGTCAAAATCAGCTATGGAGTGTGATTCCGATGCCACCCTTGTTGCTTAAAATAGGTCTGTTAAGACCTAAAACCTGTATGCTTGACAATTAGCCATATTGTGCAGTAAAATAAAATAATGATAGTATATAAAAAAAATCTCTTAAAATGTATAAATTATCTATGAATAAATATGTAAATAAATGTAAGTCAAGCTAAAAACAGCAGAACGCAACCTTTTAGTCGCGGGCGTGGTTTAAAATGTCTACTGTGCAGTCCAAAAAATCTTGATACAACCAACCCGTTGCAACCATTCCTAATTGCCAAATCAATTAACCAGTAATAGAATTTGGAAGATTGGGCATGTTTCGTTAATTTTGAACTTGATCAGTGTGAAAAGTAGTAACTGTATGAAACTTACACGCCTCTACATATATATTCATAGTTTTAAGATTGTAAGTGCTGCGGTAAGGTTATTGCTTTTTGGCAGGGTATAATTTGTACTGAGCGTAACCAAATTATCAGTATTAATATTATTTGCATTTATAATTACGTTGCAAATTTAACTTGTTTTACACCCTCTGCAACGCTATGGACCCGGCACCCGCACGGTGAATTCATGGAATGCTAAGTAAATTTGTCTCGTCTCTCTTGTTTTGAATGATTAGGTGTACTAGTTGTAGTGTTGCATTCACTTCTCTTTACCGTGTCGTTTTCAAGTGTTTCAATGGAGGAAATTTTGTTTGCCAAGCAGTTAAAGACTTGTTGTGTTGCACCATGGCGCTTTTAATCTCGTCATAAAACGCCAAGATTTTGAGAGATCTCAGAACATAGTTCTGGGTAGTGCTATGCTTATTATTTGATTGTTAGCTTAAAAGTTATGTTTTTTAAATTAAGAGCTTGTGGTATTAGTTGCTTGATCTCAAAAGGGTTTCTAATGCATAAATCATGCATTTGTTCTCGGTTGGTCAACTTAGCAAAAAGTTGATATAGTTAGTGATCAGTCAAATTTGCTATCAGTTAGCATTGTCATTAGTCAACTTTGCTATTAAGTAACATCGTTATTAGTCAACTTCGCTACTACTTAACATTGTTATTAGTCAACTTTGCTATTAAGTAACATTGTTATTAGTCAACTTTGCTACTACTTAACATTGTTATTAGTTAACTTCGCTATTCGTTCGCATCATTATTAGTAAACTTCACTTCTAAAATGTTGCTAATTTCCTAGAAGTTATATGAGTGGACTTTTTGGTAAGTTGACTGACCAAGAACAAACAAACTCATGTACTGTGAAATTGATATGCTCAATTACTAAATGAGGTTTGGTAAAAAAGAGTTTGAAGTGATGAAAAAGAGGTGATCTAAATTTCTAAAAGAAGGATTGTTATGAAAAGCTATTTTATGATAATAATTAATATATACCTAAAGTGTATGTGTAACTTATAAAATATGTGTATATCAATATCTGTCTACAAAGACACAATAATGTGTTAGAATGTAAGAATAATCAAGAAAAAGTAGATTACACAATGTGTAGATGTTTTTAATTAATAATGTGTACGAAACCAAAATGAAAGACCAAATGATATAACCATAACCGAGTTTAATGAATGAATCGAAAATAGCGCTGCAAATCATTCCATTTCACTTGCACTCAGTAGACTGTCTGTAGTGTGTGAGTGGGATGTAATGATTTGCAGCGGTTTCTACCTACATAAATGTCTAGTTTTATGTGTAATATGTTGCTTTCAATGATATGTGTGCTTTGACATCAAATATTAAATATTTGTTTCTAGTGAGATTAATTTTCTTTTTATGTGTGATTGACTGTACAGAGGAGACAATGAGTTTGGAATTTAGATTGGCTAATAACATTTCAGGCTTGTGCCTAACGCTATCTGTGAAAAAAATACTGCCAATAATCCAAGTTGGTGGATACAATATGCTTTTACCCTCTACACTCGATACTCATTATAATTAACAAATAAAATTACATATAATTAACAAATAAAATTACATATAATTAACAAATAAAATTACATATAATTAACAAATAAAATTACATATAATTAACAAATAAAATTACATATAATTAACAAATAAAATTACATATAATTAACAAATAAAATTACATATAATTAACAAATAAAATTACATATAATTAACAAATAAAATTACATATAATTAACAAATAAGACTTGCAAATGCGAATTGATTCTAGATGACATGCGAATTCGTTTGGAGCTATGCGAACTTTGCGTTGTGCGTGTGTACTCTATAATACTTGGAGTTTTATTAATGCTTGGCCTCTTGATGGTGTGTTTTTTTTAATGGGATTGTAACGGACCAAACTCGATTCCATTTGATGTTAAGCGGTAACCTCTCCCATGCATTTCCTCACAAGTGATGAACTGCTTAAACTTGTTGACAGTAAACAGGCTTAAAGTAAAATAGCTAGCTCTTAAGGTCACCTGCAAGGACAAACTGGTAAGTGCTTGGCGATGGATTTTGATACTTGAGGGTGGTAACTAGCCAGGCGAGCATACACAAAATACCATCATATGGTGAAGCTCAAGTCCGCTATAGATATACTCTTGTACTGTTTATATTAACCTGACAAACCCTGACAACCTAGAGAAGCTAATGGTAATTGGCCAGGTCGAGGGGAAAAGACCACGCGGTCGTTCACCTACCCGGTGGTCAGACCTAATCACGACGATTATGGGCCTGCCAATTACCAGAGCCATTAAGACCGCCGAGGACAGAGCCACGTGGAAGAGCATAGTGCATCGATCTGTCAAATCAGACTAGACACGACCTTCAGTAATGAAGATGCCGACTAAGAAGAGAAGACTGTGTATACATGGGTAGAATACTTCTATCTTCTAATCTCGACTTACTCCCATCCTCTCCGGTGCCTTTGTCCGGGACAAAGGGGCAGATGGGAAAACCAATTTCATCAGCCCCTTTAGTCAGTGTTGGAGTGACTTGCTCCCATCCCCGGTGCTGTCGTTATTACTCAAAACACAGGTCTACAAAAAAAAAGTTTTTTTTGTCGCCCCGGGATCATCGCAAATTTTGACGTTTTCTAGTGCCCAGATTACGAATATATCAATGAAAGTTCTCAATGTGCTCGTATTATCGGTTTGTTAAAAATAAAATTTAATTTTCCAGTCATGATTAGGCTTCTGCGCAACTTTTTCGCGCATACAAACATCACGTGATCCCCACTCTCAGACCCCTTGCTCCACAGGACAGCTGATATTTCAGTTATTTGACAATATTAGTATGGAAAAATTGAAAGGTGGAATATTTGATGGTCCTCAAATACGGCAATTGATGAAAGACTCAGATTTTATCAAAGTTATGACTGTTCCGGAAAGTAAAGCTTGGAAAAGTTTTGTGTTGGTTGTCGAACATGTCCTAGGTATTTTTTTTTTATATTGTTGTTATTGCAATAACGCCTGCTATGCGGATTACATTACAAAATTACAAATATATGATAGGTTTTTTTTTTTTTTTTTTTTTTTTTTTTTAATATACTATAGGAAAAAAAATCCTATCGTATATTTGTAATTTTGTAATGTCCAGGTAACCATAAATCAGCAAATTATGAAGAAATTGTGCATGTAGATAAATTTCCGGATAATTTAGGAAATTATAGCGAGGAACAGGGAGAGCGGTGTCACCAAGATCTAAAAGTGATGGAGGAAAGGTATCACGATCGATGGGATTGTCACATGATAGCAGATTACTGCTGGTCTTTAAAAAGAGATTGTCCCCAAGAAAAGCTTATAAAAGGCGTTTTATGGAAATATAAACTATTTTCGACATTTTACTCTTTATTTACTTCGATGTATCCTATTTTACCCCCGTGGGGTGCCGGGTTAGAATTGCACCTCCCCATATCTTCCCGGGTGTCGTAAGAGGCGACTAAGGGAAAAATACTGGAAGTTGAGCAGCAGCGCCTTCTAAAGAACTGACATCTTACACTGCGATACCCAAGCCGCCTGCCAAGCATGGGATTATGGCAAATACCCCCTTAATAGGGCAGGCTGTGTTCAGCAGTGGACGAGTTAGCTGTTATAGTATCCTAATTTCTGAAAATATTACTGACATTATAAATATATCTGTTATTTTATTCCTCGTTTTTTTATTTTTGTAAAAAAAATTAAAATAAAGAAAAAAAAAATCATAGCAAATGTAACAAAATCATTGATAGTTTCATGAATTGTGTGCATAAATGGACCCAAAATCATTTTCACATAGGGCAACAAAACCACTGTAGACCAATGAAATCATTACCTTTTTAAAGTTCAGGTCTGCAATAAGAAGTATACACATTGTAATTTTCAAAATTGTGGAAAAGAGTTCTGTATTTCTCTATGTACACAGAATTATCATAAAATCAAAGAATAATTTTAATATACCTAATTTACTCATGTTAATTACTCATTTTGAAGCGCTCGTAGCGAAGTTTGCTTAGCTGTTCTTAACGGATCAGCAAAGTTAAGCAACGTCCGCCGCGGTCATGACTTGGATGGGTGACATTACTGCTGAGCGCTTCCGTGCTTCGGAGGGCACGCCGTCGGCCCCGGTTGTCGTCTTATAGCATGGTGGTAGGGCATTTTGCGAATGCAATGTCTGGCTAGCTACCACCCTCAAGTAGCAAATCTGTCGTCAAGCACCTAATGGTGTGTTCCGGCAGCAGTGCTTGAGAGCCAGTAATTCTAGGTTAGCCTGAGCAACATCTTCGACCATATCATTATTTACCATCACTTGAGATAGTGGTAAAATGCTAAACTATCAATCATAAAAAAAAGTATTTTAATTACAAGTAATTCAAATACTGCCCAACCCTGGACTGAATGAGGGTTTTACCGTTCTCTGCATGTACTGAAGTCTGAATTTGAACTATCCCCAGTCGTAGTAAAGAATTGATACTAGTAAATACATAGGAAATAACCTATCATGTCAAATTGAGAATGCTTAAAGGCAAGGCTTTATCCTGATCCTCAAGGTTAAAGTTTAACTCGAATCGGATGTAACAAGAAAGAGTATTCTGTTTTACTTAGCTACGGCTGACAACGGATACTCGTGTCAGTGGCCAAACTATCCGTAATCGATTGCACGAAGACCAGCAAATGTCAAGAAGACCAACGAATTCCTCTGACCAGAGATCAACGCAGGAAACAGTTTTTTCGCATGGTGGTAGGGCATTTCGCGAATGCCCGCCTGGCTAGCTACCACCCTCAAGTAGAAAGTCTGTCGCCAAGCACCTAACGGTGTGTTCCGGCAGCTGTCCTTGAGAGCCAGTACTTCTAAGTTAGCCTGAACAACATCTTCGACCACATCATCACTTACCATCAGGTGAGATAGTGGTCAAAGGCTAACCTAAAAGGCTTAAAAAAAAAAAAAAAAGTTTTACCTTAAAATCTGCAAAATAACGAAAAACGAATTTTAAAAATAATTAAAATCGGGTTGTACCAAAAATCAGATTAGCTAAAGTACAGAATCAAGGTCGTTGTTCGAAAATACTGATAAATTGATATATAATAAATTACCAATAAGCTTGACCACCTTAAAGTATAGTTCGTTCAAACTAAAACTTACGAACTTTTTTGAAAACAATCCCTTAAGGCGAGGTAGCACCTACTTAAGACATTTTTTAAAATCTGTAACTCGAATAGAATTGAAAATTTAGAATATATAGTTGAACATACTCTCCAGGAACGTACAAAGTCAAAAACGTGATTATGAACAATTTCTTCGATAAAAAAAAATGTCAAACATGACACCATATCGCTACTTAAATCAGGTAGAACTAAAAGATACTATCATGAAACTATGTGGAAGTTTTACCAATGGATAGAGCTTGTTATTTATTAGTAACGTTTAAAGGCACATTTTTAAATTTAGCTATAGTTTTTTAACAAGAAAAAATAAACTACAAATCTAAAGATTCAAGCTCTCGCGCACGTCATTCAGTACTCGCCTAGGCGTCATCGAGGTAGAACGCGTGTCGTTTTCTCCAGCAAAATTCTCTCCGGCGATTACGAGCTAGAAATATTGATAAACAGAATTATTATTAGCAGAATGGTGACACTGCAACATTTATGGTTATCCGCTGGCGTGAATCTTCCATCAGGCGAGTGTCTTGTACGTCATTTCAAACCATGCCAAATAAAAAATATACTTTCTCGATGGCATTGTTTTCACGCGCCACAGTATAAAAAGTACAGTATGGTTTTCTAAACAATTCACTTATTTTAGTTCAGTGAGCTGTAAATAGTGTAGCCGAGCCCGTGGGGTGCCGGGCTATGTCACGCCCCAATTACTAACTGTGGGTGTCGTAAGAGGCAACTAAGGGAAAATACTGGAAAGTGAGCAGCAGTGCCCTCTAAGAAGCTACCTCCCTCCAGTAAAAAATCTGTCGCCAAGCACTTAACGGTATGTGCCGCTATGAGTCCTCCAGAACCAGTAATTTTGCATGGTGGTAGGGCATTTTGCGAATGCCCGCCTGGTTAGCTACTACCCTCAAGTAGAAAATCTGTCGCCAAGCACTTAAAGGTATGTGCCGCTATGAGTCCTCTAGAACTAGTAATTTGGCATGGTGGTAGGGCATTTTGCGAATATCCGCCTGGCTAGCTACCACTATGTGTCAAGTAGAAAATCTGTCGCCAAGCACTTAACGCTATGTGCCGCTATGTGTCCTCTAGAACTAGTTATTTGGCATGGTGGTAGGGCATTTTGCGAATACCCGCCTGGCTAGCTTCTACCCTCAAGTAGAAAATCTGTCGCCAAGCACTTAAAGGTATGTGCCGCTATGAGTCCTCTAGAACTAGTAATTTGCATGGTGGTAGGGCATTTTGAGAAAACCCGCCTGGCTAGCTACCTCCCTCAAGTAAAAAATCTGTCGCCAAGCACTTAACGGTATGTGCCGCTATGAGTCTTCTAGAACCAGTAATTTTGCATGGTGGTAGGGCAATTTTTGATTACCCGCCTGGCTAGCTACCACCCTCAAGTAGAAAATCTGTCGCCAAGCACTTAAAGGTATGTGCCGCTATGAGTCCTCTAGAACTAGTAATTTGCATGGTGGTAGGGCATTTTGAGAAAACCCGCCTGGCTAGCTACCTCCCTCAAGTAAAAATTCTGTCGCCAAGCACTTAACGGTATGTGCCGCTATGAGTCTTCTAGAACCAGTAATTTTGCATGGTGGTAGGGCAATTTTTGATTACCCGCCTGGCTAGCTACCACCCTCAAGTAGAAAATCTGTCGCCAAGCACTTAACGCTATGTGCCGCTATGTATCCTTGAGAACTAGTAGTTGTGCATGGTGGTAGGGCAATTTGCGATTACCAGCCTGGCTAGCGCAAGTGACACTAAGGTTGCTTACCAATTGAAGTTAGATTCGATAAAAACGATCACATTTCCAAAAAGTTGTTCCACATGGGTCTTGGCGTTATTTTCGCCATAAACGCTACATCTAATGTCAAAAGTGACAGAAGTGGCAAATTTTAGTGGCATTCTTGGTGTTCTTATCCTAAATGGAACAGGGGATGACAGTTACAAACGATCACAGTGATCACAACCATAGACGCAGAAAGTGATCAAAATTATCGAAAATAACGTTCTTAGCGACAAATGGAATATACCCTAAATACATACAAAATGAATAAAAAGCAACCTAGCGGATTTTAGACGCCTTATTGTGATATAAAAATAAAGTATAATAAAGCATTATCATAATAATTAAAGCATCTTTTACTATTTTTTTATTACGCCTCTTTTTAATGTCGGAACAAATAAGTGTCTTACAAAAGTCTGGAAGAAATCGCTATAAGCGATAAGGCCGCCATTTTGCACTAGTGTATTTCTGTTTAAGTTTTTTTATTGTAATGTTAATTTTAAGTTATTGTGCAAATAAAGTGTTTTCTATCTATCTATTTGAAAGTCTCGATATATATCAGAATTTATACGTGTTCCTTGAAGAGAAAGTATTAGTTGCGGAGCTATAGCTCTTGGCTTTTTGTATCGACTCAACTTTATTCAAAACATGTTTGAGCATCGCATCGTACTGTTTAAAATTATCTTCACTATCAGCAGGAGACGGACTCTTTTCCTTCCTTTTTCTCATGTCATATTCGAAATTGTAAACCTCCAAGGAATGATTCGATTCTAGAGTTCTTCGAGGTGATTTGCATCTTCTGCTAAAATGAGAAGATTTCGGTGACATACATCTCGTTTTCCGAGTGCTTTCTCTATCTCTCTGTTTCGATTTCGAGTTTTGTGGAGATATCACTTTGTGGCTTTTAAAAGTGCACTCGCGATCGTTTTTTGTTACATTGTCGAATCGTATAGTCTTATGGGATTTTCGTTTCGTTCTAGCCATCACTTTTAAAGCTTGATACAAATTCTGAGGCTCTTCCACGGGGCAGACATCCATCTTCAACTGCTCTTTCAAAAGGTTAAGTAAATACTTTTTATTTTTGTCTTTATTGAAGGATTGTTTTGGATTTGTTGCGCTTTTGGCATGTAGAGATGGCTTTTGGTTTTTTGTATTTGCGAAAGACTTTGACTTCATTTGTTTCTTTTTTATAGGACTTGGAGATCTTGAAGGCGATCCTGTACGCCTAGATTTGGAACAGGAAGGCGCATTACGTTTATTCGTTTTAATATCGTACCAATAAAGCCCGTTGTTTTTGAGCCGGAAATGGTTGGAAGGACTCGGGGATGGTTCAAGAGGACTGTCTGCACCAACATTGAGCCTGTTAGCGACAGACTCGTCTATTTCTAGAGCTATTTCAGAGGATAACGCGCTTGCTGCATTAGGAGAAGGTGAGGCATTGTATTCAGCTTTCAAGTTATAAACGCTGAAAGTAGTTTCTAGAAGGTCAACGAAGAAGTTAAAAAGACCTTTATCGTTTTTCTGCTCTGACACTAAAGTGGGTGGTTCTTCTACTGGCTTCACTTTTGTCTCTTTTATCATTCTACCTTCAGTAACTTCTCTGACTAAGTGCCTTAGTTTCCTTTCTTTATCAAGTTTGGCCTCATCTTGAAAGTCAGGGTTTACAAGTCTTGGGAGAAAGTCATACCATTTTATATTCTCCAATTCTTCTTCTTCAATTTTACTACTATCAGAGTTCATGGATGGTGTGTTAACTAGATCTTTTCTAGCCTTTAAAATTTCAAATTTAACGTCATCTCTGATTTTGTTTCTGATTACTTTCGATTTGCATTGGTACTCTGGTTTCCTTTCATTTTTAGCTGTTTCTTTACAATCTATATTTACGTAAGGGTTGTATTTGATAGGTTTCTTCTTTTTAACTTTAGTTTTGTCTGTATTGTGTTCGCATTGAGTACCAGTTGAAGGTTGTGACAGGATTTTAAGCACGGAAGTCAAGAATTGTTTCTGTCCGCGGCTAGGTCGTGGTGGAAAATTTTCTTTTTCGGTAGCATTGTCTGTAATGTAAAGCATTACATATTAATTCATCGATTTAATAAAAAAGGAAGATAGGGTACGCTCCTATATCACGACAATATGAAAATGTTTGTTCTGATAAGGCATTGCACAGTTTCAATGGAGTGGTTGAGCACCTGTTTCCCACACTAGGCTCGAGGCCCGTATTATGAGAAAAAGAACTCTTCTTCGGATATAATGTGGAGAAAGGTTAAAAATAGATTAAAAACAAGTATATTATGACACACCCAGCTGCATATCCATTGTATAGGATAGTTTTAATGAATGACAACGACAGGAAGACAAGGATGCAGTTGACGCACATATGCGCAATACTGAGTCTCAATCAGGAGATGTCGCCTGAATTGACTTTGCCATGTTCGAAGTACGGATGCCGTTTCTCCCGTTTTTTATAAGTTCAAAGTGTAAATTAAAAAAATAAAGTGTTTCTTTATGAATGTAAGTAAACATTAAGCTCAAAATAATAATGAAAATATCACAATAAACAAGTTTTTCGACCTTAGCAGTTGACCTTTAGAGGTCATACAACTTATAGGTAAGACATCATTTAGTGGAGAAACAGCACCGATGTCGACAATTGATCTATACTAGATATATATAGATTTTTATTTCGAAATTTGAGTTACAATGTTCAACCCGGAACAACAGACAGACAAACAAGAAAGTGACAATAAAAACGTGGGAAAAGTATTTATATCTACATGGTACCAACCGTATATTCAGGGTTATTGGAAAAATGCTAACAACCTCTTAGGGTTGACTTCTGTTAGTGCTAACAAACATTTTGAGGTGTTATTTATTTGATTTGTTTTTTTTTAATTTTTTTTAATTTTTTTTTGTTTTAATGCCTACTCCCCCCGCCGCGGCAACACTGGACCATAGTAGAAAGAGTAAGGAAGTAAGTTATCTTCATACAAACGCACCGCGCGCGGCTTGTTTGTGGGCACCATAGTATCTATGCGTCCCGCACGCACACTCAAACACAATCTCGACCCGTTTCTCAGTGCGCCAGCCGGGGCTAACACCGAACAAGGATCGCGCGTCACGGCTTTTCGGCACCGCTAAATAAATGAAAAATGTTTGATAATCGCAGGAGAACTTATGGCTGTGTGTTCGGCTGTCTAAATAATTCATCGATTCCAGAGTTGTCTCTGTTCAGATTACCTACTGAACAGGAAAGGTAAGCAAGTCACTTATTCTAGCATACCTATCATTTTCACTTTTGAAGCAGTGATGGCTCAGTGGCATTGGCTATGGACTGCCGCGCAGCAGGTCCATGGTTCGAATCCCGCCCAGAGCTTGAGCTTCACCGCAAGGTGGAAGGGCATTTTGCGAATGCCCGCCTGGCTAGCGACCACCCTCAAGTAGAAAATCTGTCGCCAAGCACCTAACGGTGTGTTCCGGCAGCAGTCCTTGAGAGCCAAAAAAATTACAGGCTAATGAGGCCTAACAACTGGACGTCGCAGTGAGACGGGCACAGTGCAATTCGTCGAGGACGAAATGCGTCTGTTATAGGCAGAGGTTAGTCCACTTAACATCAGGTGGGCCTCGGTCACAATAACATAAAAAAAAATAAAAAAAAAACGATGATGAGTGAGATGCCTACTAATTTTTTTGTTGTATTAGGTAAGTATGCCCCGCGTCGCTCGTCTCTGGCCCCGCAACCACATGGGTATCGCATGTTGGTCTTTTTTTCATCGTGAAAGGTTTTATCATCGTTTAGGTAAAACTGACCTCACAAACCCTGAACCCAGACAACACAAGTAAAAAAATAACTTCCCGGCCCTTGCCTATTTCTAGGTACTGAATTAAAATTTAGCATATACGAGTACATACATTATAAATAAGTAACAACCCTGAGACAGGCAACTATGGTAGGTAATTATATCGCGAATTGGGCCGGAGATGGCCTACTTCTTTCTACTATGACTGGACCGTGCCGTGGTCCCTTTGAATATTTACATCGAGAAAAGTAATAAAAAAAAACCGTGCTTTGCAAGGCACTGTCCCGGTTGTTGCCTTAGGATGGCAGTCGTTATAGCATGGTGGTAGGGCATTTTGCAAATGTCCGCCTGGCAAGCTACCAAGCTACCAAAGCTTCAAGTAGAAATCCTGTTGCAAAGCACCTAACGGTGTGTTCCGGCAGCTGTTCTTGAGAGCCACTAATTCTAGGTTAGTAGGTACATGTTGATAACATCTTCGACCACATAAACACTTTCCATCAGGTGAGGTAGTGGACAAAGGCTGGCCAATCAGCTATAAATAAAAATATATTACGTTAATCTCACGTCACATGACGAAATGCATCTGTTACAGGCAGAGGTTAATCCGCTTAGCATCAGGTGGGCGTCGTGATTCTTCCGTCGCAAACAAATAAAAAAAAACTGAACTGAACCACAAACAAGAAAGATTCAATTAGCTTGATGACGCAATGCGATAGTTCAAATTCTCTTTTTTTTTTAATCTTTCCTTATAATTTTGTAACGTTATTTGTTGGCGTTTAATTAAAAAATGACTATGTTACAAATATGAAAAGTTTATAACACATTAGAAAATAATAGAAGCCTTCACATACATTTTCTTTTAAATTAAGAGTTTCTTTAAGAGTAGAGTGCACGGAGATCTTTCCATACAAACGTAGATTCGTCATATTTTAAATAAGTATGAAGTTTTCAAACTCGGTGAATTTTGTTCGCATATTGCTGAGCCTAATATCATGCTTCTGGTTTTCCAGTTTTTCGATTTATTATATTCCTAAATGTCAAAATAACAATTCCCATACAAAACGATATTTCGAATTACATTTGAAAATACTTAGTTTTAAGGATATCTTGCTAGCCAGAAGCATAGATATTAGGCTCAAGGATATACATGCAAAGTTTCACCGAGTTTGAACCCTTAGTATTTAAAATATGATGAAACTACGTTTGTATGCAAAGCGCTCCGTGAACTTTACTCTTAAATTCCTCTCAGACCTCGTTCTCTTTTAACCTAGTAGTAATTAAGAATAGTTGATCGGGCAACCGCTTGCGGTGGCCGGGCTAGAATGTCACCCCTCCATCTCTACCCGTGGGTGTCGTAGGAGTCGACTACGGGTAACACACCAGAAGGTGGGCAGGAGCACTTTCTTAGGAACTGATATCACACTGCAATCCCCAAGCCACCTGCCAAGCGTGGGGGCTATGGCAAACACCCCATGATGGGGGAGGCTGTGTTCAGCAGTGGACTATCCGGCTGATGCAGTACAGCAGCCGTAACCGCTTAAGGCGAAAGATAACGCCATTTGTTTTCGTGCATTTAGCGGTCATGTGTTTAGCATTAAGTGCATGGGTTCGAATCAATATAAACCGCCACGCTGCTTTACTATTATTGCCTGTTCTAATTGCGAGCAAACGAAGTTGATTTGATCAAGCGGTCTGATAAGTTTTGGATAATACGACGAGCTCCCGGTACCCACGGACCCAACGCCTCTACACCAAATGCCTCAAATATGTAACCACTACCGAGGTTAGCATACTTGCGCCGCGGGTATATCAATTATTATTCTATTTACGTATGAGAATTGTAAAATTTTAACAATATTGCATAAGTATATATGCATACGGACCGTATGTACTCCGTACTGTACCCCGTGGGGTGCCGGGTTAGATTTGCACCTCCCCATATCATCCCGTGGGTGTCGTAAAAGGCGACTAAGGGAAAAATACTAGAAGGTGGGCAGCAGCGCCTTCTAAAGAACTGTCATCTGACACTGCGATCCCAAGACGCCTGCCAAGCGTGGGGATTATGGCAAATACCCCCTTTATAGGGGAGGCTGTGTTCAGCAGTGGACGATCCGGCTGATACAGATACAGATATATGCATATTGTCCAGTCAGACTTGGCAAGCTTCGCTACGATTTATTTGAATTACAATATATTAACCATTTACCTGGATTGTTTACTGTTTCTTTTGAAGTTTTGCTCTCCACATACATTCCCCGTTTTTTAACTATCATAGTTTGTAGCGTATCACTACTTTTGCTCTTCCTATCCTTTGGGTTCGGTTTTGACGAAGCACTGTTGGACGATTTAGACTTCATCAGTTTTGATTTATCCATAACTTTACGCGGATCTATGAGAATGTTGGAGGTTTTCATTAGGTATTATTTCTTTTTATCGACATTTTAGAATTTTGGTATATGATAATATGTTTAAAGTTTTGAGTTTGTCATAAATAAAAATTTCATAAAATCTCCATTTTTCTTGACACCGCTCTTCTTTCAATAACCTCATTTTAAAATTGAATAATTTCCGGTGTATTACTTTTCTCTATGAATCAATACTCACACATTGGGACTATAGAAAAAAGTAATATACCAATGGATCTATGAATATTATGTTCAAGAATATACCGGATTGGGATTATAGAACAAAAACTTAACTCTGATTAAAAATGAGTCTTTACTCTGATCAGTTATAAAAATATGTCAAAACGTGTCAAAAATCACGATGGCATCAGTTGACATGTCACATTTTCAATAAAATTTTAAAATGATTTAGGAATGCAGTGAAATTAATTAAAAATTTTAGTGGATCATCTATAACGAATATAAAATTTATAACAAGTGCTATGAACAAGAGAATGAAAGCAGCAAATGACAAAAACATAGACAGACTAATTTCCAATAGAGACTACACAAAAACTTTAGTTGGAAAAATTTTCGAAGAATTAGATATCAAAGACTTTCTGCCAGCCCGGGACCGTGGGGATACGAAGCCCAATTTAGTGAAAGGTAAATTTTTAGAAAAGACAATAAATCCAAGAGTGACTAAAGTTAAAGATGAAAAAGAAAAAGCTGATGAAATCACAATAGCTAACAACTTGACCGTTGTGAAAAAAGAAACTAAAAGACGCGCAAATGATAACGAAGGGCGTGGTGATATAATTATAGAACAGAACACAAAAAATTTAAAGAAATTTCCAGAAAATAAATTAACTGAAAAATCTAAAGAGAAATTGGCTGTCCTGATAACGGTTTCAGACGAAGTTGAAAACAACAGTGGCCCGGAAAAGAATTCAAAATCCACAAATCAAAGTCACCATAAGAAAAGAATAGACGAAAGGATCAAATTAAAAACTGCAGCAAAAAGCAATGTTTTAGATTTAAACGGTAGCCAATACAAAAAATATTTAGACCTCGAGGAAAGAAGGCGTATACGAGATAGATACACGTTTAAGAATGCAAACAAAATGTGTGATAAGATTGATAATGCCAAAGGAAATGCTAGGAATGGTACGTGATGAATAATTTTGGTTTCTGTTACCTATAATTGCTTTGAATTATGGCGTAGTGGAAAAGGCTATGAGCTGCTGCAGCAAGGTACTTTGCCTATACCAGTCCAGCTAGCCTTTTCTCAAGTAATAAAATCTGTCACCTATACATTTATAGGTGACAGATTTATAGGTTATTGGTCAAATGCTAACCACCTCTTAGGTTTGACTTATGCTAGTCCTAACCACTTGATGTTAAAAGTCTCTTCTGCCTGTAATTTATTATTTCATTTTTTTTTTTACTTATTCGATGGTATTTTTTTTATAGCTTATTGTCTAGTCTTTAACCACTAACTCACCTAATGGTAAGTGATGACGTTGCTTAACTTAGCTGATCGGTTAAGAACGGCTAAGCAAACTTCGCTACGAGCGCTTCAAAACTATTCAAAGGGAGCGCGGCGCTGTCCAGTGTTGCCGCGGCGAGCGCCCACCGCGGCAACACTGGACCGTCCTTCCACATCCAGTGGAGTGAATACGAATAAGTATGCAATACAGTATGGGCTGATTGAACCCGGATCCTTAGATCTATATTAAAATAAAATTTATAATGTTTGTACCCTTTGGGTTGTTAATTTCTGGGCCCTGCCTCTATCGAACTACATTAACGGAGGTCACATTGGATAACACGAATATGACAAGAATGTATCACGTCATAGAAAAATATGAAGGTATCTCGGGGTCCACATCATAGTCAATCTATAACTCTAATCCTTAGAAATCCATGTCCTATTCTACAGTTCTTACATTTTACAGTCCCATAAACGGATTGTCATCCATGCATTTTTTATTTTCTAATTATTGTTAGCATATCTTTATGACCAGTTTTTCTTTTAAAGTTTATCTCCATTCTATGTTTAGCTTGGTCAACCACTTCAACAATATTGCTTACCTGCATTTGATAGTGGTCATAGGAAGCTATAAAGTCTCAACCCTAATTTAGATTCTAATAGAAAAACACCTTTTTAGAATGTAAGATTTCTCTTAAATTATGGAATTGCTTACAAATCCGCTAAAATACTTTTTGTATGTTTATCGCGCAATAGATAAGGTTCATTAAAGTTTTCTTTAGTATAAGGTTTAGAATAGTGAGGTTCTCTATTCTGAGGTGTAATGCTGGGTTTCATGTATATGTCTACCTCTTCGGTGAGAACTTTGTCCATCTTTGAACATCCTGATAGGAGCATAGGCGTGGGTCACTTTCAGAGTCAAACCAATGAATGTCAAGGATTTGCTGTTTCCTAATAGTATTAAAATATATTTGCTTATTTTTTAGTTTTCGTTTAGTTATCGTTATAACAACTAAAATGATTGAGAAGATATGTAACTTGGTAATACTTTTGCTCTAGATGACACAAAGAAGCAGTATGAAGATGAAGCTGGAGACAACGTGAAATCAACTGAAACGGAAACCACAAAACCTATCCAGCAAGAAACCACAAAACAGGTCAAAAGGTCAAAAGAACCAACATCAGTAAATAGGAAACCAATCATACAAACTATAAAACTTAAAAACGATAATCGTGTGTACAAAGCCGTCACTTTCGTCGATCAGAAGGAATTACGTACGCCCCTACAGATAAAAATACCAATCAGTTACAAAAAGGAAAAGCAGACTGTCTCGACAAACACTTTTAAGAGTAAAATAAAAGCTGTGGCTAGCAAGGTATCTGCGGAAGTTAAATCTAAACAGAAAGAAAAAAATCATGCGGTTAAAAAGAGGATTTCTTCGCCTGTTATGACGATGAAAAGCCATGATGCGCCTGCGACGGAAGTTGCTAAATGGGCGCCATCTTGTCTTTCCGGGCACACAAAACCTTATTACGAAGCGTGGGTTGATACAACTTTGGCGGCCATTACTAAATGTACGAAGAATGACAAGCTGTATGCTGAAAACGAGAATATTATAAAGACTTTTAAAAGGGCTTTGAGTCAGAGGCCCCCTACTCCAGATCTGATGTATGAGGATTTTAAAGATGAACGATATACGGGTAGGATAACTGTCAGGCATAGTAATTTGAAGTCGAATGTTAAGTGAATTAAACGTTTTGTGTCAATGTAAAGTGTGTTATTTCATTTTATGGTGGTAGGGCACTTTGCGAATGCGTAGTGGCTAGTTGCCATCCTCGACTAAAAATAATTGTATCGGAAAGACATAAAAAAGTATTACCTTTTTTAATTTCAGCAGTACTAAACTCGGATGTTTAGTAGTTACCATACACAATTACTACTGAAAGATACCAATTTTTTGATATATTGACCCATTACTTTCGGAGTTCAAAGTAGCTCGTTAATTCAGATGTTAGAATTGAGGGGCAACTTTTCAATTGATATAACTTTTTATGTGTTATACTACAAATTCTAGAATATGTCCTACAAATATTTAGCTTTGCTACTAAACAAGGGTGTGAGTTTCCTTTTCCAATCTCGGGTGGCTCCTCAATCCATACGGACATAAAGGTCTGTAGCCAAGAACCTAAACGATGTATTAGGGGTGTTGTAGAGCCAGTTTCCGAAGGTTATACATGTTTATCATCTTCGACCACATCATCACTTAGGTACTATCAGGTTGAGATTGAGGTCAAAGGCTAGCCTATATCATCAGTAAAAAATAAATGCTATATAGTACAATTGTTTTTTTTTATTAAGTAAGGCAAAAGTTAGAAGGTACTTGAAAGAAGAAAGAATGAAATAGAATACATTTATTTGGCACACAAAAACATCAAATTATACAGTTAAAATATGTAAAACCAAATAGGTATATAAACAATGTTCAGGTGCTGCCAAAAAGTTAATATAGTAGCAAATTGCCGAACATCTGAAACATCCGGCGCTGGTACTATTCAAACAATAACTCAACATACCACTTTTCAATAATTATTTTAGAGGTTTCGCTCGTTTAATAACAGACACAAGCCATCCCTTCAGGCCATAAATAATATACTATACATCGCCTAGATCAGGGCTCCCCTATCTATCAAACTTATTTTTAATGTGACCTTCTTAGGAATTACCCATTTTTTTTCACTCCGGAACCGGGGTCCCACTGGTCAAAACTTTTTCATGGTCCCACCAAACACACACTTGACCGTTTTTTACGTTGAATTGAAGGTACCTACGCCATAAGGTAAATATTACCCACATTATAAATAAGTTTTCCTAGCAGTTCCAATTTTTTATGCTTTAATGAACGATAAGAAAGTTGCATTATATTTTGCTTTATTTGCTATAATAAAGGCCATTTAAAATCGAGTGGAACCAAATTAGGATTTTTGTCTCCCGCCTGTTGTCAGTACCTAGTATCTACCAGTAAGTAGTAGATCTAGCCTAGTTTTTTTTTCGGGAGGACATAGATGTTGTCTTATGCTGTCGGCCATCCAACTCCACTGTTCTTTGGGCGAGGGAAAGCTTTCTTATAGCCCTGGAGGGGGAAATATTGTAGGCACTTCTCCCGAGACGTGCGTAAAAGGAGAAAAGCGCTTTCTACCTCCGTCTCCTGCGGTTGCCGAAAACGCACCGCTACTATAAGAGAGATTTACAGCGAGTTCAAGAGCATCACTGTGGTGCGGACCTCAGCTTGAGTCGCTGCCGAGAGACATTGGGAGGGTCCCTAGTAGAGATCTTACAGTTTAAATATGCACACCATCCACTCCACTAAACGTGATTACTTAAATGTGTGCGTGCAGTGATGTGTACTGCGAACTCGGACACGTTCGCGCAGATCGTACGCACACCACGATGACTGAAGAACCAATGATACAGGCAAGCTCACTCCACACATTAGGCACATGAATAAAGACTTTATTCATGTGCTTTAGGTACAACCTACATTACTAATACTACAGGTACATTAAAGCAATTAAAATATATAATTATAATGTTGTCTTAGGTTTTCGCGATTATCACACATAGTAATTAACGTTTTAAATCACGTATATTTATCATTATTTTTGATCGTGGTCACGGGGTGATCACTGCAAAGTGTTTGAAAGGTCGGGACAAATAATAAAATAATGATAAATATACGCGATTTAAACCGTTTAAAGTTGTTTAATTACTATACATAATTATAACATTATTATAGTGGGGGCAACGAAATAAAACAATCGTAAGTACATTTTTTTTTCTTTATTTGGAACAGACTTCAGCACTCAAAAGTGTGAAATAACCTGTTGAAGTAAAACATGACACTGGCAAATGCACAAGACGTGCGAGACCATATCCCTATGAAAGGGAAAAGAAAAAAAAAAAACCTGTTGAAGTCTGTATCATGATGGTTCAAAAGTACCTATTATATTTTTGATTCTCCAGGTTTTTTCACCCGTTTTAGTGACCCTTGCTACTTATGGGATCGATTGTCATTCACTGTCAATGACTATATCATCAAGATAGGAAAACACTTTTCAGTTATTGGAGTGTAACTCAAAAACGGCTTGACTGATTTGGATGAAATTTAAATGGGACTACACGGCAATCATCAGCTTTCAAAGAAAAAATATTAAAAATCGGTTCACCCAGTCAAAGTTGTAGTCGGTTCCATTTTTTGTTTTTTTTTACCGTCTCCTGTTTTGACATTTCCATGTTCGAGGTACAGACCCACCAACTTATCTGTTCAGGTGGCAGAAAAAAGAACTACAACATTCCTTCAATTGTGACAGTTTGTATTTGATTTCCTTGTACAGCAGCGCCTTCGCCAACTGCCCAGTTAAATTGGTGGTACTATAGGTGCGGGTACTTGAATATATGTTCTGTGGTACAGGCATAGAACATATAATAATATACAGGTGCCGTTTCTTGTGTTATTCATAAGTTCAATGATTAGGATACTTTAAAATCTTTAAATGCTCCAAATCGTAAACTCTGGCTTGTCCCGAACATTTCGCTGATATACTTAACTTTATCGAAAACATTTTTTTTTTTTTAAACCTGATCGGTTAACCTTTGACCACTATCTCACCTGATAGTAAGTGATGATGTGGTCGAAGATGTTGTTCAGGCTAACCTAGTACTGGCTCTCAAGGACAGCTGCCGGAACACACCGTTAGGTGCTTGGCGAAAGATTCTCTACGTGAGGGTGGTAGCTAGCCAGGCGGGCATTCGTAAATACCCTACCACCATGCTATAACGACTGCCATCCTAAGACAACAACCGGGACCGACGGCTTAACGTGCCCTCCGAAGCACGGAAACGCTCAGTAATGTCACTAGCGGTCACCCATCCAACTCCTGACTGCGCGCGACGTTGCTTAACTTTGCTGATCGGTTGAGAACAGCTAAGTAAACTTTACTGCGAGCGCTTCAAAACCCTTTCCATAAATAGCTTTATATGTTAGAAGCTCAATTACATTATTAATCTTTATTAGTAATCTATGTTCCTTTGAATGATTCTATTAATTACAATACATCTTACTTGCTTATCTTCTGACTCTAAGCTGTCAGCTAACAGTAAAAAAGTTAGGCATTATTATGTATACTTATTATTTATTTCCGCTTTGCTATTTCTTTTACAATAAATGAACTTTCTTTACAATCACATCACTGCTTCTAAATTATATTTTACACATAAGTCTTGTCTAATTACATGTTCGTATTCAGCATAGATTCATTCAAGATTCATACAAGACAGAATCGGTAGTCTGCTGATCCCATATGAATATTTGAATCTATGATGAATCTAGGCTGGTTTAACGATATTGCCAACAAAAAATAAAAAGCGAAGAGTAAGGTAATTCAGAAAACAATTTCGTTATTATTTATTATTATTTCGTTTTCATATGAAACCGAGATTGAATCAATATTGACTCAATATGAACTATATGAAGTTAGTAGACTACCAAAACTGTAAAAATTGACCAGGCCGATTCATATTGATTAGCAGACTTGACGCCCAGCTGAGTTATTAGATTATCTAGAGACATTTCTATTTATAGACGTTATTTGTCCAGATAATAGATTCATAAAATATTATGTCTTGAATCGATGTATACGAATATCAGAAACAGAGGTGGTTTTTCTTTGTAATGAATGTAAATAAATGAATGGAATGAAAGCACTTCGAGCGTATTTTTGGAATATCGACTGTGCACGGATGCTGCGTTCCTGTACTTCTTGTTGTCCGATGGAAGAAAGGGAATAAAATTGTCTACATCGACCGCACTCTCCGAAATGGCGCCTGTAAAAATTACAATACCAATAAGCTACCTATCTATTATTACTTGTAATTTTAAATAAAACTCCGCTTATATCCACTTTCCTCCCTATATTCCATGTACTAATACGTCTGCAATGTACGAGAGATTAGCCTAGACCAGACCATACAATCTCATAAATAATTATGTGAAATAATGACAGCATGTAATGCAAACAAATAAAACAGATATCTGACATACACACAAAGTCATTGCTCTAACGTATTTTATATTTTGTAGCATAGCACTCAAATTTAGGGATTTCGTTAAATAACAGATGGCGTTGTTATACAATATAGAGAAATTAGTTAATACATATGGCAATTGCATTAACTTAAATAAGACATAGGCCAATACCTTAATAAAAAAAAATAACAGGTGTCAGACATTTCCCATGTCATAATTAGGGTTGGAATCACTTATTTAGTGATCGAATGCTAAATTCGAACAAATCAGTAGCAGAATCGTTTAAGTTCTATGAGGGAACATGCGCTCTTTCAATTTTTCATTTTATGTGATCTTTTAAATATTTTCATTGCTCTCGTTTTAACATTATCATCATTTTCTTCTAATGGTCGCTTGCCATTTAATATTTTATTTACGTCTTTGCAATAATTATGCAAGAGAAATCGTTTACAGAAGTCTAAAAGAAATATTTGTAATTTCCTATTATGTTCATTGCACCCGATATCATTAAAATGAATTAATATTAAACAAAGGGTTTTTATGTACATTTTCACATGATTTTGATATCAATCATTTTTTATATGATAAACGATGTCCTGTATATTTGATAAAACATTTGTTATTTTATCGCTGGGTGTGCATAGCCATCCTTGTGTATACTCTCCTCCGTATATAATCAGAATGTCCCAAAGAAAAATTTTCAAATTTAGTGCAATCTTAAAAAAAAATATTTTTAGATTTACGAGCTATGTAACCAGACACGTATGTCAATGCTACCAAAACTCTTGGGTTCTCTTTTTTGAAATGAAATGGAGTGAATTCTATCTCAAGATGGTTCATGACTACTTCCCGGCTGGTATTGTGCTGTGCCTTTTTCCGGTAAAATAAAATGACAAGTAAACATTTGATATTACGTTATTTATTCTGCGAGCGCGCTGCAAGTAAATATGATCGTATTGATAGAACCAAATCCATATACTTACTTTGAGTACGATCCTCATTGATGTAATTTTTTGCTGGCATTGAGCTTTCAATTAATTGCTCACTTTCAAGTGGAGAAAATCCTGCCAGTGCTACTACTGATTGTGATGTGTTTAGTACTAAAAACGAGTAATTATTTAGCAACGAGGAATTGAATTGGATGTGTGGGATTGGCGGAGTTTACAGAATTAAACTTTTTATCCGTTGATACAGAAGAAGAGACCCAAAAAATAATTCTCATATCCTAGCGTGTGGGGTGTACATATACATCGTACTGATACTATACGAAGATATTTATTAAAATCCGCTGTACAAAAATATACAAAATTTACTTTATGGCAAAAAACACAAATCTGACGTGATTTCAAATAAAGAGACAATAGAGGTGTGACTAATATACTCGTAGAAATACGAATATAATAAAAGTAAAGAAAAAATATCGCGATACATGATAGACTCATATGATTAATATTAAAGGTAAAACTTACAACGGATAGAAATCAAAATACTCACCGATGGGAAATCGAGTTTACTAAGTGTAACTGGTGTAGTATGTTTAATTTATGTATTGAGAGGTACAACTTCGAGGTGATAAGCCCAGACGAGCCCACCAATGTCCCCACAAACTAAATTTAAATGTTATTCTACCTTGGATTCAAAAAAGGAAACTGCTTATCAGCAAATTTTTGGTTGCCCGGCTTGTTTTACTTTAAGCTTCTATTAAGAAATAAGAATAATTCAATTCAAATCGAAATAATTAATTCACGAAATTTTAGTCTCGTGCATTATTGATGTAATTATATTATCGATTTGAATCGATGGCGAGCATCCCTAATTCCTATAGCCAATTCCTATTTGATTTTGCATCTTGCCGATTTGTTTACTTTCTGTGCCAGGAATTTAAATTTATTTAGTTTAAAGTTAGCTGTGAATGGTGCATTATTTTTATGGTAGCTGTGATCATATAGGGACGTTGTTATGGTGTCATATACGATATTTTTACAATGAGGTGGAAATATATTTTTTGTTAAGTGTAGTTGCAAGTAGATAATTAGGATAATAAAACATACATAAACTTATAGATTTTTATATTTAGTTATCAAGCTCATTGTAGGTTTTTGGCTGGATCTTAATACTGCTTTTACTTTTGATGCTATATGTTTCGACCCGTGGCAGGAAGCATTGGTGATTTGGTCCATATTTAAAAGAGTTAATGAGCTTCACGCGTTCCTTGATAGCAATTTACAGGATAACAGGTTAATATTAGACATTAAATATATAGTATATATATAAAAAACTTATAGATATATCTATATTTAAATAAAGGTACAAATATCAACCATACGTAACTGGGACGAGCATTTATGAAAAATAGATGGCAGCACTGTTTTTTTTTTTTTATTATTTTAGTGCCATCTGTTATATACGGACATTACTAACCGTGACGTCATCAAAAAAATCTAATAACACCTAGGGATGTCAAGTTTGGTCTCTATTTCAGTATATATACAAAGTTACTTTATGGCCTAGACTGTAATGTTCCTAAGTAGATTCTACCCCCACAACTAACGAATAGTGGAAGTCAGTTTAAATCGGAAACGGAAGTGGACTCGAGTCAATAGGGTAGTTGACACAGTCTAAAATAAAATACAGTGTAACGTTAACATGATAGTAGTTGGAGCACATAACTCGACGAACAAATTATTTATTCGGCATTGGATTACCTTTATTTTGAATAAACAAAATGTGTTTAAATTTTCTTTAAGTCACGTGATCTCAAACGGAAGTAAAGGCGGAAATGATGTCATAAGGACAAAAACAAAGCCACAGAATAAGTAATAGTAATCATGAGAGTTTGCTAATAAAGGTTTTGAAAGTGACAATTGACATTAGTAATTGCTAATAGCAAGCAACCCACAAAATTTCGCATCACTATCGATTTACTACTTAGGCCCCTATTACACTATCAAATCCATTGGATCCATATATTTAATAGTGTACTACGTACATTTGACTCACTTAACTTTGATCATATTTCGCCGTGAGATTTGATCAAAGATCAGCATAGATAATAAAACCCAAACTCGGAACAAGAATCTATGGAAACAAGTAATGTTCCTAAGTAGATTCTACCCCCACAACTAACGAATAGTGGAAGTCAGTTTAAATCGGAAACGGAAGTGGACTCGAGTCAATAGGGTAGTTGACACAGTCTAAAATAAAATACAGTGTAACGTTAACATGATAGTAGTTGGAGCACATAACTCGATGAAATGAACAAATTATTTATTCGGCATTGGATTACCTTTATTTTGAATAAACAAAATGTGTTTAAATTTTCTTTAAGTCACGTGATCTCAAACGGAAGTAAAGGCGGAAATGATGTCATAAGGACAAAAACAAAGCCACAGAATAAGTAATAGTAATCATGAGAGTTTGCTAATAAAGGTTTTGAAAGTGACAATTGACATTAGTAATTGCTAATAGCAAGCAACCCACAAAATTTCGCATCACTATCGATTTACTACTTAGGCCCCTATTACACTATCAAATCCATTGGATCCATATATTTAATAGTGTACTACGTACATTTGACTCACTTAACTTTGATCATATTTCGCCGTGAGATTTGATCAAAGATCAGCATAGATAATAAAACCCAAACTCGGAACAAGAATCTATGGAAACATTTTGCAATTATTACTTATAGTAATACAACAACTTTAAACAGTTGGAAAAGCTTATGTTTATCATTATTTTTATTCCGATGTCACTGCACGCCATTGTCTCGATCTCTCACCCCTACACTATGGTACACGTTCTGCCGAACAACCTGTATAATCGATTACGCACGACACTACAACAAGCAAGCAAAACGTATTACATTCGTACAGACGTCATAAGCATACAGGCCGCCATTGAATGATGTTTTAGCGCCAATTTTAAAAGTTGAGATAAAAAGGTGGATTTCTAGTATTTCAGGACTCCTAAAAAAAAAATTAAAAATGCTAGGTGTATATTTCAGTGTTCTAAATAATTTAACATACTTTAAAAAAACAAGTCAACAACCCTATTAACTACCACGTAAGCGTCAGTGGTGCGCTGTAGAAGTCGTATTATGGTAATAAATCGTTAAAGGAAATAGTTATAGACTTGGGAACATATAAAAATAAAACTAACTAGTGGAGGATTCATTATAAATTAATAATGAATGATAAGTTAATAGCTAAACTATCACAAAAGCTAAAACTATGTTCGAGCCTTTGGGCATAGTAGAAAGAGTGGGGAAGTAGGTCATCTCCGGCCCAATCCGCGATATAATTACCTACCATACTTGCCTGTCTCAGGGTCGCTCGTAGCAAAATTTTAATTCAGTGACTAGAAATTGGCAAGGGCCGGAAGTTGTATTTTTACTTATGTCGTCTGGGTTCAGGGTTACTGAGGTCGGTTTTACCTAAACGACGATGAAGCCTTTCACGATGAGAGAAAGAACTACAGGCGATACCTATGTGGTTGCGGGGCCAGAGACGGGCGACGCGGGGCGGTGATGTGCACGAGTACCTACGGTAGTTAACGTGAGTTTACTGATATATAGTACTGTCAACCAATTCACTAGTTTAAATAATAATTATAGTATAATATATAGCCTTTGACGTCGCCGACCACGGCGTCCTCGCGGACAAAATGAAATACTACGGTATTGACGGCCCGGCGCTCGGACTCCTAACAGAGTTTATGTCGGGAAGAAGCCAGGTCATAGTTGGATGCGGAGGCGAGCAAAACTCTAGATCACTCTCCACGCAAATTGGTGTAGCACAAGGCTCCTCCCTATCAAATATAATGTTCTCGCTTCTTCTCAATCATCTGCCTGAGAGTGTCAGCAAAGGGCATGTACTCATGTACGCTGATGACGTCGCGGCCATTGTCATGGCTCCGACAGTTGACCTATTGGAGACGAACCTCAACTCTGTGACGTCCGATTTGAACGGGTGGTTTGAGGCAAATGGACTTACATTGAATGTAAGTAAAACCCATTTCATTCATTTCAACTTATCGGGTCGCATATATAAAAAAACTGTCGGAAGGTATAGGCGCTCAGAAAATTGAACAGGTTGGATGCACGAACTTCTTGGGGTTTCAGGTTGACAGTGCTCTCACATGGGAGCGTCACATCGAGATGCTCAGTGAAAAGATGGGCCGCGCCTGCTTCGCCCTCTGGCGCGTATCTGCAATTCTGCCTGAGAGTATGGTGAGGAGCTGTTGCTTCGCTTCTGTACACTCACAATTGCAATACGGCATCGAACTGTTTGGGCGCGCCGCCGACTGGGAGCGCATTTTCAGGATGCAGAAGAGGGCGGTGAGGGCCATCGTGAGAGTGTCGCGCGAGACCTCGGCTCGCCCGTATTTCAGATCTTTGGGGATACTGACTGTACCTGCGATGGTCATCCTACAGACAGCACTGTACGCTCGGGAGAACCGGGCATCCTTCGCTAGATTTGAGGATGGCCACGAATACAACATACGGAACGGCCAGAGGCTGAGGTCAGTCCCTCGGCGGTTGGCGAAGTCATCGAGGCTAGTGCATGTAATGGCTCCTTCAGTCTACAATAGACTGCCAGAGGCTGTACGGTTTTCTAGTACGACGCAATCCTTTAAAAATGCTTTGAAAAAATGGCTTATACAACAGGCTCCTTATGAGTTTGATTTCAAAGAACAAATCATTGTACCTGACCAGCACCTATCTGACATTTACATATAATTTAATTAATTGTATTTTTTATTATATTTTAATAATTCAATTAATTAATTAATTTTTGACATCTAATTATGATAATTTTATAATTAATTTATTCATCATTACATTTATGACAATACATAATTGTATAATTTATTTTAATGTATGATCGTTATGACGTTAAGTATACTATTGTATACCTGTCCCTATTTCTATTAAAAATTATGTATTTTTGTAACTATAGCCATATATGACATGTAAATTATTTTATCAATAAATAACTATGAACTATAATACATTTATTTGTGTCAATTTTACAAATATACAAGTTTAGTACTTACATTAATACTAGGCACATATTTTATTGTATATTTATTTTCGTAGTGTTAATCTTGTTATAATCTTGTTATAGGTTTGCTATCCTTTCCAAGGCCACAAATTTATTTACAGAGTATTAGTCAAAATGTATTAAATTTTCAAATAACATGATGTTAACAGTATTTTAAACAATATATACCTACTATTTAAAATGTATTAATTATTTTAGCATCCAAGATTTTAAATATTTTCTGTGTAAAAGTGTGTGTGAAAACACACAGCAATAAGTTCTTCCGCGATTAACACACATTTTTTATTTATTTAGAGGTGTCGAGAAACCGTGACACGCGAACCTTGTGCGGTGTTAGCCCCGGCTGGCGCACTGAGAAACGGGTCGAGATTTGGTTAGAGTGTGCGTGCGGGACGCATAGATACTATGGCGCACACAAACAAGCCCCGCGCGGTGCGTTTGTATGAAGATAACTTACTTCCCCACTCTTTCTACTATGCTTTGGAGTCTAGCCTCCACGAACGCCTACCTACATGCTCGACTATCAACGATGACCAGTTTCAAGCTATTTTTAGACAAATAGTCCCTGAGCCCAGAGATGGCTGCAGTATATTTTCGATACAAGAACTGACCATCCTATCTCAATGTGAAATACCACAATTTTCAAAGCGATCTAGCAAGTAGAGTAGTAAACCTAAATGTTTATCCCTTAACCTAATATGTTTGCTTCTGGTTTGCCAGTTTTTCGATTTCTCTTCTATTTTATCAGTAAAGGTATCCCTTGTAAAATGATTTACTGAATATTTTTAAAAATATTTTTACTGTACACTTGCGAAGTAGAAGCTTATATTAAGTATATTAGGCTCAAGTATATTCGTGCTTTATTTCACCCGAGTTAGAACATTTGGTATTTATAATATAAGTTTGTACGAAAAGCGAATTAAAAAGAAAAAAAAATTGAACTGTACCTGTTTTTATATTATCATGCTCAATGATAATGATTCATTATCGTTTTAATGTTAAAATCGGACAACCGCATCATATAAAGCGTAATTATTCACGCTTTTTAGACAATTAAAAGGTCGTAGACGCCACGCGCAGCGCGTACTGTGACTGAACTTTGTATAAATCATATTTTGTTTTATAATCCAGTACAATCTCCTAATTTATCTGCATCGCTCCATCAAGAAGGTGCGCCTCTTCACAGTAAATGATTAATGTACATATGTACGAGTGGGTCTCGTGTGTAAACGACGTCTTAGTGTGAGTGTAAAAGATAATGGTACATAAAGTACAATAATAAAATGTAAAATATGATCGTAGGCATACAGAAACTTAGCGACAGATTTTCTATTTGAGCGTGGTAGCTAGCCAGGGGCGATCCTGAACGAGGTCCACCACCTAATGCACCTTCTTCGGCCTTTCGTCGCCATCGAAGCGCGTCCGCACATGTAAATATATCTGCGCATAATATATGCCTTAATACACGTTTAAAACCAGATCTTGGGGTCATTTATTTTCCTCGTCTGGGTATGATAATAAAAACATTTAAAACCCGTCAGTGTGCTTTCTGAGCGTAACAAAGGGAGTCATGTTGTTATACAGTTTATTGACATTTTGTATTTTAAATAAGTATGGAGTTCATACTGTGGCGAATGGGAAAATGCAGGAAGTGTTTTCTTGGAAGCAAATTGGATATAACTTCGATGGAGTCAAATGTAAGTGTATTCTAGATTTAGGCCCTGTTTCAGAATGTTCTAGTAAGTTCCGGTTATACTACCCAGAACATATTTAATAAATAAAACACTATCGTTGCGTTTCACAGTCCTCGATTTAGCCTATCCATCGGTTAAAGCCTGAAACGCGCTGCATGTTAACTGTCATTTTTATCATTCCGTTATTTTATGATCTGGGTAGTATAACCGGAACTTACTCGAACATTCTGAAACAGGCCCTTAATATACTAAAAAATAAATTATATAACCAACCTATTAAGATTACAAATGTACGAGAGAAAAAAAATATAGTCATGTGCTGGATTCGACCCCGCGTCCATCCACCCCTTTAGCCGGGGTATACTCCACCTAAAATGTAATTCGCCAAGCAGGCGTTATTGCCAAACATAATATTAAAATTATAAGGTTGCGTCATCACAAGTTTAAAACCAATTGCAAAATTGGTCTTGTTCAACGCAAGTGGCTCCATCCCGATACGATGGTTGAAGAACGAGAGCATAAAATTGGAGTTAGGAGTCATTGTGTCATGTTAGCTCAATTGGTTAGAGCATACCCCGGCTAAAGGGGCAGATGGACGCGGGTTCTAATCCCGCACATGATTATATTTTTTTCTCTCGTAAATTTATAAATTTAATAACGCCTGCTGGCAAATTTCTTTGGTAATTCGCCAAGCAGGCGTTATTGCCAACATAACAATATAAAAGAGACGAATTTACTTAGCATTCCATGGATTCACCGTAAGGGTGCCGGGTCCATAGCGTTGCAGAGGAAGAGGCTCAAGTCAAGGTGCCTGGGACTTGCAACCCAGTGAGTAAGGTTAAGGGGCCCCTTTATGATGCATTAATGCTCCCTTTCACCGCTCGAGCCTCCTCCCCTGCCCAACCAAATTTGGTAAGATCCTACTAATAGCCTTGGATAAACGATCTAGGATGGAAGTTACGGTTGTTCTTGTCAGGCCAAGGTCTTTTAGTAGGTTGAATAGGGATTTTGCTGGTATACCCCTTGCTACGACTTCTACAGCATATAAATTAACCATATAACCGTTTTTGATTAATTCATTTGTTATGTTACATTTGCTAGTTTTTATTGTGTGGTCTTTAGGTATGTTTGTTTCCCACGGCACAGTAAGTTCTATAAGTACTATGCGTTTTAGATTTTTTGAGTGTAGGAATATGTCTGGTCTGGATGACGAAACACGAACATTCTCAGGGATTTTATAGTGTTTTATACGTGTCCATCAAAAGAGTCCAATCGGGGGCTGCGCCTAAGATGGAGTAAGGTGTGGATTTAGATTTTGTATAAGACCCTTCTTTTACAAAAGCAACGTGTCGGTTGTTCGTGGTCAAACCCTTTTTTGCTCTAGCTACCGAGGGACTCCCCGCATCTTGTATGATTTCGAGGACTATCGTGACGACGGGAATAATGACCCCTATCAAGGAGCACCTTGCATCCTACCAATAAGTGCCTTGCTGTTCCTATGGCCTCCCGACAAATACCGCAAGACTTTTCGGTGGCTTTCCCCCATCTTACTAGATTACTTTGGTCTGGGAGGGTCATTTGAAAGGCGTTACAGTCCCACCAACTTATCTGTTCAGGCGGCAAAAAAGAGAACTACAACATTCCTTCAAATTGTGACAGTTTGTAGTTGATTTCCTTGACCAGTAGCGCCCTCGAAAACTGCATAGTTAAGTTGGAGGTACTATAAGATATAATTTTAATAAGGCAGGTGACCAATCATATATCAAGGTGCGCCACTTTAATGCTAGAAGGATACAAAATTCACCTATGGTTAGCCATTAAGCCGTAGCGCTTTGAATTTCCAAGCTCATTGCATGCACTTTATAGCTATCATTTTCGTCTTGTTGTACAAAAGATCAACCTAAACTTTCACAATTCTAAATTTAAAATTATTATATCAAATTGTACGGCAATGTAGCATCAGTTTAGACAGCACTAAGTTACCTAAATTTAAGTTAAGCATACCACAATTCAACACAAAAGTCAACTTTAGAGACTTATTTGCGTTACACAAATTTGATTTAATATGAACAGGGGGCCAACTCCCACCTTTTCCGAAACCATCACAAAAAAGGAGCGTTTTGTTTCATGCTTAAAATAATCATTCGCAGTCACGAACTATCACCGACCCACAATCGCGTCAAGCAATATTGGTTTGATCCTACTTAAAGAACGAATGAAATATGTATCACGGATGTGCATGCGAGTTAAAAGATGTTTATTATATACCGTTATCCCGCTCGCACTGTTCCGAACTACGATGTTATGAAACGGATTTACCATAGTTTTATGACATTTAATTGTATGCTGTCATTAAAACGCTGAGCGACTCCATTACCGCTTGTAAGCCTGCTTAATTGACGTGGAGGTATAAAATTTAGCAGTAAGATTAAGTTATTATTACTATAAGAGAGGAAAGGACATAATAAGTACTGCCATAAATTCATTATCAAGCGATATACGAATTTAGATTTTAATTTGAACAGAATAAGTAGGTACCATAGTTATATTCGAAAGTGTTCTTCGAATTTGGACTTTAACAAAAAAAGTATAAGAACTTTTCAGAATAACTTGGAGAATACCAAGACACCACTACCTCGAAGCAAGATTGGTAAAACAAGATTACCAAATTACCATAAAGAAATAGTTTTAGAATTATTTTTGCAACAAGATAGCAAAGTCATTTTTTGTTGCGAGTGCTGATTTTGTATCCTCAGCAAGCGAAGGATTCAATGATTGAATCAAGAGCGTAGCGAGTGATTTTAAAGTTGAATCCTGAGTGTGGCGAGGGATTCAAAGGCACAAGATGCAAAAAACTTTGCTCTCGTGTAACACACATAACCTTTCATTGCACTTCAGCAGCGAGAACACTTAGGAGATAAAGTAATAAACAGGAATATATTCAAATAACTACTAAATGTATGGTGACTCATATTTTTTTTACTTTCATTTAAGGAGTATTACATTGTCTATTAAATACAATTTATTGCATTAACCTAGCATTTTTAGTTTCCGAGATTTTTAGGATTCTTTAAGTGACCCGGATTCATTGCTCTCGAGTGTATTAACTTATTCAACTTTTTACGCCAGCTAAGAAATTTTATTCCCGCTCTTTTATTTAAATTAAGGCGTGTTCGGAAATAGCACCCATGATATTTTATTATTCAAAATATAACAACGTAACATTTTTGATACTATAATTAAATATTTGCTGGTGAAATATTTGCAGTAAATACTTATTTTCGTATTTTATTACTTATTTATAAATACAACTATAAGTTAAACAATCAATAAATAAGACATTCTTAATTATCTTTTATGCATTTTTTTTTAGTTATTACGAAATTCCGAACGTGTTTGTCTTTGAAGTCGAATTCAAAATCGGAACTTCGAAAGGGCTGGTCTTTGTCTCTCTCTCTCTTTCTAATGGCGAGAAAGAGATAGAGTAGAGTATGAATGTTTCAAATTGTATGATTAACCCAAGGCTAAATAAGTAATACGCGCCTATCTGAAAAAAAATATATAAAAGTTACTTTGTACTGTACACTCAGTGAGCAGTCGCATTTTGCTCACTGATTTCAGGCAACAAAACCTACATGTTTGAGCTACTGAAGTGAAAATTATATTCTACTAGTGTAACCGTTCAAAAAATGAGTTAAGGCATTTAGAACGTAAAGATTCTCCTGAGCCTTTTGACTTACGTTTAAGATAAGAAATCTAAAACAGGACTCAAGGATAGTGAAGCACTTCTGTTTAGCTTCGCAGTTACATAGGGCTGACTTTAAAACTAGCGGCCAGCCCCGGCTTCGCACGGGTATTTAATAAAATATATAAATTGAAACTCATAAAATGTAATTATTGTGAAATAACTATAATAATTAGACAGAAGGTATTGGAAACCTATTTGTAGATATTGATGTCCTCTATAAAATTGTAATATATCAATTCGCTCTATTGCCAACAATTTCCGCAGCGTACGCAATATAACGTTTTTTTAGTATTTTTTACTTTGGGTTACATTATCGAAGTTTTCGTACGGATCCCTGGTTTTTGAAAATATTCTATAGCCAATGTTCATCAAAATAGTGTAGGATTCTAAAGGCGAAAGTATTTTTCAAATTGGTTCACTAGTTTATAAGTTTCTTCGTTACATACAAAAATACAAATCTTTCCTCTTTATAATAATTATTAGTCCCTATGGACTAGCTTTTATCGGTCGCGGTTTCGCCGCCCGTAAGTCGGTTATCGCGCAAAGACATAAACCTATTTTTGCGCAATTGGATAAAAGCTATCCTACGTCCTTCCCCGGGTCTCAAACTATTTTCATCCTAATCGGTCCAGTAGTTTTTAAGTTTATTCGTTGCATACAAAAAATAAAAATACAAATCTTTCCTCTTTATAATGCTTGTAGCGAAGTTTGCTTAGCTGTTCTTTAACGATCAGCAAAGTTAAGCAACGTCCGCCGCGGTCGGTTGATCGGTTGAGAACAGTTAAGTAAACTTCGCTACGAGCGCTTCAAAAATTAAAACAAATAAAAGGCATACGTAAATTCAATCTCACATTAATAGAGTTTGAAATAAAAAATATTTTCAAAAGAGATCCAAGGTACCACGCTTCCCCTACTAACCCTACATTCGTTCTTTAAGGGTGAACTGGCCGGCCTGTTTTCCATACAAACGTCGTAGGGTGATCTTTCCCTTATTTGAAGATTTAGGTCCAAAATAAAGTATAATACCGAATGATCTCGTCATTATCTAGGCTTGTATGATGCCGAAATTTCAATAAATTAATTAACTTGAGAATAATCAGCCTCGAAACATTTTCATATAAAGTTTTCGAGGATCATGACTTACAACTTAATTATCTTTTTATAATTTTAGCATCATACAAGCGTAGATAATGACGATATCAATCGGTATTATGCTTAAGTCTGGACTTTAAATCTCAAATAAGGGAGTGATCACCCTACGACGTTTGTATGGAGAAGTGACCGGCCAGTTCACCCTTAACCCTCGTATGGGGATGGAGCGACATTTATAGTTCAACTTACGTTGTACTAAGGGCGTATTCCATTTGACGCCTGTTTCGTTATTTTCGATAATTTTGACCACATTTTGTCTATGGTTGTGATCACTGTGATCGTTTGTAACTGTTCTCCCCTGTTCCATTTAGAATAAGAACACTAAGAATGCCACTCAAATTTGCCACTTCTGTCACTTTTGACATTAGATGTAGGTAATTCGAACTGTTCCAGTAGCTTCATAGCGTTTATGGCGAAAATAATGCCAAGACCCAAGTGGAACAACTTTTTGGGAGTGTGATCGTTTTTATCGTTTTTGGCGAATTTAACTCCAAATGGTACGCACCCTAAGCAGTACAAACTTCGCATATTTATGATCGAAGACTACAAAAACAAGACTATTATTGCAATTAGTTTTAAACTTGTTAACGATGACGCAACCTTATAATTTTAATATTGCAAGGTTAAAATACCGCACATTATTATTTTCCTCTCAATGTAATTTTGTAATATTTTATACAATCTAAAATATTATAATAACATTACTTTAGCGTGGTTGTGTTAGGTAGTGTTATTTCATGCACTACCATTATATCTCTAAAATACAAAGATTGTTATTATTACAATATTGCTAACAAATAGTACAAATTCCAAATTGTTTTCTATCATCACAAAGATAAGCTACATGAACATGCCGTAAAGTATTTAATAACACGATCAAGCCACCTTGTATGTCCGCCATCTTGAATTTCTCCATTTTATATTTTTGACAGATGTCGTTAGTCTGCTCACCCGATTCTCTATGATATATTTCCAATCCAATCAATTACCCCTACATATTTCTTACAGTTTCCGAGGTACTCTATCCAACTTTACTAGGGTACTGTTTTCGCCCGGCTAGCTACTACCTTCGAGTAGAAAATCTTTCGCCGAGCAACTAACAGCGTGTTCCGGCAGCAGTAATTGAGAGCCAGCAAAATTACTGGCACATGAGACTTAGGTTGTATCATGTATCATGGTGACGGGCGCAATGCAATTCGTTAACGAAATGCATCTGTTATGGGCTTATGGGATATGCAGAAGTTACCGTTCGTTGGGCCTCGTACTTACTTAATAATTACATACAATCACATAAAAAACAGTGTACAGTGCCACCCACTTATCTATTCAGAAAAAAGAACTACAACATTCCTTCAAATTGTGACAGTTTGTAGTTGATTTCCTTGACCAGCAGCGCCCTCGCGAACTGCACAGTTAAGTTGGTGGTACTATAGATAACATACGAAGCTATATTCGTAGTTCACCCAGTATTTTTTTTCGGTACAGTACTTTTTTGTTGTCTTTGTGACGGAACAAGCGCGAGTCCCACCTGATGTTAAGCGGAACCTCTGCCTATAACAGATGCATTTCATCACAAGTGACGAATTGCACTGTGCCCGTCACAGAGACATACAGTTGTTAAGTCTCATGTGCCTGTAATTTTACTGGCTTTCATGGACTGCTACCGGCACACACTGTTGGTGCTTGGCGATAGATTTTCTACTTGAGGGTGGTAGCTAGCCAAGCGAGCATTCACAAAATGCCCTTCCACCATGCGGTGAAGCTCAAGCCATCGTCGGGGATCGAACCGTGGACCTGCGGCACGGCAGTCCATAGCTATTACCGTTTGGCCATCCATTCTATTGCTTCACAAATTTATCACTGCTTTACGGGCTTCAACACAGTAGTACTTGCACACTACTGCCTCCAGGCAGAATATCTGACACTGTAGTGGTACCTACCCATCATTCCGGACTCTTGCCTTCGGATAAAATGCCTTCGTTCGATTTAGGACTTGTTTCAGAATGTTCGAGTAAGTTCCAGTTATACTACCCAGAACTTATTTAATAAATAAAACACTATCTTTGCGTTTCACAGTCATCGATTTAGCCTATCCATCGGTTAAAGCTTGAAACGCGCTGCATGTTAACTGTCATTTTTATCATTCAGTTCAACAACTCATGACCGCGGCAGATGTTGCTTAACTTTGCTGATCGATTAAGAACAGCTAAGCAAACTTCGCTACGAGCGCTTCAAATAACATGCGCGTGTGGTAGGTGCATTATGATTAAACTTTGACCTATACTTGTAATTTTTTAATCTGTCAAATCAGACCTACAAAAACACTTTGGCATCCTATTAGTAAATACGAACATTTTTACGAAAATAATTCTTAGATTTTATATTATTCCAGTTGAATAAACAAGTAAGGGCCTGTTTCAGAATGTTCGAGTAACTTCCGGTTATACTACCCAGAACATCATATATTAATTAAATATTACAATATTCATATATAATATTTTATGTTCTGGGTAGTATAACCGGAAGTTACTCGAACATTCTGAAACAGGTTTTGTAGTGTTTTTGTAGGTCTGATTTGACAGATTAAAAAATTACAAGTATAGGTCAAAGTTTAATCATAATGCACCTACCACACGCGCATGTTATTTGAAGCGCTCGTAGCGAAGTTTGCTTAGCTGTTCTTAATCGATCAGCAAAGTTAAGCAACATCTGCCGCGGTCATGAGTTGGATGGGTGACCGCACAGTGACATTACTACTGAGCGTGCACGTGCTTCGGAGGGCACGTTAAGCCGTCGGTCCCGGTTGTCGTCTTAGGATGGCAGTCGTTATAGCATGGTGGTAGGGCAATTTGCGAATGTCCGCCTGGCTAGCTACCAGTAAGTCAAGTCAAGTAGAAAATCTGTCGCCTGATGAATACATCTGTGCCTGATCGGATAAAAACGGCAAAGTAAACTTCGCTACGAGCGCGTCGAATGCTGAACACGCTGAACACGGACATGTCTGCCATACGGCACACATATATTTGCAGTTTCATATTTCGGACCAAAATCATTAGTGTTGGATCTACAAATAATTATGAATTTATTCGTAGTGTGGGATCAATGTTTCCTTATCTTCTGGTACTAACCAGTATATACAAAGTTACTTTATGGTACTAACTATATGATTCAACTGTTTGTTTTTGAAAAAAAGTTTTGAAAACACAAACAATAAAGCATTAACGCTCACAGTAGACAAAAAAGGTTGCTATTCGATAAAAAGGCCTTTATATATACATACATAAATCTACTAATGGATTCACATTGTATTTGTGTACGTATATTGATTGTATGTAAGAATAGAGTCATTTTTACGACAGTGCACACTAGCATACACTTAAAAAATATTAGCTAAATAAATATGTAGTTCTTCTTTGGGAAACATTTCTTTATGTATATTTGACGGAATAAGCACGGGGACCACCTTATATTAAAAGTCTCTTGTGCCTGTAATTTAATATTACATTTTTTTTATTATTAGCTAGATGTAGGTAAATATTCAAAACTCTATTAAAAGGGAGCGCGGCGCGGTCCAGTGTTGCCATGGCGGGCGCTCTTGGCTCGGATTGACTCAAAACTTAAAACAATAAGTTTTTATAGTACCTACTCTGACTGTCATACATATACATAAATAAACACTCAGAAGTTTTGTTAGGACTACCACAAGTCAACCCTTAGAGGTTGTTAGCATTTTACCAATAACCTTGTATAGCAAAACCATACAGTTGCGCTTTGGGATTTTCGCTTGTTACTGTTTTAACAACTACACATACAATATTCAGTGTACAAGCCGGCTTGCGCGAGCAAACTGCAGTCTAGCCTGAACGCGTGGTAGGCCCAAGTGTCGTTTCCAATGTGCTATAAAATGACTTAATATACATAAAACAATATATTTTTAGACGTAAAAGACTCGATCTACGATAGAGACCCCACCGTGCTGCACTTCGCGGATGACGTGGATGAGAACGATGTGTTCTTCGTGCAGTACAACAATGTGCCGGTCGGTCTGGAGGTGTACGGCAGCACTGTCTTCGTCACCGTGCCTAGAAGGAGATTCGGTAAGTCTTTAGGAACAGTGCTAAACAATCGAAGCACATACGCCGCCGCCACTATGGGTGCGTACCATTTGAGTGAGATTCGCTAAAAACGCTAAAAACGATCACACTCCCAAAAAGTTTTCCACATGGGTCTTGGCGTTATTTTCGCCTTAAACGCTACATCTAATGTCAAAAGTGACAGAAGTGGCAAATTTTAGTGGCATTCTTAGCGTTCTTATCCAAAAATGGAACGGGGATGACAGTTACAAACGATCACGTGATCACAACCATAGACGCAGAATGTGATCAAAATTATCGAAACGTTCTTAGCGACTAATGGAACATACCCTATCTATGAATCAAAAGACATAGACTATAGTCTGTTACATATAGGTTGATACACAGAAAAGAGAAAGCAATATATTTCTCTATGGGTTAATACGCGGGACATTCACATTAATATACTAAAGTGACATTACTAGGGTTGGGCTACTGAACAAAAATGTCGATTATCGAATAATATTATACTATATATAACTATAATAGTTAGTAAACGTCGTTTGTTTATGGTCGTTTTAAGGTCGGTAATGATTTACCTATCGAAGTCAATTTTACGACGTCTGGGGCTGGTACTTTATTGGTCTGCACGTCTTAATTCTATTAATAACGTCGTGAGACGTTGATGATTGGTAATTTATAGGTCTGTACTTTAGTCCCCTCATAAAGACATCGGTTAGTGAAGATAGACCTTCATTAGCTTTAATGTTTCGTTGGATTTTATATTGCTTTTGTTGAATGCTAGTATCTTGTTGTTTCTGTCTTCTTGTTTCTTTTTGTCTTGATTATAGCTTCAAGGCGGTCAGTTTGATGAGACTGTATATTGCGATGTGATATTTAATAGAGGCAGGCCTGCTTATATTTGTTCTTATCGGTGATAAATCAAAATAAAATTTTCGTTATTAATTCTTAGAAGACGACGATGCAACAAAGTCTCAAATAGGCAACGGTGTCTTTCAGTTACGTGGTATTGCTGTGCCTATTTGAACGTCTTTTCTTGGGTCGTATAGACGTCACGAGAATTACCGTGAAAAGATGTCGAGCCGACGTCGTATTTGTTACGTGGCATGTAAAATGCTGCATGCCAGATTAATTAAACATATTGGTAAAATTTTCATTTACGGGAACCGATCTGATAAAATATTTAATTGAATTCCTAAATATTCTGTTTAACCTCAATTTCTAGTTACGGGCGTCATTTCATTTACGAGCTAGATATCAGTGCGTGACAGACGGGCAGACAGTGCCTAGCTCTAACGTGCTCAACTTCACAGATAACGTGCATGAGATGGGGGAAATCGCAAATATTTACATGGTTCTAATGGTAGTAGCAATACACAGGATACTAAGTACCGAATACCTTGATAAGTCTTTGTAGCATAAAAAAACTGTTCCAGGAATCCCTTCGACATTAAACTACGTGGACATGTCGTCACCATCGTCGCTGTTGAAGCCGTACCCAAACATAAAGAGCGTCAAGGACCTGGTCTCCGTCTACAGGCCGAGAATCGACGCCTGCGACAGGCTGTGGATGGTTGACACCGGTCTCCTAGAAGTACCAGGTATGGTTAACTTTACAATACCCAAAGCCATCGTCTTGCTGACCACTTGTAACAACTCCAACCCTGAGTGCAGCAAGGAGCAGGTCTCCCTCTACCGAACAAGGGTCGATGTCTTCATCAGGCTGTGGATCTGCTTATAACACCAGAAATGGTTAGCATTACAATACGTTACGTGAACACGTAGTCTTGTTCACCGCTGGTAATACTAAACTTTAACCCTAAGTTAAGGAGCGAGCTGGTCTCCGATGACCGAAAAGGGTTCACGCCGGCAACTGACTAAGGATGGTAATCACTGGTCTGCTAGAAGTACCAGGGGCCCATATCTGACCTCTTATAGTAATAATAACTTAATCTTACTGCTAAATTTTATACCCCCACGTCATTTAGCAACCTTACAAATCGTAATAAAATCGATCGTCGTTTTGTGATTTTGTGAAGTCATACAACAAATTGTTGAATCTTTTCGCGAACTCTGACGTGACATTTATTACGAAGTATTACTGTTCCAACAACAATTCCGTCATGTTTATCCATCTTAAAAAAGTACTGGCTCTCAATGACAGCTGCCGGAACACACCGTTAGGTGCTTGGCGACAGATTTTCTACTTGATGGTGGTAGCTGGCCAGGCGGGCATTTGCAAAACCCCTACCACCATGCAAAGGAGGTAACACAACCATGACCACATACCACAACTGAGGATGGTATGCACTGGTCTGCTAGAAGTACCAGGTGTAGTTAATATTACACTACTCGAAGACATCAGTTTGCTCAAGGTTGTAACACTATACTCCAACCCTGAGTTCAGCAAGGAGCTGGTCTCCTTCTCCTGAACAAGGGTCTTGCCTGTCTTCATCAGGCTGTGGATAGTAATCACTGGTCTACTAGTAACACCAGGTATGGTTAACATTACAATACGCGAAGACATCACCGCTTGTGACACTATACTCCAACCAAAAAAGTGGGAGACCTTCGACTTACTGTACTCAGAGCAAGGAGCTTATCTCCCTCTACCTTAGGTCGATGTCTGTAACCGGCTGAGAATAGTAGTCACTGGTCTGCTAGAATAATAAGGTGTTGTTTACATTACAATATGACTGAGGGTCGGGTCTTGTGATAGAGTCTGCTGGAAGAACAGGTTATTTCACACAAAACGTAAACACATCGTCTTTTTCACCGCTCTTGAAGCCGTACCCCACATTGAGAGAGTCGACGACCTTGTCTCCGTCTATCAACCAAGGGACAACTCCTGAAGAGACTGTGGATGGTGGACACTGGTCGGCTAGAAGTACCAGGTCTTGGGTATACTCTAACTCTGAGTACAGCAACGATCTGCATCCTTTGTGTATTCCATGGAGATGAACTACATTTCGACATTTCCTCTCCAGAATAGGCATTTTTCGGAAGCATTTAATGGTAATAAATTTGGAGTGTTTAGCCACTTTGGATATTCAATTAAGTCTGAGGTTGTGTTACATTGTTTTTTGTTAACGTTTTTATTAGGTTAACCTATAATAAGTATGTCGTAAAGTTAATAGTACTGAATAACATCAACATATATTATTTTGTATAATCGTCACATTTGTTAATTTTATATAGTTCTGATAACAACACCGTAGGTATACGGTACCATCCAACTGCCAGTGATAGAGCCAGAAGATAGACACTGAAAGGCCATAACAGCACAACGTATTTTACGTATTTAGGCTTGCTGCAAAAGCCTCCAAATGCGCTCTGGCAATTAAGGCTGATATGCTACTCGGCGACTTAGGGAAAATGTCCCTTAGGAACGGCAAGCCAGTACTTACGTCAAGATGAGTGGGGATATTGCTACACATTGGGCGCATATGGAAGGTAAAGGTTACGGGTTCTAAAGAGAGCAATCTCAACCTGTTGTCAGGTTGGCCATAAAACCGAAGCCAAAACTATTTAAAGTTAGTGATATCATTGTATCGTGTTGTATGTTGTCAGAGAAGGGTCTTCTTCTCAAAAGACATATTCTACCGAACCCACAAGACTGACTACTTACCTATATATAATTATAGTATATTTATTTGATGTTCTTTTCCAGATGCACGAAGACAAGTTCAAGAGCCATCCATCGTCATATACGATTTAAAAACTAATAAACAGCTGCTAAAATACAATTTGAAACCTACGGATTTGCAGAACGACAGGACTAGTGGAGGTAGGTACTAATAATTTATTACTTTTCTCGCGTAATGGCGCAATCTAATAACAAAACGGTAATTATACAATATTAGAGCTTATCTCAATAAGGATAAAGTTTGCGCGCAGCGGTTTCAAAGCGGATGATGACTACTTATTTCAATTAATACTGTGCCACAAGGAAAAAAGAAACAGTAAGCGCGCGAGTTATATGCAGATCTTAGGAATGTAGTAGATGCGATAGATGACAAGGAAAACAATACCTACCACAAAATACAATATACACGCTGGGGCTCCCCTTGGGATTTCCTCACCGCCACGAAGTGAAATACTTTAGCAAGGATCTCCACTTGGACCTCCCAGAGGGATCACCAGCCAACACGCAGGCTGCCGTCCTAGACACCGACCAGAACCCACGCATCGCACTGGGCGCGACAACCAGCTGTAGACTTCGCATCATGATCTGGTTATCGTGATTGAGGGCGTCCACCCAGACAGGAGTCCTATGAAGGCCTTGCTCCAGATTACTCTGGACGTAACTAGTAATATGAGGGGCGATTGGCGTTAAACAACGTTGGACAGCAGCTTCCCCAAGGCACCCACGACTTTGGGCCTTAAAAGCCAAAGTGACACCCAGATTCTTCATCTGGTTTCCAACTGAGACCAGGACTCCGACAGTGATACCCACGTCCCATGAGAGGGTCCTTACGAGGCCCAAGGAATAATAGAGCCTCAGTCTTGGAGAAGGCGACTTCCACTCTCAGGGCCTGTATACAGACCACCACCAGAGTTGTACCCAACGTTGCCAACCGCATAACGCTTCCATGATGTGCTTCTCCCCTTGGTCACAACTAGATTATCATCCGCGTAGCACGCGACCCGCACACTGTGTATTCCCAACATTCCCAATTGTACTTTACGTTTTTATTCCTAACACCGACGGCGTCTCAGATAGTTTCTCCGTAAGCGGCTGACCGTAATTCCCATTCTAGATCGGAAGCCAATTTCAACTCCTCAGGGAACGATAGCGCCATCGATGGAGGGTATGAAAGAGGTCACTGTTGGGGCACCCCAACAGACAACAGTCCAGAAGTTCCGGCTCCAGCAGTGATTTATCCGTTTTAGTAGTTCAATAAGCTGGTACTAGATGGAGCTTTTCATAATACTCTACAAAAATGTATTCATGATCAGTGCTAGAAAATTATACGGTAAAAAACTTCGATAGCGAAATTTTTAAAACGTTTTTCATGGTGAGTACATATCTGTGTTAATTTCCTTTATTGGATTTAGGAAATCGATGCATTTTTATAGAATGAGAAAAAGCACTTCTTGTTAAAGTATCTGCATAATGTGTGTCTGTATTTAATTTTAATCTAAGCAAAAAAACTATTATATATATATAGTAGATACAGTAGACGCATAAACAAAAAAACAAGTTCGGGTGTAATTTACATTAAGATATATAAACATGTCAGCAGGTTATCAAACACCACTGATTAAGGTAGCATTTAAAACTCAACATTCGGCTGGCGATGTCAAATCAAACGTCAAATAAACTTCCCTCACACTCGTCTTACGGTCTCATTGGTATAGAGCTATTTTTATCCAAATGTGAACTTTTTGTTTGTGATACTTGTTCGGCTAAAGTTTCGATTATAACAATTCAATTGCCTTAACCCTAATATAACATTGGTAGAACAATGTTCGCTCTGCCACGCTAATATTATCTAAATATTACCGTGGCTCCGTCTTTTTGGTTCACCGATTCTTGACGATTTATAGTTACCTTTTGTCGAACGAAGAACAAACTCAAAAGTTTAGATATGCATCTAGCAGTTTATTCAAAATGGATGCCCAAAATATGGTTTTTACTTATATTATTATTCAAAATCAATGCCCTTAATACGGCTTATATCTACTATAGTTAGATTTTGCTTTTTGTTCCTAAATTTACATATTATTTAAGAATTTCTCAGCTGTGAAAGCACAGTGAGCTTTTAAGCTTAGACGACTTAGTAAAAGATACGTTAGTATCGGTTTTGAATGTAGAGATGGATAGGGCTTGGTTGCAAGACCCTCCTGAGGTTGGGAGGCATATAGATACGCTAAATTTCATGTGTAGCAAAGCATTACAAGCTCTTTTTAGGGTTCCGTACCAAAAGGGTAAAAACGGGACCCTATTACTGAAACTTCACTGTCCGTCCGTCCTTCCGTCCGTATGTCACCAGGCTGTATCTCAAAAATGGTGATATCTAGACAGTTCAAATTTTCACAGATGATGTATTTCTATGGCCGCTATAACAACAAATACCAAACATAAAATAAAATGAATATTTAAGGGGTGCTCCCATAGAACAAACTTGTTTTTTTTACTGTTTCTTGCTCGATACTAATAACGGTGACAGGTAGACGCTTTAACTATTCACAGAATATTGAGTTTTATGTTCTCTTTAAATATAATTTATTAAAATAAAATAAATAATTAAGGGGCTCCCATACAATACAAGAGGTTTTCGTCGTACTTACCCAGCTCAATCGGACTCTGCGAAAAGTGTCTGTAACTTGCAATATTAGGTTTACGATTGCGATAATGGTCCGGAACCCTTCGTGCGCGAATCCCATTCGCACTTGGCCGGGTTTTTTTCTTTCGTACACAGTTGACAGTACATACAAATTATTGATAAAAAATTATCACTTAGGTTCTTTTGATGTAGTATACATCGAGTTGGCTCTAGGGTCTAGTGCCAACTCCACGTATTTTTTGTTTTAGTTGGCACTGGGTGGACCCGTCTCTACCTAAATACTGTCTAGACTGTCGATATCACTTATGTATCGCTAATATTAATTCTACTTTCATAACGTAAGTACAGGGTTTTTCAATAGGGACGCGCGAACTTTGACCACTCATAGCGGCCATCTTGGTAAAACGATAGCTGTCAAATTTAGCATGAACACATATTTAGTCGTGACATTTCACCATGGAACGCTACACGCTTCAACAACGCGTAGAAATTGATAAAATTTATTATCAAAATCAGTGCTCTATTGGCCTAACGTTCCGTGCATTGCGACCAATTTATGGCGTTCATGGCCGTCCTGCAGAGTCCACAATCCGTCGTTTAATGAAGAAATTTGAGACAACCGGTTAGATTGTATAAATCTCACAAACATGTGGTTCCAACAGGACGGCGCCACTTGCCATACAGCACGGGAAACATTAAATTTAATGGATGAGATGATTTACAATAAAATAAAAAATGTGGCAATATCACTTAAACGGGTTTTTTTTTTTTAATTCGAGTGCTCTTAATGAGAAACCCTTTACTTAACTTATATTTCAGGTTTTACATCTATAACGATAGATGTCGATCCATCAAATTGTGAAGACGCATACGCATACCTGACCGACTTGGCCACAGATGGACTGGTCGTGTTCTCTCTCAAACAGAAGGACAGTTGGCGCATCTATGATAGCAGCTTTGCGCATGACCCTACTCAAGTAAACTTTACTGTGGCAGGTAAATATTTTTAAATAATAATAAAGACTTTTATTTCAGACAACATTGGTCCATGTTTTGTTAGTAGTACTTATATCTAAAGATTAAATGTTTACATTAAAATTAACAAAATAAATATCATATTAAATTATTATATTCTTCATTTTCATGTCAATAAGAGTTAAGAGTTAGCAATATTGTTCTAGTTATAGAACAATAACAATATTTATTTTATAAGGACTGCAATTTGGTGTCGCAGGATTGGGCAGTCGTATTTATTTGCGCTGACTGACAGGATACTGTTGCTGCTGGCATGCACTCTGCACTGCAGTGATGCTACCTTTATTAAGTCAGTGTACGCGAAACCCAAACCTCTAAATGTCCCCACGGAACAACACGCCCGTGCCGTGGGGCTAGAACCCTGGGGAGGGTAGTGTATTTCGGCCCTTTGTACTCCCTTTAAGGGAGAATAGATAATTGAAAAATTTGTCTAATATGTAGTTAAATTCAGTTTTGCTGCAGATGTCGCGACCCCTTAAGACGGTAAAACGATAGAAACGAATGTATCACCGTTTTGTCGCCTTTTTAATTTCAATTTAATTATATTAATCTTTTAAATTCTTCAATTAGCTTAAGGTAGTCTTTGCTTGTTCACAAATAAGGTCTCCATAGATAACTTCTAAATTGTTTGTAATCAATGTCCATTTTTGTTACCATGATGATTTAGTATTATAATTAGTGTTTAAGCAATGTAACTTTTTTGATCAATAAACAAATTTATTTATTTATTTATTATACATTTGAGTTTTGATTCACTCATTACGAGAGATCAGTTGTCAGAGCATGTCTCGACCTGAGGGTCGGAAGGTAGCGGGTTCGATAGTGCAAAAATTACAATTGAAGAATTATATAACCTTTATATAACCATTTTAGGGTATACAATCCCTTGGCTTGACGGCATATTCAGCCTGGCGCTGGTGGATTCCGAAGAGGGCGATAAGAAGAGAGCGTTCTTCCATCCACTCGCCTCCTCCGAAGAGTTCTCCGTCGACACCGACCAGCTGAAGACCAAACTGAACCACTTAGAAGTCATAGTAGGTCTTCGTTATATTTAACCGACTACCAAAAATTCTCAATTCGTCGCATACGTTTTTTTATGTATGACCAATAACTTGTATAGAGTATTCCGATTTATATCATTTTTTTATTGAAAAGGGTAGGTATACCTCTGAGGTGATTCCATATAAATTTCATCAAAATCGGTCAAGTGGTTTTTAATTACACTCAACTAACTGAAAAATGCTTGACATACCTAGATAACTTGGTAGTTGCAAGTTTTATCGATGGTGACCGGTATTGTCTACTTGTAAATGATGACGCAACCTTATAATTTTAATATTGTTATGTTTGCAATAACGCCTGCTATGCGGATTACATTACAAAATCACAAATATACGCAAGTGGTACTATAGATGTCGCTCCATCCCAATACGATGGTTAAAGAACGATAGGAAAGATTTGAGTTATGACGTCATGTCATGTTAGCTCAATTGGTTAGAGCATACCCCGGCTCAATCGGGTGGATGGCCGCGGGTTCGAATACTACACATGACTAAAATTTTTCCTATCGTAAATTTGTAATTTTGTAATGTAATCCGCATAGCAGGCGTTATTGCAAACATAGCAATATTAAAAAGCTGAAATATAATAAACAAAATAGAAGCCGTGAATAAATATATCTCCTCTTTAGATTTCATAAATACCATTCAGCACCAAAATATTTATGACTGTTGTCTCATTTGACATTTGCTAAAATATATCAATAAAAATACATTATGTGCGAGACCATACCCCGCTAAAGGAGGAAAAAAAAAAGAATACATTACCTATAGTACCACCAACTTAACTGCGCAGTTTTCGAGGGCGCTACTGGTCAAGGAAATCAACTACAAACTGTCACAATTTGAAGGAATGTTGTAGTTCTTTTTTTTGCCGCCTGAACAGATAAGTTGGTGGGACTATACTCATATATGTACATTTTCTATGAATTTATATAACACATGTCAAAAGTGACAGTCTTATAAAACAATACATAAATTCTTTATTGTTTACCAAGCAAATTCTTCACATATTTTAGAGCGTCTAACATACTTTTTCAAAGGTCGTACAATTATGCATTAGGTACCTATGTAACTGGTACTGTACTAAGGGTAAAATACCGTAAGGTGGGCAGCAGCGCCATCTGAGGAACTGATATCTTATACTGCGATCCCCAAGATGCCTGCCAAGCGTGGATATTATGGCAAACCTCCCCCTTAATCTGGGAGGCTGTGTTCAGCAGTGGACAATCCGGCTGATACTGTGTACAGAAATGTAACATAACTTTTTGGTTTCAACCTATTTTACTATGACAACTGTCAAAGTGACAGATACTACAAGTAGTAATTTCGAAGGTCATTTTCATTTAGACTGAAGGCACGCGAGGCCCCCTAACGCAGAGCGGTTCTCACGCCTTCCACAGCAAGACGCGGACGATTCTCTTCGCCAACTTGGCCCAAGACGCCATTTTGTGCTGGAGCGTGGACACGCCGCTCACGCCTGAATACGTAGTCGTTGTCGCGCAGGACCATGAAAAACTGGTGTATATCGCTGGTAAGTACTGTATTCTGTGTCAAGCGTAATATAGGTCAATGACCCACACAATCGCTTATAATCATTTTATTGTATTAGAACAAGAACATATCTCTTCTCCTGCCATAATATGTATGTTTAATAGGTCATAGGACGATTTATAAAATATTTGCGCGGAAATAAATATAACTCGGTCTATCTTAAACGAATAAATCCTTAATCACTTGTTAAAGCAGTTAGAAAAATTTATAAATGTTTATTTATTATATTATTTTATCTCCCAAAGTTAATTTTAACCATAAAATGTTGACCACTTTTCTGACATAAAAACCTCTTTGCGAAGATAAAAAAGTACTGTTCGTTTTAGATGGAGCATCTTGATAAACCGTGCGTTTTAACTTATTAAAAAGAAACTCGTGCGTTTTACATTACAATAACGCACAAGTACGTAATGAGATACAATACAATATTGAAATTGGTGAAATAAGAGATTTTTTTTCGAACAAATGTGTTATAAAGTTCATTACGATAAAGGTTATGCCTTTTTTAATTACGGCCTGTGTTATGAAGTAAATTGATAGACTGATTAAAATAAAACGATTTTTTTCCTTCATAAGTTAACCAAACCTTTGTAGTGTTGCAGACCTTTTTTTAAATTAGTAATATAATATCTTCTCCTTTCAATCTAAACCTACTTGTAATAAAACTGAATTAGTTCCAATTCTGTACATTGCAGATATTTTGAAAATATTTTTTTAGAGCATTCTATACCTAATTGACACTAAACTGTATTTTTTTTATTTTTGTTTCTCTGTCTGTCTGTGTCATTGTATAAACTACGCCAAAAGTACTGAATGAATTTCAATTGAACTTAGCATGATTTAAGTTCATACTACGAAGTAGGACATTGTATACTTTTATCCCGAAATTCAGCACGGTTCCCTTGGGAGAGGGGATGGAAGTCAAAATGTACAGCTGTAATTTATTAACGCGTAGTCCGATTCCATCATTCTTTTTTGTTAGAATAGTAGTACTTTAAAAATTGTCCCGTAAATATTTCAAAGTCATCGGTTTTGTAGTTCAGAAATTACAGACATCACAACCTAAATATTTCATTCCAAATAACTTGAACCCCGGTATGTTGAGGAACCTTTGAACGTAAGGCTCACCTTAAGCTGGCGTTCGCACTTCATCGTAAACTATACCTATACGGACATATTATTACTGAAATTCTAAGAGTCTAAGGGCCTTCAGAGTCTTTCAGAATGTTCGAGTAACTTCCGGTTATACTACCCAGAACATATTTAATAAATAAAACACTATCTTTGCGTTACACAGTCATCGATTTAGCCTATCCATCGGTTAAAGCTTGAAACGCGCTGCATGTTAACTGTCATTTTTATCATTCAGTTGTTTTATGTTCTGGGTAGTATAACCGGAACTTACTCGAACATTCTGAAACAGGCCCTAAGAGATCTGATAACCACAAAATTCTGCGTGTTTTGAGTAGTCCAGATTTGAGTATAAGCGAAGCACTTTAAGCCATCATTGGTCCCGGTTGTTGTCTTAGCATGCCAGTCGTAATAGCATGATGGTAGGTGTTTTTGCGAATGCCTGCCTGCCTAGCAACCACCGTCAAGTGTAAAATCTGTCACCAAGCACCTGACGTGTGTTCCGACATCTACCGTTGAGAGCCAGTAATTCTGTGTTAGCCTTAACAACATATTACAGCGGGACTAGAGAGTACCCTGGTGCATTTCCAATTATGCTATGGAAGCGGGTGATGCATAGTCAATATTTTTACTATCCGATAAAATCCAAAATTTTATTGACGTTTGTTAGATATACTTACTTTACAATTTTTGTTACAGATCTAAAAATTGTGAAGGACGAGGTGTGGGTGCTTGTCAACCAGATGCCTGTGTTTTTTTACTCGACGTTCAACAAAGAAGTTCCCAACTACTTTGTACATAAGTAAGAACATTTATTTATTTTCTCCTCACTCCAGAGTCTCGAGCATCGCCGCAAAGTCGCTTGTTTTTTCGGTTTTTTATCGGATACATTTCGGCGAATGTGCAATGGAACTTCACAATTTGAAGCGCTCGTAGCGAAGTTTACTTAGCTGTTCTTAACCGATCAGCAAAGTTAAGCAACGTCGCGCGCGGTCATGAGTTGGATGGGTGACCGCTAGTGACATTACTACTGAGCGTTTCCGTGCTTCGGAGAGCACGTTAAGCCGTCGGTCCCGGTTGTTATCTTAGGATGGCAGTCGTTACAGCATGGTGGTAGGGCATTTTGCGAATGCCCGCCTGGGTAGCTACCACCCTCCAGTAGAAAATCTGTCGCCAAGCACCTAACGGTGTGTTCCGGCAGCTGTCCTTGAGAGCCAGTACTTCTAGGTTAGCCTGAACAACGTATTCGACCACATCATCACTTACCATCAGGTGAGATAGTGGTCAAAGGTTAACCTATAAGGCAAAAAAAAAAAGATTCTGCCATCCCCATTCTATAATCGGACATCCAGGGATACTTAGAAGCGCCACCACTATAAGGAGGATATTCCATTTACCCGAACGAAGCGATTTACTTCTACGTTCATCATACGAACAGCCAGGGAATGGAACACCCTGCCTGAGTCTGTGTTTCCAGTTAAGTGCAATATGAGGGTCTTCAAAACGCGAGTGAATAGGTATCTTCTGGGTAAGCGCCCTCCATCATCGATCGCATCATAACTTAACATCAGGTGAGATAGTGGTCAAGTGATGCCCAGTCCTACAAAAATAAAATAAATTTGAAGCAGTGTTGGCTCAGTAGCATTGGCCATGGACTGCCGCGTAGCAGCTCCATGGTTCGAATCCCGTCGAGGGCTTGAGCTTCACCGCATGGTGGAGGGGCATTTTGCGAATACCCGCCTGACTAGAGACCACCTTCAAGATGAAAATCTGTCGATGTGAGAGCCAGTAATTCTAGGTTAAGCCTGATAATACCTTCGACCACATCATCACTTACCATCAGGTGAGATTGTGGTCGAGGGCTTACCTAAGCAATAAAAAAACGTACATACGAAATTTTTACTGAGTTTAAATACTTGGTATTTATATTATGATGAAACTACATTAGCATGGAATTCTCTACGAAGAACCTTAACATATACCTATATTATATATACAGCCCTTCAATGTAGCAAAGACAGTAAAGTACGTAGTATTATTATATGTTCTATGGTATACGCTTAACAATAGGGTCTTATTTTCCTTAAACTTTAAAAATATGATCTATAAAGCAAACAAAATCTTCAAGTTACAAAGTTTAATGACACTTCGAGTTACAATGTTACAAGCTACATATAAATTATACTGCAATATTTGAATAAAGTATTCTTATATGTTACATAAAGAGAATTAAATATTCCTAAAATAGTTGGCTTCAATGAGCTCTCCGAGCTCAGTCTATTCATGACACACTTAGAATGTAAATTATACTTGAATACTTATAAATATACTAAATAACATATAGGAATGGAGTATTACTTTATGCTACATATAAAGAAGTATATATTCCTGTAATAGTTGACTTCAATGAGCACTATTCATGTGACACTTATAAATTATACTTGAATACATAAAAATATACTAATTAACAAAGAAGAATGAAGGGGGTATTCTAACATGTTACAGTAACAGAAGTAAAATAAATTGATACTTATTTTCAATGAAACTTCTTTACTAGACTCGTATAATGTTAATTATATGTACTTGAATACTTAAAAATAGACTAAATAGCAAATACTTATGATGGACGTATTATTAGATGCTACATTTGAAGGAGTAAATATTCTTAAAATGTGCCCTATTTATGAGACATTTTATAAATTATACTAGAGTTCTTAAAAATATACTAGATACATAACAGGACTGAATTATGTAAGTAGTTTTATATACTACATACATATAAAGATATAAATATTCCTAATATAGTTGACTTTCATAAACCCTGTTCGTAAGACACTTATAAATTATACTAAATAACAAATAGGAATGAAGTAAGTATTATTATATATGTTACATTTAATGAAGTAAATATGCTTAAAATAGTCAACTTTAATTATTATTCATGAGACACTTATACATTGTTCTCTAATTCTTAAAAATATACTAAATAAAAAATATAAATAGAGTACCTAAGTATTATTATGTGTTGCATTTAAATTAGTAGATGTTCTTAAAATTCATTGAGACACTTATAAACTATACTACATTACTTAAAAATATACAAGGTAACAAACAGGGATGTATTTTGTAAGCATTGTTATATGCTACATATACTGTAAATTATACTTAAATACTTAAAAAAAATATACAAAATAACAAATAGGAATGAAGAAAGTATTATTATACATGTAACATTTAAATAAGTAAATATTCTTAAAAAAGTTGACTTCAGTGTGCCCTATTAAAAAGACACATAAACTATACTACATTACTTAAAAATATAGAAGGTAACCAACAGGGATGTATTTTGTATGCATTGTTATATGCTACATATACTGTAAATTATACTTGAATATACTGAAGGACATTTTTAGCCGATTTAACTTACGGTTTTTTTTACGTCGAGAAGGCGTCTCGACCGGTTTCGCGACTTTCAGAGTCGCTTCATCGCGGAGTGCGTGCGCTTACGATCGCGCCCGCGCATGCACTGGTGGTGGCGCCGGCGGCGGCGGTGGAGCGAGCCGGCGCCACCACCAGAAATTAAAAAAAAACCGTAAGTTAAATCAGCTAAAAATGTCCTTCAGTATGTGTCAAACTTACGTTGTTTTAATCAATATACTTGAATACTTAAAAATATACTAAATAACATATATATATGAATTAACTAAGTATTATTTAAATAAGTAAATATTCTTAAAACAGTTGACTTCAATGAGAACTTATAAACTATACTAAATTACTTAAAAATATACAAGGTAACAAACAGGGATGTATTATGTAAGCATTCTTATAAGCTACATATACTGTAAATTATACTTGAATACTTTAAAATCTACTAAATAACAGATATGAATAAAGCAAGTATTATTATATATATTACATTTAAATAAGTAAATATTCTTGAAATAGTTGACTTCAATGAGCTCTATTAATGAGAACTTATAAACTATACTAAATTACTTAAAATATATAAGGTAACAAACAGGGGTGTATTATGTAAGCATTTTTATATGCTACATATGCTGCAAATTATAGGTACTCGAATACTTAAAAATATACTAAATAACAAATAGTAATGAAGTAAGTATATATGTTATATATGTTACATTTAAATAAGTAAATATTCTTAAAATAGTTGACTTCCATGAGCGCTATTCATGAGACACCCATAAATTATACTTGAATATTTAAAAGTATGCTAAAACAGAGAAAAAAGAAGTGAGTATTCTTATGAGTAACATTTAGAGAAGCAAATATTTTTAAAACAATTGACTTCAATGAACCCTATTAATGAGAACTTATTAACTATACTAAATTACTTAAAAATATACAAGGTAACAAACTTCTTCTATAAGTGGCTTCAAAGAGCCACTTATAGAATATATTTACTACGGAATGAAATGTCTTAAAATAGTTGGCTTCAATAATCCATATTCACAATAGAATCAGATGTTTCAACTTCACCGTTGAGATAAGCCAATATTTTCTTTCGGTCTGGACGCCACACCGCTTGTATGTTAGCAGCCTGAAAAAAGAACTATCATGTAACATTTTGTTTGCGTGTTGGACATTTTAAGTTTTTGACATTTTGCGTAATTGACTTTTTCAGAGTTTGTCATATCGCGTGTTTGACATCATGCCTATTTGACATGTAGCGAAAACTAACAGTTCCTTGACGTTTGACGTTTTGCGTGTTTGACTATTTGCGTATTTGTCCAACTGCGTATAATCCGCTGCAATGGATATGAGGCGTCTTTGGGATCGCAGTGAGAGATATCAGTTCCTCAGAAAGCACTGCTGACCACCTTCTGATGTGTTATCCTTAGTCGCCTCTTACGACACCCACGGGTAGAGATTGGGGTGAAATACGAGCCCGGCAACCCACTGGTAACTTCTGCTGCTACTATTTATATTAGCAAAAACTAATATCACTATAAAAGTTAAAGAAAAAATATAAGAAAGGCTTCCTAGTCTGATATATTCTTTTACTTTTAGATGCTTATCGGCATATTAACTGCATTAAATTCAAGGAATGTTGAAAACTAAGAAAGATTTTAAAATTTCTTGAAAAGCAGTCCTCAGCCATATATATATTTAGCTGTTCAAGCCAAAAACGGACAAAATATATATATGGCTGAGGACTGCTTTTCAAGAAATTTTAAAAACTTTCTTAGTTTTCAACATTCCTTGAATTTAATGCAGTTAATATGCCGATAAGCATCTAAAAGTAAATATGGCTGAGGCCATATACAGCATGAGGAAATACAATACCATAGAAAAAGAATACAAAGGATCCATTTCAGCATCATGAAATTTGGTATGAAGCAGTGTCAGCACATACATAGGAAAACGCATACATTTTTAGTCATCATTTAATAAAAAAATATTTTAAAATGTTATGGATTTTATTTAACAATAAAAATACCATAACTTATATTATTTACCTTGCCTACAAATTATTACTACATATATATAGGTTTGTGCGGAACACTCGCGCCTCGGTGCGCGAGTCCGAGTCGCATTTTGCTGTTTTTTTTCGGCTTATGTACTTACTTACCACCAGATATAGTAACATATAACAGACAAAATAGGAAATGATCACCAAAATTAAAACAGCATTTTAATGTAAAATTATAACCTAAGTTTTTACATCTTGCTATAATTATTCTGGCACATCTTTGAAGCAGTGATGGCTCAGTGGCATTGGCTATGGACTGCCACGCAGCAGGTCCATGGTTCGAATCCCGCCCAGAGCTTGAGCTTCACCGCATGGTGGAAGGGCATTTTGCGAATGCCCGCCTGGCTAGCGACCACTCTCAAGTAGAAAATCTGTCGCCAAGCACCTAACAGTGTGTTCCGGCAGCAGTCCTTGAAAGCCAGTGAAATTACAGGCACATGAGACCTAACAACTGTATGTCTCAGTGTGACGGGCGAAGTGCAATTTTCAGCAGCAAAATTTCGTCGTTGACGAAATGCGTCTGTTATAGGCAGAGGTTAGTCCATTTAACATCAGGTGGGGCTCGGGCTTGTTCCGTCACAATTACATTAAAAAAAAAACAATCGCCGGCCGTTGCCGCGGTGCGCTCGCTACGCTTGCTCGGCTCGCGCATTGTTGCGGTCACAAGTAACCCAACGCTTCTCCTCGATTCGCTCGTCACCGTTGACCGTGATTTGGACTGCATTGAGGTATAATAGAAAAATGTGGGTACCTGGGCATAAAATTGAGCCTTGTGAGACTGTGAGCCGTTTCTAGTAAACTTACCCGCACCTCCAGTTAGTTTTGACGTTTTTCGGCCATGAATATTCACCAAATATAAGTTGGCCATCGCGTTCCTCGATTTTTTGTTTCTTCATGTTGAATTCTCGAAGTAAACTTAGCGGATCAGCCATTTTTATCTTCCAGAGAGATCGCTTAGCTGATTTGAAAACAAAACTTTTTCGTTTCTGCACAAGAAAGAGAGAATCAGTATAAACTACACTAACTTTAGTTTCTTATTGTAGAAAGGAAAAAAACGTTTATTCTATTTTTTTCTATTACATATTTGCTCAGTGACACGTTCAATTCAAAAATTTGAAACTGGGGGCCGTTCAGAACCTTGTTTAGAGCGCACTCGGAGTGCAAGGGTGCGTTCCGAACCTTGGTTAGAGCGCACCCGGAGTGCAACTTTTCACTCTAACGTCGTTCACAACCTTCGAGTAGAGCGTTCGGTTGTCACAACTGGACCGTTCCAAACCTTTGAAGGTTGCAACTTTTTAACCATAAAACGCGTGACATGAAATGACTTTGACGTTTATATCGTATTCTATCTGATGCGCCGACCCATAAATCTCAAAAATATAAATACTAATATCATTTCTCTAAATATAAAACTTAAATATATATGGAATACGAATTTGTGATAGTGTTAAATAGCAATTATTATTACGATAATGATGTAAGTCTGTCAATGTCACAATTTGTTTGAGGTTATAAAACAACCGGTCGTTCCATACCTCAGGGTAAGTTGCAAAACAACCGAACAACCAAACAACTACACTCTGAGCCTCTGAACGCACTCCAACTTTTCACTCGGTTGTCACAACTTGATCGTTCGGAGCCTTTGAAGGTTGCAACTTTTAAACAATCAAAATCGGTCAAAACTGAAATGACCTCGACATGTGTTGATGAGAGAATTATAGGCACCCTTTTGTATTTTGCATGAACGGTAGTTATTGCTTTTCAAACATCATAAAACGTCGATATATTTTTCTAGTTCCCCGCCAAAAATCTTTATTTGAGGTTATAAAACAACGGGTCGTTCCGAACCTTGGAGTAAGTTATCACAACGAAACAACTACACTTTGAGGCTTGGAACGGCCCCTTGTATAATTTCGTTTACCACCAGCAGTGTTGCTAGCACCTAGATGCAAAAATAGTCGATACTCCATATGCAAAATGAAGATACGATGAAGAGACGAAGCCGATTTATAAAAAAAAAAGTCAAGTGCAGGTCGGAATCGTAAATACATCGAAGGTTTAGTATATGACCACACAATGTGTGTATAAAAAAAATGGGGCTTTCGATTTACGTTTACCGTAAATCAGTCAGAAAATAGTTTATTTTTCTTACCCGAATTGCAATTGACAGTTTTTTTTTTTTGAGCTTGATAGGTCATATGTGATAAACTCCACGCTCCGTCCTAGCGTTGCCCAAATCCAAAACCCCGAAAGCCTTCAACTCGAACTATATAACCGCTTTAAGTGCCTAGCTGAATGCGAAACGGTGGGTGACATAAAGAACGGGTTGGTGCAAGCTGTCCACGTGGTAGGGTCTCAGTTCTTTAAGACCCCCCGCTGAAATAAACCAAAAAACTCTCAGAAGATACCCATCAAGTCGATCGAATACCAGATTGAGATGAGACGATTGCAGTTTTCAACTGATATATCAAACTACGGCAAGCTCAATACCTAGATGAATTTCGATAGCATTGCGAAACGACATGCGTGCCTTCAAAACAAATAGTATAAAGTCGCAATCAAAGAATCTAAAAAAAATACGCAAAAATAATTAACTGTCCTTGAACAGCAGTCAAACCTAGAATATGTTATGAAATTTGAGTTCCAAAGTAGCCCAAATATGAAATCAATTTACAAAAATGTTCAAAAATCGAGAAATTCTCGATCGTGCGCTCGTAGAGTCAAGACCTCCTGAGGATTCTTCGTGTAGAAGCGAAACGCGTCGAAAATTCTTCCAGTTTGGCTGCGTGGCGTTTGTGACTTCAAGTCGGCTTAACAGGAAAATTAGGTGGAATTGTCACTAGATATATTTTTGTATTTTTTAAGGGTTTTATTAAAATATTAATTTGATGATTCATAAAATAATATAAAATTATTTGTTATTATTTAATATGGATTTCCGCAAAGTAACGCCTGAATCTATTTATTATCTTAAGGCATCGATTTACTCAATTATATATATTCTAGTCAACCTAGGGTAATAAGTAAATTTTCTGTGTCATCATAATTCATATTGATTAACCAATGGAATAGTATTTTTTAACCTCAAAAACTGATAAAGCACGAATGTCCTTAATCTTATTTAGTTTGTTGTGGGTATATGGTCCAAGAAAATGGTAGAATTTTTTGGCATATGAAGTATTTACGCTTGGTACGATACAAATATTATGGGAGGCTCTTTTTTTGTTACATTTGGGTCATAAGTGATAGATGTGTGATTCAAAAGTATAATCTGTTGAATATACAACTGCCTAACCGTGAGAAGTTGGCAATCTTTGTGTAGGATTGCTGTGGGATATCTATAGGGACGATTAGTGCTACATTTAAGTAGACTTCTTTGAGCACGTTCGAGTGGTAAAAGTGTGGTTTTATAAGTGCCACCCCATGATGTAATGCAGTAAGTTATTGTTGATTGGCAGAGGGAGTAGTAAAGAAGTTTTATAGTGTCCCAGTCAGCACTATCTCCGATAGACTTAAAAACTGCCGTTATCTTACGTACCTACTCATGTGTCTGTCTCATCCTAGATATATTTCTGGGGAAATATTAAATTAACAGAAGCTAAAATATAAAAACAAATATCTTTATACCAAGTATCTACATCATAATTTTTAAAAACTATGTCATTGGTTGTCAGTTCTGACAGATGTCACGTTTAAGATCTTCATGGTCGAAAGTAGCCCAAATATAACATATCAAACTGTCAATTTCACACCTGTCACATTCGTAATTTAGGTTTTTAATCTAACCAATATGTTGACTGATGTCATTTTTGACTATAAAATATTCTCTCTCTATATCTCTATATCACCATAAAATAAAATAATGAAAGTGTGCAGCAGGTATTTTAAAAATAAAAATATTCTATATTTACTTGTTAGTTACCCCGTGGGGTGCTGGGCCAGAATGTCTGTCAACCCCCCAATGCTACCTATGGGTGTCGTAAGAGGCGTCTAAAGGTAAAATACCGGAAGATGGGCAGCAGCGCCTTCTGAGGAACTGCTATCCTCAAGCTGCAGACCCCAAGACTCCTGCCAACCTTGGAGATTATGGCAGACCCCTCTTAATGGGGGAGGCTGTGTTCAGCAGTGGACAATCCGGCTGATACAGTACTTGTTGATTAATATACTTAGTCGAGTTATGCGGCCAAGGGTACCTACAGTGGTTAATATTATTATCTTACTGTACCATCAAGCGAAAAGCCAAGCGTGCACAGTAAACACCTGATGGAACCTACCATTAGAACACATCAACATTCGAATAATTGAATAAAATACGTTTTTTACATTCAGCAGCATTGCATGTATCAATATTATAATCAATCAATATTATAATATATTAATTATTCAAAAAATATTTTTGGCACTAAGTAACCTCAACGCAAAGGCTAACCTACTAGGCATAAAAAAAAAAGTACTCGAAAAAGTTAAGAGATGAGCGAAATGTTCGAGACAAGCAGAGTTTACGATTTGGAGCATTTAAAGATTTTAAAGTGCCCTAATCATTGAACTTATGAATAACACAAGAAACGGCACCTGTATCACAGAACATATATTCAAGTACCCGAACCTCGAACATGGCAATATTAAATCAGGCGACTGTAAAAAAAATAACGAAAAATGGAACCGACTACAACTTTTGACTGGGTGAACCGATTTTATTTTACTTAAGGCGAGGCTTTCCCTGGACTTTAGGTATTTTACGCTACCTCAGGCCGCACTATTTGGGAGCTCGACGCTCGATTTTTCAAGAAATATTATTGGCACCATGTAATAATATTATTTGTGTCATAAGTTGCGTATGGTTTTGGTCTAGTTAGTGTTGATGCTAGATGTACATGTATGTGAATAATAAATGTTGTTTTGGGTTTTCTCAAATTACTACGATGCTAATATAAACCTTTGTTTTTTCGCAGGGCCACAATAGAAGATTTGATTCGAGGCACTCCATGTGACAGAAGCTTAGACGAGAGATTAGGGGAACGGAAAGGACAATAAAATTATGCCTTGTTCTTGTTCAACTAATAATGAAATTTATTAAAAATATTATTATGGTTCTTTATTTCCCTTGGACACTGAAGGCATATGAATATTCATGTGCTGGAAGTTAAAACAGTTTGAATGATGGATGAGTTTTTATGTTATTGTGACGGAACAAGCTCGAGGCCTACCTGATGTTAAGTGGACTAACTTCTGCCTATAACACATGCATTTCATCACAAGTCACGAATTGCACTGCGCCCGTTACTTTGAGAGATAGTTGTTAAGTCTCATGTACCTGTAATTTCACTGGCTCTCAAGGACTGCTGCCGAAACACACCGTTAGGTGCTTTGCGACTGATATTCTACTTGAAGGTGGTCGCTAGCCAGGCGGACATTTGCAAAATACCCTACCAACATGAGGTGAAGCTCAAGCCCGCGGTTGAATTTAAACCATGGACCTGCTGCGCGTCATTCCATAGCCAATGCCGTGATGTGCAATGAAGTGTCCTAAAAAACCGCGGACTTGTTGGGAATATCGTCAGTTTCAGTCAGAAGGATAGTCGACAAAAATAAGGGAAGCGGTGAGTTCACTTCGTCAAGTTTTCACGCTGTAGGTACGGCAGATTGTTCAACATTTTTTCAAGACAGCAAAATTCATAAGTATAATTTAGTAAAGGTAATTAATAATTTTGTACTTTCTTACCAAAATAAGAAAACATATACCTCCTCAAGCACAAGTCACACAATAAAATCCGAAACTTCCACCGTTGAACAAGGTTCCAATGTGGGGATTTGCCATAATCCCTACGCTTGGCAGGCGTCTTGAGGATCGCAGTAGAATTTGTTAGTTCTCTAGAAGGTGCTGCTTGCAAAAATACCGTAAGGTGGGACCTTCCGGTATTTTTGTGGCCCAACGTCCCATGGGATGCTGGGTTATAATGTCACCCCCGTTTCTTCCCGTAGGTATCTTAAGAGGCGAATAAGGTAAATATATATATACGGCATATAGGTGTGAAATTATTTCAATTTAATAAAAATGTGTGAAACTTAGCGCAGCAGGGAGCCCCGTTACGGATTACGTAAAAACATTTTGAAGAAAAAATATTGAATACCCCTGGACGGCGATTCTCGTGCAGTGATATGAATATCATAGTAGATAAATATCGAGAAAACATGGCGAATATCGAGTCGTGTTGTTTTGTGTTAATCTCGCAATATCACTATCGATAAATATCAAGCCCTAGCGATCGACACGCAACATTGCGATATCGGGATTATCATTATACTATCTATACACATGAACACAAGTTCATCTGTGGACATATATTTATATCTACCAATCGCGAGAATAGCATTTTTGTGAAAATTCGATATTTTTGGGATATTAATAGTCTATAGGTGACACGGGATAAATATCCAGAATCGATAAATTTATCCCAATTTTGAGAACTGCCCCCCTGACCAGTCCGTTTGACAATGACATATATTGACATTTCTTTGTTTACCTTTTTGATCTCTAATTAAAAACCAGAGTATAGTAATCAATCCATCGATTGAAGGAACATAAATTTGCTCGTTGTAGTGTAAGTTGACACTTACCTACAGTATAACAAACTACGAATAGATGGGTAGTTAAGAGTTTCTAACTAAGTAATATTAAGGAATAGAGTGAGAATTAAGTAATACAGTTATATTTAATGTAATTATGTTGTAAAAATATACCTAAATTAATCATTGGTTTAAAAGAGAGTAATTAGTTTAATCTACCTTACCGATGTAATAGGAACTTAACAAGGAAGGAATTATCAAATAAAATATTTGTACAACTGTGTTATGTAAAACAACATTCGACAACATTACGACATAATATTATTGCCTCGCCCAAACGTGCCCATTAGGCTAGCCGCGTTCCCCCGCGGTATTGCGAGGGAAATCCGTTGTACGAGGTATTCTCCTGACCGTGGGTCTCGTGTCCTATCTCGCAAGCGCCGCCCTAGATCCGCCGCGAACTTCTTGGCCTCTGATCACCACGGCCCAATCACCTCCACAGAGAACGGCACGAACTCATATGCCAATTCCAAGGCAGCGTATTTATTGTGCTTGCCCAACGCGGCCGCCTCTGCGCCCCCACCGGCGACTTTCTGGGTAGCGGGCAGATGGCAAGCGGCAAAAGGGCTCACGCACGTAGCATCCCAGATGAGACAACGGCCCTCTGCCATGGGATCAGCGTTAGCCCATCCGGCCGCTGGCCATCAGAGCGCGAAAGGCCGGGAGGCTCGTACACGCATGGGACTTCTGCCGAGACGAGGGCCCTCTTAATGATATCGTTGATGGCATGATGCCTGGGCCTCCGTCCAGCGCAACGAGTGCAACCGAGAGCGTGCAGGCCGTCCGGCTCCACCCTCGCACCACACAAGCAAACGTGAGGCTCGCAGACCGCACAACCGAGTCGGTATCTCGCAGCCACTCTAACGGAGTCGTCGTCCAGCAGCGTGCCCAAGTTAGGTGAAGGTAGGGCATGCAGCCAGGCGCCGGACTCCGGCTTAGATACGGCATAGAGACGGGCCAACTCAGTCGTAGAGGCTCCGCTGCGTAATTGGGTGAGAATCTGCGTCCCGACCAGATCATCCCAACTCCTCTGTAACTTCGGTTTCGCAGGCAGTGGCACGCCCGGATATAACGTCTCCCACTCCGTGATGGCTTCTGTAGTGAAAGGAATAGCGAGAGAGTCCCCAAAGCTCTGTAATATGCAGTGTACCAAACCCGAAGCCCTGTAGGAGGAAGTTAGAAATGCGATGGGTCCCGACTCTTGCAGCCGCCGCACGCCCAAACCGCCAAATCGAATCGGCAGACTAGCCTGACACCACTGCGGATCACTAAGACTGATATTTAGCGTCTCCTCGACAACACGTTTTAGTGCACCGTCAAACTGGAGGACCTCCTCTGGGAGCTTCCAAGTTAGCACCGTCCGAATGACATATGTCAACTTGGGCATCCCAAAACAGGCCCTCAAAAGCACCAAAGAAACGTGAGCCGGAAGGTTCCGAAAGTGATTCGCAAGTGATGTCAGGGTCTGTGTCTTCGAATCCAGGCTATCAGCCCGTTCACCCGTTTTTCCTGAGGGCTTCCTCAGGAAAAACGGGTGAATCCAGGAGGTACAACGATTTTCGGTCCATAACCCTAAGCCCGGGAATAAGAGATATGAAACTGGGACTCGATTCCGCTGCCTCTGGACTGCAGGGGTAAATTTCGCACTTGGCGGTGTTGACCTCCAAGCCCAAATTTTTCAGGGCTGGGAAGAGAGCTTTCACGTCCCGCCGGACTACTTCTGGACTACCACCAAGAGTTCCATCATCCAAATACCAGATGTTGAGGGGAGACTCTAGGGACTTAATGGCCTTATGAATCGCCATACTAAAAATTAGTGGTCCTAGAGGATCGCCCTGTTGTACCCCGACTTGCGATTGAACGCAAACGCCATCATAAGATAAACTGCTCGGGGTCGCGTAACACTGGCGAAGGAAAGGAAATATAGACGGTGTCAACTCCCTGACCTCCGACAGCATCGAGCCCCTATTGACACTGTTGAAAGCGTTCTTGATGTCAAGTTTTAGAAGGACATCATCTCTCCCAGCTTTCATAACAAAGCTTCGTGTGGCATGGACAGCGGCTTCGCATCCAAAGGGCGTACCAAATCCTACCTGGTGGGGCTGGAGATAAGGTGTGAGCTCACCCCGAACTACTTGGCAGCAAAGTTTGGGCAGCAAAGTTTGGCCACCAAACGGCGAAAAGTATTGCCCACTGCGATTGGCCTCGTACCACCGTCTTTCTTTTGAAGTGCACAAAGAGAACCCCCGTACAGAAATGGGCAGATATCAGGGTTCAATTTCCCCTTCAACAAGAAGTTGCAAAGGTGCGTAAGTGAAGCTAGTAACTTCTGTCCGTTATCTCCGGCCGACGAAGAAATTAACTGCTTTAGGTGTTCCGGCCGCAACCCATCCATACCTGCCGCCAAACCACGGTAGAATGAGTGGAGAACGTCCGAAACATCCTCAATTTTCACCGAAAGCAGCGGTGAAGAGTCCTCGTCAGGTGCCGGGGGTATACAAGGAGGGCAAGCGGGTGCGGGGTGCTTGGCCTGTAATATCGCAAGCGTGTCAGGGCCCAGCGGCGTGAAAGTGCACTCCGAGGTGAGAAGGCGCGCTGCTCCTCGTAGGTCACCCTCGAAGACTTTGCTCTGGATTGATTTATAAAATGCCGGTGTCTTTGAAGGTAGATAATCTGTAGGAAAACCTGACGCGGTGCTTTCAATATTTTCCTTCACCCTAGACGTAAGTGATTTCCCATCCCCACGCTCCGGCAGCCGTAAAGCGGTGTAGGCGAAAGTCAATAACGCCAACCAGTCGACAGTACTATTAGACTGGACACAGCGCTCAATCAAAAACGACAGCTTACCGGCCGCCATACTTCTCGCTCCCTTAGGTACATGCCTGAGAACTCGGACTCTCGACCTAAGAGTTGGCAAGTCGTCCAAGCTCAGGTGGGGCGCTGGCAAGTGCGTGAAGTCCGTAGGCCCAGGAGTCTCAAGTCCAGATAAAACGACATCCCTGTGCATTCACCCTATGTGCACCCTGAGACCGTGCGGATAGGAGAATAGCTTTAAAGAACCCGAGCAGTGTGGGCAAGGGACTCGCCATGTTATAAACACTAACGAGACGAACAGGGAAATAAATAATATAACATACAAATATAATAATTCAAAAATAAATCAAACAACGTATTATATATGAATAAGTACCTACTTCAAGTTCCGAAAGATCGAGCCCAACGCGTCTTAAAAGAATAAAAAATTAAAATAATAATAAATATTGAATTGTTCTAAAATGCCCATGTAAAATAAAGTCTAACACAAAAAAAATACAGACCAATTCTCTCCTCGAAAGAATGGTAATTAAATATTGAAAATAATCGCAATCAATTTATTATTATATCGAAAGCCAATTAATTATCATGTAATTTAAAATTAACATTCGAAATATCAAACACTTCACAATCGTAAAATCGTCCATACGAGTAACTTAATATCTATCACGCATTATAAATAATACATAGCGTAACGAGAATACGTTTCTTCTAACTTACAATTATTGCGTTAAAATAATGGCCGACAGAAAAATATAACGCAAACTTACTGTCGTGTAATCGATAAAAACCGAGGTCAACAAATAAAAAAAGACTCAACAAGTCCTGCCCTCTATTGATCATTGCTGGATTCCTTGCTAACTTGGGTGTCGCAAATCCGTCCGCGGGCGTACCTAGCGAACTAGGAAATTCAAGGTGCCCCAATACTGTCAGGCGCAACATGCGTCGTGCCGCTATTGAATCGTCTTAGGTCACGGGTGAATTAGTACGGGGGAATAGATGGCGCTGCTTGTAAAATGAGCCTTGGAATATTTTAGGTAAAATAATTATTATGAAAAAACCTCTTTTACACAAATTTTCCAAACAAACACTACAGCACTCTTCACTTATAAAGGTTTCTTGCTCGGGAACCATGGACAAGTTGGCTAATGGCGTTGAGAATCCCATTCGACGGCTCCTCCGGAATCCGAAACTCCGCTAGATTGTTTACCAAATTGATGGTGAACCAAGTCCAGGCCCGGAACGTTGAGATAACGCGTGACCACTCGAGTTAGGGCCTTAATTTTGAATATTATCCGGAAAAATCTGGATAACCGCAAAAAACTAATAAAACGAATAAAGTACAGTCCAGAACAAACAGAGGTACAGTCCCACCAACTTATCTGTTCAGGTGGCAGAAAAATGAACGAAAACTTTCCCTCAAATTGTAGTTGATTTCCTTGACCAGTAGCGCCATTGAAAACTGCACAGTTAAGTTGGTGGTACTATACAACTTTTCGCGGGGCCTCCTACCTACCCGCGTTTTTCCTTAAAATTAAAAAGTGAAGTGACCATAGAGAAAAACAGCGAGAGAGATCCTCAGTGACCGATTGTATTAAAATTATAAATCGATATCTTATTCTCTGATCATATAATCTGTTTAGCAAATACTGATTGTAAAAACAAGGGTAATTTTTCTTTAATTGCTTTATAGGAATTTACATGTGGCGTTGTATTATAAATATATCGGAGATTTCGTATACTTTTTTTCTCGACATCATAAGTTTTAATGGCAAAGCACTCTTAACGTGGGCGTATATGTGAGTATCATACAAATGAGAAGGCACAAATGACTAAAAAACACATGGTACATCATAGCCATTCCAGTCCTCGCCTTGCAGAAACTTCTCTCGTGGAGGTAACAAGATGTCACCTTTAGTACACTTTCCAAGGTTCTTTATCATGATCACCTTTTATAACACGTGGCATGGTGAATAACTATTATAGAATCTATGAAATAAGATCAACTTCTAATCTTATGGGCTTGTGCCAATATCTTCCAATCATAGGGTGCTTACCATTTGAGTGAGATTCGCTAAAAACGATCACACTCCCAAAAAGTTGTTCCACTTGGGTCTTGGCGTTATTTTCTCTTTAAACTTGTTGAAGCAGTGATGGCTCAGTGGCATTGGCTATGGACTGCCGCGCAGCAGGTCCATGGTTCGAATCCCGCCCAGAGCTTGAGCTTCACCGCATGGTGGAAGGGCATTTTGCGAATGCCCGCCTGGCTAGCGAACACCCTCAAGTAGAAAATCTGTCGCCAAGCACCTAACGGTGTGTTCCGGCAGCAGTCCTTGAGAGCCAGAAAAATTACAGACTAATGAGACCTAACAACTGGACGTCTCAGTGTGGTGTCACGGGCACAGTGCAATTCGTCGTTGACGAAATGCGTCTGTTATAGGCAGAGGTTAGTCCACTTAACATCAGGTGGGCCTCGGGCTTGTTCCGTCACAATAACATAAAAAAAAACGCTACATCTAATGTCAAAAGTGACAAATTTTAGTGGCATTCTTAGCGTTCCCGAAAATGGCACGGGGATGACAGTTACAAACGATCACGTGATCACAACCATAGACGCAGTATGTGATCAAAATTATCGAAAATAACGTTCTTAGCGACTAGAGTCTGGCTGATGAAAGTTGATACTGAAAAAGTGCGGCAAATTTAAAAAATATCAGCATGGCAGCCCTAAAGTAAAAAGGAAAGTTGGAACAACTCACTTTGATACTTTGACATTTATTTTTATTTTACTAGTGCATGCTTGCAATTTTGTCCGCGTTATGACGAGATTAAAAGTAAAGCTTATATCACTTGTTAACTCTTTATTAACTCCATACCAAACATCACACGGATACGTCACTCCATTGTGGCGTATTAAAGGAACAAACAGGCTATCAAACACTACCTATCATGAGTATCAATATTATCATGAGTTTAAATATTTGTAAATCTATGTGAGTATGTATCAAAGAAAACAAGACCATATATTTTTACTGTTTTTTAATCACTATAATCAAAATCTGAATGTAAAAATTCAACATGGAGTGAATCGTCAGAATCACTGGAGTCGCTGCTGTGTCTTAAATTGATGATGAAGCTTTCTAAACTATTTTCAGTTATATGGTCTCTTCTTTTGTACTTGTCTTCCACATGAACCATGGTCTTTCATTTTTTTCCAATCATCTGCTGTAATCAAAAGATTGTTTTATGAGATCCTCGAACTCTTTTGGAGGTCGTCTTACATTTTTGCTTCCCACATTTCTTTTTGCTAGACTCCATATGAGTTCTATAGCATTTAGGTCACAATGATATGGAGGAAGTCTTAGCCCTTCATGTCCGTTTTGGCTTAAAAGTTCATCAGCTTCATAAATAGGTTCTGGTGTGTTCTGTTTTACTAAGCAGAGCAACTCTGCTTTTGAATTGTATGTTTCAAATGAAATACCATTCAATGTAAGCCAATTCTGTATCTCTAACTTTCGATTTTGAGATGTGGGCGCTTTATTTATTATGACAGAATGGTATGATGCATTGTCCATTACAATTACACTTGGTTCATTCAAATTGGGCATAAGCTTTTCTTGAAGCCATTTGTTGAAGTTTGTGGAATTCATGTCATGGTGGTAGTCGGCCATTTTCGATTTGGTGCTAAATACTAACAATGAGTTTGGAACAGGGCCTTTCTCTGATCCTGCATACACAATAATATATCATTTTCCTAACGATATATTTTCAATTATTCCACTTGTTGATGGACCTTGCCAACATTTTTTAGGCTTATAGGTTTTGTGGACATAAGTTTCATCTAAGTAGATTATTGGCTGGCCTTCTGCACGTTTCGATGCAACGGTACGCAAAAAGCGATGTCTCCATGCAGCTATATCATACCGTTCAATTAATAATGAACGTTCATTTTTGTTTTGCTTAAATTCATAACCGTTGGCTAATAATATGCGACGGAGAGTTTCACGACATCCAGTAAATTCTATACTTTCTTTTAACTCTACCAACAAAGATCTTAATGTTGGTACTTGTTTCCTCACAATGTAAAATTCGTTTACTTTATTACGAATAACATCCATATCGAAATTATCTAAGTTCGACACTTTTGAAGGGTGAGGTCGTTTTTTACCAGGAGTCCACCAGACCCTTTCGTTCACCGCACCTTCTTTTTTAATTCTCTTCAATGTAATAACACTTACATCTGTAAAAAGAATAAAATAAAATGTCAATTATCGTGAGTCTCATAACTAGGAAATAATAGAAAATACACAAGTATTACAAAACTAGTCTAAGATGAACGTTGAGTGAAAACTTACCGGTGAGTGAAGATAGTTCTTCTAAGTACTGGTTCTGCGATTTCATCATATCTTTTTGATCTAAATCATCTTTTCAATTGCTTGTTTTACTTCAGCAGTTCGTGCATTATCCTCAGGACTATCTGTAAAAGAACAATAACATTATATAAAGTAACTAAAACTGATATGTACTTATTTAAAATAAAAAAATATCAAGACATTTTGACCGTACTTACCTAAAAAATCAGTCACAGTACGTAAACAATCCTGTTTTTCTCGCAATACGGCTTGTTTCACAAGCTTTTTCTCTTCGTATTTCGAAATCATACAAAACAATACGTTTCGCACTTCACTCTTTATAGTTTTATTCATTTTTATAGCATTAACACGGATATATCACAACAAAACTATACGCAAGTCAACCACAACGAAACATCAACAACACGCCATCTTGTTGCGTCAGAGATAGGGATACCATACACTGATTCTGATTGTACCAAATCTTTCGGAAAACAGCCGAAACATAATTTCTTTAAAATAAAATTGCCAAGTTTTTCTAGTAAATAATGTACCTAATTAATTAAGCTATTTATTAGACCAACTTAAGGCTTAGTGTTGCTCTTGAAATGATCCAACACGTACATACGATACTTATTTTCGATGAATACAATTTTAGCAAACGTACGAATTTTTAAAACTCATTTTATAATATGTTTAAAATAAGTTTGTTTTAAAAATGCCTCTTTGGAATCCATTGTTCCTAAGTACTTTCTGCTTAAAATACCCCAATTTTTAGGGTAAATATCCGAGGGTAGGTGGTCATATAAAAAGTTTGCAAAAAAATCCAGTATCTACTTTCGTTAGCCAGACTCTAATGGAATATACCCTTAAAATCACCGTTTCGTAATAGGATCGCACTGATGTAGACTGATTAGTTTACAGTCCTCACGTCATGTTAACTGTCATAGGTTTCACTACATAGGTGGTGCCTGTTCCGAAGGGCGGTAGAAGAGTGCCGAATCTGCAGTGTCTAATGACGTTACTACCACTGACTGAAATGACACACTAGAAATAACACCGACAAATCTTAGTGTTGCCAGTCTCGTAGAAAACTAACTCCAGTTACCCAATTAATGTTTTAGACTTTAGTTATTTGATGGATAAACGCTGAGAAGAGCCCGATGTGTTGCAGTCTGTGTTACCTACCACCCTCAAGTAGAAAATCTGTCACCAAGCTAACAGTGCATTCCGGCAGCAGTGCTTGAGAACCAGTAAAATTCCAGGCACATGAGACTCAACAAGTGTGTGTCTCAAGTGACGGGCGCAGTGCAGTTCGTTACTTGTGACGAAATACATCTGGTATACCTACCACTTAACATCAGGTGGCCCTCGTGCTTGTTCCGTCACAATCACAATAAAAAAACTAACATAGAATGGATACTGGCTCTCAAAGACAGCTGCAGAAACACACAGGTGCTTGGTGACAGATTTTCCACTTCAAGATAGTAGTTAGCTACGCAGGCAGACAAAGCAAAATGCACTACCGCCATATTGAAATTAGGTACATGCCATTCTAAAATGATAACCAGGACCGATGACTCCACTTCCCCTCAAAGCACGGAAACACTCACTTTTTTGTAGTAAATGCCGCTAACAACTGAATTTGTTAGTACCACTACAACGTAAAACAATATTTAAAAATATTTTACGATGTTTTGAGAATGCTGGCCGCAAACCTCATTTAATAATTATTTACCAAGCATTTGATGGAGTGGAGCAGAAGCAAACTTGATATAAAAAAAACTATGCCTGTAATCATTATATTCGATTCGATTCAACGCTCATCAACTATTCTCTAGAATATCTCTGGTAAAATAAACATGAAAGCTTATTTTAATCCTGGCGATTAAAATAAAATTAGTTCAACTTATTCCGAATACCAAATAACGGATCTGACAGGACTAAGACCTATTATAGTTAAGTTTTAAACTAGTTCGTGATAAGGAATAGACCTCAATATTATACGTGATTTTTTATGGTCCCCGGCAATAAACGTCAGATTTTTAGCCGTGGTTTATACTGGGCCGCGTTCCAAGCCTCAGAGTGTAGTTGTCGGTTGCTTTAACTTACTCGAAGGTTTGGAACGACTCGGTTGTTTTATAACCTCAAATATCGATTTTTGGCGGGGAACTAGCAAAATATATAATAGTTTTATGATGTTTGAAAAGCAAAAACTACCCTTACCTGCAGAAAACATAAGAGTGCCTATAATTCTCTCATCAAGAAATGTCAAGGTCGCGTCAGTTAAAGATTCAACCTTTTAACGACCGTTTTTGATAATTAAAAAGTTGCGCTCAACTCGAAGGTTGTGAACGACGTTAGAGTGAAAAGTTGCACTCCGAGTGCGCTCTAACCATAGAGAAAAGTAATATACTGGGAACTCTAACCGAGGTTCCGAACGATCATTCTCCATCTTTATTGTGTAAAAACGAACAAGTTATTTTTTTTCAAATAAGCTAAGCGATCTCTCTGTAAGATAAACATGACTGATCCGCTAAGTTTACTTCGAGAATTCAACATTAAGAAACAAAAAATCGAGGAACACGATGGCCATCTTATATTTGGTGAATATTCATGGCCGAAGGACGTCAATACCAACTGGATGTGCCGGTAAGTTTATTAAAAACACCTCACAGTCTCACAAGGCTTAACTTCAGTTCTTTGGTTGTCATAATTAATTAATTACGCTTGGCAGGCGTCTTGGGAATCGAGAGACAGCAGTTCTTCAGAAAGTCCTGCTGCCCACCTTCTGGTGTTATAGTTACCCATCGACCTGAGGTGGTAAACTTTTTAGAGAATACATCCCATATTTTTAGAATTTGTTAACCCTAGTCCCAGTATCTTAGAAATAACAGAAACCAATTATAATCCCTGTTGATCCTTATAACATTCATTCATCTAATTTTGTAAATAATCAGAACTGGAAAATAAAATGTGTCCAAAATAGTATGTTTATATTTGCTTTAGAATTATAACTACCAGCAGATTGGCCAAATACTGGAATAGGTACATTTATTATTAAAGATGCTCTTATGAGGGTCAATTACAAATTTTAGTATTGAAATATTCTACATTGTACATACTGCCATTATTATTGTAATATTACATGTTCATACCTAATTGACTTCAAGCATTAATGTTTGTTATTAATTTTTATTTCAGACCTAGAGAAGAAGATGGCAATAATTACTATACATTAGAGTGCCTTGTATTTTTTCTGAAGAATCATCATTTAATCCACCCAGAGTATTGCAACGCGGCCAAGGTATTCTCTTCATTCCTGTTTTATTGTAAAATCATATGGCTTGTCTTTAACTTGCCCCCCGTCCCACTAAGTGCACTGACAATATTGTCAGCAGATGGATACAAGGTGGCTTTCAAACAAAAGCTTAGGTTATACCTACATTTAATTGTGATCATATGCTAGTTTTGTCTGTTATATGTTACTATATCTGGTGATAAGTTAAACATAATCTGAAAAACAAACAGCCAAATGCGACTCGGACTCGCACTGAGGGTTCCGTACAAACCTGTAGGTAGTTAAATAATATAGTTAGTTAAATAATTAGTAGGCTAGGTAAATAATATAAGTTATGGTATTTCTATTGTTAAATAAAATCCATAATATTTTAAAATTATTAAAAATATTTTTATTTTATGATGTAACTAAAAATGTGTGCTTTTTGCAATTTTTCCTATTTCTGTGCTATAAGACATTGCTTCATACTAAATTTCATTCTCGTTCCCGAGTTCTCGGGAAGTACCCTGTAGGTTGTGATTCTCTTGCGAGTGTCGAAAATTGTGGCATAAACGCCTGTGTCATTTGATTGCAATGGCTTAGAAGTTTGATTTTTCACAGTTGTAAGGGACAGTAGACCTGAATATTCGAATAGAATTTCAGCATGATAACACGTTCCTGACAAAAAGGGTCTGATCAGACAGACGGACAACAAAGTTATTCTATAAGAGTTTGTTTTTTCCTTTTGAGGTACGGAACCCTAAAAATGAATACCCAATATAATCGATTTCAATAAAAAAAGAAGATAAGATCTAATATCATGACAATGTAATGTGAAGAAATTTTTAACTCAAGCAGTTTTTTTTTTTGTTACATTATTGTGACTGGACAAGTCGAGGCCCACCTGATGTTAAGTGGACTAACCTCTGCCTATAACAGATGCATTTCGTCGACGACGAATTGCACTGCGCCCGTCACTGTGAGACGTACAGTTGTTAGGTCTCATGTGTCTGTAATTTTACTGGCTCTCAAGGACTGCTGCCGGAACACACTGTTAGGTGCTTGGCGACAGATTTTCTACTTGAGGGTGGTCGCTAGCCAGGCGGGCATTCACAAAAAGCCCTTCCACCATGCTGTGAAGCTCAATCCCGCGGCGGGATTCGAAACCATGGACCTGCTGCACGGCAGTCCATAGCCAATGCCACTGAGCCATCACTGCTTCGATATAATGATGATATAATGCACACAGCTACTCTTCCACTGTATATGATATGTATTGAAGCAGTGATGGCTCAGTGGCATTGGCTATGGACTGCCGCGCAGCAGGTCCATGGTTCGAATCCCGCCCAGAGCTTGAGCTTCACCGCATGGTGGAAGGGCATTTTGCGAATGCCCGCCTGGCTAGCGAACACCCTCAAGTAGAAAATCTGTCGCCAAGCACCTAACGGTGTGTTCCGGCAGCAGTCCTTGAGAGCCAGAAAAATTACAGACTAATGAGACCGTATTTTATAAGTTCAATGCCCAATATGTTGATTTCTCAAAAAACATGATCCAAGATCTGATCATACTGGAATCAAGCTCTCGGTATTATTATAACTGGCAATCATCTCATTTGCTACATGATTTACAAATTACAGTATAAATTATTTACGAAATGCAGGTCCCTGGTTTGATCTCCAGCGCCGGCTTGAGCTTCACCGTATGGTGGGAGGGCATTCTGCGATTGCCCGCCTGGCTAGCGACCACCCTCAAGTAGAAAATCTGTCGCCAAGCACCTAACGGTGTGTTCCGGCAGTAGTCCTTGAGAGCCAGAAAAATTACAACCTAATGAGACCTAACAACTGGACGTCTCTGTGTAACGGGCACAGTGCAATTCGTCGTTGACGAAATGCGTCTGTTATAGGCAGAGGTTAGTCCACATAACATCAGGTGGGCCTCGGGCTTGTTCCGTCACTATAACATAAAAAAAAAAAAAAAAAAATATAATACATTTTAATGAATGACGAAGACAGGAAGACAAGCATGCAGTGGATGCACATGCGCACGCTACTGAGACTCAGTCAGGAGTTTTTTTTTCATTTTGTTATGTTTGCAATAACGCCTGCTACGCGGGTTACATAACAAAATACAAGAGGAAAAATTTAAGTCATGTGCGGGATTTGACCCCGCGTGTTTTGACATTGCCATGTTCGAGGATGAGATTTCTCCCGTATTTTATAAGTTCAATGCCCAATATGTTGATTTCTCAAAAAACATGATCCAAGATCTGATCATACTGGAATCAAGCTCTCGGTATTATTATAACTGGCAATCATCTCATTTGCTACATGATTTACAAATTACAGTATAAATTATTTACGAAATGCAGGTCCCTGGTTTGATCTCCAGCGCCGGCTTGAGCTTCACCGTATGGTGGGAGGGCATTCTGCGATTGCCCGCCTGACTATCTACCACCCTCAAGTAGAAATTCTGTCGGCAAGCACCTAACAGTGTGTTCCGGCAGCAGTCCTTGAGAGCCAGTAAAATTACAGGCACATAAGACTTAACAACTTTGTCTCAAGTGACGGGCGCAGTGCAATTCGTCAAATGAAATGCATCTGTTCTAGGCAGAGGTTAGTCTGCTTTATATCAGGTGGACCTAGAGCTGGTTCAGTCACAATAACGTAAAAGAAAAACAAAACATAATTTTTCGTATAATAAAAAATAAAGTAAAAAATTGGAAATGTTTCCTTTGTATTATTTTTCTATGCTATTATATTTCCTCATGCTGTGTCAGTTGAACAGGAGGGTTATACGCAGTTGGCCAAACACGCAAAACGTCAAGGAACTGTTAGTTTTAGCTAGATGTGCAATATGCATGATGTCAAACATGCATATTTGAAATCTACAAATCTGAAAAAGTCAATTACGCAAAATGACAAAAACTTAAAATGTCTAACACTCAAACAAAATGTTACATGATATTATTTTTTCAGGCTGCCAACATACAAGCAGTGTGGCGTCCAGACCGAAAACAATTATTGGCTTATCTAAATGGTGAAGTTGAAACAACTGATTCTATTTTTAATTATTGAAGCCAACTATTTTAAGACATTTCATTCTGTAGTAAATATATTCTATAAGTGGCTCTTCGAAGCCACTTATAGAAGAAGCATTAGGAACATATACTTCTTTATATGTAACATATAAGAATACTTACATAATTCATCCCTCTTTGTTATCTTGTATGTTTTTAAGTAATGTAGTATAATTTATAAGTGTATCATGAATAATAATTAAAGTCGACTATTTTAAGAATATATACTTCATTATATAATAAGAATATTTAACATATATAATAATACTTTCTTCATTCCTATTTGTTATTTAGTATATTTTTTAAGTATTCGACTATAATTTATATGTAGCATATAAGAAAACTTGCACACTACATCCCTGTTTGTTACCTTGTATATTTTAAGTAATTTAGTATAGTTTATAAGTTCTCATTAAAAGGGCTCATTGAAGTCAACTATTTTAAGAATATTAACTGATTATATAACATATAATAATACTTACTTTATTCATATACATATGTTATTTAGTATATTTTTAAGTATTCAAGTATAATTTACAGTATATGTAGCATATAACAATGCTTACAAAACACACCCCTGTTGGTTACCTTCTATATTTTTAAGTAATGTAGTATAGTTTAGAAGTGTCTTATGTATAGGGCACATTAAATTCAACTATTTTAAGAATATTTACTTCGTTAAATGTAACATATATAATAATACTTCATTCCTATTTGTTATTTAGTATATTTTTAAGTATTCTAGTATAATTTATAAGTCCCTTATGTACTAATTACAATGTTGGGTTCATTGAAGCCAACTATTTTAGGAATATTTATATCTTTATATGTATGTAGTACAGAAAACTACTTACATAATTCAGTACTGTTATGTATCTAGTATAATTTATAAAATGTCTCATAAATAGGGCACATTTTAAGAATATTTACTCCTTCAAATGAAGGATTATAAGAATACGTCCATCATAAGCATTTGCTATTTAGTATATTTTTATGTATTCAAGTAGGTACATATAATTAATATTAGGCGTGTCCAGTGAAGAAGTTTAATTGAAAACAAGTATAATTTTCTTTTACTTCTGTTACTATAACATGTTAGAATACCCCCTTCATTCTTCTTTGTTAATTAGTATATTTTTATGTATTCAAGTATAATTTATAAGTGTCTCAGGAATAGTGCTCATTGAAGTCAACTGTTATAGGATTATATACTTCTTTATATGTAGCATAAAATAATACTTAATTCCTATATGTTATTTAGTATATTTATAAGTATTCAAGTATAATTTACATTCTAAGTGTGTCATGAATAGACTGAGCTCGGAGAGCTCATTGAAGCCAACTATTTTAGGAATATTTAATTCTCTTTATGTAACATATAAGAATACTTTATTCAAATATTGCAGTATAATTTATATGTAGCTTGTAACATTGTAACTCGAAGTGTCATTAAACTTTGTAACTTGAAGATTTTGTTTGCTTTATAGATCATATTTTTAAAGTTTAAGGAAAATAAGACCCTATTGTTAAGCGTATACCATAGAACATATAATAATACTACGTACTTTACTGTCTTTGCTACATTGAAGGGCTGTATATATAATATAGGTATATGTTAAGGTTCTTCGTAGAGAATTCCATGCTAATGTAGTTTCATCATAATATAAATACCAAGTATTTAAACTCAGTAAAAATTTCGTATGTACGTTTTTTTATTGCTTAGGTAAGCCCTCGACCACAATCTCACCTGATGGTAAGTGATGATGTAGTTGAAGGTGTTATCAGGCTTAACCTAGAATTACTGGCTCTCAAGGACAGCTGCCGGAACACACCGATAGATTTTCAACTTGAGGGTGGTCTCTAGCCAGGCGGGTATTCGCAAAATGCCCTTCCACCATGCGGTGAAGCTGAAGCCCTCGACGGGATTCGAACCATGGAGCTGCTGCGCGGCAGTCCATGGCCTATGCCACTGAGCCATCACTTCTTCAAAATAAATAAATGTTCTTACGTATCCGCAACAAAAATTGTAAAGTATATATAATGGAAAGTAAATAGTAAAAATATTGACTTTTCATTACCGACTTCCATAGCATAATTGGAAATGCACCATGGTAGTTTCTAGTCCCGCTGTAATATATTGTTCAGGCTAACAGAGAATTACTGGTTCTCAACAGCAGATGTCAGAACACACGTCAGGTGCTTGGTGACAGATTTTATACTTGACGGTGGTAGCTAGGCAGGTAGGCATTCGCAAAAACACCTACCATCATGCTATAACGACTGGCATGCTAAGACAACAACCGGGACCAATGATGGCTTAAAGTGCTTCGCTTATACTCAAATCCAAAGGACTACTCAAAACACGCAGAATTTTGTGGTTATCAGATCTCTTAGACTCTTAAAATTTCAGTAATAATATGTCCGTATATTGTGGCCAGGGCCGCTACTACAATTTGACGAAGTTTCTTTCGTGTTTCGAGCGACACTTAGAACAACGATAATTGCATTTGCGGTACGAAGTTCGTTGTTTGATATAGTCTATGGTCGGACCGCATCGTTCATCACAAATCTTGCCCCGCTATGGAATCTCCCATACTACTTTGAGAAGGCTGTTATGCCCCAATCAGTTTCAAGTCTTGATACAGAGAAATTAAAGAACATTTTTACATGGTAAGAGTCTGAGAGTCCCAGTTATGGATATCCGTGAGAGGTGTCGCTACTGTTCTAGAAAATACAGGTAGGATATTTAGAATATACGTTAATGTTCTTTCTGCATATTTAGAACTCGACTGACTACTTATAAGCAAACGAATAAATTATAATTTCGTATTTGGAAAATGTACAAACCATACGAATCCGATAAAATAATAATTTAGTCAAAATATATTTAGAATCTACAGACAAATGCTTGCAAGTCTATGCTACTGACGAAGTTTAACAAAAGTACAGACCCACCAACTTATCTGTTCAGGTGGCAGAAAAAAGAACTACAACATTCCATCAACAGTTGTAGTTGATTTCCTTGACCAGTAGCGCCCTCGAAAACTGCACAGATAAGTTGGTGGTACTATAAGCCAATACGTGTTTTGCGGATACCTTTCTTTCGGACCCGAAGTTCGATACTTCGACGAATTAGAGTAGCGCCCAAATACGATGAAGTGCGAAAGCCAGCTTACCTTACGTTCAAAGGTTCCTGAACATACCGGGGTTCAAGTTATTTGGAATGAAATATTTAGGTTGTCATGTCTGTAATTTCTGAACTACAAAACCGATGACTTTGAAATATTTACGGGTATTAAGTACTATTCTAACAAAAAAAGAATGATTGATATCGGACTACGCGTTATTAATTACAACTAAATGTAGGTACATTTTGACTTCCATCCCCTCTCCCAAGGGAACCGTGCTGAATTTCGTTTTTTTTTGTGTTAGGAGGGCAAACGAACAGGCTGCTCACCTGTTGGTAAGTGACTACTGTCGCCCACGAACATCCGCAACACCAGAAGTCTCGAGGATGCGTAGACGGCCTTTGAGGAGGGAATATGCTCTCTTCTTGAAGGCCCCTAAGTCGTATCTGTTCGGAAATACTTCACCAGGCAGCTGGTAAATTAAATTACGGCAGTTTAAAATTTTGCCAGTGGGAGGTAGGAAATGCCGTGAAAATCGCAAGGTTGTGGACTTCCAGACATCGACATGAAATTGATGAAACATCATGCATTGTCGGGACGTCCGATGGCGAAATTGAGCATTGATTGCAGGTTGTAAATCGAACAGTTCCTGGGAACACTCCCCATGATAAAAAGTATAAGTACTTTTAGCGTAGTTTATACAATGATACAGACAGACAGAGAGAGAAAAATAAAAAAATACAGTTTAGTATCAATTAAAGAGTGCTCTCAAAAAATAGTTGCAATGTACAGAGTTGAAGTTATTTCAGTTTTATTACAAGTAGGTATATAGATTTGAAAGGAGAAGATATATTATTAATAATTTAAAAAAAGGTCTGCAACACGACAAAGGTTTCGTAAACTTATGAAAAAAAAAAAAAATATTCAGTCTATCAATTTTCTTCATAACAGACACAGGCCGTAATTTCCATAACCTTTATCGTAATGAACTTTTCAACACCCTTGCTCGTAAAGTGAGCTTTATTATATCGTTCTTAGGGCCATAAACCGAACTATAACACCCTCGTGCATAATAATATTACCTATACACTAGTGCGTAATAGAATTATCCCTACAAAGTTAAGTTAGTACCTAACTGCAAATTATATGCGAGTAAAAAGAGCATATTCAATTTAATCGGGTAATTTATCCCTACAAAGTTAAGTTAGTACCTAACTGCAAATTATAGGCGAGTAAGCAGAGCATTTTCAATTTAACCGGGTAATACAGATTTGTAACATCAAAGAGGTTTATATGTATAGTACCACCAACTTAACTGTGCAGTTTTCTAGGGCGCTACTGGTCATGGAAATCAACTACAAACTGTCACAATTTGAAGGAATGTTGTAGTTCTTTTTTCTGCCACCTGAACAGATAAGTTGGTGGGTCTGTAATCAACAATAAAACATCTGCCGCGCGCAAAAAATAAAAATAACCTTGCGCTCTATTTGCCATAATTTTCGTATGTTGTTTGTTTCGTATCTGTGCAATATATTTTTTTTTCCTCGCAAGTGTGTTGAAAAAGTGCTTATGAAACTCGTGAGCAACTTGCTCATTATACACTCGGCTGATTTATGCCCTCGCCTACGGCTCGGGCTGAAACACACAGCCTCGTGTATAATGAGCAACTTAGCTCACTTGTATCATAATCTACTATTATATCACATTTGTTCGTTAAGGGTCTCTTATTTCACCAATTTCAATATAGTATTGTATCTCATTTTACGTACTTGTGCGTTATTGTAATATAAAACGCACGAGTTTCTTTTTAATAAGGTAAAACGCACGGTTTATCAAGATGCTCCGTCTACAACGAACGGTACTTTTTTATTTTAGCAAAGAGTTTTTATGTCAGAAAAGTGGTCAACATTTTATGAATAAAATTAACTTTGGGAGATAAAATAATATAATAGATAAACATTTACAAATTATTAAAATTTTTCTAAATGCATTAAGAAGTGATTAAAGATATTCGTTTAAGTTAGACCGAGTTTTATTTATGTCCGCGCAAATATGATATAAAACGTCCTATGACATATTAAACATACATATTATGGCAGGAAAAGAGATATGTTCTTGTTCTGTTACAATAAAATTATTATAAACGATTGTGTGGGTCATTGACCTATATTACGCTTGAATACAATACTTACCAGCGATAAACACCAGTTTTTCATGGTCCTGCGCGACAACGACTACGTATTCAGGCGTGAGCGGCGTGTCCACGCTCCAGCACAGAATGGCGTCTTGGGCCAAGTTGGCGAAGAGAATCGTCTGCGTCTTGCTGTGGAAGGCGTGAGAACCGCTCTGCGTGAGGGGGCCTCGCGTGCCTTCAGTCTACATGAAAATGACCTTCGAAATTACTACTTGCAGTATTTTTTTATTTTTTTTTATGCCTGATAAGTTACCCTTTGACCACTATCTCACCTGATGGTAAGTGATGATGTGGTCGAAGATGTTGGTCATTTGTCATTCACTGGCTCTCAAAGACAGCTGCCGGAACACACCGTTAGGGGCTTGGCGACAGATTTTCTACTTGAGGGTGGTCGCTAGCCTGGCGGGCATACGCAAATGCCCTTCCACCATGCGATGAAGCTCAAGCTCTGGGCGGGATTCGAACCATGGACCTGCTGCGTGGCAGTCCATAGCCAATGCCACTGAGCCATCACTGCTTCAATATATTCTCGGCTTCCATGTTATTTATGTCATTACTGTTGTATAAATTTAGCACAATGAATAGGGTTATACCTACTCTGTGTAATAGGATCGCCTTTTGACAGCAAGAATAAAAAAATAAGTAACATCCACCATGCGGTTAAGCTCAAGCCGGAGGTGGGGATTGAACCAGGGTACTGCGGCGTGGCAGTCCATAGCTATTACCGCTCGGCCATCATTGCTTCAAAATCGATTGTCTGTTACAAACGCGTTTCCAAGGGATTCTAAGTTAAGAAATATTTAAGTAAGGAGCTGTACGTCAATATTGGACCCACAAGATTTAACAGAGTAAACTTCGTTACAAATCTTACATATGTCACCGGGTAATTGTACGATACGTTAGTTTATAAAAAAATCTAGTGAGATTATAAACCGTCGATGGATTGTAAACGAACATTAAAATTTACAATCTAACGCTTACATTTTCGTAAGATTATAAACTGACCATGTCTAGCTGGCAGTTTATAATCTAACGATCTATAATCGCCTGCGAAATTGTGAACCGTCCTCTGATTGGTCGCCGTTATAGGTGCCATGAGTTCATTTCTTAGAGTTAAGAACAAAAATAATAGTCAGACAAAAAAAAACATATTCATTACGAGTTTGTACATTAAAAAAACTGAGGGATATTGTTGTTGATCCACATAATTACAATTTGACGGCTGGACATGGTCAGTTTATAATCTTACGAAAATTTAAACGTTAGATTGTACATTTTAGTTTCCATTCACAATCTATCGACAGTTTATAATCTAACTAGATTTATTATAAACTAACGGTTAGTACAATAAAACGGTGACACATATACATGCGAAAGTTACGATATTTGAATGTTTCTTATGCACTCAGGCTTCAACGGCTGGATACAAACGTAGTTTCGTAATATTTTAAATACTAAGAGTTCAAACTCGGTGAAACTTGGCATGTATATCCTTGCGATTTTTTTTATTTAAGCAAAACTCAGATCATGCATTTCAGCCAAAGACTTCATATAGATAACATTGATGTTAATTATGACAATAATTTTATAAAAAACGTTGATTGTGCTAAGTTTCTTGGCTTAATCATTGATCATAAATTAAATTGGAAGGCTCATATAGAGGAGTTAAGTAAAAAATTGAGTAGCACTGCTTATGCTCTACACAAAATTGCTCGGGTAGTTAATATAGATGGTTTGCTTACGTCCTATCATGGGCTGGCAGCATCCCTTTTGAGGTATGGCATTATCTTTTGGGGAAACTCAACTGATATTGAAAAAATCTTCAAAGCTCAAAAGAGATGCATCCGGTCTATGTTTGGACTGCAAACTACTGATAGTTCCTTTCTTTTTAAGGTACAAAATCTTGACACTTCCATCTTTGTACATTTTAGAGGTTGCAATATTTGTTTATAACAATCCTCAACTTTTTCAACGATTAACAGACAGCGTAAGGCGGGATAATAGCCAACTTTCTTCACAGCTTCATAATACAGCTTTAATGGAGAAAAGTCTAATGTGTATGGCGCCTACAATTTATAACAAAATCCCAAAATGTATAAAAAACAGTAGTAGTAATTTATTTAAAAGCAAGCTGAAATCTTTGTTGACAGATAAATGTTATTATAGTGTTAAGGATTTCATAACTGATAAATTTTAATCAATTCACAATTCATTTTTGACATATAATTTCTGACCATAAATAATAAAATATTTTATCCTCTATTGCTGACATTTATCCTATTCACATTTCAGGTTCCTTTTCATTCTGACATCTTAGGCACAAATCAGATAAGCGTTGTCCTAATATAAATTTATCTCTAATGTAAATATATCCCTTGTAATTAAATGAAATTAATTTTAATTAAAAATGTTATTTAACCACTGACATTACCTAAAGTTGACTGGCTTTGTATTCATTTATTTTTTGTCTTTTGTGAATTATATTTATCTTCAAATTATGCATGCCTTTGTATCTCAAATGTTTGTACGCCTTTTGAGGCAAAACGTGTGGATCTTTTACTTTTATTGAACATCAATAATGCATTACTGTGTATTTACCCATGTTTATGCAAATAAAATTATCTTTATCTTTATCTTTATCTTGCGCCTAATATCTATGCTCCAGGTTTGCCAGATTTTCGTAAATTTACAACACACAATAATTCGAAAAATCGTTATATAAGGGAATTGTTCTTTTGACATTTAAGGATAAAATATATAATAAATCGAAAAACTGGCAAACCAGAAGCATAGATATTAGGCCCAGCAATATGCATACAAAATTTCACCGAGTTTGTACACTTGCCCCCTTACTTATAAAAAATCCGCTATGTAGTTGCTAAGTAATGGATAACTAAACAGTGTTTAAGTAATGCTTAAAATATTTCTTACTTATAAACGCTACATAGCACCTGTTTAGCTAAGCAATGGATAATGAGGTCGAACGTATTTTAAACTGACAACATTGTACTAAAAAGTATTATGAATGACCTAAATGGCCAAATAGCATGTATCTAGTGCTAAATATCCTAAAATTAAAAAGTAAATATAATACTTTTCTTTGTATAGTACCATCAATTTAACTGTGCAGTTTTCGAGGACGCTACTGGTCAAGGAAATCAACTACGAACTGTCACAATTTGAAGGAATGTTGTAGTTCTTTTTTCTGCCACCTGAACAGATAAGTTGGTGGGTCTGTAACTAAATCAGCTGATCAGAAATATGGGCGCCATCTTGTTACTTAAAATTTAAACAAGGGTGGGACGGTGTTTAAATTGACAGCTGATTTAAGCAGTACTTAGGTACTGGATAAAGTTATGTAGCGTTTATGAGTAAGAAATTTTTCTAATCAGCCAGCGGCTAAGTAATGTTTAAAATTTAAGTAGCGTTTATAAGTAAGGCTGTTGGTGTTTAAAATATGACGAAACTTCGTTTGAATGAAAAGCGCTCCGTGCACACTACGATTATTTTTTTCATAAAACGGTCGACACTTACAACACTGAGAAGTATGATATGACTTATGAAAGTCGGTACCATACTTGATTACTTGATTACTATACTATTTCCATTTCTTTATTTTCTCGATGACAGCTTTGTGAAAAATTGAATCAGAAGTGAAGTGAAGCTCAAGCCGGCGGTAGGGATCGAACCAAGGACCTGCTGTACGGCAGTCCATAGCTACTACCGCTCGGTCATCATTGCGTCAAAACTCACTGTTCTCCTACTACACTTACAGAAAAAGATTGTATTAAAATCAACCAACCAACATGGGTTACCTTCTGGTATATTCTCCTCGTAGCCCCATACGACTCCGACAGAAAGATATGTAGGGGACGAATTCTAGACCCTCACGGGCATCGGGCTAGAATTGGACAAAAAAATCTTGAGAGATGTCAAGGGACACCCGGATGGAACGAAGTTCCTTTCGATAAATTAGTGAAGGAATTGTAATTTTTTTTAATTTATAATAATATTTAATTTATTATTAACAAATATAATGCAATATAAACTTAATAACTTAAACGAAAATAACTGGCTTGCTTTCTATGAGAGGGACAGATAGGAAACACGCGCACGCCGCACGGCTTACAACTGTAGCTGCTAAATGAAGCGCTCGTAGCGAAGTTTACTTAGCTGTTCTCAACCGATCAGCAAAGTTAAGCAACGTCGCGCGCGGTCATGAGTTGGATAGGTAACCGCTAGTGACATTACTACTGAGGGTGCACGTGGTTTGGAGGGCACGTTAAGCCGTTAGTTCCGTTTGTTGTCTTACGATGGCAGTCGTTATAGCAAGGTGGTAGGGCATTTTGCGAATGCCCGCCTAGCAGCTACCACCGTCAAGTAGAAAATCTGTTGCCAAGCACCTAACGGTGTGTTCCGGCAGCTGTCCTTGAGAGCCAGTACTTCTAGGTTAGCCTGAACAACATCTTCGACCACATCATCTCTTACATTGTTACGGGGTACAATATACTCTTTAACAGAGGTTACAGAGGTCTGAACATTTTTGACGGTCCATGCCCTAGCATGGACCGCGTGCCAGGGAACAAAAATTTTTTTTTTTGCTGTCTCCTAATTTTTTATACTTCACTTTGAAAACTATCGGGAGTTACGCTCTGGGCATAGTAGAAGGAGTCTACTATGCTCTGGGGCCCGTGCTCGTCGCTTCGCGCAATCGTGACTCCCAGACGAAGGACTTCAAAACAGTCCGAAACTGGTCGGAATCTTTCCCGTAAATGTAACGCGCGTCCTATAGCCGGTTCCTAATAAGTTAATACCTTTTTTATAGTTTAAAAATACTAAAAACGCTGATTTAAAAGTATGTGGAATTAAAGCTGCAATATTTTTTTATGGCTATTGCCATCTGGAGACCTATAAGAGCGAGGCCCGAGTCTTTTAGGGTTCCGTACCTCAAAAGGAAAAAACGAAAGACTTATAGGATCACTTTCTTGTCCGTCTGTCTTTCAAGACCCCTTTTTTTAGGAACGCGTGGAGGTATCACGCTGAAATTCATATCAAATACTCAGGTCTACTGTCCCTTGTAGCTGTGAAAAAATCGAACTTTTAAGCCAACGCAATCAAAAGATACAGCCGTTTATGCCGCAAATTTTCGACACTCAGGGAATGAAAACCTACAGGGTACTTCCCGTGAACTCAGAATCTTGTAATTTGGTACGAAGCAACGTCTTATAGCACAATTATAGGAAACATTGCTAATGTTTCCTATAATTGTGCTAAATTATAGGAAATTCATAATATTTTTATTACATCATATACTAATTATATTTTTAAAAGTATTAAAATGTTATAGATTTCATTTAGCAATAATAATACCAGAACATTTATTTATATAACTACAGGTTTTGTCATATCATGTAGGTTTTTCTCAGATTTGTCACATTTCTTCCTCGAAATATTTCGTAAGTGGGTAGACACAGACTCTAGGTTCTTCGTACTCTGTATTTCATCCATTGTAAATGCAGAGAAACAATCTCACAAAACTTTCTTCGTTCATTATATCAATTTTGTTTTGCATATAAGCTAGCAGTTCACAAATCACTATATTACAAGTCGAACATTTTATCACGTTTGAAGCCATAGCTACCGACATGAGTCACCGTACTCGTCCGATCGCTAGCTAGAACGCCGCGAGATTCCAAAGACCGCCGAGAGGTTTTGCAAGGTGGTAGGACATTTTGCGAATGCCCGCCTGACCAGCTACCATTCTCAAGTAAATATATCGCCAAGCACCTAACAGTGGTTCCGGCAGCTGTCCTTGAAGCCAGTAATTCTAGGTTAGCCTGAACAACATCTTTGACTGCATAATCACTTACCATAACGTGAGATAGCGGTCAAAGGCTAACATAATTATCAGGCATAAAAACATAAGATGCCTCCGATAGAAGCCGAAACAATATTGTTCATCACGATTGTTGTTTAGGCTGTTACAGACGTGTTTTTCAATCATAAAATTTAAAAAAACTGACCGCAACTTTGCACCTTGTCTGTTTAGGGCATCCACACACTTGCGTTTCTTAGCGACTCTGCACTAGTTTATCTGACGCGTTTTGTCGCATACATTTTAACTGTGTCGTGGCCTGGAATTGTTTATTATTGTATGATGGTATGTTTCTTCGAATACTTACTCCTTTGAACAGTTGATTTTCTATAATAGTTGCGGAGGTGAAGAACAAAACCTCTTTTTTCCAGTTTTTCTCATTTTGGAGTACCTATACAGAAAAATGTAAATAACTAACCGACTACAACATGTGTATTTTTACAAAATCACAAATATACGATAGGAAAAATTTAAGTCATGTGCGGGATAGGAAAAAAAATTTCCTATCGTATATTTGTGATTTTGTAATGTAATCCGCATAGCAGGCGTTATTGCAAACCTAACAATATTAAAAAAATGTGTATTTTTGTTTAGTCGTGTCATAAATATTGGTGTAACAGTCAATCTAATGTACCAAATAACTGATAAAGATGATAAGAATCTTAGCCAATATTTTGGAATGAAATTTGGAAATGTGGGGTTTTGTTAAGGACTTCTGGAAAAGCTGCATTTGATATTTATCAAAAAAAGTGTGGTTTTCATAATAACTGCTATGATAAATTTACTTTTAAAAAGAACCAGCTTTTTCAATAATGCTGATCCAATTTAATAATAATAATCCAAACTTATCTAATATCTATGCTTCTGGTTTGCTACTTTTCGATTTATTATATATTTTATCCGTAAAATGTCATAATAACAATTCCCATACAAAACTATTTTTGAATTATTTTTGAAAATACTTAATTTTATGGTAATCTGGCAAACGAGAAGCATAAATATTAGGTTCAAGGACATACGTGCAAAGTTTCACCAAGTTTAAGCGCTTAGTATTTAAAATATGACGAAACTACGTTTGCATCCAGCCGTTGCAGCCTGTATGCATAACAAACATTCAAATATCGTAACTTTCGCATGTATTTTTAAGATTTGTAACGAAGTCTACAGACCCTGTTAAATCTTGTGGACCCACAAGATTAACGTATTGACGTACAGCTCTTTACATAAATATTTCTTAACTTAGAATCCCTTTGAAATGCGTTTGTAGCAGACAATCCGTTATTTTGACTTTTATAACTGTCGCGACAAGACAAAACGAATTTTAAGTTACAGACGCTTACGAATATTGCTATACAAATTTAAACTTTAATTCAAACACTTCTTTTCCACTGTATCTTTGTTTGTTTGCGCAACATCAAAAAATTGCGTGTATAGCGAAACTTTTTAGTAAGTATTTTTTGAGCCGAGCATAGCTGGAGTAGAGCATAGTGGAACTCGAAGCAGTGAGTGAGTGGCAGCCATAGCCAAAGCCACCGAGGCGGCTTTGGCTATGGCTGCCGCGCAGCAGGTCCATGGTTCGAATCCCGCCGCGGGCTTGAGCTTCACCGCATGGTGGAAGGGCAATTTGCGAATGCCCGCCTGGCTAGCGACCACCCTCAAGTAGAAAATCTGTCGGCAAGCCTAACGGTGTGTTCCGGCGGCAGTCCTTGAGAGCCAGTGAAATTACAGGCACATGAGACTTAACAACTATGTCTCAAGGTGACGGGCGCAGTGCAATTCGTGAGTCGTGATGAAATGCATCTGTATAGGCAGAAGTTAGTCCGCTTAACATCAGGTGGGCCTCGTGCTTGTTCCGTCACAATAACATCATTTTGGAAAACAGTAAAAATTACGAATCGGGAGAGTTTTCATTTCAAATGTGTTCTACCTACCAGAATTGAAGCAATTATGGCTCAGTTGCAGCATTGGCCATGGAATGCCGCGCAGCAGGTCCATGGTTTGAATCCCTCCGCGGGCTTGAGCTTCACCGCATGGTGGTAGAGCATTTTGCGAATGCCCGCCTGGCTAGCGAACACCCTCAAGTAGAAAATCTGTCGCGAAGCACCTAACGGTGTGTTCCGGCAGCAGTCCTTGAGAGCCAGTGAAATCACAGGCACATGAGACTTAATAACTATGTCCGGTAAAAATGACGGTCGCAGTGCAATTCGTGCCTTGGGACGAAATGCATTTGTTATAGGCAGAGGTTAGTCCGCTTAACATCAGGTGGGCCTCCAGCTTGTTCCGTCACAATAACATAAAAAATTAAAATAAAACAAAAACAGTTATATTGACTTTTTTAACTGTCCAGACAAGACAAAACAAATTTTAAGTTACAGACGCTTACGAATACTGCAATAAAAATTTAAACTTAAATTCAAACACTTCTTTTCCATTTTATCTTTCATTGTTTACGCAACATCGTAGAATTGCGTGCGAAACTTTTTAGTAGATAAGTATTTTTTGAGTCGAGCATAACGGGACTAGAGCTTAGCCATAGAACATATAGCGGAACTAACCCGTATTACCCACCACGAGCACTCTAGCCGTAACGCGATTGTGCCGCCAGCCTTACACTCATAGTTACTTAGAAAATGCTGTTTACAGTGACCAATGACCATTCGTAAGTTTGACACCAATAGATACGGTCGACCATTTGCCCTACGATAGCATCGACTAGATTTTAGATAATGCATTCTAATACAAAGATCATAAGTTCAAACTGATAAGTGTAATTAAGAGTTTTTGTGGGTAAACATTTCAAGGTGAATATTAATTTTATTTCTGTATCATCATATACCTACTCAGGTAGGTCGGCAATTAACTAGGTAAGTATACTTAATTATTTTTTTTGTTCTATGAATTATTTATTTCTATTAATTATGTACATAATATTAAGCTTTTAGATAGGAAAGTTCCTAAACATGCAGATTTAGATGGTAATTTAGACAATAAATAGTAGATAAGTAGGTTGGATGACAACTAGCTAAGCATAAACCAGCGAATATTTAAAAAAAAAACCTTAAATTATATGTTATTTACATTATTTGTTAAATAATGTCACATAATTAATTATAATGAGATAACTATAATCAAGACAGTACAAAAAAAACATAACATTTTTTCTTTATTTTTATTTTATAAAAAATATTCGAATTTACTACGTATTACTAACCTGGTATTTTAGCTTAGTCGCCTCTTACACGGGTAGAAATGGGGGAATGACATTCCAACCCGGCAGCCCACGGGGCTATTTTTGCTACGCATAACATAACAATAATTAAATATATTAATAATAACGATAATCATTTAATATAATTTTATAATACACATTAATATGATCATTTGGAGTCAGAAAATTCGTTGCCTGTATTATTATGTCCTTGATATAAGCCTGTTTAAAAAATATATATGGAAGAATAAATGCATATTGGTTGATCCATAAATAAGGTACTCGTGGTAGATAAGAGTGTTAAGAGTATTTTTTTTTACCTAAATACTGTCTAAGTAGAATTTTTTTACTGAAGATATCCTATTTATTGGGTACTTACTTGCGTTTACTATATAATGTTACATTACGTAGAAAATTACGTGGAAAATTGTCTTCAGTGTAACCTAAATCAGATGATTTAGGTTACACTGAAGACAATTTTCCGAAAATCGACTCTTCGTTTCCTCGTTTTAATGATTCTATTGAGCTCTTACAGCGTATCTACGTTATAGGTACAACTAATTATCTGATATCGTACATAAATTGAGGGTAGGTACCTGGGTATTGAAAAATACTAGGCTTTTCAGTGTTAGATATTAGAAGCACGGCCGCTCCGTTATAACTACCCTAGTTGTAATATCACTAGAAGTCTCTGTAAGCTAAAGACCAGAAGCTAAGCAACGTCCGCCGCGGTCATGAGTTGGATGGGTGACCGCTAGTGACATTACTATTGAGCGTGCACGTGCTTCGGAAGGCACACTAAGCCGTCGGTCCCGGTTGCTGTCTTAGGATGGCAGTCGTTACAGCGTGGTGGTAGGGCATTTTAGCTACCACCCAAGTTTAAAATCTGTCGCCAAGCACCTAAAGCGGGATCGGGCAGCTGTCCTTGAAGGCCAGTAATCTTCTAGTTTAGCTTGAACAACATCTTCGACCACATCTTCACTTACCATCAGGTGAGATAGTAGTCAAAGGCTATAAAAAAGGAGGTTCTTACTTCGATAGTTTTTTTTTGTGTGTGTTACGTCATTACTTTTACAGAATGTACCGATTTTGATGATATTTTTTTACATACGCAAGGTGTTGCTTGTCTGAGTGAATGTTGTCAGGCTGTTATTTTATTATTATCAAAGCGTACGTATGTCATAGGACGTTTTATAACATATTTGCGAGGAAATAAATCTCGGACTTTCTTAAACGAATGAATGTTGCCCACTTTTCTGACAAACACTCTGTTTAGATTTAAAAAAGTACCGTTCTTTTTACACGGAGCATCTTGTTTTTTTTTTTTTTTAATTTTTTTTGTATGGGCTTTGTCGCTAAGCGACCACATCGCCCAGTGAAGCTAAAATACAAACATACCAACTAATTATTGTAATTAGCATTTGGACTCCCTATGAGTCCAAATGCTTATACTGTAGTAGCTGTAGTATTGTAGTAGCTGTAGTGTTGTATATAGTTTGTAGTAATTGTTTAATAAAGGCATACCGCCATTAAAAAAAAATTATTGTAAAGCTAACTCTGCTAATCTATACATTTGAACTGCACGGTCTGACATAGGACTTGCTAGTACACAATTACAGTATCCAACATCTGTTATACTTTTTCTATTAAAGCAAGATCTCCTATAGCTTTCATTCCGCACACACTCCATCAATACATGCTGAACGTCCTCAATAACCCCACACTCGGGACAAAGGAGCATCTTGATAAACCGTGCGTTTTACCTTATAAAAAAGAAACTCGAGAGATAAGGACTTTTGTATTACAAAATTGCGAAAGGAAAATCAGCATAGCGTGCGTTATTGCAAAAATTAAAACATTAGAACTTTTGTACTTTACATTTGACCACTTATAACTAGACCATATATGAATTTAAACTTACGCATAGTATTAATATATCTTCTTTGCTTACGGCCTTCATTTAGGCATACAAAAATACTTCACTTACCAATTTCTTTTTATTTCCAGAACTTTCTGCGGCGGAATTCAAGTAGTTTCAATATGAAGGCACTGTTTTGTCTACAACTAGTTTTGACTGCGCACGTGTTTGCGCAAGAGAGACGAGTGGGGAAGTTTAAGGAAGTGTACTCATGGAAGCAAATCACTTATAATATCAATGGAAATATATGTAAGTTATATGTTATAAGTAACTTATATGTAAGCGAAGCAGTGATGGCTCAGTGGCATTGGCTATAGACTGCCGCGCAGCAGGTCCATGGATCGAATCCCGCCGCGGGCTTTAGTTTCACCGCATGGTTGAAGGGCATCTTGCGAATTTTGCAAATTGCACCCTCAAGTAGGAAATATGTCTAAGCACCTAACGGTGTGTTTCGGTAACATTCCTTGAGAGCCAGTAAAATTACAAGCACATATAAGACTTAACAACTATGTCTCGAGGTGACGGGCGCAGTGCAATTCGTGACTTGTGACGAAATGCATCTGTTATAGGCAGAGGTTATTCCGCTTGACATCAGGTGAGCCTCGAGCTTGTTCCGTTACAATACCATAAAAAAATGGGTATATATTTCATATATTGTAGTCCCCGGTTGATATATACTGATATCAGGTCTGTTTTTTTTACACGACTGCCCAAAAAAGGAGTGTTATGTTTCAGGATTCATGTATGTATGTTTGTGAGTTTCTTTATCCCACCATAACTTCTAAACGGCTTAACCGATTTTAATGTATGAAATATCGTTAGATTTGTCTTGCAAGGGACACTAGGTACATAAAAAAAATAGGCGGATTTTAAACGCCATATTGTTCGGTAACATGGTTTTTCTTCCAAACCCACCGTTTATCAAAACGCATCAGGGCTTTAAAAAACGATTCCACTAATATTTATAAAACTTGCCGTTTTAGGGTTGTACTCGCCGGTCGCTTCTCCATACAAACGCCGTAGGGTGATTACTAACTTATTTGAGATTGTATGTCCAGAATTAAGCATACTATTGTTTGAACTCGTCATTATCTAGGCTTGTATCGTAACGAAATTTTAAAAAGATAATTAAGTTGAAAGTTATGAGCCTTTCAAACTTTATATGAAAATGTTTCGAGGCTCATAACTCTCATTTAATTATTATTTTAAAATTTCGTTACGATACAAACCCTGATAATGACGAGTTCAAACAATAATATGCTTAATTCTGGACCTAAAACCTCAAATAAGGGAGTGATCACCCTACGACGTTTGTATGGAGAAGCGACCGGCCAGTTCACCCTTAATTTCAATAAAACGATAAAACGTTTAACTAAAATAAATAATCTGCAGTCGGGTTTTACTATTTTAATGAATGTTTACTCGTTTATTTATTGCTGATAGTTTAACCTTTGACCACTATCTCACCTGATGGTAAGTGATGATGTGGTTGAAGATGTTGTTCAGGTTAACCTAGAATTAAAGGTCTCAAGGACATCAGACGGAACACACCGTTAAGTGTTTGGTGGTAGATTTTCTACCTGAGATTGGTAGCTAGTCAGGCGGGCTTTCGCAAAATGACGAACCACTATGCTACATCGATTGCCATCGTAAGACAACAACCGGGACTGATGGCTTAGCATACCCGAAACACGTGCACGCTCAGTAGTAATGTCACTAGCGCACAGAAAAAAAGAAATACTTGAGCCAACGCAGTGTGTTTTTATTCAAGAATATTTGTGATTCATATATATTGAAAACAATTTATTCTTGAAAACAGAACACAATATTCTCAGGAATATATTCTTGAATCAAAGTATATATTGCATTCTTCTTTGGAGAAATCGTTAAAGAGTTTAAATACGAATATGGTTAGTTTTGAATCCAAGAATCTTACCATAAATATTCGTAAGTGAAGCACCTTAATTACATTAGAACATGAATATTTAAAAATATTTCAAGAAAGAATATAGAAATTTTATTTAGAGAATAAAATGTTAACAGAAGAATTCCTATTTTATTGTTAGAAGAATATTTTCGTTATCTTGAAATAATAATTTGAATATTTTATGTGAAGAAATATTTTTTGGGTCAAAACAATATTCCTAAGAATATTCGAGTGTAATATCAAGACTCGATTATTTTTCAGTTCAGAATATATTCTTGTTGAAATACAGCATTGTCTTGAATTTATTAAGACAATGTATATTCTTGGCTAAAGAAGTCTTTTTTTTCTGTGCGGTTACCCATCCAACTCCTGAGCGGCGGAAGTTGCTTAACTTAGCTGATCGGTAAAGAACGGCTAAGCAAACTTCGCTACGAGCGCTTCAGAAATATTTTGATAGTGTAGGTAAGAACCATAGAAGGTAGAACTTTCTTTTCTCATTAACTAGGCGCCTATTAAGTAGGTTGTCCTTTGTAACATAAAAATAAAGCAAAACATGTTCAAAATATTACTTACTTTCTTTTTCACTCCAGTTTACATAGCACCTTATTTTGAACTTGTTTTTAATGAAAGTACTTTATAAACAAACAAGCGCTTCGATACTTCAAAAACAATGACCTTTCCATACAAAGTTTAATTCCTAATTAAGTCATCCCTGTCAGAAAAATGTTGAACTTATATATTTTTATTTTGAATACTCTATCCAAATACTAATTTTCAGAACTGTAAGTTAAAAAACAAAGGATTTTCATACAAACGTTTCCGCCCATTTTTACACCTAAGGGTGTGTTCAAAAGGTTGAATTTAAAAAAATCCTTACATAGTATACCCTTACGCATCAAGACGAATACACCCTACAAATTTTAAGTCTCTGAGGGGGCCAACTCCCATCTCTTAATTCAGTCTCATTTTAACCTTACATTAAAAACATTAGTTTAGTAATCGTAGTGAGCAATTCCACAGATAAGAGAAAATAGTATTATATTTCTCTATGGTCAATACGGAACACAGTAATGTGTACAGTTCGACCAACTTATCTGTTCAGGCGGCAGAAAAAAGAACTACAAAATTCCCTCAAATTGTTACAGTTTGTAGTTGATTTCCTTGATCAGCAGCGCCCTCGCCAACTGCACATTTAAGTTGGTGGTACCATACAACAAACCATCGACAAACAGTGTTTTCGGCGAAACTTTGAATGTAGAAAGATTCTTTCATAGAACGATCTGTCGGCAAGGAGTGTTTTCGGTGAACCGTTCGTTCGACGAATAGTTTTTTTCGCTACAGTGACAATCATTTAAGCGTGGTTTCCATGAAGCATATCGTTTGATGAAGGGTGAATCGGAGAACCATACCAAGCTCGTCATACTGTTTGCCAGTAGAAACAAGTATAAGGCGAGCGTGACTATTTTTTTGAAGATAGTCTTTATCAGTAGTGTTGTTATTAGAAGTCGATAATGGCTTTATGGAGGCCGGTTATTATCGCCATTTCAACGTCGTTACTAAATATTTAAGTTAATTTCCACTGACCTCTAACCGTTAAATGTCAGACTCGGGCCAAGTTCTTCAATCGTCGGATAGCAACTAAAGAATAAATGTATAAGACAAACAATATAAAAAGAACTGATTCATTTAAAAAGTTAACCATACTTTTTTATGTTGCATAGCTTAGCCTTTTGACCACTATATCTCCTGTAAGTGATGATGTGGTCGAAGATGTTGTTCAGGCTAACCTAGAATTACTGGCTCATAAGGACAGCTGCTGGAATACACCGTTAGGTGCTTGGCGACAGATTTTCTGCTTGAGGGTGGTTGCTAGCCAGGCGGGCATTCGCAAAATTCGCTTCCACCATGCAGTGAATCTCAAACCCGCGGCGGGATTCGATCCATGGACCTGCTGCGCGGCAGTCCATAGCCAATGGCATTGGCTATGGACTGCCGCGCCATCACTGCTTCGAAACATGCTCTTCCATCTCTCTCTCATTCTCTTGCACATGAATGCAAGAGAAGTGCCTCGCTGCTAAACCACGTTTGTACCAGCATTATTACAACATTGGATACATCTCCACACAACACCTAATAGATAATCTTTTGTGTATATATATGTGACAATAATAATTTTAGGTATTTTTGTAAACTAACAATATTGGATCTGAGTCTGAAATAAATTATTTGATTTGGTATCATTTACTGTATCAGCCGGATCGTCCACTGCTGAACACAGCCTCCCCTATTTAAGGGGATGTGCAATAGATAACAAAATTTCTCACCTCGAGTGGAAATCGAACCCACGTCCCCATATTTTACCCACCGGGTGCGGGACGCTTTAACTACCATCGGGCCATCGAAGATTGCTCGGCTGAGCCGAAATTTCGTACTCTAAAATACTCATATATAAAAAAAAAAACTTTAAAATAATGTTAATGTGCAGTTTTTTGTTCTTGAATTCTGGTGAAGAAGCTAATGAGGAATTATTAAAATCATAATAAATAGCTAAAGCTTTAATTTAGGGCTGCATCTTCCACGCAATGTTATATGTTGGTAAAGGGTAAACCATACCCGCAACGCGTTTGTAATGGGTAAATCATACAGTTGGTTAGTTAAGCGAGTATTTTCACTGCTCACAGTACACACGTTCATTATTTGGGACTCTTCCCATTCTGTTCGTTGTCATCTACATAAAAAGTGAGATGGATATGGATATACAGGGTTATTGGTAAAATGCTAACTACCTCTTAAGGTTGACTTCTGCTAGTATCATTTCGAGATGAAAATATGAAATAATAAATTACAGGCACAGAGACTTTTAACATCAGATGGCCCTCGTGCTTATATTCCGTCATATACACATAAACAATGAAGAAGTCAACCCTAAGAGGTTGTTAGCATTTCACCAATAACCCTGTATAAAAAATACTTTTTAGGGCTCTCTATCAAAACTGTAAAACGGAGCTCTAATAATGACTCTCTGTCTGTCAGTTCATCCGTATGTTTCGGGCCTCTAACTTGTAAACGTAAAAGAACTTGTATTAAAAATTAAGCCAAAATAAAAATATAAATATAAATTCTATTAAAGTTATTTTTAATATTTAAATTTCGGTACATAATGTAAAATTTCGTCCATATTAAAGAACAAAATATACCGATGAAAACTTTAGTTTTTTCAGTAAACGTTTTTTCTCCAGTTCGTTTCGACTGATGTGAAACTCTTAATAGCGACGCCCGATCCGCACTTGGCCTGTTTTAATTTATCTAACAATTATTAAACCCCCCCCTCTATATTGTAAAAAAATATTCCTCCCCCCCATAATGTTCTTATACTTCGTCCACATAAAAAAAGTATATGAAATAGTCAGGAGATGCAAGGCTGAAGTAAAATTGATAAATTAATACAATTTTAAGTAAAAATAATTGTTTCTAAGAATAGCGATGCCATGGCGATTTATCAATGATAATATCTAGTAGTTAGGTAAATATAGCCTTTCATTATGTACTCAAAGCATATAAAATCCAAACAAGTTATACCACAGTAAAGCGCTTGTTCCACCACACGCGACGCGAGCGGCGAGAGAGATCATATAGACCTTACAAAATTACTAATATACGAGAGGAAAATTTCAGTCAAGTGCGGGATTTGAACCCGCGTCCACCCCCTTAGCCGGGCTATTCACACAATATTTAGTTACGGAACCCTTCGTGTGAGAGTCCCACTCGCACTTCGCAGTTTTTTTTTAATTGCGTCCCTATGTAAACAATTTGAAAAACGTATGAATTCAGTCTGCAAAGAGACGTGCAAATGTTTTTATGAAACCTACGATATGAAACTAATTTAAATTGAATTCTTTTATACCATAAAATACTATTATTTATTTACAATAATCTATAAATTCCTTAACACTATAAATACAAATGGTATAAATAGTGCAAAACTTGTTGAAATAGGTTAACCGCACCTGATTGACGTTGTCTCGGGCACTACCCTGTACCACGAAACGCCCTTAAGCGCGTGAACGACATTGAAGCGATGCATAATTGTATGAAAAGCGATACTTATCCATAGAGAAAAGTAATTACTTATCGCTTATTTCGGCGCTTTCATAATACCGGGGGAGCAATGCACGAGTTTCTCAGGGATTTGAAACAGACAGTTCTTTAAAAAAATCTCAATTTTCCTTTCATTCAATAGGTTAAACTCATTATCATTAGGTACGCAATTATATTTTTTTATATTATAAAAGTTTCTTTTATATAACTATTTTCAGGTGAGAGGTTCATAGGTACTTAATATTAGGTCCTTACATATGAAATTGGCGTTTTTCGTACTGGCCACTTTAATCACGAATTTCTCCTCTTTGGTAAGGAATTCCAAATTCAAATTTGTACAGCTATAGACTCATGTATTTGTGCTTCGATGATCGTCATTCATTTGTTTTTTTTCTTCTGTTTTTTTTCTGTTTGCGTCACTCATTTTACAAAATGGAAAACCTTAAATATCGCATTATTTACGAGTACGAGTTCCGCCGTGGCACTAGTGCTGCGGAAACAACTCGAAGGGTGAATGATGTGTATGGCGGTCGTGTTGCAAAAGAAAACACAGTTCGTTTTTGGTTCCAACGTTTTCGTTCTGGAAATTTCGACCTGCAGAACAAGCCCCGTGGACGGCCTGAGACTCAAGTTGATAATGAAGAGTTGAAGGCTATTGTGGAAGCGGATCCATCGCAAACCACGTCCGAGTTAGCTGCAGGCTGCAATGTTAGTGATAAAACTGTTTTAATTCACTTGAAGCAAATTGGGAAGATTAAAAAGCTTGAAAGGTGGGTACCTCACGAATTGACTGAAACAAACCGGCAAACGCGCGTCGACTGCTGCGTTACATTACTAAACCGGCACAATAATGAAGGTATTTTAAACCGAATCATGAAAAATGGGTTCTTTACGATAATCGAAAGCGCTCAGCGCAATGGTTAGATCCTGGCCAGCCAGCCAAATCCTGCCCCAAGCGAAAATTAACCCCAAAAAAGTTACTTGTAAGCGTTTGGTGGACTAGTGCCGGTATTGTTCATTACAGTTTTTTCAAATCTGGCCAGACTATTACGGCTGATGTCTATTGTCAGGAATTGCAAACCATGATGGAAAAGCTAGCGGCTAAACAACCTAGGCTGGTCAATCGCTCCACGCCACTGCTGCTTCACGACAACGCTAGACCACACACTGCGCTACAGACGGCTACTAAATTAGAAGAGCTTCAATTGGAAAGTCTAAGACATCCTCCCTACTCCCCGGACCTTGCTCCAACAGATTACCATTTTTTTCGAAATTTGGATAACTTCTTGCAAGGGAAAAAATTCAACTCCGATGGGGCAGTCCAAATCGCCTTCAAAGATTTTATTGATTCCCGTCCGACTGGTTTTTTTAGTAAAGGGATCAATGAACTACCTATGAGATGGCAAAAGTTTTTTTTTTTTTTTTTTTTTTCTTCTAATGGTGTACTTAGTACGTCATTATATTACAATCTAGTCAACAATACGGACTAATGAGTAACTTTAGCTTGACTTAAACTGCTAAATAGAGTAAAATTAAGAATGTGTCCATTAACACCTATCTTATTGTCTCTATTAAGGGGAAGACACTATGTGTTCTTGTGTTCCTTATATGTAGCACTCACTTCACTACTTATCACTGACACTCAACTACACTAACTCAAAAGGTTTTGTCCTTTTTAGCCTTCTCACTATGTCTGTGTTGTCAAGGAGCTGGATTGCCTCAACATTCACGTGGCGGTGAAGTCTATGTTCGTGAGCTTCTGCGTGTTTTTTTATTATATCGACAACGACATCCATTTTCAGGTCACGATGGAGGTCGACAGTTCTAATGTACCATGGTGCATTGATGGCAAAAGTGCATAGAAAATAATGGTTCATACTTTGATTAATTAAATATATTATATTAAAAAATATTCGACTTTTTGTTCCTCCCATACAAAACGCCAATTTCATATGTAAGGACTAGTATATTATAAATGTAAGTGTAAATAATAAGATATTGTAAATGTTTGGTTTATATATAATACTTAGACCTTTGTTGGATTTATTTACAATACATATAAATTCTTTAACACTATAAAAACAATTGCCAGCCGAAGATTTCTTAAATTTAATTCAATATTTTAATGTCATTGGTACGCAATTATAAATTTTATGCACATAGATTATAAATGTTTCTTTTATATAAAAAAAATCTTTTCGGCGAGTTGTTCATTCTTTTTTTTTACACCCGATCGAAACCTATTTTTACTTATTTTTACAGTAGATTTTAGCAAATTTATTTACATATATTTGCCAAATAACATGAAAGAGCGCCAACCAATAACTGAACTTGGACCTTTGTTGACGCATAAATAGATAGGAACGTTTTACAAAAAAAATAAGGATGTTGTTTGGCAAATATATGTAAATAATAGGTTTCGGTCGGGTGTAAAAAAAATAATAAATCGCGTGTATTTTATGCTTATTTGTGCTGCGGTACCGGAGACGCAAATTTTATGTATGACAAGCTATGGTACGAAGCAGATTTGACATTGCTTATTATGTAACAATGTATGGCATGTGGTAATTACACCTAAGGTAATTTTTTTAACTTAAAAAATCCAATATTTAGTTTATATTTTAAAAACTATCGCTCCAGTCGCTCAAACAACGGGAACCGATCGGGTATCGCAGCCCGCGTGTATTGATGCAAAGAAACTCTGTCAAATTTTGAAAATGCAACAATTATTATTACCAGAGAACATGAAATTTTGAATTAAATTAACAAACAAATGCGAATAACTTCATTTTTTTATGTTATTGTGTCGGATCTAACCCGAGGCCACCTGATGTTAAGTGGACTAACCTCTGCCTATAACAGAATCATTTCGTCAACTACGAATTGCACTGCGCCCGTCAAACTGAGACGTACAGTTGTTAGGTCTCATGTTCCTGTAACTTTACTGGCGCTCAAGGACTGCTGCCGGAACACACTGTTAAGTGTTTTGCGACAGATTTTCTTTTTGAGGGCGGTAGCTAGACAGTCGGGCATTCGTAAAATGCTCTTCCACCATGCGGTGAAGCTCAAGCCCGCGTCGGGATACAAACCATGGCCTGCTGCACAGCAGTCCATAGCCAATGCCACTGAGCCATCACTGCTTCAAAATCATAATGTACATGATCGCCAGTTGCTAGTGGAACAACAGCCTAATTCTGTGCATTAATCGACATTCGTGCGTGTCCATTGTTCTCAGTTATTGTTTTTATATCTAATGTTCACTTCCTTGATGGTACTCTTAGCATAAAACATATAATAATACCATAGTGTTGATGAATTTGCTGGTTACCTCTTTAATTTGATAAACGAATCTGAGTAAAATAACTGATAAACTTGATAAAATAACGATTGATGAATTAAATAGCTGATAAATTGTATATTGATTGAATTTATTAAGAAATTAATTAAATTATTTACGAGGAAATAAGAAGCTCCTCGAGATATTTATTCTGAAGCAATGATGGCCGAGCAGTAATAGCAATGGACTGCCGCGCCGCAGTACCCTTGTTCGATCCCCACCGCCGGCTTGAGCTTCACCACATGGTGGAAGGGCATTTTGCGATTGCCCGCCTGGCTAGCTACCACCCTCAAGTAGAAAGTCTGTCGCCAAGCACCGAAAGGTGTGTTCCGGCAGTAGTCCTTGAGAGCCAGTGAAATTACAGGCACAATGAGACTTAACGACTATGTCTCAATGTGACGGGCGCAGTGCAATTCGTGAGTTGTCATGAATTGCAACTATTATAGGCATAGGTTAGTCCACTTAATATCAGGTGGGCCTCGAGCTTGTTCCGTCATAATAAAAAAAAAAAAAAAAAAATAATGTCAATACTGATAAATCAATACATAGTATGAAACAAAGTCTCTTCTCAGTGTATGTCTGTCTGTATGTTTTAAACCTACCCAACGGAGTTTGATGCGGTTTTTTAATAGATAGAGTAATTCAAGAGAAAGGTTTATATGTATAATACATGCATAATAATTAGAACACTGATAATTTTAGAGGTTTCCAATATATATACTGATGTGTAATAATAACAAATATTTTAAGAAAACATCATATTAATATTTTAATAAAACACTTTAAAAATATAAAAAAAAATCCTGTTAAGCCGACGTGACGTCACAAGCGCCACGCAGCCAAACCGTCTTCCGGTTTGGCTGCGTGGATTTTAGACGCGTTTCGCTTCTACACGTAGCATCCTCAGGAGGTCTTGACTCTACGAACGCACGATCGTGAAAGTCTTTTGTCAAGCTTTTTGGTAATTTATTATACCGATGTATAATAAATTACCAAAAAGCTTGACCACCTTAAAATATAGTTTGTTTAAAACTAAAACTTAAGAACTTATTTGAAAACAATCCCTTCTACACATTAAAAGAATATATGTCAATGCAGCTTGTAGAATCTTTGTTATTGGGACAAGTGCAAACCTGTATTTAACTATATTAAGTGTAAAAATATTACGATTATAAAATTTTGATCAATTATTAGACCTAATTAGAATTTGAAATATTTAAGTGGTATAAATATTTATTTATTTACTATCTAACTTACAGCTATAATTACAGGTACTCAACCCAATGCGACAGTGTAGCGATTTATACATTAACAATATAACATAAAATTCTCAAAACTATTAGTAAAACGACCGCGTTGGCTTACCAAAGACAAGAGAGATTTATTTCTTAAAATATACATGTTGCCAGTACAATTATTTTGATACACAGATTATACATATACTAATACCCCCACTTATCAAAATACTATTCTAAATTTCAAAATGACAAAAACAGAGTATGCTTTATTGCAAACATAAAATATTGAAAAATACTACTCTAAATAGCCCATTTTATAATAATTTTGAACCTTTACTTAATTTAAATATACTACCCCTAACATTTCCATAAACTTATAATGCTTGGTGGCAGGTAGTCCTTTGGTTAACAGATCAGCAGGCATTTCCTGAGTTGAAACATAGAGCACTTCAATTAACTTATTATTTATAGCGTCTTTTACAAAATGGTACTTCACATCTACATGTTTTGATCTACTGTTGTGTGACAACTGATGACTTGTTGCCATTTTCAGGGCACTTTGGTTATCACAGTGTAGCTGAATCACCGAAAGGTTACCTGTTATTTCATAAAGTAAATTTCTTAGGTATATAGCCTCCCTAGAGGCTTCTGAGAGTGCTACATATTCGGCCTCTGTACTGGATAAGGCAACTGTTCTCTGTTTTCTGCATTGCCATGAAATGACAGACCCAGACATGGCAAAGCAGTACCCTGTAAATGATTTTCTATCTATTATATTACTTCCAAAATCAGAATCAACAAAGCCTTTTAGTTGTACAGAGTTTTCTTTTCTAAACATTAAACAATAATTTTTAGTCTTTTTTAAATATTTCAATATTCTTTTAGCATAATTATAGTGAACTTCATTATAACAATTATTATACTGACTTAAAAAGCTCACTGAAAATGCAATATCAGGTCTTGTTAAAACTGATAGGTACATTAAGCTACCTATGAGTCTTTGATAAGGAATTTTTGTAACACATTTTTCAGATTTTTCAATGCTTAATTGACATTCAATCGGAGTATCAATATGCTTACAATTTGACATATCAAATTTAGATAATAATTCCTCTATATACTGTTTTTGGTCTATTGTTATAATATTAAAACTTTTATCAATATTAATGTTCATACCTAGATATCTCCTAACACGACCTAGATCTTTCAATTTAAATTCTGAACTTAATGCAGTTTTCAATTTTTCAGTTTCTTGTTGATTATTTGAGAATATCAAAAAATCATCAACATACAAAGTTATAATGACTTTAACATTTTTTTGAATGAATGTAAATAAACATGGCTCATATTTGCTATTTTTGAAACCCAATTTACATAAACAATCTTTAACTCTTTCATACCATACTAGAAAAATATTATTAGGATTGTTTCAACCCATAGACTGCTTTTTTAAGTTTTAAAACCTTCCCATCACACTGGTTTTTGAAACCTTCTGGTACTGACATATAAATATTTTCTTTTAAGTGACCATTTAAAAAGGCAGTTGTTACATCTAAATGAGTAATGTCCATACCTGATTGTACACTCAATGCAAACAACATCCTTAATGTAGAATGTTTCACTACTGGAGAAAAAGTTTCGTCAAAGTCAATTCCAGGCTTCTGAGTAAAGCCTTTTGCTACAAGTCTAGCACGGTACCGCACATCATTATTAATGTCAAGTTTTTTATTTAACACCCACTTGCACTTTACAATAGACGCACCACTAGGAATATCCATGAGTTCCCAGGCCTCATTTATCTCAAAAGATTGTAACTCTTCTTCCATGGCTTGTTTCCACATCTTGGATTCAGGACCTTCCAAAGCCTCTGAGAGAGTAATAACCTCCAATTCTGGAACAGCGCTTGGTACACACAAGTTACTATGAGTGTACCGTTCCGGGGGTCTTCTTATTCTTTTGGGCATTACTGGTATTTCCTCTGGTACCTCAATTGAAATATCAGTTTCCTGGATACTGGTAGACATCAATGTGTCATCATTTTCTTCATTTTCAGGGTCGGTATATGCACTGCTTGAACTATTCAGAGATTCATTTTCCACAATATCCCCCACTGAATCTCTGTATTGTTTTGTACAGCTTTCTGCAGTGTTCTCATCATAAACCCATATCACGCTTTCTTGGTTACTGTTTATACTGTGCATTCCAGTCCGCTCCTCCATAATTATTACATCTCGGCTTGTAGAGACCGTGTTCTTTTTTGGATTGTATACTCTGTATCCTTTCACATTTTCAGAAAATCCCACAAGTATGTGTTCTTCAGACTTTTTATCCCACTTTAATCTTCGTTCCTTTGGGATGTGAACCATTACAGGGCTTCCAAATAATCGGATATGGCTCAAATCTGGTTTCTTATTGTACCATATTTCATACGGTGTTTTCTCAAGTCCAGATGTAGGAGATCTATTCTTTAAGTAGACAGCAGTATTAGCTGCTTCAGCCCAATATTTTTTTTCTAACTTTGCATCGAATAATAAACATCGTGCTTTTTCCACTATAGTTCGGTTGGTTCTCTCAGAAAGGCCGTTTTGTTCAGGTGTATAAGCATTTGTTTTCTGATGCAAAATTCCTTCATTCTTGAGGTAACTTTCAAATTCACTACTACAGAATTCTCCACCATTGTCTGTGCGTAGAGTTTTAATTTTTTTATTCTGCTGGTTCTCAGCTAATGATTTAAATTCTTTAAATTTCTGGAATACTTCACTTTTATGTTTTAAGAAAAATATAAAAGTCATTCGACTGTAATCATCAATGAATAAAAGAAAATATTGTGCACCTCCGATGGATTTTGTTTCCATTGCTCCACATACATCGGCATGAATAATGTGCAATATATCTGAACTGCGTTGACCAACATGGCTAAATGGTAATCTCATCTGCTTACCTTCACAACAGGTGACACATTTAGTTTTAGTCATGTCAAAGTTCTCAGGAAACGATAGTCCGTCCACAAGTCCATTCTTCATTTTATTCATATCACAGCTATTGATATGTGCTAATCTTCTGTGCCACAGCTGGCCACTTGCTATTGCTGATGTTACCAGCAAGCACTCTGCCACTTGAATGTCCAGTTTATAAACACCATTGGTTAACTCAGCAGTTGCAACCAATTCATTTTGCTTGTTATATATAAAACATTTATTTTGCTTGAACACTACATTGTTTCCTTTTCTTATCAGTTCACTCACTGATAGTAAATTTGTTGTCAAGCTTGGCACGCAAAGCACATCAGTAATGGTGATGCTATAATCATAGTTAGTACTGATATCTATGTCTCCGGAGCATACAACTGGCACTTTCATTTCATTTGCAACAACTATTTCAGGAAGACTCGGAGTAAAGTTTGTATTCTTTATCCATTCCTTGTTTGCAGTCATATGTGCACTTGCACCGGAATCCACATACCATTCGGTTTTACTGTAATGTCCATTCAAAAATACAGCACTGAAAGCATTTGAACTTCTATTTTTTTGTAATAATGGGCACTGACTCTTATAATGACCATTTTGTTTACATTTGTAACAAGTTATTACTTTATCGTTACTAGTCGTCCTTGACTTTTGATGCGCTTCGTTTCGGAAATTTTTACTGAACTTTTTCTTTGCAGCGAATGCAGCGCCATTGGAATTCGCGTCTGCTGGATGTGAGACTTCTAAATCAAGTAACTTCGATTTAATTACGTCCGCCGTAATTTCAATTCCCGAATGTTCTATGGCAAGTGTCATTGGAGAATACTTTTCGGATAATCCTGCTAATAATAACGATCCCAACCATACATCACTGATAGGAAATCCAGTGCCATTCAGTCGATTTGCTGTTTCGACCATTTGTGTCACGTATGTAATCATTGATTCACAATTTTCAAGACGTATCGATATCAAATGACGAAGTAGGGTTATTTTTCTTGTCAAGCCGGAGTCATCGAACATCGATTTTAAGCGCTCCCACAAGTCTTGACACGTTGTAGACGTCTTTATATGGACGTACAACGCAGGATCGATAGTTAATATCAGCTTCGCTTTCGTTTTTGCGTCATCTGCTGATTTTTTTTCAAAGCCGGAGACTGGCTTGATGTAACTCACCATGCCCTCCAACACCAACAAATTCTCAGCAGCAAAACACCACTCATCGTAGTTTTCACGCCCTCTTAACTTAGGCACGTTTTGTATATAATTTGAAGCCATATTCTACGCAATACAGGTCAATCTGTTACTTTTATTAATAAAATTATCGCCCATAACCTATTAGTAAAACGACCGCGTTGGCTTACCAAAGACAAGAGAGATTTATTTCTTAAAATATACATGTTGCCAGTACAATTATTTTGATACACAGATTATACATATACTAATAAAAACTACGTTTGTGAATTCACTCAGGACACAGCTAAATAAGTCTATTTCATCCGCAATGTCATTGAGAGTGCGAAATGCTCGCGTAAGAGGCGCCATATATGTGTTATGTGTACTTGGACTTGCCTGTAAAAAAATTACTAAAGGGCTAATATTTTTTTTTATATAGAAGAAAGAAAGAAAGAAGAAAGAAAGAAAATAAATTTATTTGGCACACAAAAACATCACATAATACAGTTCACATTTTTAAAACCAAAAGGGTAAATAAACAATGTTTAGGTGCTGCCAAAAAGGTAATATCTCAGCAAAATGCCGAATGTCTGAGACATCCGGCGCTGGTTTTCAGATATACCCTGGCAGGTGGCTAACAAATAATAATAATATAGATAGCAAGTTAAAAATAAAAAATATATATATAAATCACTTCAACAACCTAAAAGTACATACTATTCAAATAATAATTCAACATACCACTTGTCAATAATTATCACAACTTAGTTATTACAAAAAAAAAAAAATGTATTACCTAAATATAAATAGTATTGGTAAAACAATGCACAGATTATATTTACTTATATAGTAAAGGGGGGGGGGGGGCTAAAGCATCTACAAAAAAGGAAAAAAGTATATTTATACTAAAATAATGGAATAGATAGTGTTATTGGCCTAAATCCGAATAATACCCAAACAATGTTGATGATGGCGGTTATTTTTCTGCTAGATATGAGTACTGAGTGACTAGCAGCAGCCGCATCCATAAGGTGGCACGACCAAGTATTGGCTATATATTTATATCCGGTCACCGGGATCGGACACAGCTGGTCCGTTTTGTACGAAGGGCACCAAACGTATCTCTGATAGGTGTGACGTCATCGATGGCGTTGCCACCCAGCGCTAACAGCACTCACGGCACTCTATACTAATAGCGCAACCTTTTACATTTGTTTTAAAGCTCGTAGTCCTCTCTTTAAAGTACTCCATAATATTTAATAATGGATTTTAAGGAGGTTATAGTATGTTTGGTTGTTTGGATAGATGAATGGATACGAAATGCACACTTTTCCTTGGTCCGAATTGATAGTAAATGCATATGCAAAATGGTCCAAACGTATCCTTAGCATCTTTGGTATTATTTGAGCATTTCGGACCTCACCCTGGGTCTAGCATTGTTTCAACGCAAAGCACCTTTTGAGTTTTGCAACACGCGGTAACAAAGTCAGGTCGTTCAGAGCATCAAAGTGTAGTTGTTTGGTAACTGTTTAAACTAACGTCGTTCACAACCTTAGAGTAGAGGGGTCGGTTGTTGACAACTCGATTGTTCTGAACCTCTGAAGGTTGAAACATTTAACTTTCAAAATCGGTCGTTAAGAGGTTGCATCCTTACCTGACATGCCATATGACATCATAATGTTGATGATAGAATAATTGGCCCTCTTTGAATTTTGCAGGTAACGGTGAGGCAGACTATCAAACACCATAAGCCACATAATTTTTTTGCTACTTAAAGAGAAAATAGAACAAACAACATAATATATATACATATTTTAATACCAATGTCGATATGTTTTTTTGTTTTTTTTTTATATTATTGTGACGGTACACCCCCGAGGCCCACCTGATGTTAAGTGGACTAACCTCTGCCTATAACAGATGCATATCGTCAACGAAGAATTATTGCACTGTGCCCGTCACACCACGCCGTACAGTTGTTAGGTCTCATGTGCCTGTAATTTTACTGGCTCTCAAGGACAGCTGCCAGAATACACGTTAGGTGCTTGGTGACAGATTTTCTACTTGAAGTGAGGGTGGTCGCTAGCCAGGCGGGCATTCACAAAATGCCCTTCCACCATGCATATTTGGGGTTATTAAAACAACCTTGTCGGTCCGTACCGCCGATTAAGTCGCAATACAACCAAACAACTACACTCTGAGGCTCTGAACGTAGCCCGCACAACCACGTAGCGTTATATGCAGCCGGAAGTGACGTCATAGATGACGTCATATTACTATACTGATATTTGTTTCGCATAGTGTGAACCGGCCGTTTGCACGAATAAAATGCAAATAGCGCACATTTGCATGATCTGAACCGTAGGGATAGTAACTAGTATTTGTTTTTCGAATTGTATACCACGTAAATACATACTTTACTTTTTCAAGTCGGTCCAGTAGTTTTTATGTTTATTCGTTACCTACGAAAATACTCTTTATAATATTAGTTTATATTTAGATTGTACATATATATTTACTGCTTAGTTACATTTAGTACTGTAAACGTTATTTTAATTATTTATACGGTACTTTTCGTTAAACTTTCGCGAATTAAACTCATGTTTATATATCACTAACAAATTACCATCAAAATCATATTTAGATTAGTCAAATTATGATTTCGATGTTAATTTTTGCGTGAAAGACCCGTTAGTGATATATAAACATGATTTTGTACGGTTATAGCGATAATTTGTGTAACCAATTCATATAAGCTCAATTACTTTATAAGAGCACATAATAATTGAATAATACTTGTTCGTATTAACTCACGAATTCTATGATTATACTGGAATTAACTAAAGTATTACATACATTATTTATTTAAAGCGAGAAATATTGTATACGGGGAGAAATGGGAGGTGATATTCTAACCCGGCACCCCACGGGGTAAACGCAATAATGGCGTGAGCGAATTTTAATAAATTCATATAAAAGTGAGCTTTATAAAACGAAAACCAATATTTCTTATCTTTATGATGTTGCTACATAAAAATTAGAAATAAAATTCGTACTGCTATGATTCAACATGACAATGACTCATAACTCCAATTTTTCCTCTCGTTCTTTATTTATCCTTCGTATTGGGATGGATTGATATAATTTATTTTATAGACACAAACATTTATTACGTGAAATTTTCGAGCTGTATACGTGTTTTTCTTCAAGATCGAAACATATTGAATCTTTTTTTTGCACCATAGTATTTGTCGAAATCCTCTAGAATATGAAATATATTATTCAGTTTTGTAAGGCGTACATTCTTATTAAAAAAACTTGTTCAAAATTTGCCTTTTTGATACTCACAACACAAACAGGTATATAACTGTAGGTATGTATACTTAGGGCCTGTTGCAGAATGTTCGAGTAAGTTCCGGTTATACTACCCAGAACATAAAATAACTGAATGATAAAAATGACAGTTAACATGCAGTGCGTTTCAAGCTTTAACCGATGGATAGGCTAAATCGATGACTGTGAAACGCAACGATAGTGTTTTATTTATTAAATATGTTCTGGGTAGTATAACCGGAACTTACTCAAACATTCTGAAACAGGCCCTTATTAAATAAAAAGCACATTTTTGCGTTTCACAGTCATCAATTTAGCCTATCCATCGGTTAAAGCTTGAAACGCGCTGCATGTTAACTATCATTTTTATCATTCAGTTATTTTATGTTCTGGGTATTATAACCGGAACTTCTCGAACATTCTGAAACAGGCCCTTACTTTCTTGCTCAAAACGTCAAATCAAAACCAACCTATTTTCTTCATAGATATAAATTAAAATGGAAGATAGGGATCTAATATTTATTTATTTAGGCTTATCATTAACAATTACACTGTTACATGTATAGGTTATACCATATTCTTACTCTAGATTCTTAAGCTAAATGTATTGTTTATAAAGACAAGCACAGCATGCATTATTTATTATAAAAACCGAGAAGGATGTACCTTCTGTTCTGTACTTAAAAACAAAACTTAAAGAATACAAATGTTAAGTGTAATTTAATATGATAGTTTACAATATGGGAAAAGTTATAGAGTAGGGTTGGCCGATTTGGCCATGACTGTTAAATTCAAATTAATTTTAAATTTTGCCAAGGGGTCTCCAAAAATATCTGCTGTATCGTTTTGATATTCGTTAATTAGTTTGCTAATTCTGGGAACAGACGAGTTCGCCCCCAAAACAGTTCTACGGCATATCACGACAATATACTCAATATGGCCAAAATGTAAGCATATAACGCACACAGCTACACTGTCATTGTATATGATACGTTTTAATGAATGACAAAGACAGGAAGAGAAGCATGCAGTGGACGCACACTACTGAGACTCAATCAGGAGACGTCGCCTGATTTGACATGATCGAGGTATAGTACCACCAACTTAACTGTGCAGTTCTCGAGGGCGCTACTGGTCAAGGAAATCAACTACAAACTGTCACAATTTGAAGGAATGTTGTAGTTCTTTTTTCGGCCACCTGAACAGATAAGTTGGTGGTTCTGTACGTTTTTTTCTTACATGGGTTCTTACGGTTGAAAGGATGGACCTCAAACTCAGAAATGAAACAAGGTTTACAGAGATGTTCTTCTTTACAATTTTATATAACGCTCCGTTCTACAGCTCGATGTCAAGTCAGTCACACTCTTCGACAAACATCTGGCACAGTGACGAGTATCTGTCAATGTCAGTGTCGGTATCCACCACATAAATATGTAACTGTCATCGGATCTGCTGCCATAGACAACACCGACAGATACTCGTCGCCAAAATATGGTACCACCAACTTAACTGTGCAGTTTTCGAGGGCGCTACTAGTCATGGAAATCAACTACAAACTGTCACAATTTGAATGTATGTTGTAGTTCTTTTTTCTGCCGCCTGAACAGATAAGTTGGTGGGTCTGTACAAACCCATTCCTACTATTTTGGATGCAATCATATAAATAGTCTTAAAGTGGAACTATTGAACAGATTATAAGAGAATAAGTCTTACACGAAGCAGAACTTAATAAAGCGAAGCGTGTCTTGCACTTGGCTGACATTTGATTTATTCTATTACAAAGTCGTGCTTTGTGGTTACGAGGATGATGTAATAGTTGTTTATCATTGTTGCAGTAGATCCTGTATCTATCTACATATATCATCATAGCATTCGCCGTTCAAGGTGCATAAAATAACAATCATGTTATACGTAGAACAGGTTATTAACTTATTATGATTTACGATACGTTCTCACGAGAGCTTTTTCAATATTTTAATGCACTTTATTTATATCGTTTGTTTTATTTTACACTTCAGCCTGCCCGCTAGCCTTCGAACACTATTTTTTTCTTTTTTTTATGTTATTGTGACGGAACAAGCTCGAGACCTACCTGATTTTAAGCGGACTAACCTCTGCCTTGAACAGATGCATCTCATCGCAAGTGACGAATTGCACAGCGCCCGTAATAAAGTTTCCTTGCGGTTTTTTGGGACACGTGTACACTATACTCGTAATTATATTAAAAGCCCATTAAATTAAAGCTTACAAAATTACAACGACAGAAATAATTTAATTAGGTATCTGGTTATACAATAGGAAGAAAAAGGATTTTTATGTTATTTTGACGGAACAAGCTCGAGGCCCACCTGATGTTAAGCGGACTAACCTCTGCCTGTATCTGTATACATTTCGTCACAAGTCACGAATTGCACTGCGCCCGTCACCTTGAGACATAGTTTTTTTTATGCCTGATAGGTTAGTCTTTGACCACTATCTCACCTGATGGTAAGTGATGATGTGGTCGGCAGTTCAGGCTAATCTAAAGAGGGTGATCGCTAGCCAGGCGGGCATTCGCAAAATGCCCTTCCACCATGCGGTGAAGCTTAAGCCCGCGGCAGGATTCGAACCATGCACCTGCTGCGCGGCAGTCCATAGCCAATGCCACTGAGCCATCACTGCTTCGAATATAATATATTTCTGTTATATACACTACGATAGCTTAATTTGCAAAACATGTCCCTCCTATAGGGATCGAAGGTCCTTTCGTTGTAATTTTGTCAGATTTCGTGCAAAAGAATTTGAACAAATATTTAAAAACCTTTTCTGTTTGTATCACCAGTGAACCGAGACCGTGCTACTGACGAGGGACTGGAGAGTAGCAGGGTCAGAAGGCAGGACAGCTCGGTCTATTTCGTAGACAACGAAGATAACCGGAATTGGAACCAAGGTAAGTGTCAGATTGCCCTTGTTAGAACCAATGTCAGATTGTCTATGTTAGAACCAATCTGGAAGTCTAGAAGTATCTGGAGTCTGGAATAAGACCGCCCATTGATACACTTGGTTTTATGTTTTAATAATTAGTTTATTGTTGTTATTATGGTGTTGTCAATAAAGAGTTATCTATCTATCTAATGTGTCAGATTGTGCTTGGAACCACCAAAGTGGCAGATTTTCCTTTTTAAATCACAGTGTCAGATGTCAGATTTTCCTTGTTAGAACCAAATTGTCAGATTGTCCTTGTTAGAACCAAATTGTCAGATTGTCGTTGTTTAGAACCAAATTGTCAGATTGTCGTTGTTAGAACAAAATTGACAGATTTTCCTTTTTGAAACCGAAGTGTCAGATTGTTTTTGTTACGATCAAAATGTTAGATTGTCCTTGTTAGAACCAAATTGTCAGATTTCCCTTGTTAAAACCGAAGTGTGAGATTGTTTTTGTTACGGCCAATGTGTCAGATTGTCCTTGAAAACCAAAGTTGGAGATTGACTGATATAAATAACACTTTAATTGTATTAAATAAAATTTTATTATCATATATAAATCCATAATTTGCACGCCGCTATGCGGCAATATTATATATATTATATATAACATGGCATATAATATATATTGCCATAATATATTATATGCCATGAAAATATATTATCCATGTTTGTGTACCGACATATTATGCAAATTAATATTATTCTATTCTATGATCCCAATCACCCTGAGCTCCCATTATCATGGTTCGACTTCCATAAGTATTCTGTTTAACTTTTTAGTGTTGGAAATATTTTTTACGTCAGTTTCTTCAGGTTTTAATACAAGTAGGTACTTACTCGCCCCGAAAAATAACTTTGCACCTTTGTATGATAAAATAACAAATGTAGGTATCTAATCAATGAGCTATAGACGATTATTTCACATGGTGGTGTGCTTTCTCAATCTTTATACTCTACGAATAATTAAGTAAAAAAACGTAACACTCATACATTTACCGCTTTGATTTCGGACTCATCAATTACACGCATAATCTTCCAAATTCAATTTGATTGCTAATATTTAGACGCATATAAACAATAGCACACACTTTTTAAACCACGCCCGCCACGGTAAGGTTTTCGTTCTGCTGTTTTTGAGGTTAACCTACATTTGTTTACGATAAAGTTGTATGTTATGTGAAACAAAGTGTTTCTTTTTATGTTGTAGTATTAGAAGCTACGAATAACTTAATTTATTCGTAGATTAGAAGATTTTCTTTGGTTGTTAGCATTCATATACGTTGTTGGTATTATAGTGACACCTAGCGGATGGTTTGTGCATTGCTAGTACGTTCAGCTGGTGGTGAGGTACCATAGAGAAAAGTAATATACTTGGTGGGGTACGATGATTTTTCGCAATCATCCACACTAATAGAGTACACGTGGAGTACACTAGCTAGGTAACTGCTATAGTACTGTCGATTACGAATGAGCGCGTAGGTGGGGCTTCTAGTTTTTTTTTTATTTGCTCCCTATTTCTGGATATGGTCTCGCACGTCTTGTGCATTTGCCAGTGTCATGTTTTTATTTTCGTTAGTGTTCTTAGAGACGACTTTGGTTTTGTTGAGGTGTTACTTCGAGCATGGCTCGATGAGATATAAAACGGGGAAACTTTATGAAATCTATAAATAGGAGGAGAAAAGACGGATCACGGGAACGCTTCGAGTTTAGAATTGACATGAAATTATTGTATTTGTTTACATAAAATAATATTTAATATATTTGTACTGAATTAATAACCGTGCGTATTTATCAAAAACGCTTTGCTTATTTCACAGGTTATCCAAAACCGAGTTACGGTGGCGGTGTATCTCAATCGAGATATAACTTCACCAGTAACAGAGTCGACACTCCTTTACCTAAACCAACTACTAACGGTAAGATAAATTTATATGTATCATGGAAATTACGTAGCATAGAAATATATCGGTAAAATGCTAACAACCTCTTAGGGTTGACTTCTACTAGTCCTATCAAACATTTTGAGATGCTTATTTTTCTTTTAATATTTTTTTTTGTGTTTGAATGCCTACTCCAAGTCTAGAGCGCCCGCCGCGGCAACACTGGACCGCGCCGTGGTCTCTTTGAATAGAGTTTTGAATATTTACATCGAGCAAAGTAATAAAAATATGAAATAATACATTACAGGCACAAGAGACTTTTGACATCAGGAAAATTCATCAAAAAAAATTATATCAAAATGTTTCTTAGGACTAGCAGAAGTCAACCCTATAAGAGGTTACAAAAACACAAATATACGATAGGAAAAATTTAAGTCATGTGCGGGATATAACCCGCGTCCATCCAACCCTTGAGCCGGGGTATGCTCTAACCAATTGAGCTAACATGACATGACGTCATAACTCAAAGAGGTTGTAAGCATTTTACTAATAACCCTGTAGAAGGGTAGCGAGCGACATCATTGCGAGAGTTAAGTGTTTGAAAAAGCACTTCTTTAGATCAGATGAAGTCTAGAAGTCTGGTTGATGACCGCGCACCGTCCACTATGACGGTTAAAGTAATACAATTGGAGCACAAAGTTTCGGCTCGAAAGAGTAAGGTTCAGGTGGCCGAGTGCTTTAGGCACCCGATGTGTAAAATTGGGGGTCGTTCCATTCCCACACGAGGTGTGTATTTTTATATGAGATTGTGATGGAACATGCACGAAGCCCATCTGATGTTAAGCGGTAACCTCTATGTATATATCTGCCTATAGCAGATCCATTTCGTCAAGCGGCGGACTGCAATGCGCGGGTCAACCTGTGCCTGTAATTTTACTAGCTCTCAACACTGTTAGGTACTTAGCGAAAGATTTTCGACTTGGTGGTGTTGGTTAGCAAGGCGAGCTTTCGCAAAATGCCCTCCCACCATGAGGTGAAGCTCAAGCCGGGCGTGGGAATCGAACCATGGACCTGCGGCACCGCAGTCAATAGCTAGCTTACAGCTAGGCAATCATTGCTTAAAAAAAATCATTAATTCAATTTCATACATTTTGGGTATATTTTATGAAATATAGTATTATTTATGGTATAGAAGGAGTGTTGTCCCCGGAGTTGGATGATAGAGAGAAAATTGTGTATTTTCAATTCAAAATTTTCGAACGTAAAGCGCGTGTAATCTCTGCGAGCGCCCAGCTGCATGTGTGGGAGAGTATGCCGGCTGGCATACTTGCACTGGTTGACTATCTTCGTTTGAGATGTCGCGTCTAGTATATATAGGTCAATGGGTCATACATAAAAGAACGCGTCGACTTGAGAACCACTACCTTTTTTGGAAGTTGGATAAAAATAACCCTGAGTTATAGCAAAATTAAGTACTTTTATATATTTTTTCAGATGAGTCGACCGCATTCTTCATCCAATACAACAATGTGCCGATGGGCGTTGAAAGAGTCGGAAGCAGACTGTTTGTTACTGTACCAAGAAGGCGCTACGGTAGGTGGTGCTTTATTCCTGACATACATGCACAATTGACATAAGATGGACTGTCCCTAATCCGGCCCCTGTCTAATCCAGCGTCCCCTGTATTCCGACATGCTTATCTAGGGTTGCCAGATCAAGGTATGTATATCAATTCCTGGACTTTACTGGGGTTAGAAAGGGAGTTATTGGTACCTTGACCTTAAGTTAAAATCTAAATAAAACTATAATTGAAGTGACAAGTATATATAGGACCATAGAGAAAGTACTAATAAGAGTGACAAAGGCCATACATGACAGCGCACACTGATAACTAAATACCAGCTTCGGCGAAAGATGTCGCTAAATGTATAAAATCACATAAAATAACGAAATTACATTTTTAATGGCCGTCGTAAATTGAGATTTACGACGACACACGAGTGCGAGTAGCCTTAGTGAGCTAAGTTTACTCGCACACGTGTTGGAACGAAAACAAATGGCTAGATGGCGTTATTTGCTATATATTTTACATGCGGTGCAGCGCCATCTATCAATAAACTTATGAATCGTGGTAAATTATCCATAAAAAACAAATTTATTGGAGCAGCATTTCAACACAATATTTCGTATTCAAAAAAAAACAAGATATCTTTCGGGGCTGTTTACCGTCGATGAAATTCAAATTGATCGGCTTTAAGTGTCGAAGCCAACATTTCCAGGCTACGGGACTATCCCGGATTTCCCGGACGTCTGGCAACCCTATGCTTATTACTGTTGATAGTACTTTGAAGCGCTCGTAGCGAAGTTTACTTAGCTGTTCTCAACCGATCAGCAAAGATAAGCAACGTGGCGCGCGGTCATGAGTTGGATGGGTGACCGCTAGTGACATTACTACTGAGCGTTTCCGTGCTTCGGAGGGCACGTTATGCCGTCGGTCCCGGTTGTTGTCTTAGGATGGCAGTCGTAGCATGGTGGTAGGGCATTTTGCGAATGCCTGGCTAGCTACCACCCTCAATTAGAAAAGCACCCAAGCACCTAACGGTGTGTTCCGACAGCTGTCCTTGAGAGCCAGTACTTCTAGGTTAGCCTGAACAACATCTTCGACGACATCATCACTTACCATCAGGTGAGATAGTGGTCAAAGGCTAACCTATCAGGCATAAAAAAACCTACACCAACATTTCAATAGGGTAAATATATAATTTACTAATGTAGTAAATGCATGATTGAGCAGGTTGCAATTTGTACGGATTATTATATTACATTACGAAGCAATATCTAAAGTGCACTTCAGCTTGCAAAGCACGGAGTACCTAATATTTATATTCACCTACAATGCGTCTCTCTTTCTATCGCATGTGCACGCATAGCTCTGTTCTCTTCTGACGCGGCACGCATCGTACAATAAGCCCGTCCGGACGAATACGCTGAAGTACCTAAAGCGCGGAATACCCCATGCCAAATATATGAATAATTTTTCTATTAACTTATACTACTAGGTCTACAGTGACGCAAGCCGATAATTCTAATATTGAGGTTTTCAGCCTGATAAGCTAATAAGCTTACAAAATTACAATTACCGCAACGGTTGTTTCACTATGTACCTCTGCCTACCCTTTTGGTACTAGTATTCTGTCATCTGTCTGGCATTACTATGCAGAAACCCATATTTAATAATAACAAATTTTAAGTGTTTTATTAATAGGTATATTAATGTCATGTTTTCTTAAAATATTTTTGAAATTGGTACTTATTTGTTATGTTATATTACTAAGCTTTAACTTTATCTATGCATACATGTTTTAGGAATACCCTCAACGCTGAACTACCTGGATTTGAAAATGGACACTGAACGGTCGCCAAGCCTCAGGCCTTACCCATCACTGCGCGAATCCAGGAGGCTAACTTCAGTTTACAGGTAATTTCATCAGTCCATCTAACACCAATCTCTATTAATAGTTAATATATTAATGAATGATTTAATCTGCCCAACTAGCACCAATCTCTATGAATAGTTTATGTATTAGTGATTGATTTAATTTGCCCAACTAGCACCAATTTTTTTATTAATGACTTCATCTGCCTAATCAGCACTAATCTCTATTAATATTTCAGGTTAATGATTTCATCTGCCCAACTAGCAGCAATATCTATTAATAGTTGACCTTGAGAGCCAGTAATTCTAGGTTAAGCCTGTTAACACCTTCGACCACATCATCACTTGCCATCGGGTGAGATTGTGGCTTACCTATCACCAATAAAAAAAAAGTTCTGGTATTATCACAGACAAGTATTATGACAGATAAAATCATGAATTAATGATTTTATCTGTCCAACTAGCAGCAAGCTCTATTAGTAGCTGTTGTGTTAATGAATGATTTCATCTGCCCAACTATCAGCAAGCTCTATAAGTAGTTCATGTATTAATTAATGATTTCATCCGCCTAACCAGCAGCCATAACTATAATAGTTAATGTATTAATTAATGATTTCATCTGCCCAACTAACACAAATCTCTATTAATAGCTCATGTATTAATTAATGATTTAATTTGCCTAATCAGCACCAATCTCTATTAATAGTTCAGGTATTCATTAATGATTTCATCTGACCAACTAGCACAAATCTCTATTAATAGTTCTTGTATTAATATATGTTTTTTTCTGCCCAAATAGCAGCAAGCTCTATTAGTAGCTGTGATTTCATCTACAACCAGCAGCAATTTTATTAATAGTTCACAAATCTCTATTAGTTCATGTATAAATTAATGATTTCATCTGCCCAACTAGCAGCAATATCTATTAATAGTTGTCCTTGAGAGCCAGTAATTCTAGATTAAGTCTGTTATCACCTTCGACCACATCGTCACTTACCATCAGGTGAGATATTGGTCATAGGCTTACCTAATAAAAAAAAAGTTCATATATTAATTGAATAATTTGATCTGCCCAGCTAGCACAAATCTCTATTAATAGTTCACATATTAATTGAATAATTTCATCTGCCCAACTAACTGCCATCTCTATTGATAGTTCATATATTAATTAAATACTTAATTTCATCTGTCTAACTAGCACAAATCTCTATTAATATTAATAGTTAATGTAGGTACTCATGAGTGATTTCATCTGCCCAACTAGCATGCAAGCTTTTTTAATAGCTGTTGTATTCATTATTGATTTCATCTGCTCAACTAACATAGAATCACTATTATTAGCTGTTGTATTATTAGTGCAAATATTTAGTTATGATGAAAATTAACGTAGTTTTGGTGGTGTTTATATATATCATGTAATTTCGGTAAACAGGACACGAGCTGACAACTGTGGCCGGCTGTGGATGGTTGATACAGGACTGCTCGAGATACCTGGTAAAAATGCTTTAAATATATATTATTTTTATTTTTTCTACTTAGGTACAGTTACAAATATTAGGCTATAAACTTAAATTTAGACTATTGAAGCGCTTGTAGCGAAGTTTACTTAGCTGTTCTCAACCGATCAGCAAAGTTAAGCAACGTCGCCCGTGGTCATGAGTTGGATGGGTGACCGCTAGTGACATTACTACTGAGCGTGCACGTGCTTCGGAGGGCACGTTAAGCCGTCGGTCCCGGTCGGATGGCAGTCGTTATAGCATGGTGGTAGGGCATTTTGCGAATGCCCGCCTGGCTAGCTACCACCCTCAAGTAGAAAATCTGTCGCCAAGCACCTAACGGTGTGTTCCGGCAGCTGTCCTTGAGAGCCAGTACTTCTAGGTTAGCCTGAACAACATCTTCGACCACATCATCACTTACCATCAGGTGAGATAGTGGTCAAAGGCTAACCTATAAGGCATAAAAAAAAAGACACTTTATGGAAGAAGACAGCACTATGAACCCAAAATCCAATAACAACTATACACATCTCTTTGTTATATTATAGACATAAGTAATTATAATATTCTAAATTATACAAGATAAACTAATTGCTAAACAAATTTTAATAATTTTGACAATTACATTTGGTTATATCAATGTGTGAAGATATAACTTTATAAGACGTATATACAGAAATACACAGAAAAAAACGCAATAAACCTGTGTTGATTATTTTTATGTCTTAAGATTAACGCACACGTTTGGCCTCGTTATCTTTTAGACGTATTGCCTCGCCTCATTCTCATCACTACTCGTGAGCTTGACCTGTACAGCGATTCTCGTGCAGTGATATGAATATCATAGGGTACGTACCATAAGCGTGAGATTCGCTAAAAACGCTAAAAACGATCACACTCCCAAAAAGTTTTCCACATGGGTACTGGCGTTATTTTCGCCATAAACGCTACATCTAATGTCAAAAGTGACAGAAGTGGCAAATTTTAGTGGCATTCTTAGCGTTCTTATCCAAAAATGGAACGGGGATGACAGTTACAAACGATCACGTGATCACAACCATAGACGCAGAATGTGATCAAAATTATCGAAATTAACGTTCTTAGCGAATAATGGAACATACCCATAGTAGATAAATATCGAGAAAACATGGCGAATATCGAGTCGTGTAGTTTTGTGTTATTCTCGCAATATCACTATCGATAAATATCAAGCCCTAGCGATCGACACGCAACATTGCGATATCGGGATTATCATTATACTTTCTATACATGTGAATACAAGTTCATCTGTGGACATATTTTTATATCTACCACTCGCGAGAATAGCATTTTTGTGAAAAGTCGATATTTTTGGAATATTAATAGTCTATAGGTGACACGGGATAAATATCGAGAATCGATAAATTTATCCCAATTTTGAGAATTGCCCCCCTGGCGATCGACATGCAACATTGCGATATCGGGATTATCATTATACTTTCTATACATGTGAATACAAGTTCATCTGTGGACATATTTTTATATCTACCACTCGCGAGAATAGCATTTTTGTGAAAAGTCGATATTTTTGGGATATTAATAGTCTATTGGTGACACGGGATAAATATCGAGAATCGATAAATTTATCCCAATTTTGAGAATTGCCCCCCTGAATCGATGCAATGTATATACGACGTCGTACAGTGTAGGTAGTGGTTTGTACATTTCATACAAAGAACCGTTCAAGTTAAATCTATGTTGATACGGTGCCGGTTAGATTAGTGTAAGTTAACCATAATTCTAAATTTTTATATAGACACAACTATCGCATTGGTTTCTGAGTAAAAGGACCTCTTTAGAATATCTAAGATCTGGGTCTGATCCCAGGTTCTGACTAATTATTGAGTTTGTCTGAGGAAATTTTCTGACACTAAGCTCGTCCCCTATACGTCCGTAGATTCAAACATATGTGCTGAAACGTGGGTGTTTATAGACGTCGGGGAAAAAACAGCCGTCACGGTGCTCATTGGTTTCTGTGAACATAATAAATAGATTACTTCCCTGACATATAAATAAACAGTGTAATCGTAAAATGCTTACAACATCATAAGGACCACCTCCGTCTAACAAATTACATAACAAACGCCTTTATACCTATACTTTAATCATAACCTAAAACATTTGTCGAAAAGAAAGATAAATTTGTTCTTGTGTCGTCTGGAACTGGTTAATTCTGTATCGTATTAAAAAAAAGACCAACTTCCAGCGCCCGTTCTCGGTAACCTTGATATTCTTAAGATACCACTCCATTGCTTAGTTTATCCAAGTTTTAAGTCACGTATCCACGATAAGCGCCATCTCTGAGCTAGTGTCAGTAAACTTTGAATTTCAAAATTGCAGATAGCCCACAACAAGTGCAACCACCGTCCATTGTGATCTTCGACCTGCGTAATGACAGACAGATAATGAGGTATCAGCTCAAGAACTCGGATTTGCCTGCGAACAACACTCCCACTGGTAATACTAATTTCTATTTTTCTATATTATATAAAATATAAACCACGCGGTTCAAGTCACGCATGTATGCCCTATTTGCACTGTTTGCATGTAAATTATCGGTTCATAATATGCTAAACTTGCATGGTGGTAGGGCATTTTGCGAATGCCCGCCGGGCTAGCTACCACCCTCAAGTAGAAAATCTGTCGCAAAGCACCTAACGGCGTGTTCCAGCAACTGTCCTTGAGAGCCAGTGAAATAACAGGCAAAATGAGACTTAACAGGTATGTCTCAAGGTGATGGGCAGTGCAGTTCGTCACTTGTGATGAAATGCATCTGTTATTGGCGCAGAGGATACCGCTTAACATCAGGTGGACCTCGCGCTTGTTCCTTCACAATAACATCAGTTAGAGATGCAGCTTTTTAATGAATTATGATAGTTAAAAAGTTGCGCTCTACTTGAAGTATGTGAACGACGTCAGAGTCAAAAGTTGCACTCCGATTGCATACCACGGTTCTGAACGGGCCCCAGGTAGAGCAGCATGCGCACAAACGTCGAACTCAAATTTTGACAGATAGATTTTTGTTGTTGTGGTTAAAATTGTATAGATAACACAATTTTGTATACAAAATAATTTGAAAGATATAATACTACTAATGTTGATAATTGAAGTGAAGGTTATTTTGGATTAATTGCGAAGAAGCAAATTGACAGTTGAAAGATGTCATAAGTGCGGCTACTAAGCGGTTCAAATTGTTTGCATGCAAACAGTGAATATTTCTGTGATCTATGGTGCATATACACGTAAAATTTACATCGTATTAAATGGCAGCAGTGTATGCCTGATTTAAACCGTAGTGAAGGACATGCGATTTTCTCGCAGCTTTTCTCCCATACAAGATTGATTGTATGTAACACATTTTATGTAAAATAATTCAGGGTTTTATATATCATATATATATAACACGGTCACAAAAATCGCGGCTATGAAATAAACAAGGAACATTTTTTTTTAATGTTATTGTGAAGGAACAAGCGCGAGCCCACCTGATGTTAAGCGGTATCCTCTGCCTATAACAGATGCATTTCATCACAAGTGACAAACTGCACTGCGCCCATCACCTTGAGACATAGATGTTAAGTCTCATTTTTGCCTGTTATTTCACTGGCTCTCAAGGACTGCTGCCGGAACACACCGTTAGGTGCTTGGCGACAGATTTTCTACTTGAGGGTGGTTGCTAGCCAGGCGGGCATTCGCAAAATGCCCTTCCACCATGCGGTGAAACTCAAGCTCTGGGCGGGATTCGAACCATGGACCTGCTGCGCGGCAGTCCATAGCCAATGCCACAGAGCCATCAAAAACATGTAAACATGTAAAAAAATATCCTATTATCTTTTACCACAGGTCTTGCCTCTATAACCATCGACACATCGAATGGTTGTTCCAACGCGTTCGCCTACATCCCAGACCTGACAACATTTGGCATTGTCGTATATTCTCTAAGAGAGAACGATAGTTGGCGAGTGACGCACAACTACATGCATTTCAACCCACTAGCTACAAATCTTTGCATCGCTGGTAAGTTTAGCGCCATCTATGATTGACCAAATTTAAACGAGTTACAAGGGTCTTCAACCCGTTTGTGTTGCCAGTGAGGACATATGGCACTAAGACGTGGTCCATAACTGTGGCCTTTATATGGACAAGCTCAGAGTCACTCAACGAGCTATGGAGAGAGCTATGCTCGGAGTTTCTTTGCGCGATAAAATCCGGAGTATGGATATTCGCCAAAAAACCAAAGTCACCGACATAGCATTCAAAATTTGCAAGTTGAAGTGGCAATGGGCGGGCCATATTGCTTGACAAACTGATTAGCGATGGGGAAGAAAGGTTCTCGTGTGGCTACCACATTACTCCGGAAAACGTAGAGTTAGCAGGCCCTCCACTAGGTGGACTGACGACATCGTGAAAGTCACGGGTAGCCAATGATTACAAGCGGCTAATAGCTGATTTGTGACGCTCTATGGGAAGGTCTTTGTTCAACAGTGGATGTCTTCCGGCTGATGATGATGATTTAAATATGACCAAATTTAAACGAGAAAAAGTGTTTTCACGCGTCTTCGATGAAAGATATTAGTCATTGTTTTGCTTGTAGTCTCATTTCGAGAAGTCGAGCTACCTTCTCATAAATTAGAGCCTCCCTGAAAAATAATGTATTGAATATCTGATACAACACTAACCTATGGATCAACGTCCTATATAACTTATTAAAATATCAGTTTTGTAACATAATCCGTTTAGTCCAGCTAGAGACCAGTGACTAACTAGAGATCACAGTAATTTTTTTCCAGACCACTGTGTCAATTATTAATTATTATATTCCCTATAGGGCAAAGTTTCCAGTGGAGTGACGGCATCTTCAGCATAGTCCTAGGTGGCGGCAATTGTGGCCTTGCCTACTTCCACCCTCTCATCGGCACCCAGGAGTTCTCAGTCAGCACATGTGTACTCAACAACAGGACAGCTTCTAGCGACAGTGAATACTGGACCAGATACTCCGTGAGTACCTGTCCATCTTCAGCAAAGTCTTAAGTGTCCTAAGCCATTTTGGTCTCACCTACTGCACACCCAGGTGTTCTCAGTCAACACCTGTGTTTCTTTGAACAGTTTTTAAAGGTTGTTACATTCTTGCCAGTCTCCAAACCCTCATCAGCACCCAAGAGGGTTCTCAGGCAATATCTGTGTACTCAACAACAGGACAGCTTCTAGCGACAGTGAATACTGGACCAGATACTCCGTGAGTACCTGTCCATCTCCAGTATAGTGTAAAATGAAGGCCATTGTGGTCTCAACTACTTTTCTCAGCAGTTTTCTGTCAACACCAGTGTGCTTTACAACAGGATAGCTTCTAGCGAAAGAGAATACTGGACCAGATACTCCGTGAGTACCTGTGCTTCTCCAGTATAGTCATAAGTGAAGGTCATTGTGGTCTCACCTGCTTTTCTCAGGAGTTTTCTGTCAACACCAGTGTTCAAAGTCAAAGACAAAGTCAAAATCATTTATTCAATTTAGGCGTCTACGACGCTCTTATAAAGGTCAATTACAATGACTAGAGAATGTACATCGTTATCCCATTTCATAATAAGTATGGTCTTTCTTTTATACACACACACACCCTTACGCGCACACACGCACACACACACAAACACACACACACACACTTACTCACATACAAAATCATGATTAATGATACAATAATTCAAAGGAGTCTAAATCAAATATGTTTAAGTAACTATCATCCTTTTTCAATTGTGTAACATATTAAAAACTGTAAAACAATGTGCAAACTTTGGGAACACTCTGCCTTTTGTAACACAGTTTTATAACTAAAACAAAATGCAGAGTACTCATATTGTAATATAACTTAAGTTTTACAATACAATATTTGTAATAACACCAATTGTAAGCTACAACAAAGAGCAGTAACTCACGCTCGAGTCTAGACAAAGGCGTGCTGACTCAGCTCTAGTCTATGTAAAGGCGTGCTGAGCCGCCAGCCGCTCATTCTCGATCGTGCGCTCGTAGAGTCAAGACCTCCTGAGGATGCTTCGTGTAGAAGCGAAACACGTCGAAAATTCTTCCGGTTTGGCTGCGTGGCGTTTGTGACGTCACGTCGGCTTAGCAGGAAAATTAGGCGGAATCGTCACTAGATATACTTTTATATTTTTAAGTGTTTTATTAAAATATTAATTTGATGTAAATATTTAAAAAACATTTGTTATTATTAAATATGGATTTCCGCAAAGTAACGCCTGAATCTATTCATTACAATATTTGTTTTTGTATTTTAATTTGGACAGATTGTCGGTGAGAGAGGAGAGAACTCCCAATCGACCATGCACGACATCCACCCCGCTACAGGCGTGATATTCTTCGCGGAGGTCGGACGAGATGCAGTCTCATGCTGGAACACGAATGTCCCCCTCGAACCTAAGAACAAGGAGGTGCTAGCCAGCGATCAGGCCCGACTCAGCTATCCTGCAGGTTGGTTGATTTTAATTCGTGCTCTTTTATTATTATTGTTTTTTTTATGTTATTGTGAAGGAACAAGCACGAGGCCCACCTGATGTTAAGCGGTATCCTCTGCCTATAACAGATGCATTTCATCACAAGTGACAAACTGCACTGCGCCCAACACCTTGAGACATACTTATCTGTCAAGTCTCATTTTGCCTATTATTTCACTGGCTCTCAAGGACTGCTGCCGGAACACACCGTTAGGTGCTTGGCGACAGATTTTCTACTTGAGGGTGGTCGCTAGCCAGGCGGGCATTCGCAAATTGCCCTTCCACCATGCGGTGAAGCTCAAGCTCTGGGTGGGATTCGAACCATGGACCTGCTGCGCTGCAGTCCATAGCCAATGCCACTGAGCCATCACTGCTTCAAAATTGTTTTTGCAATAACTCATGTTACGCTGTTTACATTACAAAATCACGTAAGGAAAAATTATAGGAATAGTAATAGCAGCCAAACGAAAGAATCATCGACGCGTTCCGATTCTAAACGATGTTGATATATTAGTTACCATATATAAACATATTTCTCCAGATCTCCACGTGACAGGGGACGAGGTGTGGGTCATAGCTAGCACCTTACCGCGCTTCTCCTACTCAAGCTTGGATACTGACGACTATAACTTCTTCATTTACAAGTAAGTTTACTTTTTTTATGTTATTGTGACGGAACAAGCTCGAGGGCCCACCTTATGTTAAGCGAACTAACCTCTGCCTAGAACAGATGCATTTCATTTGACGAATTGCACTCCGCCCATCACTTTGAGACAAAGTTGTTAAGTCTCATGTGCCTGTAATTTTACTGGCTCTCAAGGACTGCTGCCAGTTAGGTGCTTGGAGACAGATTTTCTACTTGGGTGGTCGCTAGCCAGGCGGGCATTCGCAAAATGCCCTTCCACCATGCGGTGAAGCTCAAGCCCGCAGAGGGATTCGAACCATGGATCTGTTACGCGGCAGTCCACAGCCAATTCCACTGAGCTATCACTGCTTCAAAATAGCCATTTCTTGATGTAGCAAAATAGTGGCATTTCTTTGCCCATTCTTTGGCAAAGGTCTCGAAATCCCACCATACATACAGATTCGCTTATTTATTAATACCACAGAACAAAGTGGTCCAGAAGGATCACTCCGCAAAGCCATTCCAATAAATAAGCGACTCTAGCTACGAAGCAATATAGAGCGCTTCAGCTTGCAAAGCACGGAGTACCTAATATTTATATTCACCTACAAGGCGTCTCTCTTTCTATCGCATGTGCACGCATAGCTCTGTTCTCTTCTGACGCGGCACGCTCCGTACAATAACCCGTCCGGACGGGTACGCCGATGTACCTGTAGCTACGTACCTAAAGTGCGGAGTGAGTCAGGGCTGCCCATATAGCATAGTACTACACCCGGTGATCCAAGATATTATTGTATCATGGAATAACAAAAGTTATATGTGAATACAACCGTAGGCAGAGATTAAAATCATTTATTAAGTAACTATTATCTAATCTGTGATATTTGCCTCCCTTTCGGAGTATGGAGGAGGATCATCTTATATGGTACGAGTACAAAACTTAAAAAAAGTGTCCAGCTGTAAGCTATAAATAACAGTTCAAAACCCTTCCAGAATGGCGCTGGTGTAGTACTTGTACGTGAATATAAATATTAGGTATGGTATGAATGTAGCAATTGCCGAGTTAAAAAAAATAATGTTGTTGTCGACTAATGTAGTTATTTATTGAAACATTCAACTACTAGCGTATTACAAAGTAATGAAGTAAATACATTGACCTATATATACTAGACGCGACATCTCAAACGAGGATAGTCGACCAGTGCAGGTATGCCGGCAGGCATACTCTCCCCCACACGCAGCTGGACACTCGTAGAGATTACACGTGCTTTACCTTAGAAAATGTGTATTGTAAATACACAATTTTCGAACGTAAAGAGCGTGTAATCTATAAAATTGTGTATTTTGAATACACCATTTTCGAATGTTAAGCGCGTGTAATCTCTACGAGTGCTCAGCGTGCGTGTAGGGGAGACTATGCCGGCCGGCTTACCTGCACTGGTCGACTATCCTCGTTTGAGATATCGCGTCTTGTATATATAGGTCAATGAGTAGTAGTCGTAATAACTATAAAGAATTATTACGAGAAAACGTGTAGCTAGAGTGATTTTATTTCGTGAACTGTGAATAGTAAGTAAGTACGTTTATTGATTTAGGCGCTTCCTTAAAAATTTTGCCTGATGATAATGTGGCGCTACACTAATTTAATTCATTTGGACGGACACTTTTTCAAGTACCTACACAGATGATTCTCCTTACTTCGGAGATAACTGGTTACACAGATAACAGAATGCTAGATAGTTATCTCGTGAGTTTATATAATTCTATTACCTTTTTTTTCAGGGGGAACGTACAAGATTTGATTTCCGGCACAGTCTGCGCGGGTAATCCATCGCCAATGACGTCATCGTCAGGATATTACGGAAATAAAAATAAATACAATTAATCACCCAAAGTTATAGAATAAAGTACTTACTTAAAACTGAAAAAACTTTTATTTCAAGATAAAAATACCTTATAGTAAGTAAACGGCACAAACTGGAAAAGGGAATAGGTATTATACTTTTTAAAACGGTCAAATGCTTGCTTAACATAATTTAAAAAATAAAATAAACTGTGTGCTACCTACTGGGTGGGGCACGTTCAGAACCTTAGTTAGTGCGCACTCGGAGTGCAACTTTCACTCTAAGCGCGTCGTCATTCACAACCTTAGACCGAACGCTACAACTTCGGTCGTTACAAGGTTGCAACTATGATAGGATTATAGGCTCTTAATTGTTTTTTTAATATTAAATGTAAATGTCGTTATTTGAGGTTGTATAAAACAAGCGGGTCGTTCCTTGGAGTAGGTTGAAAAACAACTACACTCTGAGGCTCGGAACGTAGCCCCGAGTGCACGTAAACAAAAAACCTACGAGTGAGGGTGCGTACCATTTGAGTGAGATTCGCTAAAAACGCTAAAAACGATCACACTCCCAAAAAGTTTTCCATATGGGTCTTGGCGTTATTTTCGCCTTAAACGCTACATCTTATGTCAAAAGTGACAGAAGTGGCAAATTTTAGTGGCATTCTTAGCGTTCTTATGCAAAAATGGAACGGGGGTGACAGTTACAAACGATTACGTGATCACAACCAGAGACGCAGAATGTGATTAAAATTATCGAAAATAACGTTCTTAGCGACTAATGGAACATACCCTCAAATTAACCAAACAACTGGGCCTCGTTCCAAGCCTCAGAGTGTAATTGTTTGGTTGTTTTAACTTACTCAAAGGTTCGGAGAGACCCAGTTGTTTTATTACCTCCAATATTGATTTTTGGTGGGGAACTACCAAAATATATAGAGGTTTAATGATATTTAAAAAGCAATTACTTCCGTTACCATCAAAATACAAAAGAGTGCCCATAATACACTCATCAAGAAATATCAAGGTCATGCCAGTTAAAAATACAACATCTTGACGACCGATTTTGATAGTTAAAAAGTTGCAACAACCGAACACTCTACTCGTAGGTTGTGAACGACGTTAGAGTGAAAAGTTGCACTCCGAGTGCGCTCTAACCAAGGTTCGGAACGGCTCCCTCGCTCTGAGGCTCGGAGTGTAATCCCAAATTAACGTTAACAAAAAACCTAATACAATCAAGTTTATGTACTTAGTATTATTAGATTGTAGTAGTTTTCTTTGCAGTACACTTTTCCGTATACCTGATGTAAAAAATACTTTGTGACTCTGAGCAGTAAGCACAGAAACAGAATACTAACTCTGAGGCTCTGAACGTAGCCCTGTGATTTGGTATTGAAATGCATTGAAATGGTGAATGTTTATTTTGTATTCATATTATGAAGTACACTTACCTCTTACGGCTCTTACCTGTAAACTTATAGCATTGAGTGCCTTGCAAACCTTACATTACACACAACAGTCGAAATAGGAAACAGTCCCGAACCTAGCCTTATTTAATAGAAGTTTGCACCCAGACTAGCAGGAATGAGAAATTGAAAATACAACCACTGAGCAAGGGTGTAAACAACCGCTACGCCAGAGAATACAAAGTACGTAAATAAATGCATATATCTGACCTGAATATATTTATTCTCTATTTGTTTTAATACAAAACATGTGTGATACCGACAAAACTAAACGGTATACATGTTCAAAGTGCGACTACAAATTTATTCAAGCTAGCGACCTAAAACAACATATGAAATCACATAGAGATAAACCGTTTGGATGTAACTTGTGCGAGTTTAAGACAGCGCATCAAACTAGCCTCAAACTGCATATAAGACAACACACTGGAGAGAAACCATATGCATGCAACGAATGTGACTATAAAACCGTACAGGAGCCTAACTTAAAATATCATATGAGAACACACTCCAATGAACTTCATGAATGTTCAAAATGCGACTATAAAACTGTCCATTTGAGATATATGACACAACATTTAAGAGTACATAGTGGAGAAAAACCCTATGCATGCCCATTGTGTGATTTTAAAACAGCTCGACCTAGTAGCTTACATCAACACAAACTGGATGTACATGATAATAAATTATTTGATTGTAGTGTGTGTAAGCGTGTATGTAATGGTGAACGTAAATATAAATTACATATTAAGACACACTCTGTGTACACACCTGATCAGCAGTACAAGTGTATGCATTGCAAGTTTCAATGTAATAGATCATACATATTAGAAAAACATATTTTGAAGCACTTGGATAAATGTTCTGTTCCTAAACCATATGGTTGTCCTCTGTGCGAGTATAAAGCTGCTAGAGCGTCATGTATGAAACAGCATTTGCTAACACATTCAAATGAAAAACAATTTACATGCACGCAGTGTGAATTCCAAACAAAACGTGTAGAAACTTTAAAATTACATACGTTAAGGAAACACACTGATGATCATCCTTTTGCATGTTCTCAGTGTAAATTTACTAATGTTTCGCAAGCTTCTTTAAAACGGCATATGTTGACACACATTACTGAGACCCCTTATGCATGTACAATATGTGATTACAAAACAAAGCTACCTGATTATTTGCAAAAGCATATGGTTAAACACTCCAAAGAAAAATGCCTTGCTTGTGATTTATGCGATTATAAAACAAATATTAAACAATCACTGAGGTTTCATATGACGAAGCACACTGGTGAGAAACCGTACAAATGCAGTATATGTAATTATAAATCGGGAGTTCCAGGTAATCTTCGGATACATATAAAAAAACACAATAAAACAGTTTTGCGAAGTAATAAAGAAACATCACCCACAGCCAGCACTGAGAAAGCTTCTAATAATCTAAAACGCCGTGGGCGAAAACCAGATGCTATAAGAAACGAGAATAATGAATATACATGCGATATCTGCGAATATAAAACAAACCTGATACATCTACTGCGGAGACATCTATATTCTCACTGTTCATATGAAAGCAAACCGCTTGCATGCACTGAATGCAATTATAAATGTATTGTACCTGAAAGCTTACACAGACACATACAGAAAAAGCACACTAACTATAAACCATATGCATGTAAATTATGTGATTTTAGTACAAAAGATGTATGTGATTTAGAATCTCATGGAAAAACCCATACCAAAGGACCATGTTATGCATGTAGATTGTGTACGTTCACAACCATAGAAGTTAGCAGTTTGAGTCAACATATGAGAAAACATTTTAAAATCAAACTATATGTATGCCCAACATGTGATTACAAATCTGAATTCGCAAACAATTTTAAATCGCATATGAGAAAACATACAGGAGAGAAACCGTATAGATGCGCTTTATGTCCATATAGGGGTATACATTTAAGTAATCTGAATAAACATCTTGATTTGCACAAAAAGAACCCCTTTATATGCAAGATCTGTTATTATAAGTGCGCTGAAGAGAATACTTTATGTAAACACATAAAAGAAAAACACAGTGGAAATAAATCAGAGGTAATTGGCTCCAACAGGCAGGCCAAAGATAATATTGAAATTGAACATAAAAATAATAGTGAAAGTCAAAGTGACAATATGAATAAAAGCAAAAGTGAATGTAACTCTGAAAGTGGAAGTGAATATGAGTCTGAAATTGCAAGTGAATATGAACCTGAAAGTGAAAATGAAATTAAAAGTGAAAGTGAAAACGAGATTTAAAGTGAAAGTGGATGTGAAATAAAAAAATAAAAATTTTGATGAACTAATATACTCATAAGAGTTAATATAGTTGCAAACCTTTTATTTAATAAGTTATTAATTGGTATTTCATCTGTATAGTTATATAGTTTAATGTACCAAAATATCAGTTATTAAGATTTAGACAGGTTGTTTATAAAAAAAAAAATATATTCAGTGTGGGCCAGTAATTCTAGGTTAGCCTGAATAACATCTTCGACCACATCATCACTTATTTTTTATTTTAAAATATTGAATCTAATTACCATTATTATGTATACATTGCTGCCATATAATAGGAAGGTCATTTATGCCTTTGCGATAGAATTCTGGTCATCTAGATTCGACAAACTATGTGAAAGAATTTTGTACTAACTCTACTACTGGCCGACCCGTTTTCCATACAAACGTCGTAGGGTGATCACTCACTTATTTATCTTTTTAAAGTTTTGGCATCATACAAGCCTAAATAATGACGATATCAATCGGTATTATGCTTAAGTCTGGACCTAAAATCTATAATAAGGGAGTGATCACCCTACGACGTTTGTATGGAGAAGCGACCTGCCAGTTCAACCTTAAAACTTTTTATCATGTAGATAAATGACCAAATCACGAAAAAATTGTAGTCCGTTAGAGAAAGGTCTGGCGAATACGGAGGGTGACGAATGGTTTCTAACCTGAGTTCTAGTTCTTCACGCTCGAACGACTGCACCGGTTTTGATGAAATTTAGTATGGAGGTAGAAGACGCTGGATTAACAAATGATACTTTTATCATAATCCATCACCACGCGGGTGGAACCGCGGGGCGTAACTAGTAAGAAATAAAACAAAATAAGTTACTAATCTAAAGATTTTATTTAAAAATTTGTTCATACAAAAGGTAATTTTTATTGTAATATTTGAAATTAAGTCATTATTTTTCTATGGCACTGGTAAGTTGTATACTATGAGTTATTCTGTGATGCACGTGGTGTTTTATCGATTTGGTATCTGAAACGAGAAAACCAAAAATATTATTACAATTAACAAGTAAATTTAAATTCTTTGACATAGAATAAAAAATGCTACTATAGCGGGATTAGAAACTACATGAATAAGGAATAATACAGAAGGAAAGATTCACTACTACAGGCACAGCCATGTGTGCATAACTTGTGGCCAAAGCGGCGCTTGCTCGGGCAAAGAACATAATAATACTACGGCTCGGGTTTGCACCAGCTCATTAAGCGGGAAAAGTTGTCGTAGCTTTCATTCTGTTCCTTTGTTTATTCATGTGCTGCGACTCCAGGGGTGTCTAAATAGTCTAATCGGGCTCATTACGTAATTAAAAAATAATAATTTAGCTATCACTAATCTTTCGCTTAGCTTGTACAAAATTTATTATTTATTGTAGAATCTGTCACATTTGACAGCTAGCCAAGATTTGGCCGATTCAATGGGTAGTAAAATTTTGGCTAGGCAGAACATAATTAGATCTGACAGGTCACCCGGAACGGGTATGATCAAATCTTGTCAGGATGAAATTAAGCTCGATTGGTGTGCTGGAATGGTGTGTATCCACGTTTAGACCAAAATTTGTCTTGGCTGAAGGCTTGCGAGAACGGAATACCTATATTGGTTGATTGTAATCATATAAACGTCTACACTTATTTCGGTTCGCTGACCTCTATTGTTACTCGTACGTCGTTGTCTTAGGATGGCAGTCGTTATAGCATGGTGGTAGGGCATTTTGCGAATGCCCGCCTGGCTAGCTACCACCCTCAAGTAGAAAATCTGTCGCCCATCTAACGGTGTGTTCCGGCAGCTGTTCTTGAGAGCAAGTATTTCTACGTTAGCCTGAACAACACCTTCGACCAAATCACCACTTACCATCAGGTGAAATAGTGGTAAAAGGCTAGCCTTTCAGCAATAAATTAAATAAATAAAAATGAATTGACAAAATTACATGATCGCCATGTGTCGACAAAATGGAAATGGGTTAGAACTTAATTTAACCAGTTTTCTTTAAAAAAACCCATTATGGTGTTCAAATATCAAAATCTAATTCATTATTATTCCAATTAGACAATAAGCACATGAATAAAGAAAGAAAAAATTAAAAGCTACTAAAACTCATCTCGCAGTGTGAGATATCAGTTCCTCAGGCAGCGCTGCTGCCCATCTTCTGGTGTGTTACCCTTAGCCACCTCTTACGACACCCAGGGGTCTGTACCCGTGAGTGTCATAAGAGGCAGCTGGGATGGAGATGGATGGATGAGATGAGGGGTTGACATTCTAGCCCGGCACCCCACGGGTACTAAATTGGTACTTACAGTGAAATCAGACGAGTCTGGAGTGGGACATTCCCCGGTCGAGCCAAGTGGAGAAGTACTGCTTGAAGATGGCAGGCTCTGTGTTTTGAAGGACCCTTTGCACTTGCACCTAGGAAAGAAAGAATATGTTACAAAACCGTATTTAGTTTTATCCTAAGGCCGTATGGAGAAGCTTGAAGATCGTAGGATCTGCGTTCTGAAGGTCTGAAGGACCTTCTGCAGTTGCACCTAGGAATGAAAGAATATGGTACACCCGTATTTAGTATTATCCTAAGTCCGTATGGAGAAGTATACTGTTTGAAGATCGTAAGCTGTGTCTTCTGAAGGTGTGAAGGACCTTCTGCACTTGCACCTAGGAATGAAAGAATATGGTACAGCCGAATTTAGTATTATCCTAAGGCCGTATGGAGAAGTATACTGCTTGAAGATCGTAGGCTCTGCGTTCTGAAGGTCTGAAGGACCTTCTGCACTTGCACCTAGGATTGAAATAATATAGTACAAAGGCGTTATTAGTCTTATCCTTAGATCTTGTTTAGTCTTATCCTTAGGCCATATTTCGTTTTTTCCTAAGGCCATATAGACGAGTATACTTCTTGAAGGCTTTGTGTTCTGTTCGGCTTTAGAAAGAGTAAAATATGCTTACCCAGGATGGATATTTCTTGGCGGCTAGGTATTCCCGAGCTTTAGCCATGGCTTCAGTCTTTTCCTGTAAAAAAATATAATACTTATGTTATAATAGGTTTGGTTTTTCTGGATCATTTGGACTGCCTGTGAGTCTGCAATGACTTATAGGTCTTCTAAATGCTTTTATTGTAGCAGCTGTAGTTATCTAAGTGTTGTAGTATTTTGTTAATAAAAGCATACCGCCGGTAATAGTAGATTATGATACAAGTGAGCTAAGTTGCTCATTATACACGAGGATGTGTGTTGCAGCCCGAGCCGCAGGCGAGTATCAGCAGAGTGTATAATGAGCAAGTTGCTCACGAGTTTCATACGCGCTTTTTCAACACCCTTGCGAGGAAAACAAAAATTTATTGCACAAATGCGATACAAACAACATACGAAAATTATGGGAAATAGCGCGAAGTTTTTTTTTTGCGTACGGCAAATGTATGATGGTTGATTACATATAAACACAGAAATCTATATAAATAGGCACTACTATTGCCTATTTATTTAGATTTCTGTGCATATTTATATGTTATATAGTTAGGTTTATAAACCTCTTTGATGTTACAAATCTGTATTACCCGGTTAAATTGAAAATGCTCTGTTTACTCGCATATAATTTGCAGTTAGGTACTAACTTAACTTTGTAGGGAGAATTCTATTACGCACTAGTGTATAATATTATTATGCATGAGGGTGTTATAGTTCGGTTTATGGCCCTAAGAACGATATAATAAAGCTCACTATACGAGCAAGGGTGTTGAAAAATAAAATAATAACTAAGTACCTACATATATTGACATATTTGTTGATAGTGTCATAGAATTCGTATTTTTAGGGATCCGTACCCAAAAGGGAAAATGGAGCTATATTAACGATTTTCCGCTGTCTGTCTGTCCGTCTGTATGGTCGCGGGTCTCTAGCTCCTAAATGGAATGAGTTACGAACCAAAAGTTAAGATATTTTATGTAAAAGATTAGCCCGAAATTTTTTTTTGAGAGATTTAAGGCTTCACTTTGTAAACTATCGCTAGTTTTAACTAGTGTAACTAATATTAATTTATTAGTTACACTAGTTAGTCTAACTTAATATAACGCGGGTCCTAGCCGGTTCCTAAAAGTAAAGATTTAAGACTATTTATGTCATGAGGTCTATCGCAAAAACAACACACAAATAGTCGTGAGAACAAGGCGAAGTAGATACGACACCGTAGCGATATAGTCACAGCATAGGTAGGGTAGGTATATTATTTACTAGATATATCGGCTAGCACAAAAAAATAGGCTAGGTATAATAATCTATAACCTGGTAACGCTATTTTATCTTTCTTCCTAATGTCGTAATCGTGATTGTCACTGTTTAATTTAAATTTACTACATTTTTTACGAACAAACATAATATTTTCAAATCATAAAAATCACCCTGTAGTATTTTCATACCGATCGAAAGATTTCATCATAAGGATTATTTATTACTAAATAACATAGTGTCAGAAATAAAAGGAAGACCATGAATATTAACATTTGATGTGAGATTTTGAATTATTTCATTAAGTATAATCAGCCAGCCGCACTGCGATGGACAAAATAATTTCCGCGTCTCTCAGCTCAGGATACGGGTCGATTTGTTGCATACAACCAGATACCTACTAATTACGTATCTCATGCACTTAATATATAATAGGGAAATGATATTCAAGTGGGTTCATTTATTAATTATAGGTACTTATGATAATGTCAGTTGTATGTCCTTACGGCAATGTCAGCTTTTCATTTTTCTGAACAAATTTCACATCAAATGTTAAAATTCATGGTTTTCCTTTTATTTCTGCCACTATGTTATTTGTGATGAAATCTTTCGATCGGTATGATAAAACTACAGGCAAAGATTACGAAAGATACGTTTATACGTATTAGAACAACGTTTGTAAACGACACCCGTGCCGTCAATTGATGTATGTACTTGTATAGATAGATTATGTTTCGGAGATGCGCCGGAGTGCGACATAAAATCGAACATTCAATGTGTGCAACAGGGATAGCGCGCAACGATGTCGGAACTAAGATTATTATTTCTACAGATGCGATAGGACAAATTATGTGATTCGGAGGATTAATGCATACTTATAATTTTATATTATTGAGTAAAATTTATTGAAAATTATCTATTTTTACCATCACAAACTACTTAATTATCGAATGTTAATAGTTTTTTAATCGGTTACTTAGTGAAAAGTTGACGGTTACATTGTTTTTTGTGAAAAATACAGCTCTTTGAAATTGATTATTCATTTTGTGTTAAATTTTTGATATAAAATATGGATAAATCATACGGAATTAATATCAGTAATAAAAAAACACAACTTTCGTTTATAATCATTATTTATATGCTAATTTTTTTTTTCAAAAGAATATGCTCTATCTTACTGAATATTCATTTAGTAAAGGAGGTAGGGTAAATCCCCCGGTAGTCAGCCCTGCACCAGTACTCAGCCTCTATAGCATTTATTGCCATATTAATAGTGTCCAAATTTGTTTAAACATTACCGACAACTTTTAACAGAATCTATGCCCTCTGATTGACAAATACCCACACTTATGAACCTATAGCGTCTCCGCATGTAGAACTATGAAAGTTCATTTGCACTGCACTCAGCGACATGTCCGCGCACGTGTCACAAACTATTTTTTTTCTACGAAGCCGTGTTCGAGATTTGCATAAGTAGTTACTTTGATTTACAGTCATTGTTATAGATTTCTATATTTTGCTGCTAATAGATGTTAATTCAGTAATAATTTAAGCTTGAAAAAGATTTTTCTTTGTAAACTACGATTAAATTAGTATGGCTGACTACTAGGTTTCGTATTTTTGATAATGTCTAGTAGTCAGCCAGTTGTGGCTGACTACTGGTTTTATTGTAGTTTTCGTAATTTTAATTGAAATTAACTTAGGAAAAAGCTTTCGTTGCACTTAAAATTTTTAACACAACGTTTATAACATTAAAATATAGTTTTACCAGTAGTCAGCCGCGTATAAATGTACGAGGCCGACTAATAGATCGGTAAACCCAGTACTCAGCCGTAGCTTGTGTTTTGGAAAATTGAACCGTATTGCCTCTTATATAGGACTATAGTTTTAAATCACTTACAAAAAAAGAGGAGGTTCTATGTTCGTCAGTATGTATTATTATTTTTTCGTGTATGTTCATCTATATTTTCGCCCATTATGCACTGATTTTGATGGTTATTTTTTGTTTGAAATAGTATACTTCCGAGGTAATCCCATTTAAATTACATTGAAATCGGTTAAGCGGCTTACGACTTACACTCTAATTACTGAAAGTGTTACGTCTACCTTGATGATATAGTCGTTGACAGTGAATGACAATCGATCCCGTAGGTAGCAACGGTTATGAAAAACTTAAAAAAGATTTTTTTACCAAAACATGGAGCTGACTTCAACATTCAAAAGTGTGAAATAACTTGTCGAATTCGGTACCATGCGCACAACATTGTAATAATAAGTACTTTTAAACTATCATGGTACCATTCTTCGTCACAACGAGTGTTGTGAAATGAACAGTGACACAGAAATAAACGACTTGAAGAATATTGGATGCGACGTATGTCCTGCATGGTACCATTTAAAGATTTAAAAATTTGCTAACACACACAAATTGAGAAAATGTGTGTGACACTTATGAAAATATTTTTAATCAAACATTTGTATGTGAAAAATGTGTGTGAGTAAATAAGAGGCTGACTATAGGGGAAGACTAGGCTGACTTCTGGCCAAATGAGGCTGACTACTGGTTAAAAGTGCCATATTTTGTTTAATGTTGATTTTTTTCATGATTATAAACATTATTATAGTTTTGTTGATTTAATTAGAATATTTAAGAAATTATCTTTCAATTAATAACATGTAACTTTATGAGTAAAAATTTACCATTAAACTACAGGTACACGAAGTTTGAATTTGTGATAAAAGGCTGACTACTGGGTGTTTTACCCTACTCAATCTCAGATGCAATGTCACATCTACTCTATTCATCTATGACACGGAACATCGCGACCGATAACCGCGCTCTCCATCCTTGTCCTGCGCACTACTCCATACGTTTTACTATCCTTTTCTATGATTACAAGCACTCGTTTTCAGAAATACATAAAAATATTTGAAATACTAAGAAAAAATGACAATTTATACAGACTTATAGGTGATACATAATTCCTTTTGTTTTGTATACTGTCCTATAATTATTACCACAGCTCTGTACAAGGCATCTGTACAAGGCTCTGGCAGGCAAAATGGCATTTCTTTTTAAATTATATGCGTCTCAAAGAGACGCGCGCACGTTGGACTGTCTCTCGCTGAATGAGTGCGGTCAGATAGGAGACTGTCCCGGGGGTCGTTTAGATGGGGCCATTTCAGTGCGCCATATAACATATCTTATGTATAATATCATTGACTACAGGTGATTTTTTTTCTCGTGTAACGGGTTCGATTCCCGGTTCAACCATGTAATTATTAAAATATCTATGAATGCAGTTTAAATTGTTTTTTGAATTCAAATAATGTCTTCTTTCAGTAAAATGTTTCATCTACAATATTCAAGGTACTTTCCCTCCATCTGGCATCGCCGTGGGACGCCCTGTATATACCTATTTTAGTAGAAGGTATGGGGACTTACCTTCTCAGTGGACTGCTTCCCAATCCAAACGTAGATACTTCCGCTGACTGTGTCCAAAATGTAGCTCTCCTGTAATTTGTTTCAAATTATACCTTAATGTATCTAACCATCAAAATAAACTTATAAAGGGTAAGAACCATTTGGACTTAAATTCGCCAAAAACAATAAAAACGATCACACTCCAAAAAAGTTGTTCTACTTGGGTCTTGGCATTATTTTCGCCATAAACGCTATGAAGCTACTGGAACAGTTTGAATTACCTAGATCTGATGTCAAAAGTGACAGAAGTGGCAAATTTTAGTGATATTCTTAGCGTTCTTATCCTAAATGGGACAGTTTCAAACGATCACAGTGATCACAACCATAGACGCAGAATGTGATCAAAATTATCGAAAATAACGAAATTAGCGTCAAATGGAATAGGGCCATAGTATCGTATTCCCCAAAACTTATCAGAGCTCTTGGTTAATATGACAAGTGATCAAAATACTAGCACCAATTTGGCTGAGAAAATAAGCATTGCAATCCAATGGGGCAATGTTGCCAGCATGCTTTTTGAAGCGCTCGTAGCGAAGTTTACTTAGGTGTTCTCAACCGATCAGCAAAGTTAAGCAACGTCACCCGCGGTCATGAGTTGGATGGGTGACCGCTAGTGACATTACTACTGAGCGTTTCCGTGTTTCGGAGGGCACGTTAAGCCGTCGGTCCCGGTTGTTGTCTTAGGATGGCAGTCGTTATAGCACGGTGGTAGGGCATTTTGTGAATGCCCGCCTGGCTAGCTACCACCCTCAAGTAGAAAAATCTGTCGCCAAGCACCTAACGATGTGTTCCGGCAGCTGTCCTTGAGAGCCAGTTTTTCTAGGTTAGCCTGAACAACATCTTCGACCACATCATCACTTACCATCAGGTGAGATTGTGGTCAAAGGCTAACCTATCAGACAAAAAAAAAAAAAAAAAAATGCTGGGTACCCTGTCAACTCGTAGTTCTGAAGCAGTGATGGCCCAGTAGCATTGGCTTGGACTGCCGCGCTACAGGTCCATGGTTCGAATCCCGCCACGGGCTTGAGCTTCACCGCATTGTGAGAGGGGATTTTGCGAAAGCCAGTCTGGCTAGCGACTACCCTCAAGTAGAAAATCTGTCGCCAAGCATCTAACGGTGCGCCATTAATTCCAGATTAGCCTGCACAACATCTTCGACCATGTCATCACATACCATCAAGTGAGAAAGTGGACAAAGGCTAACATATCAGGCATTTAAAAAATAACTCCTTTTTTGGATGTCGGTTAAAAAAGGTATGTCTCACCTGTGGTTTGAGCTGACCACCCTCAAGTAGAAAATCTGTCGCCAAGCATCTAACGGTGAGCCATTAATTCTAGGTTAGCCTCCACAACATCTTCGACCACGTCATCACATACCATCAAGTGAGAAAGTGGTCAAAGGGTAACACATCAGGCATAAAAAAAACTCCTTTTCTTGCATGACGGTTAAAAAAGGTATGTCTCACCTGTGGTTTGAGCTGCTCTTGCCTGAACGGCCTGGTCAAGGGGGTAACCTTCACTTTACCTCCGGCTTCTGACACCTCTGACAACACGGGGGTCTGCTCCTCCTTCTTTTCAAACGCCTGGAATTATACAGTATCACCTTAGTTAAATTATCCTCTTATTTTCTATTCTCTCTCTCGAGTCTATACTAGAAAACAGGACAAGTTTTGAAACAACGATAGATGCCTGATAGGTTAGCCTTTAACCACTATCTCACCTGATGGTAAGTGATGATGTGGTCGAAGATGATGTTCAGGCTAACCTAGAAGTACTGGCTCTCAAGGACAGCTGCCGGAACACACGTTAAGTGCTTGCCGACAGATTTTCTACTTGAGGTTGGTAGCTAGCCAGGCGGGCATTCGCAAAATGCCCTACCGCCATGCTATAACAACTGCCATCCTAAGACAACAACTGGGACGGCTTAACGTGCCCTCCGAAGCACGGAAACGCTCAGTAGTAATGTCACTAGCGGTCACCCATCCAACTCATGACCGCGCGCGACGTTGCTTAACTTTGCTGATCGGTTAAGAACAGCTAAGTAAACTTAGCTACGAGCGCTTCAAGATAATAGCTATAGACTGCTGTGTCGCAGGTCCAAGAGTCTCCAAGTGTCCAGCCTGTGTCGGCTAGAGCTTCAACGCTTGGTGGAAGAGCATTTTCGGAATGGCTGCCTACCACCCTCAAGTAGAAAAACTGTTAAAAAATCGCCAAGCACCTAAAACTTCCGGCAGCAGTCCTTGAGAGATAATAAAATCCAGTAAAATTGCAGGCACATGAGACTTAACCACTGCATGTCTCAGGGTGCATTGCAATTTGCCACTTGTGATGAAATGCATCTTTTATAGGCAGAGGATAGTCTGCTTAACATTAGATGGGCCTAGAGCAATACCAGTCACAATCTCATTAAAAAAAATATTACGCCTCGGCTGGCCGTCCGTCCGTGAGATCTTTAAAAGGCACTTTGGAACCTTAATAGGTAACCAATTGAAGTTTTCATAGAATATGCGATTGTCTAACATAATAATTATTAAAATGATCGAGGGTATACATACAAGAAAAGTGTTTATTATACTTTTTTTTAATCAACCGCAACAACGATAATAGGTACTACCAGTGATCCTGACATGACCACCGAAAGGATTTTTCCTGCTTGCAACGCTCTGACGCTATAGCATTGCTTACCAACCCTCATCGACCAATGGTATCGCAGCACTTCCGGTTCATTGGTGCAATACCAATAGGAACGCACCCCCGGGGTACGTTCTTGCAAGCCTTCGGCCAAGACAAATTTTGGTCTAAGCGCAGATATACACGCCGCGCCGGTCCACCACTCCCATCGAGCTTAATTTGATCTTTACAAGATTTGATCATGCCCGTTCCGGGCGACCTGTCAGAGCTAATTATGCTCTGTCTAGCCAAAACTTTTCTACATTTTGAATCGGCCAAATCTTGGCTAGCTGTCAAATGTGACAGATTTTACAATAAATAATAAATGTTGTAGGTACAAGCTAAGCGAAATGTTAGTGATTACTAAATTTTGGCTAGGCAGAGCAAAATTAGCTCTGACAGGTAAAAACGGTACGGAACGGGTACTATCAAATTGCGTCAAGATCAAATTAAACTCGATTGGTGTGCTGGAACGGCGGGTATCCGCGGTTTGAGCAAAATTTGCCTTGGTCGCAGGAATGCAGAATCGTACCCCAGGCACCTCCATGAAATATTCATGATGCCTTCATATTGTAAACCTTTTTGTTTGTTCTATTGGTGCAACAGAGTAAACATTACTCTCTTAAAAAGTTATTTGTTAAATTTTTGGTATAGGTAATGTAATTTTTTTAATATTTTTTTTATGTTATTGTAACTGTACAAGCCCTAGCCCCACCTGATGTTAAGTGGACTAACATCTGCCTATAACAGACGCATATCGTCAACGACGAATTGCACTGCGCCCGTCACACTGAGACGTACAGTTGTTAGGTCTCATATGCCTGTAATTTTACTGGCTCTCAAGGACTGCTGCCGGAACGCACTGTTAGGTGCTTGGCGACAGCGGCGACATTTTCTACTTGATGTCATTGTCTTGTGCGTATGTTAAACATAAATATAATTATTAGAACAGAAGTGTTTATTTTATCATAATGTTAGAACATAAATGCCAGTAAATTACAGGCACAACAACTGTATGTCTTAGGGTGATGGGCGTCATTGTGAAGAAATGTATCTGTTATAGGCAGAGACTATCGCGTGAGCCTAAGGAAGTCACAATCACATAAAAACAGATTACAGCTCGCCATGGGCCGTATTTCGCCTCTTACAAAGTTATATAGGTAGAAATAATACCTGGTCATCTCCACCTGCGCTTTCCTCGGGCACCAGGTCCTTGTTCCCAGAGCCGAGTGCCGTGAAGAACTTCTGAACGTCTACGTCACTTGAATACTGGTCTGAGGAGAATTTGATAATTATTAATTCAAGGGCTGAAGCTATGTTACGTATAAACGCAGAAATAAACTGGCTTCTGGGAGAAAAACGAATCGATGCCTTGTTTATAAGGTCTCATTGTCCCATAGATACATAAGGTCTTGAACTCTTACAATAGGAGGAATGTCTTAGCTGCTCTCTGTGATTGCTTGATTAAGAAAATGTGTTTGGTGCCCACTGTGACAATAAACGTATTGTTTATTGCCACAGTGGGCACCAAACACAGAGGGCAATAAACGTAAGTGCTTGATGTTTGGTGCCCGCTGTAGGCGCTCAGTTTATGCCTATAAAAGTCAAGTCAAAGTCAAAAGCTAATTTTATGTCAATAAAAGAATATGTTTGGTTCCCACTGCATGCGCTCATTTTATGCCATTAAAGTTTCCGTGTGGTGCCCACTCCAGGAGCCAATATTAAGCAAATAAAGTATATGACTAGTGCCCCCTGCAGGTGCTAAATTTATGGTTATACATTTTGTTTAGTTTTTAATGTAGACGCTAAGTAAAGCTATAAAAATATAGTGCTCACTGTAGGCGCTACGTTTATGCGTATAAACATATGATTGATTCCCACTTGCGCTATGTTTCTTTATAAAGTTTATAATAACAAATATTTTTAATTTTTTTTTTTGAAAACATCAAATTAATATTTTAATAAAACACTTAATAAATATATCTAGTGACAATTCCGCCTAATTTTCCTGCTAAGCCGACGTGACGTCACAAACGCCACGCAGCCAAACCGGAAGAGTTTTCGACGCGTTTCGCTTCTACACGAAGCATCCTCAGGCGGTCTTGACTCTACGAGCGCACGATCGAGAAAATAAATATTTTGTTATTATTATACATGGATATGCTCCCCGTGGGGTGCCGGGTTAGAATTGCACCTCCCCATGTCATCCCGTGGGTGTCGTAAGAGGCGACTAAGGGAAAAATACTGGAAGGTGGACAGCAGCGCCTTCTAAAGAACTGCTATCTTATACTGCGATCCCCAAGCCGCCTGCCAAGCGTGGGGATTATGGCAAATACCCCCTTAATAGGGGAGGCTGTGTTCAGCAGTGGAGGAGTCGGCTGTTACAGTTACATATATGGATTTCCGCAAAGTAACGCCTGAATCTATTCATTATAAAGTTTATATTTGGTGCCCTATGTAAGCGCTAAGTATATGTACCTATATAATGTTTATGTTTGGTGCCCATTGTGGGCAGAGAGATTATGTCTATAATCGTAGATACTTAAGGGTGAACTGGCCGGACGGTTCTCCATACAAACGCCGTTGGGTGATCACTCCCTTATTTGAGGATTTAGGTCTAAAATAAAGCATAATACCGATTGATCTCGTCATTATCTAGGCTTGTATGATGCCGAAAGTTTTAAAAATTAATTAACCTGAGAATGATGAGCCTCGAAACATTTTCATATAAAGTTTTCGAGGCTCATAACTTACAACTTAATTATCTTTTTAAAATGTTGGCATCATACAAGCCTAGATAATGACAAGATCAATCGGTGTTATGCTTTATTTTGGACCTAAATCCTCAAATAAGGGAGTGATCACCCAACGGCGTTTGTATGGAGAACCGTCCGGCCAGTTCACCCTTAAATGTTTATTGCTCACTGTCGTTCCTGTAGGTATACAAAGTTTAAGTTGTTTTCCGTGTAGTTACGAATATGGCTACATTACCACGCATGGTGCTCACTGTAATAACCACATGTTCAGTGATTGTTTTAAACAATTTGTTATGTAATCAGAATAAATAGAAAATTTTAAATTCTATTGTTCTTTTCTTAACTACCCAATAGTGTAAAACCACACGAATAAAGAACGGTACAGAATGAAAGCTTCACTGCTACACCAACCTATGTGTGCGTCACTAGTCACTGACAACCCTGAATGAAGAAGGTTATATTCATTCATGTGGTTGCAGCGCGGCGCCCGCTCGGTACAGTACCGGTTTGAACCAGTTCAGTAACCGGGCAAAGTTTTCGTAGCTTTCATTCTGTTTCGTTCTTTATCCGTGTGATAAAACTATAAAAATATTTTAGACAAAGTGGTTTATGACATATTTAATTGCATGTAACATGTTCGCTCAGTTAGGCAATGTTTAAATTTCATTAATGCAATGAGGGATCTCCTTGGAGTAAAATCTTTACTGCGCGCTACTTGGGTAATGTTTTAGTTTCGGTATAATAGTTGGACGCCTGTCTAGAGTGGAAGGTTGTGTCCTTGTTAAGTCTCGTTGTTGGTAATTATATATACCTACCTACGATGTATCCCTTCCCTTTATTGGAACCTGAATGAAGACAATGAACTTGTATGTCGGTTAGCTATACTGGCTGATATAATTATGATAGCTTTTATATACAGGTCCAAATGCTGCAATGTGTGTACGCTATATAACCGGAGTCAATTTTCAATGGGTTGAGTAAATAATTGAGCCCTGTTAAAATGTATTACATTCGTTAAATTTCACCAGCTGTCAGATGACGATTCTGAGGCTCCTGATTGGCTAATCAAATGACATGTGATATCGGCCATCTTGAATCCACCATCTTGCATTCCTAAGCTGTCACAGAAAAAGTGAATCCGTCTTCACGTCATTGTTATATTCTACCTCGAAGTCAATTAGTTGACTTAATCATTTACCCTAGTTAAAATCTCTTACAAAAGTTAAATTTCACCAGCTGTCATATGACGATTCTGAGGCTCCTGATTGGCTAATCAAATGACATGTGATATCGGCCATCTTGAATTCACCATCGATGAATTTTTCTAAGCTGTCACAGAAAAAGTGAATCCGTCTTAACATCATTGTTATATTATACCTCGAAATAGTAATGAGTAAACACTGTGTTTAGACTCGACAAGCACTGGAGCAATTGAAATTACTGGACGAACGAGACAACAACTTGGAGTGACGAGGACTGTGGAGTGTCATGAGAAAGAACACCAACACTGTAACTGCAATGGACAGGCTTGACACTTATTATCAGGCGAGCAATATGCCCGTATCGTCACATAAAGAAACTTTCATACATACCAACAATATCAATGTGTGCGCGGCCATTATGGTCCTGGGCTTTGATCTGATCGGCGAAGGCAATAGCCTTCAATTTCTCAATATTTCTTGACTTCTCGCCATTGTACACGTATATGTCGTTGTTGACATCCAGGATGAAGGAGTCGCCTTTGTTCATTGAAGAGATTAAGGGATCCACCTGACGGTAAAGCATAAAGTTGAGGTAAGTAACGCAACATTTCGTCGCCGGCGTCCGCTCCCCAAGGAGCTGATAGCTACCCAACAACTCACTGACTAAATCAGCAATAACACACAATATAAAGCACTATGTGCAATACATACTTTGCGCAGAGCGGCACACATGAGTAGTCTGCGCAAAGGAAGATACCTTGTGGTTGAAGCCACATGAGATGCAGGGGAAATGGGCAGGAAGCCCGAACGCCAACCGACTCCCCAGAAAGGGAGTCGATGATGAAATAAGCATCGCCGTTGTCCGCTGTATCAAACATGTTTTTTTTTATATACAGGGTTATTGGTAAAATGCTAATAACCTCTTGGGTTGAATTCTGCTAGTCCTAAGAAACATTTTCAGTTTTTTTTTATTTGGTTTTTACATTTTCTTTTGTAATTTATTATATGTTTTTGACTGAATAAGCACGAAGACCAGCTGATGTCAAAAGTCTCTTGTACCTGTAATGTATTATTTCATATGTTTCATTACTTTGCTCGATGTAAATATTGAAAACTCTATTCAAAGGGCGCTCTTAGATAGGAGTAGTCATTAAAACACAGAAAAAAAAAACAAAAAGAAAAACACTGGACCGCGCCGAGGTCCCTTTGAATAGAGTTTTCAATATTTACATCGAGGAAAGTAATGAAAAATATGAAATAATACATTACGGGCACAAGACCCAAGAGGGGTATGCTCTAACCAATTGTTGTGTGATCTGGTATAATAAAATTGGAGAGACGGTAATAATTTAATATCATGTGCCATATTTAATTTCTATGCGGGGACAGATGTCCTTTAGTGACCTTATCTACCACCGCGTGTGCGTGGGGGCAAATGGGAATAAACCTTTTTTTAATTAAAGTAAAAGTGTAAGCCTTACCTGGCGAATTCTCGCGTTCCTCTTCCCCTTGACCTGGATGAGGCGCTTGACAGCGCCCGGGTTGGTCTCCACGTGGTTGAACCCTGAGGCTACTCCTCCGCTCAAGTATTGTAGAGCTGGGACAAACAAAATGTCTTTAAATAAAATCATTTTGGATAGGGATTCTTATGTTTACATTTGAAGCAATGATGGCCGAGCGGTAATAGCTATAGACTGCCGCGCTGCAGTACCCTGGTTCGATCCCAACCGCCGGCTTGAGCTTCACCGGATGGTGGAAGAGCTTTTCGCGATTGCCAGCCTGGCTAGCTACCACCCTCAAGTAGATAATCTGTCGTCAAGCACCTAACAGTGTTTTCCGGCTATAGTCCTTGAGAGCCAGTGAAATTACAAGGGCACATGAGACTTAACAACTATGTCTCAAGGTGACGGGCGCAGTGCAATTCGAGACTTGTGACGAAATGCATCTGTTATAGGCAGAGGTTGATCCGCTTAACATCAGGTGGTCCTCGAGCTTGCTCCGTCACAATAGCATAAAAAAAGGGATAAAATGTTAAATCGAAAACCAGAAGCATAGATATTAATTGTTGTTTGCCCTGGGATGAATGATGGGACAAACAAATTTCACGGATTTTGAGCAGTTGGTTGGTACTACTTTAAATATGATGAAACTCCGTTTGTGTGGAAAGCGCTATATTCAACACCCTTGCTCGTAAAGTGAGCTTTATTATATCGTTCTTAGGGCCATAAGCCGAATAATAACACCCTCGTGCATAGTAATATTATACACTAGTGCGTAATAGAATTATCCCTACAAAGTTAAGTTAGTACCTAACTGCAAATTATATGCGAGTAAACAGAGCATTTTCAATTTAACCGGGTAATACAGATTTGTAACATTAAAGAGGTTTATATGTAATCAACGATCATACATTTGCCACGCACAAAAAAAAACATGCGCGCTATTTTCGATATATTCGTATGTTGTTTGTATAGCATTTGTGCAATATATATTTTTTGTCCTCGCAAGGGTGTTGAAAAAGTGCGTATGAAACTCGTGAGCAACTTAGCTCACTTGTATCATAATCTACATTTACATGCACTGTAGCCTTAATTGTGTTATGGGGATTTCTGTACATTCTGTCAAAAAAAAACACATTAATTCCGTACTATTGGATACTAAAAAACCTACATCAAGTGATTCTATTTCCAAAAAAAAATCGTTGTTGTACCTTTATGGTAGGTACTTGTAAGTTTCTCAATCAACAGAACGATTAACGTAAACTACATAATTGCAATAATTAGAGCTCGACGGATGATTGTTGAAGTGAATCATCAATTCCAAGCTTCCTTTTAAGGAAAATTGCCTTCACTGAGCCTCACTATTACTATCAAGCTAGCTTCAGCCACAATATAGCCATTTTGTCATATTTTTACCGACTTCAAAGAGAGGCGGAAGTAGGTAGGTACTCAATTCGTGTTTTTTTATGTTTGTTACCTCAGAACTTTTGACTGGGTGAACCGATTTTGATGATTCTTTTAGTATTTGAAAGCTGATGGTTGCCGTTTGGTCCCATGAAATTCATTGAAATCGGTCAAGCCGTTTTTGAGTTACACTCCAACAACTGAAAAGTATTTTCCTATCTTGATGCTGTAGTGATTGACAGTGAATGACAATCGATCCCATAAGTAGCAAGAGTCACTAAAAAGGCTGAAAAAAAACTGTTTACCAAAACATGAAACCGACTTCAACACTAATGTGTGAAATAACTTGTCGAAGTCGGTACTAGGTACTTTAGAACAATCATAGTACCGACATTTCTTCACACATTTGAGTGTTGAAGTCTTAATTTTAATAAATAATTTTGTATCAAAAAATTAAAACTTTTGACAGTTATAGCCTTGGACTGCCGTTCCGCAGGTTTATGGTTCGATCCCCACCGCGTGGTGGAAGGACAATTTGCGAATGCTCGCCTGGCTAGCTACCACACTGATAAAAACGACTTAAAGGCTTAAATCAAATTTGACCTTTTACCGTTGAATTGTAAATACGTAAGATGAATTCACAACTCTTAAGATGATTTTCACCAATCAATAAAAATGTACCATGTTTTATAATAAACACAACCGTCAAAAACGCCTTCCGTAAAGTATTTTCAGAATTGAACTTGTTATACGATAATAATTGCAGTATTGACCATAAAATATACCTTACTTTTACGGCGGTTTATATACGGTGATTATCACTATAACGTACGACTTAATCAGCCTCATCGAAAAGTCAATATTTAAGAAAGACCACAAAATACACCTTAAATGAAGACGAAAAGAAACATTCGCCTCCACTGACCTCGTTTAACGCCTTCTTGTTGGAAGGCGTTTTTGTACGTATTTACGTTTGGTCGGTTTTTCGCCTTATACCATAGAAATTGGCCGTCATTAGGGCGCTTTTGACTTTAGATTTTTCTCAGTGCACCCTCAAGTAGAAAATCTGTCGCCAAACACCTAACAGTGTGTCAGTGTGTGTGCAGCAGTCCTTGAGAGCGTGTAAAATTACGGGCACATTAGACTTAACAACTGCATGTCTCAGGGTGACAGGCGCAGTTCAATTTGTCACTTGTTACGAAATGCATCTGTGATAGGCAGAGGTTAGGACTCGTGATAGACTCGTGGATGTACCGCAACAATCGCATAAAAAAAATGTACCAACTAATATTCACACTTTCATAATCCCAATTGCCAATAAGTAATTTTTTTCTAGTTTTCTCGTATACATTAACTAATTATACAAGTTTCTTAACAAATTTTTGGAGCATGAATTTTAACATTCTTCTATACACTCAGCAACGTCTATAATCATGCCGCGTCTTCTTGCGAAAAATTAACCTTGAATGATGTGATAGTAGATACTCTGCATCGTATTAAAACCTTATTATTAAATTTCACAAGTTAAAAAGACTTTACATATCTCTTGCTCTGTAAGTACACCCTTACACCCCTGAATGCCGGGGTGTATAACTATCATTACAGCATAGGTTTTGGAATTTGAAAAAAGAACTGTCATACTCATACTGCACGAAGTCAACTGCCGCCATTTACGATGCAAGAACCTCAAGTCACTCAAACTCAAGTCTTATCATCACAAACTCATATTCAAACTATAAATATTCCTAAAAGGAACGTGACCATATCTCTTACAAATTGTAATAATTTTACTATTAAATTTTAATTAAATACACATTTTTTTCTTCTTAATAAATGTTCATTGAAACCTGCTGTCTTGTTGTTTACTAACCTCACAATCGATATGTAAAGCAGAGTATTTATCTCGGGCGTAAGCATCAATTGCATACTCGGGTTAATTAGCGCCTTCGCGATGTCATACAGCCCTTGGTTAATAATCTACTAATAATTCAAATTCAAGTTAATTAATATTCAAGTTAAAAAGACTTATAGTCTTTTAAAATCATGAAAAATCATCGCTCTAAAATCTTTTCGACCAAATTCCATTTTCGTTGCGTGTAGAACTTTGATGTATGAAAAAGACAATTGACAAATGATTTCCCGCCAATTTTTTTTTATTACTAAATAGGTTGCAATTCTTTTCAAATAATATTATTCGAATAGTTCCGATTAGCTATAGAAGTGCAAAACTTTTACCCCCTTACTTATAAAAAATCCGCTAAGTAGTTGCTAAGTAATACATAACTAAACAGTGTTTAAGTAATGCATAAATATTTCTTACTTATAAACGCTACTTAGCAACTATTTAGCTAAACAATGGATAATGAGGTCGAGCGTATTTTAAACTGACAACATTGAACTAAAATGTTTTATGAAAGACCCAAATTGCCAAAAAGTATGTATCTAGTGCTGAAAATCTTGAAATTAAAAAGTAAAAAAAATACTATTCTTTGTAGACCTACCGATTTTTGTACATATGGTTAGGCGTACTGGAGACTTCTGAAGCGAGTTTTTTTTTGCAATATGGTAAATACAATGTGCCCTAATATTCTATGAATTCGATCCAGCAACCTATTCCATACTATAATTGGAAATGCATTATGGAAGCCCGAATACCGTCAAATCCCGCTGGAAGTTATCTTTTTCCATCCCAAACAATACTTATGCCCAATTATGTCTACGTTTTTTTCTATGAAAGCAAGATTCCAAACTTCATATTTTTTAATCATTCTATAGCAATTCTTTAAATCACAGTAATATTATAAAGGCCGTAATATGTTCATGTGTTTCATCTAGTGTGTTAAAGAAATGATTTTGTATGACCCTGAAACTGTGCCCGGTGAATGGCAATAGGCTCGCCGCCTATTACATGGGACAAAACCCAATTGACCGAAACATGAATGTTTACCTGTGCCTACCACTTCGGGGAATACAGGCGTGATTATATGTATGTATATAAAGTTTATGTATGTGTTTTTGTCTTCTACGTGTATTCACGTTTTAAAGGCTTGAGCTCTATACCTACTATAGTAGGTACCTATAGAGTAATATTGAATCGTCCTATCCTAACAAGGATTACATATACCTACAATTATTAGGCTAGGGAGATATATCCCCCTTATGTAGGGTCAGTATATATCTCAGCTATATCAATACAAAATACAAAGCAACAGCATATTTAAAATATTCGCTAACAACGCATAGAACAACACGAGAACAAAAATGTAAAAAGGTTTGGCTTTGATTTTATAATCGACAATCAACTTTATTAGTAGCAGGTATAGTATACCCGCTACCTTTCCGGCCATAATCATGACTTGGAGAACTGTTTTCCACCCAATGTTCAGCAACACCCTACTCATATATATCAACGTAAATAGTGGTATAATACTAAAAACCTACACCACTCATTGAGCGCATCGTTTTCCAAGTTGCCTTTTAATACTTCGAATAGGAATATACGAGTCTGGCACAATCCATCAACTGTACCTGCGGTATACTCTTCAATAAGATCACGAAAAGTAAGTAGGTTACGCATAATATTTATTTCACCATCCAATGTATGTTTCTACTTGCTATATTTTTAAGATTTATTAACAGAGTATGTCGTGTTTATAGTTTTGTATGCCTCCTTGACAATAACCTCAATAGTAACTAAATCAGCTGATCAGAAATATGGGCGCCATCTTGCTACTTAAATATTTAAACATGGGTTGGACGGTGTTTAAATTGACAGCTGATTTAAGCAGTACTTAGGAACTGGATAAAGTTATGTAGCGTTTATGAGTAAGGAATTTTGCTAATCAGCGGCTAAGTAATGCTTAAAATTTAAGTAGCGTTTATAAGTAAGACTGAGTGTGCCCCATGTAGACCATCAAACGAAGGAGATGAGTTATGTCCGGTGAGAACTGTCCAAAAAAACCCCTTAGTAGCTTCATAATTATTACCTACGTGTTTAATTTTTAACACTGCTTAATGCAGTATTTTCTTTCTTTCTTTCTATGTTATAATATAAAAGACATAACTAAACTGTATTCTTATGAATAGGTATATATTTAATGATGGCTGAGCGGTCATAGCTATGGACTGCCGCCCCGCTACTGGGGGGGGATCGAACCAGGGTACTCCCTGGTTCGATCCCCTCCGCCGGCTTGAGCTTCACCGCATGGTGGAAGGGCATTTTGCGATTGCCCGCCTGGCTAGCTACCACCCTCAAGTAGAAAGTCTGTCGCCAAACAACTAACGGTGTGTTCCGGCGGTAGTCCTTGAGAGCCAGTGAAATTACAGGCACATGAGACTTAACAACTATGTGTCAAGGTGATGGGCGCAGTGCAATTCGTGACTTGTAATGAAATGCATCTGTTATAGGCAGAGGTTAGTCCGCTTAACATCAGGTGGGCCTCGAGCTTGTTCCGTCACAAAATATATTAAAAAAAAAAAAAAACTTACCACTGGGGAAATAGCTGATAAACAGGGCACTCTCGTAGCCCTCTGTTTCTCTATGCTGGACAGCGGCGCCGTCAAATTTGTCATCCAGGCCGACCGTCAAAATGGCGGCCGCCCCGGACTCGTCTTGGGTCGATTCGCTGCCGATCCAGAAGTGAATATTCCAGGAAAGATTTTTGCGTTTGTCTGCTGTTGTCTGTTGAAGATTATTTTGTTTAAAATCTATCTATACTATACTATTTCCATTTCTTTATTTTCTTGATGACAGATTCTGTGAAAACTTGAACGATCGTTTTTTTTCATGTGTATGCATTATTTTATAAAAATAGGACTTTTACGCCATAAAGTAACTTTGTAACACGTATCAGGGTTTACCAGAGTTTCTCCGACTCTCATGAACAAATAATAATCTAAATATTGAAATGGTTTTGAAGAAAATCGTTTAGAAGGGGATACAAATTTGGTACCGAAAGACCATTCCACAAACAATTTTTTAAATGTAAGTTATGGGGCTACATAGTATATGTTGGAATTGTACAAGACAATATATACTTTTTTAATTATTCAAAATATAATTCTCCACATTTATTAATACCTTCTGTGACAGTGGATCGCTTTTAAAGTGAAGACTGTAAAACCCTTAAGCCCGAAATAGAATTCAAACAAGGCAGGTCAGGTCAGCCCTGCCTGACTCCGCACTCTAGGTACGTCGCTACAGGTACATCGGCGTACCCGTCCGGACGGGACTATTGTACGTGCGTGACGCGTCAGAAGAGAACAGAGCTATGTGTGCACATGCGATAGAGAGAGCCTTGTAGGTGAATATAAATATTATGTACTCCGTGCTTTGCGAGCTGAAGTGCACTTTATTGCTTCGTAACTAGAGTCGCTTATTTATTGGAATGGCGTTGCGGAGTGATCCTTCTGGTCTTTTTAGGGTTACGTACCCAAAGGGTAAAACCGGGACCCTATTACTGTGATTTCGCTTTCCGTCCGTCCCTCTGTCACCAGGCTGTTTCTTAAGAACGGTGATAGCTAGACAGTTGAAACTTTCACAGATGATGTATTCCTATTGCCACTATAACAACAAATACTAAAATAAATATTTAAGGGGGCTCCCATACAACAAACTTAATTTTTTTACCGTTTCTTGCTCGATACTAATAACGGTGACAGGTAGACGCTTTAACTATTCACAGAATATTTGGTTTTATGTTCTCTTTAAATATAATTAATTAAAATAAAATAAATAATTAAAGGGGCTCCCATACAATAAAAGAGGTTTTCGCCGTTTATTTGCTAATTATAATAATGAAAGGTAGAAACTTGAAATATTAACCTGCGAAGTGTCTGTAACTTGTCGGATTAGTTTACAGATCACGGTACGGAACCCTTCGTGCGCGAGTCCCACTCGCACTTGGCCGGTTTTTATTTTTTCTTTAGCTATGTACAACTAAATTATGTACATACATACACTTCAAATTCAACTTATATAGAAAGTGTGTACTCCTTTTCTATTCTATGACATCGGCATTTTTTCAGAAAAGTTTGGGTTCTGTATTTGATAAATTAGAACAAAGCGTGTATTGTATTTCGGGTCCGTTTCAGAATGTCCTAATAAAGTGTTGGGTTACTAACCAACACATAAAATGACTAAATGATAAAAATGACAGTTAACATGCAGCGCGTTTCAAGCTTTAACCGATGGATAGGCTAAATCGATGACTGTGAAAAGCAAAGATAATGTTTTATTTATTAAATATGTTCTGGGTAGTATAACCGGAACTGACTCGAAAGTAGCTATATATTGCCGGTTCTGGACCACAACAAATGGGGGAACGTTGAAACTAGATGGCGCTAGTAGTATGAAAATAGTATGGTGAATGGTGGCGATGAGCGGAACTATTAGCGGGGGTTGGTTAAGGTTGTATTGAGGGTTGCCGGATGTATGTCATGGGATGGTTCTATATATGAATGGGGGTTGTAAATATGTGGGCGGGCGGGGGGATGCCTGCTCTGAATCTGGCGGGCGGGCGGCGGCGGCGGGCTTTTGTTCTATTTATATACCATGGATAGTAGTAACTACGCGTTAAGCTCTGGCGGGCGGGCGGCGGCGGCGGGCTTTTGTTCTAGTACTTATTTATATACCATGGATAGTAGTAACTATGCGTTAAGCTGTGATAGGTTAAAATGTGAGCAAATTACATATTGACCGGATGAGGACGAATGATAACAGCTAACCGCAGCGATATGAGATAACATGTGTCTGTGATGTGGATTTAATTTAATGTAATTGTTGTATAAAACAAGTCTTTCGACAAAATAGTCGTGTGTATCATAAAGTTTATAACAAAACAAATCTAAAGTAATTATGGAAAATAATAATAATTATTCCCTTGTTAATAATAATTGGTCCCTTGTTTCCATACTTTAGTTCACAAAAAGCCCGACTATATAGTTTTATAGATTGGCCACTGGGTGCACGTCAAAAACCAGAACGACTTGCAGATGCTGGATTCTTCTACACTGGACACGGTGATAGAACAATGTGTTTTTATTGTGGCGGTGGATTGATGGATTGGGAAAAGCAGGATGTTCCTTGGTTCGAACATATACAACATTTTAATCGGTGTCCATATATAAATGCGAAATTTAGTCCTAATAAGTGTTCATCTTATGCCGATAAATGCGATTGGAAATTATTTAAATAAAAATGCTATTATCTGTGTGTATGTTTTTTATTTAATTTCATAATGGCCCCAAGCGAATGTGTTTATATAATTATCAGACGAAATAAATCTTTTATCATCATTACCAGAAATTACTTTTTTCCTCTTACACTGTGTAAAGACATTATGCTTATCGCTACAAATAGTATACATATTATCATATTGTACATGACTACAATCAAGAGCATCTTTATAGTTTTGTAAATGCAGCTTTCTCACAATGGCTGCGGAAGTACCTTTGTTTTTCTTGACCTCTTGATCGTCTTCAAAAACATAGCTATACATTTTAGAACGTAGACCTACAAATTCTTTAATTATTTTTCCGTTACTTTCATCCTTCATTAAGCCCACTACTTTTTTATTTACCAACGGTAGATTGTATATATTGTCTTTAGCAAAGTCGGATGTATCAAATTTACTGTGCAAATCGAATCTGATATCTTCATAAAAGTTATCAGTACTAATTTCATAAATGAAGGAATCTGTATCGGTGTACAATAATTTTACATTCTTATTATATTTAGGTAACATGTAAGAGTAGTGAAAGTCATACATTACATATTTAGATAATTCGAGTACAGAGAAACCAACATATATTGGTTTGTTATACAATATTTTAGTCTTATTCATTTGAATTGCTACAAAGTCTTCACTAAATATCTTACAACTATGAAAATTCGGACGGGATATGTATCTCTCTGCACCATACGCAGGTTTGGTCTTTGTTGTTTTATCGGACCAGGTCTTACAAAGCTTCACATCGACTCTTTTAGCCACATTTTCTATTGTCTTACCAAATATAGAATTATTCATTAGTTTATAGAAATCTTTTTCAAAAGAATTTGTGGCCACCATTCTTTTTGCAGTGTTTAAATCTATATAGGATTTTAACCATCTAGATTGGTGGAATGACAATATTCTATGTATTTTTTTACATATTAAACCATGTTCTACCGCTTGTTTCAAAGTCATATAGTGAATTATATAGTTGTTTTTCTCTTCGAGAGTGAGTAAAAGTTTTTTCGCATGACCATTTGGTGGTTTTTTTGTTTCTGCACAAAATGGATATTCATTGTGTAAATCGTGTAAAGATTCAGGGTACTCTAGATCAACCTCTAAAAAGTAACCAATTTGTGAATTGGGAATTTGCTCAAGAATATTGAATGATTGAATTTCACTCTCACTCAACCAGGTGAAATTGGTAAAAGGTAGATATCTACTCATTGCATCTCCATATAGATTATTAATATCTAAATAAATAATGAATTTGCTTTCTTGTGTGGAGTCATGTGAACTCATAAACTTGTTGTTTGCAACGCTGTGTCTTTTGGAAACTTGACTAATACCACCGCGAATGCCAGCATTTATAAACTGTATCATTTCATAGTCCGTGAGAAGTTCTAGTTTCACTCCAGTTTCTTTTAACATGGCATCCCACGAGAGGGAGGGTGCAGTCAAATATCTACACGGATCTAATTTGTATGAATTCAAACAAACCTTTCGAAAGTTTTCAAAGACTTCCACCAATAGCAAGACATCTGTTTTTAAATACAAATCAGAATATTCCCCTAAATTGTTTAAATTGAACATTTTCCACACCATCTGAGCATGGTTATAGTCATCGTCAGAAATGTGTGATTGTGTTAAAGAACTGTAAAAATCTTTTTTATCAGGTAGAGATTTATTTTCAAGTTTTTCCCAACAATCGATATATTCATAGGGAAAAACACCTTTACGCGTCAACAACATCATTTGCTCCCGGTTGGGAAAATGACAGTTCAACAATGTAAATTGATCACACGACAGATTTTTAACTAGTTTATCTAAGCTTGAAGACATAAATTTAAAAGAATCTACAAATCTTATTGTGATATGTTTCGACTTATCACCCTCATCGTTATAACATATTCTTTGACTAAATGAAATGTATTTTTCTTTATTCTGTGGAATACAGTTAGTTTTACCGCATCTAGTAGCTAATTCTTTAATAAAAAGATGACTATCGTATCCAGATAAATTATGAAAAAATACAGGAACATAGTTAGGAATAGAATAGTTTAAATTACATTTTTCGTGAGCGTATGCTCTTATTTTACCTGTAAGATGACAATGATCTATGACCTTAACATCAGTTGGTGAGAAAGGTTTTTCACAAATATGACAAGATGTGTTTTGAGGTAATTCATCTTCTTGTAAATTGTATGGAAGCTTAACAGATAATATTTTTGCAATTTCACAAACATCAGAGTGCAGGCTATCGACAAAATGTTTAACACAGTCCTCACCGCGATATGTAACAAATTTACATAGTGAATCATCATAATTACATTTGATGTAGTATGCAAAACTACATGGTATATGCTTTTGAGTATAAAAAGTATTTTTTTGTAAATTGTTTTCCAATGGACTGAGTATAGATTCAAAGTCTGCATAAATGACAAATGGTACTGTTAGTTTATGCTCAAAATTCTTAAACTCTAAATATTTATCTTTAAGAGAAGGCATTTGAATCAGTGTCTTTTCACACCCCAATCTTAAATGAATCTTTAGTTTGTCTTCACAAGTAAAGTTTTGTAGACAAGAATCACATAAAAATATTTTTTTCTCGTGTTTAGACAGCTGGCTACCCACCAACCGAGATAGATTTTTTATCCAACAGTAATGTGTTTTAGAGTTATTCTCAATAAACAGTAGATCAACATGTTGATTACGTGTTTTTCGTGCTATATACAAAGGAGATATTATATTCTTATTAGACTCTATTCCATACACGTTAATGCTAATATCGTTTAATATCTCAAAATGTTTGATACCTTTAATAGTAACAGGAACTTCAATACCATCAGTATTCACCACTTCCTCATATGGCGGATATGATGAAGGTCGATCTGTGTGTTTATCAGCAGGGTAAAGCGCACTCACAACACTCCAAAAAAAGCATGCACTATCAGTATTTTTTACGTTTATACAAGCGTGCTTCTCTTGAATCCATTTCGGAAGTGGAACGTATGAACATCCTTTGAGCGGGCTATGCTTATTTATGTTGACTTCAAGAAACTCAATCTTTTCCAAAGTCCATCCACTATCACGTTCTTGAAATTCGTCACATTTGGAGAGTATCTTTGAAGAAATCTCCTCATAGAACGCATGCAAATCTGAACTGCTGTATAAAGATATGTTATGAGAGTTGAACGATTTCAAGTCTCGAACCACCTGATCACCATTCTTCGTCATCATATACGTACTGAAAAGTTGAATGTTTACTTTAATGGATATATGCTCCTTCAGCTCTATCGCAATTATATCCAAGATCTTGGATTTGACATTGAGTAAATACACTTTTGGATCTAAAACAGCTGACGCGCCATTAACACGATAAGTTTTTAGTCTGCACTTGAATGCACTTTCCACAACATATGTAAAATAATCTCCTTCATCTTGCTTGCATAGTAACTTATGACGTTTCGTTTTGGAGTGTGTAATCAACTCGTTGCTTGGAACTGATATATTACAAAATACACAGTCATGCATATTGCGTAATGTTATATAGTTTAAACACGTGTGAAAGTATGGAAGTTGTAAAAAACACTAGTAACAATTTTAACTCAACGCGTGAGTTATATACTAAAGATATCCAGGGGTAACGCAATGTGAGTACTATAAGCATAAAATGAATAAATAGTAGAGTTAAGAATTTTCAAAACCCTATCGAATAATCCAATCAGATCGCGCTATCGAATCAGACCTGTTCAATACCTAATCAATACTTAATCAATACCTAATCAATACCTGATCAATACCTGATCAATACTTGATCAATACCTAATCAATACCTGATCAGACCTGTTCAATACCTGTTCAATACCTAATCAATACCTGATCAATACCTGATCAATACTTGATCAATACCTAATCAATACCTGATCAGACCTGTTCAATACCTGTTCAATACCTGATCAATACCTGTTCAATACCTGTTCAATACCTAATCAATACCTGATCAATACCTGATCAATACTTGATCCTGTTCAATACCTGTTCAATACCTGATCAATACCTGTTCAATACCTGTTCAATACCTAATCAATACCTGATCAATACCTGATCAATACTTGATCAATACCTAATCAATACCTGATCAGACCTGTTCAATACCTGTTCAATACCTGATCAATACCTGTTCAATACCTGTTCAAAGCAGATCAGATCCAACAATAAATTATAACAGTTTAACGAATAATATACCAATTTAAGATTGAAACAAAATGTTCAACACCACTGCCCCTCAACTAGTCCGGATGAGATATCGCTAACCGCGCAGCAATGGGGACAAACGATAAAAATAAAAGACACATTTAGATTTATATTTTATTTTTATAATCAATATAAGAGTGCAGAGTAAAATAAATACTGGTTTAAATAACATTTAATTTCCTGATCTATAGGAGAAGTTTTATCATATAAATTATTGATAATCTGGTAGAATTTTGCAAAAGTCTTCACATCATCTTGATTATCATCATCATCATCACCACCATTATGAGGACAACACATCTTGAGTCTTTTGATGAAAAAATTAATTCTGTTCTCATACTGGGTCTTGACCTTTTCCAAATTATTTATTCGCATATTAATGTATTCCAAGAAATGTTCCAAATTAAACCACTCCTCACCAGTTATGCACATCATTGGTTGGTCTTCAAGGTGAATCACTATATAGCTGCTGGCATTTTCATATTCGGGTGTGCATACAAAACTGATATGGCGGTTTGTTGTTGTTGCTGACGTTTGTGGTGGTGGTGATGGAAAAGAACCAACATTTTTGATGAAAAAGTCTGATATGATTTTTGCATTTTCCATGATTATACTGTTCCATTGGGGTAAAGTCATTGTCAATCTTCCGGCGATATCTATACATATCTTCAAATCTTCATTGTTACACTCCAACTTTAAACTTGTAGATATATATGGTATATTTGGCGTTATATAATAAACATTTTTACAAAGTTCACAATATACTTGTGGAATTGATGGGAGGTAAGAGGGGCACAATATATCCATGTTGTCAGATGAAGGACTGACTGGCAACTGATGGTAAAAAATGATAGTTTTAACGATTCACTTTTCGAACAGTATTGGATAAGATGGTGTATTCAAAGAGTGAGTCACTGATAATTAAACAGTAGGCAGTTGTATTATTTGGAACATTTTTTTTAAATTCCAATTCCAGTTTTATGTCTATAGCACCTCCGCTAGAGTGGAATGTGTCTATTTGTCGGGAACAATCGATAACAATCAGAGGGCTTTTTGTTTTAAAATGACTCGGATTAATTAAAACATTTGTACTGGTAGAGTTGTAATAAGTTTTTTTAAATCAATAAAAGCCTCATATAAAGTTGTATACAGACCCTTCTCGAAATCACATGCGAATGAATCATAAGGATAATACTGAGAATTTAGATACAAGCGAGCGTTGCGGAAATTGCAATGATCAAATATACTCATATCTTTGTCTTCTTCATTGTTACGGGCGTGTTGAAAGCCCAATATAACGAAGCGAGGTTTTTCCAACTGGCTGGCTGTCTTAACCGTCCATATGTGTCTTTGAGCTGTAGGTAGAACTGGATATTCATAGAGATCCCAAGAACGGAATGCAATCGGTATAGATATATTATTTTCCACATATTTCAACAGCTGGAGCTTTTCTCTGTCTGACACTTTTACCACAGGAATTCGCCAAGCAACGCGGGTCAAGTTAAGCTGAATTTTATTCTTCCCAACTTCCTTTGCAACAGCACAATTCACATTCGAAGAACTTCGGTTCAAAACCAATTCATGTTTCGCATTCACTATAACTTTTTTATAATCCTCTGCAAATCCCAAAAGATGTCTAAGTGGGATAGTGAATGAGAAATCCCCATCAATCTCCCTAAATCCACCCAAATTCCAAGCACTATTTTCCAAAGCGTTGCTTTCTTCTTGACCATAAGACAATATGCCCTTCATAGTGCTAGTAACACCACAGTTTTTTGTTCGATCAATTTCCACCCCGTTCAATTCATAGCGGATATCATGGAAAAGGAATGCTAGTGCATTATTAATAAAAGTACATTCTTTCTTGATAGAACCCTCAACTAGTAACTGACTTGCACTCGGTAGCACTATTAAATCTTGGCTGTTGATGCATATACGTATCTCATCATTGTTCTTATAGGATTCATTGTAGGGTGTGTAGGTATGGTATTCAATGCTCTCAATACTATCATCGAAAATAACTTTCTCACCAATATTAAGAATTGATGACGACATGATGATGATGATGACAACTGTGGTGTAGACGTACTATTGTACTATTTCCAACCCCAAAGATTGAAGATATAGCAAGTTATGTTTTGTTAATGTATTTTTTTTGCGAGGAGTATATATAGCAGCAGTCTCAGCAATGCGTGTAGGTGCTCTCTCGACTATAGTATCGGAAATACTATGATTCAATCTCACATCACCACCGTTCTTATAGATAATCATTATGCCGCCTTTCTTATGTGCAAGCGAAGAGATATATTCTCTTTTCTAAAATTGACAAGATTTCCTTGTTCGTTCACTATGCGCACTTGAAGATTTTGTATTGTATTCGCTTTCAAGGGTAAATATATGGGGTGTGAAGGGCACTCTACAATTTGATAACCTGGCGGCACTGATGGAGAAAACTCATGTAGTACATGCGACGATTTATCATTAATGAATGAGCCTTGAATAATATTACATTCGACTCTTATAGTATTAGTGATGAGTATGTTTATCGACTGATCTGATAAATGAATTTTATTTTTTTCGAGTACTCTGCGTGAAAATCCAAACAGACTTCCAATACTGTTGTCCTTCTCAAAGTGTATATCAAATTTTGGAGTGAAAAATAAACATTTTAATGTGTTTGTGTTTGCTTCCATGTCTATGAGTCCATCTACATCATCGTCATTCGCTAGATTTTGTTGTAAATGTTGAAAAATATTGTCCAATTCGTAGGATCCTTCAGGTATAGTGATGACCTTGTCACCATAATGAAACAGGTTATTACTACTATCGACATTAGGTATAGAATTGAATGTTTTAAAATAGATTACAGCACACTCATATTTATCAGTCTTGGACAGTTCTATAGGTGGTAAAAAATCCGCATTTAATATAGAATCTTCACCATTTAATGTTAATGTTAAAGACATTGTTACACACCGGCTCGAGATCTTGAAATGAAACAACAAACAAGGGTTAATGGATATTTATTAATGTTTTTTTCTTAATTACTAATAAACAAATAGTCACAAACACTCGTTAAGAAACGTAAACATGACTGACCACAATTATATGTATTATTTTTTTGAACATTATTATAGTTATAATTGATGGATACTGAATTCGTTCTATCATTATTAGTATTATTATTATTACATAATCGCATGTAGTTCAAAAACTCTTTAGGAGGTTTCAAATTTCCATAGCTGTCAAAGTATTGACACTGCAAATCTTTCTTCACATACGCCACCCAATGTGTTCCTGCCCCAGACGAATCATCTAAATTTATGATACCCGTTTCACACCTCCAAGGTGATTTCCACTTCCTGATGAGATCATTCCGCATGATCACACCTCGAAAATGGGGAATGCTCAATCGTTTGGCATATTTCACTATTTCATAATCACATAGAGCACGATTCGGTAGGGCAATATTTAGTTTTTTTGATAAGGACTCAGATAGAGACCCATACCCTTTTTGTATGGTGCCATGTACATGCCTTTGCCCACGGCTACAGGTATAGATGCTCGCGCCGCCGCCGCTGACTCGGGTTCCTTATCTTTTTTTCTCACCATATCATATATATTTTTAGCAACTGTTGATACGCCGCCGGCAAACGATCCGGCCGCCGCCAATGCTCCCAATATCGGAATTAAGGGTAGGAAACCGCCACTTTTCGGTAGTCGAATCACCCTTGGTTTCTTGCTCAAATGTTTACCTTTCATACTTTTTTTTGCAGCTTTCATTGCAGCACTTATAAGCTTAGCGTGAGAATGGTTTTTATTATTTCCTCTGGAGTATTGTTTTAAAGCTTTACGTGTGTCAGTTATTACTTTGGAAAGAGACACACCCATTCCACGTTTTACTTTAAATTTCATCATTTTATTCACCCCGAGTGCTGCTACTTTTTCCAATATATTGGATGATTCATGCAATCGCTTCTCTGCCGCTGACGCTAATTCCAAATCGGCCTTGTGTTGTTGTTCTGGAGATTGGTTTTGCGCGTATGCGATATCGTGTGATTTACAGGCTTCGTCCAAAGGATTGATACCTTTGTCACCTCGTCTCAAACGTTTCTCCAATTTAGCTCCGGGCCCGCAGTAATTGTATCCGGGTAGATGTAATTCAAAAGGTAATTTGTTAATTATCGTATTAAGTAAACCACTACCTTCTTTCTTGAGTTGAGTTTTACGAGTGAAAGTTTTATTTTTTTTCTTCATATTTAATAATAATTTAAATGATAGGCATCTACTATTTAAACTACCTGCATTCCTCAACACGGTGTCTAATCGAAATGAAGTTTCGAAAGCAAAACACGTATTTATCTGTTAAAGATTGGAGTTTTTTTGTCAAAAAAAGTAAATGTGGAGGAAGTGGTGATGCATCAAAACATGGGAAATTGTTACCCAACAGTATAAGATGTTTAATATGTGGGCCTTCCGGATGTGGAAAGACTAATCTTTTACTCACACTACTGCTCGATGTCAATGGATTAAAATTTGAGAATGTGTACTTGTATTCTAAATCTCTACAACAACCAAAATACACATTTTTAGGTGAGGTATTTAACCGAGTCCCCAATGCCGGCTTTTACACCTTCTCTGATAAAAGCGAGGTGACTTCATTGGAAGAAACTTGTAATAATAGCATAATTATTTTTGATGATGTATCGATGGAGGATCAAGAAACTATTCGTCAATATTTCTCTATGGGCAGACACAAGGGGTTAGATTGCTTCTATCTGTGTCAAACATATAGCAAAATACCCAAGCAATTGGTGCGAGACAATGCAAACTTTGTAATACTCTTCAAGCAAGACGATTTGAATCTTAAACATGTGTACGATGATCATGTGAATACTGACATGTCGTGGGAAACGTTTCTGGAAATGTGTAAGATGTGCTGGAAAGATCGATATAATTTCGTAGTGATTGATAAGAATATAGAAATGGATAAAGGTCGTTACCGGAGAGGATTTGACGATTTTATATGTATATAATACACGAGTATTAACAAGTGTAGACACATTTCACCATGGAGCCTCCATCAGCGCAGATCTTTGGTGATAAAAACCTAAAGCGTAAACTAATTGAATCTGTAAAATCTGTTAAAAATAAAATAAAAGCCTTGAATGTGGGTAAGGAGCAATTAACGAATGTGTTGCAGGAAACTTTTGAACCAATCACCCAACCATTGAATGATATATTAAAACATACATTAAAAAATGACTCTAGTCACGAGAAACAAAGAGGTAAAGATACATTATCATCATCATCACCATCAGTAGTGAAGAAGCTTCAACCAAAAAAGCAAAACAAAATAAAGAAACTAAAAGGAAGAAAAAAGTCTCTCGATGATAGTAATGAGAGCGACAGTGGTGATCAATACGACGATGATGATGATGATGAAAATATATATGACAAAATTAAGAGAACAAGTTTATCAACATCCACAAGTAGCAAGCACAACACCTCCATGTCAGAAGATGATTTTCAAGATGCTGCAGCTTCTTCATATACATCAAAAATAATTTCTAAACAGATTCCCAAGTTTGTTCAATTATATTTGGATAACATGATAATGAATAAGATTCAGAGAATTCCTTTCGGCGTTCACATAACAACAGATGGGTACTACTGCATTGGCGATAGTGTTATCAATTTTGATAGTAATAATTTTACAATCAAAGACGCGAGCTTTATGTACACCTCGGGACTAATGGAACTCATATTCAAACGGGAGCCCAACAACTCTCTCATTCAACCTGCAGACATTGTAAACTATAACAAAATAATATTAATGACGAATGCAAACAGACGTCACTTTTCACCCGACGGACAGATGCGGGGTGATAAAGGTTACAAGTATAATAACTTTATTAAACCATCATTACCTAGCACAAGTAGTAAAAAAACGGGTGGGTGTCTACCATCATCACCATCATCTTCTTGTAACAAGAAAAAAGAGTCGGAGCAAACTCTTTTGATGAAATCATACCATCCTAACACAGATTATATGTACTGGGATGATCCTAATGAACTTGTTGGCCGATTACAACTTCTTATCGCTTCTCAAAATGCGGGCAACACTGAACATGGAAACGAAATCATTTCTATAATCGAAGAATTGAAAGAAGCTGGTATCATTAAGCCACCATCTATTGATACGTTAAAACGCCTCATCAAGTAAAAAAAATCATCATAAAATAGACACCATTTTATTTGTAACAATGACGATCAATAAGTTTGGACGCTATCTATCTAAGAGTAATACGAATACGAGCAGTAAATTCAATACATCAAACCCACCAAAAGTCTATAAAAATACAGTGGACTTTGAAAATAAACTATTACGAAATGTGCGAAATGGTCAACTCAAAAACGACGTTATCACCAAGGGACAATTAGAAGAAGCTGTAAACTTTTGTTTACTGAAAATTAAAAAAATTCTCAAGCATTGGATGTTCTTAAAGAGGATCAAAATCATAAGAAATCTTCGATACTAGAGTCTAGGGTAGTAGTAGTAGGGAACAAACCAAAAGAAACAGCGACGGTGCCAAAGGTGAAAACTGCAGTGCCAAAGGTGGAGGTGAAAGCGATGTCAACAACAACAACTACAGTTCCTAAGAAAAAAAGTCTTTAAAACTATTGTCATAGTCATCATTATCATCATTATCAAGATGAGCAAGTGGCAGGTTGTACAAGAGCTCCATAAAAATGCACGTAAAAAATTTCCAAGACGTCGTTTTATTCAAAAGGGACTCGATGACACCTGGCAAATTGATTTAATTGATATGCAAAATTACTCCAAGATCAATAAAGGATATAAATATATACTTGTGTGTATTGATACGTTTTCAAAATATACTTGGGCTCAACCGGTGAAAAGAAAATCAGCTGAAGATGTTGCACGTGCCATGTCTCTCATTTTAAATAATAACCTCAATCGAAGACCGAAAAACATTCAAAGTGACTCGGGAACTGAGTTTTTCAATACAAAATTTAAGGTATTGATGAAAACTTTCAATATAAATCATTACTGCACCTATAGTGTGATGAAAGCCTCTATCATTGAGAGATTTATAAGAACTATAAAAATTGGCTCTGGCAGCTGTTCACCTACAAAGGTTCCTACAAATGGGTCGGGGAGCACCTAAACAATGTCATGAATAAATATAACAATAAAGTACATCGCACTATCGGAGTATCCCCAGCAAGCGTGAATCACATCAACGCCAACAACCTCCTATCTACTGTGTACAATCATATTAAAATTAGGTTAAAACCCAAGTACGCGTGCGGTGATTATGTTCGTATCAGTAAATATAAGAGTGTTTTTTCAAAGGGTTACACTGGAAATTGGAGTACGGAAATTTTTCAAGTGGTGAAAATTAATAATACTAACCCTATCACTTATCAGTTACATGATGAAAAAAAACAACCAATCTTGGGAGCCTTTTATGAACAAGAATTGCAGAAAGCAAAGTATCCCGATGTGTATTTGGTGGAAAAAGTGTTGAAAAGAAAAGGTGATAAAGTATTAGTTAAATGGCTAGGTATGAATTCTAAGAGTTGGATAAATAAAGAAAATGTGGTTGAATAATAATGTTTTTTATTTTATTATAATAAACAAGCACCTATTTCTACGAGTATACATTTTTTTACATTCTACAATATTTTCTCTTAGATGTAACACAATATCATATATATAATATTAAACATACATTTTTTTGTGACATTAAAGTATTCTCTTAAATAATACAATATAATAAAGTAAACAAGATTTTTACATTCGTTCGCTGTCTAACCATCTCGCAAATGCAATTACCTCAACCCTACTACAATGGCATATTTTTTTTGCGAGATTTATGGTTGCCACCCTTGTACGCTACGTGACGATCGCAATTTTTTATATTACTTAAATCATACATTTCCATAAGTGTTTCCACTTTTGGACATCCTAATGCTAATGATTCAATATTAAAGTTTTGTAGGTATAACGAATCTAAAAATTTTTTTCAACAGTCCCTCCTTTATATGCCCATAGAAATTCTTTTTTAGGGTCTAAGTTATTAATACAATTTTTCAATTCTCGTAAACTGAGGTCTGTTGTATAGTTTTTAATCAGCATCCCGTGGATATAATTTACACAAAAATGCATCTCTTTACTCTTAGGACCGTATATTAAAAAATTTGGTAGTTTTATGTGAAATAGCATTACATTTTTCTGTACTACATTATATATTGCAACTTCTTTATAATAAATATCCGATTTTATCGGAAAACCATCAATATCGATAATAAAGCGGATAGGGCGATCCATTTTTTATACTTGATAAATATTTGTTATTTTTTACGCAAAGAAAAGACAATTGTAAAAATGAAAATATAAAATATTAGATTTAAAAAACTACACCTTCGCTAATACACAAAATCAAAACATTTATTAGAATATTACCGATTTCTTCACTAAACATTCTGTGAGAAAAACACTCTGGCGGTGTATTTTTCAAAATATCAATCTACTCGTTTCTATTCACATTAATGTCTCCCACCGCGTCTTCCTGGTGAGATGATAGATTGTCCCAAATCTGTAACATGTTATATACCTCACAATCACTGAAATTACTTTCTTGATAAAGCATATGTAACAATCTAGTGACATCTCCATGTAGTCTAGCAAGTGGTAGCGAGCGTGTCCAAAATCGTAGTAGTTTGTTTTTGCCAATAAAATTGATCCAATCATCTTTACATTCATTCTGCATTATATCAAATAGATTAATTAAACCATTCATCTTGAATAAAGCTCCAACGCTGTAATGAAGAAAAAATCCTTTTAAGGGGATGGCTCTTTTGAAAAATCAATTAACCATGATTTACCATCTGGCCCTTTGTTTTTTATATAAACCCCACTTTTAAGCACATCAAATTTTGCTTGATTCAAATCGTTATATCTTGAAGGTAATGTGAGTAGAAAATTATCTTCAAGTGTTACAACCGTTTGCAATTTAGTGGGTTCAAACTTGGATTTAGCTCTAATCACATCAATAATTTTATAGGACTTATTGATTTCCATTTCAGATGTTTTTATCCATTTCTTATTATTGTTAGTAGAGCTCATCTCCTCTAACATTTTATCTTCAGCAGACATGTTGCAATCAATAATAAATTTAAAAAATCTCACCACGTTTCTAATTCACTTTTTCAGAGAGACTTTGTATATTTTCGAAGTTGTAATAAATTTATTTCTTATGCAGTGTATACTTGCAAACAATACCACCACTGGTTGAATGTATATTGAAACTGTGTTAGACGTCTATTTATACTAGACTACTACCACCATTTTGCAATGCGAAATTGTTTATCGTTTTGTTCTCATACCACAAATATAAATTAATTATATAAATTAAATACACTTTTAAAAAGAAAAACCACAACTTTGTTAATTATCGCGTGTGATGACGGAAGTTTTTATCAATGAAACATTTCTTTGCACAAACTCAGTATTGTTTGCATTTTGCAAACGGAATAATACGATCCATGGAAGTATACTAGTCCACAACATTATTGAAATAATTAAACGCCGATTAAAGAGAAAGCCCTTTTATACCTACCATTTCTAATATCAATTCAACATCCTGTCATGCATAGTCCCCCCGAGCCCTCCTCACACCACGCTCTATCGAAAAAATCCTAGCATAAATTGATAAATTTGCTACTTATTTCACACAATCACATCCTGCAATTCAAAACAGTGTAATCAAACAAGTCTAAACATGAATCATACATCCTTCGAGTTCAGTAGGGGTCCGCAAATGTGCACCCTTCAACCCAATACAACCTTTCATCCCTAAAAAACCTCTCAATGACTTTTAACCAATCACAGAGTTGATAACAAACCTTCCACCCCCATATCCAAACACCTCTCTGGGTCATCACAGCCTTCTAACCCCACACCTCCCCTATAACCTTCCACCTACCCTCTCCTCCCCTTCAGGTTGACTACAGATTCAATACTAGGTATAATATACTGAACAGTCTAGAACCATCCATTTATATATACCGCGCAATGATAGTGATTTAGAATGAACTCTACATAAACGTTGCGGTTAGCTGTTATCATTCGTCCTCATCCGGTCAATATGTAATTTGCTCACATTTTAACCTATCACAGCTTAACGCATAGTTACTACTATCCATGGTATATAAATAAGTACTAGAACAAAAGCCCGCCGCCGCCGCCCGCCCGCGAGAGCTTAACGCGTAGTTACTACTATCCATGGTATATAAATAGAACAAAAGCCCGCCGCCGCCGCCCGCCCGCCAGATTCAGAGCAGGCATCCCCCCGCCCGCCCACATATTTACAACCCCCATTCATATATAGAACCATCCCATGACATACATCCGGCAACCCTCAATACAACCTTAACCAACCCCCGCTAATAGTTCCGCTCATCGCCACCATTCACCATACTATTTTCATACTACTAGCGCCATCTAGTTTCAACGTTCCCCCATTTGTTGTGGTCCAGAACCGGCAATATATAGCTACTCTCGAACATTCTGAAACAGGCCTCTTTCTTACCTTAAGTACAATGTAGGAGTCTCCCTTGTAGAACTTTCCAAAGTCACTCGGCGCTACTGGGACCGGATTGAAGCTCTGTAATAAGAGAAGGCAGAAGGATACGTTAAGGAATTTACATAATAAAATACATTTCTTAAATTCAAAATACTCATACTTGTACCGTATCGGCCGGATCGGCCACTGCTAAACACACTATTAAGGGGTATTTGTCATAATCCCCACGCTTGGCAGGCGGCTTGGGAATCGCAGTGTAAGATAGTAGTTCTTTAGAAGGCGCTGCTGCCCACCTTCCAGTATAATTATTCCCTTAGTCGCCTTTTACGACACCCACGGGATGATAAAGGGAAGTGCAATTTTAACCCGGCACCCCCCGGGAAGCTCATACCTAGTTGCGTGGTAAATATATTCTTTGCAATGTTTGTTTAACTTTACAACATAACGGAAGGACCGATCGGATCCTTTTTAAATGAATTTCTTTTGGACTCATATTCTACTCTTTTTTTTTTTTTTTTTTTTTATGCCTGATAGGTTAGCCTTTGACCACTATCTCACTTGATGGTAAGTGATGATGTGGTCGAAGATGTTGTTCAGGCTAACCTAGAAGTACTGGCTCTCAAAAGCTCTACTCGTATGTTGCTGAAGGATTAATGGCGGAAAACACATATATAACGTAAGTATGTTTTTTCGAAGTATGTCGTGTAGAAATAAACAACTGTCAAAGTTCAAAATTACACCCGAAATCCAAAATTTTTACTCGAAAAATTTAAATTTAAAATGTACATACCTAATAAAAAAACACGTAAATGTTTACAAACATAAAATTAACATATTTAACTAAAAAACTCAAAACTTACTACAAATTACCACTACTCCGCTACCATCTATTAGGCAGTGTTCCCAAAATGCTGGCCGCATTGCCACGTTGTATAGCAATGCTTATTCTCTGTGCAAAGTATATGCCATCATTTTGGACACAAGTAGCGTCGACCAGAAAAAAATAAACTAGAAACACCTAATTCATAAATTTTATTATAATTTCATATCATACATATACCAGGAGTCGCCAATCGGCGGACCGCGGGTCTATTTTGTGCGAACCTTTAGTAAACGTACAAATTATTAACTTGTTAATATTTGAGCATGTAATTTAATTATTTATCCCGCGCTCTATCTTTGCTGCCGTCAATTCGACAACGAATGGAACGGTGAAGAAGTAAAAAAATTGCCTTGAAACTTCTTACTTTATTTGAGTCAACATATATTTGCGAAGCAGCATTTTCCAAGAGGAACTTTATTAAAAACAACTTTCGAAGTACACTTAGCGATGATCATCTCCAAGATTTAATGACAATAGCGTGTCAACTATAGTCCAAACTTCGGACGTATAGTTTAAAGTAGAAAATGTCATGTTTTACATTAATATTGATTAAAAAAAAAAAAAAAAAAAGTACTTACTTTTGAAAAAATAATATTTATGTATCCTAATGAATAGATTCAGGCGCTACTTTGCTAAAAGCCATTATTATTTAAACAAACATTTTTAAAACATTAAATTGATATTTTAGAAAAACACTTAATTAATATATAAAATATATCTAATGCCTAATTAACAAAAACATTTCCGCCTAATTTTCCTGTTAAGCCGACGTGACGGCACAAACGCCACGCAGCAAAATTCGAAGAACTTTCAACGCGTTTGAGTTCTACACGAAGCATCCTCAGAAGCCTCCGGACGTCTTGACTCTTCGAGCAGCATTACGTGCGCTCGAAGAGTCAAAACCTGCAGAGGTCTGAAAATTAGGCGGAAAAATAAAATTACTTAAAATATATATTAGTATGTTTTAAGTATTTTTCTACAATATCAATTTAATATTTTATTAATATTTGTTATTATTATTTATGTATCCTTTTGCTTTATTTTTTATTGATATTGCATCTAAAAGACCTGTCATACCGCGATGGTCATATTATTTAAAAACAGGACCTCTACTGAAAGCAATTGGTTACCCCAGCTCTACGAATAAAGCGCCTCTGCTATAATAAGACATAAATGACATATTTACCTGAATTCTCCATATTTCAACTCCAGCTTGTCGTCCAGCATTAGCGAAGGCGGTGTGTACTCTGGCTTTAGATCTTGCATCCTGAATATAAAAACAATAATAATCATTATTTTAATTTATTTATTAACTAGTGGCTCACGGAGCTGTAGACCTCGCGAGTTTGCCCTTGCATAGCTTACAACTGAATAAAGGTATACTGCGCACGCTGATGGGAGAATGGATCTCAAAATCCAAATATCTAGATATAGAATGTATTTTTCACCACCCTTGCTCGTAAAGTGAGCTTTATTATATCGTTCTTAGGGCCATAATCCGAACTATAACACCCTCGTGCATAATAATATTATACACTAGTGCGTAATAGAATTATCCCTACAAAGTTAAGTTAGTACCTAACTGCAAATTATATACGAGTAAACAGAGCATTTTCAATTTAACCGGGTAATACAGATTTGTAACATCAAATAGGTGTACACGTAATCAACAACCATAAATTAGCCGCGCGCAAAAACAAAATCGCGCTATTTTCCATAATTTTCGTATGTTGTTTTGTATCGCATTTGTGCAATATATTTTTTTTTCCCTCGCAAGGGTGTTGAAAAAGTGCGTATGAAACTCGTGAGCAACTTAGCTCACTTGTATCATAATCTACTATTAATTAGCACATAACTATATTTTTACTTAATTTTGTAATTAATAATTATTTTCTTGGACTTAAAAAATTACACGCGGGCCCCAGAGAAAGCTAGTTGTTTCAGAAATAGGTAGGTATGTAAATATACAATAATTGTACATAGGTACTTGGTTAAGTTATAGTTACATAATTTTGTTGTTGTGATCTAATTTTCTCCCGTATTTTTTGCCATTAATATACTGGCTACAGAAACATCTTACTGTACTGTAACAGCCGACTCGTCCACTGCTGACCACAGCCTCCCCTATTAAGGGATATTAGCCATAATCCCCACGCTTCGCAGGCGGCTGTGTTCAGCATTATGGGTGCGTACCATTTTAATTTAAATTCGCCAAAAACGGTAAAAACGATCACACTCCCAAAAAGTTGTTCCACTAGGGTCTTGGTATTATTTTCGCCATAAACGCCATGAAGCTACTGGAACTGTTTGAATTACCTACATCTAATGTCAAAAGTGACAGAAGTGGCAAATTTTAGTGGCATTCTTAGCGTTCTTATCCTAAATGGAACAGGGGAGAACAGTTACAAACGATCACAGTGATCACAACCATAAACGCAGAATGTGATCAAAATTATCGAAAATAACGAAATTAGCGTCAAATGGAAATGGCCCTATATGATCGCAGTGTAAGATGGCAGTTCTTAGAAGGCGCTGCTGCCCACCTTCCAGTATTTTTCCCTTAGTCGCCTCTTACGACACCCACGGGACGATATACGAGAGAGAGAGAGAGACTCGCTTATCAGGGACATTGCCATTTGCCATTCATTATTCTAAATCAGATACAACACGAGGCGTTTAGGCACGGCCGTCTTATTCCTTTTGAATTTAAAACAATCACAGCTACAGAAACGAAATTCGCACGCCATTTATTTAGTCAGTCAGTATAGAAATGGCATATACAAACATGGTTTATTCATCAAAAGAATAAATGAAGCACGTATTGGCTCTTTTATAACTCAAGAACGATTGAGCGATGACCTCAAAAAGCAATGAATAGATATCGTCTAAAGATCAAGGGCACTTGAGTTTAGAGCGAATAATCTGAGATACAGACCCACCAACTTATCTGTTCAGGCGGCAGAAAAAAGAACTACAACATACCTTCAAATTGTGACAGTTTGTAGTTGATTTCCATGACTAGTAGCGCCCTCGAAAACTGCACAGTTAAGTTGGTGGTACTATACATGAGTCCGTGTATGAACGAATAAACGAACGGTACTTTTGATATTTTGATTTTAGCATGTCGCATGCATACTACGAGAGAAAAAAATATAGAAATATGCGGGATTCGAACTTGCGCCGTCCACCCCTAGCCGGGATATGCTCGAACCGCTAATCCAACATGACAAACGTATTTTTCTTAATTTATCCTGTTGTTTTAAACCATTGTAAGGCATCGTATCATATTTTTAATATTGTTAGGTTTGCAATAACGCCTGCTAAGCGGATTAGGTACATTACAAAATCACAAATCTACGATAGGAAAAATTTATTATGACGTCATATCATGTTAGCTCAATTGGTTAGAGCATACCCCGGCTCAAGGGGTGGATGGACGCGGGCTCGAATCCCGCACATGACTTAAATTTTTCCTATCGTAGATTTGTGATTTTGCATCGTATCATATTCCAAAATTTCATCGAGAGGAAAAATTATAGGCATATGCGTGACTCGAACCTGCGCCGTCCACCCCTAACCGGGTTATGCTCGCACCGCTAAGCCAACATGACATAATATGACGTATTTTTTTGCCTTACCGGTCTATATTAACAAAATACTACGAACTATATACAACACTACAGCTACTACAATAATAGCATTTAGACAACCTATAAGTCATTGCAGACTCACAGGCAGTCCAAATGCTCTAGCCCATTGCAGTTGGCAGCGTACCCAGCATGCTGGCAGCATTGCCCATTAAATTATTCATCTTATTTTTCTTCATTTATCCTGTTCTTCTAAACCATCGTAACGGTAATAGAATCCCGCGCATGACTACAATTTTTCTTCTCCTTGTAATTTTGTAATCTAATCCGCGGATAATACAAAAATATTAAAATTATAGGGTTGCGTCATTATTAACAAGTTTAAAGCTCATTGCAAAATTAGTCTTGTTTGTAGTACAACGTAAGTTGAACTATAGATTTTTATATTGTTATGTTTGCAATAACGCCTGCTATGCGGATTACATTACAAAATCACAAATATACGATAGGAAAAATTTAAGTCATGTGCGGGATTCGAACCCGCGTCCATCTACCCCTTGAGCCGGGGTATGCTCTAACCAATTGAGCTAACATGACATGACGTCATAACTCGAATCTTTCCTATGGTTCTTTAACCATCGTATTGGGATGGAGCGACATCTATAGTACCACTTCCGTTGTACTACAAACAAGACCAATTTTGCAATTGGTTTTATACTTGGAAATGATGACACAACCTTATAATTTTAATATTGTTAGGTTTGCAATAACGCCTGCTATGCGGATTATATAACAAAATCACAAATATACGTAAAAAAATAAATAATATAAAAAACCTATCGTATATTTCTGATTTTGTAATGAAATCCGCACAGCAGGCGTTATTGAAAACCTAACAATATTGAACTATAGATGTCGCTCCATCCCAATACGATGGTTAAGGCCGGCAGAATAAATTAAGAGTCATGCGTCATTGTCGTGTTGGCGAAGCGGTTACAGCGTACCCCACCCCAGCTGTTATCACAGAACGGTGTCGATATTAGATACTCTTTGTTCATAGGTTACACAGGGTTATTGGTAAAATGCTAACAAGCTCTTAGGGTTGACTTCTGCTAGTCCTAACAAACTTTTTTTTGTGTTTTTCATGTTATATTGAATACAGTGTATATTTATTGCTCGATGTAAATATTTACTAATATTAAAAGATATAAATATCATAATATTGTTAGGTTTGCAAGCTATGCGGATTACATGGTGGTAGGGCATAGGAATGCCCGCCTGACTAGCTACCACCCTCAAGTAGAAAATCTGTCGCCAAGCACCTAACGGTGTGTTCCGGCAGCTGTCCTTGAGAGCCAGTAGTTCTAGGTTAGCCTGAACAACATCTTCGACCACATCATCACTTACCATCAGGTGAGATAGTGGTCAAAGGCAAACTGCCAAAAATAAAAAATAAAATTACAATCCCGCATAAGACTTAAATTTTTCCTATAGTCTTTTTGTGATTTTGTAATATAAATATTAGTCAATATTTACATCGATCAAAGTAATAAAGAATATGACATATTATATTACATACAAAAGAGACTTTTAACATCAGGTGGTCCTCGTGCTTATTCCGTCAAATACAAATAAATAAACATAAAAAAAGTCAAAATGTTTGTTAGGACTAGCAGAAGTCAACTCTAAGAGGTTGTTAGAATTTTACCAATAAGTACCTATATTGGATAATTTTACGACTATAATGTGAAGTAATGATACTCGAGCGATTATTAGTTAAGGATTGCCGTGCGGCAGGTCCTTGGTTCGATCCCCACCGCCAGCTTGAGCTTCACCGCATGGTGGGAGAGCATTTTGCGAATGCTCGCCTGGCAATCTACCCCCTCAAGAAGAAAATCTGTCGCCAAGCGCCTAACAGAGTGTTCCGGCAGCAGTCCTTGAGAGCCAGTAAAATAACACATGAGACTTAACAACTGTAGGTCTCAGGGTAAACGGCGCAGCAGCGCTGTTTGTCACTTATAACGAAAAGAATCTGTAGGATTAATGAATAGGCGCTTAACATCAGGTGAACTTCGAGCTTCTTTCGTCAAAATTTCCTTCAACACTCAAATGTGTGAAATTACTTGTTGAAGTCGGTACCATGATGGTTCAAAAGTACCTAGTATCACAATATTGTGCGCATGGTACCGACTTCGACATGTTGTTTCACACATTTGAGCGTTGATGACGATTCCATTTTTTGGTAAAACTAAAAAAACACCCTTTTTAGTGACCCTTGTTTATTCGTAGGACCCTTGCTACTTATGGGATCGATTGTCATTTATTTATTTATTTATTTTATTCAATTAGTACCGCTTATAGGCGAATTACACTAATGACACATTACATAATAGAAATATAACCATAGATGTGATTACATATTACAAAAATTACTTACATTAAAATATAACAAAATACCAGATTATGATTTAAATTATTAAAATAAACGTTACACATTTTTTTAAATAATTATCAAGTACTATGCTACCTACTTTAAATGTCAAATGCACGAAAATGTCACATGCAAATAATGTCAATATAAAATAATGTCAAAAAAGGAATACATATTTAAACCGGTTAAAAATCAGTTAAAACTATAATTACAAATTTATGAATAAAATACTTTAGAAACATGATAAAAGCAAATGTCAATATTTGATATTTCGATTTTGGTAATGTGGCTTGACCCCGCTTAATAGCGGAATGCTTGAGTTATTGTGAGGGGGTCACAATAACTCAAGCATTCCGCTATTATGTCCCGCCATTCATCTGCTAACAAATCACAGTCTGGTTTGTCATCAAGGAGATCATTGAGAGCGGCAAGGGATCGTGGTATAGGAGATGTCTGGTGAGCAACTGTTCTATGCTCCGGAACATCAAACAATCTATGTTTCCTGCTCCGAAGATAGTTGTCGGGTACACAAAAGCGACATAGCTGCTCATGTAGATCCGGTGCCTCAATTTTGCCATGCAGGATTTTACACATTACTCCTAATTAGTCATGGGATCTTCTAACTTTTAATGAATTGTATCCTAAGAAACCCAGCAGAAATTCAGTAGGATACATGTATGGGTAATACCCATACATACGTCTGTATAAATATCTGAGAAAGGCTTTTTGAACCTTCTCCAACACAAGGGTGTATTTATCTTCGTGTGGATGCACTGAGAAAAACGACTTAAAGGCTTAAATCAAATTTGACCTTTTACCGTTGAATTGTAAATACGTAAGATGAATTCACAACTCTTAAGATGATTTTCACTAATCAATAAAAATGTACCATGTTTTATAATAAACACAACCGTCAAAAACGCCTTCGGTAAAGTATTTTCAAAATTGAACTTGTTATACGATAATAATTGCAGTATTGACCATAAAATATACCTAACTTTTACGGCGGTTTATATACGGTGATTATCACTATAACGTACGACTTAATCAGCCTCATCGAAAAGTCAATATTTAAGAAAAACCACAAAATACACCTTAAATGAAGACGAAAAGAAACATTCGCCTTCACTGACCTCGTTTAACGCCTTCTAGTTGGAAGGCGTTTTTGTACGTATTTACGTTTGGTCGGTTTTTCGCCTTATACCATATAAATTGGCCGTCATTAGGGCGCTTTTGACTTTAGATTTTTCTCAGTGTGCCACACACAGGCACTAGCCTCAAGCTTACTTCGTACCAAAGTACTGTAAATCAATTTTATAACTTCAATGCTCTGGAATTCTCGCGAGTTCCGTAGCACGAAACCTAATCGTTGAAATGATTCTTTAGCGACTGTGACAATATGTTCGTTAAAAGTAAGTTCGCGATCGAACGGGATACCCAGGTCTTAAACACACTTAGTATACGATATCACAGTTTTATCAAGTTTGTAGCTAAATTCAATTGGATGTCGCATTCGGCCATAAGTGGTTTGAAAGCATTTAGAAGAGTTGAACTCCATTTTATTATCTAAGCTCCATTTATATATCCTATCCATATCTTTTTGAAGTTTTGTGCAATCTTCTATTGATTTTATTTCAAAATATAGTTTAAGTCGTCGGCATAAAGTAGACATTTTGCATGTTTGACGACTGTGGGAAGGTCATTGATCATTAGATTAAAAAGCCAAGGACCAAGTATCGACCCTTGACTTACTCCGGAACGCGTGTGATAGGGTCGAGAATCGTACAGACCGAGCCGAACTAACTGCTGGTGATCGCGAAGATAATCAGCGATGAAACGGAGAAGACCTGGGGTGAAACCCAGAGCGTTTAGTTTTGTCAGCAGTATATCGTTATTGACCCTATCAAACGCCTTCCGGAAGTCAAAGTACAAAACATCAACTTGTATGCCACGGTCAAGTCTGGTAGATATGTAATCCACTAGTGTTAAAAGATTCGTATTAACAGACCTTTTGCGCCTAAATCCATGCTGTTTGTTACTTAAAAAGAGTTAAATTTGTGTATACAACTTTTTTTGAAGTATACGTTCAAAAACTTTAGCTACAGTCAGCAAAATAGCAATAGGACGGTATTCTTCAACAGACGTTTTATTAGAACTTTTAGGTATTGGAGTGACACGTGAAAGTTTCCATTGTGGTGGATAGACCCCAAACTTCAGAGCTAGATTGAACAAATAACAAAGTGGATATTTTAATAATGCCTTTCCCTCCTTAAAGAACCATGGAGGTATACTATCAGGTCCAATTGAACTATTGGTTTTCAAACTTTGAATCCCCGCATCTACCTCCCTAGGTGATATTTCAGGTATGTGAACATAGTTACTTGAAAGTACAAAGTTCATATTAGAAATGTTTTCTGCATCTAGTGTAGGTAAATCAGTCTGGAATACACTAGAGAAAAATTTTGCAAAGGCTTCGGAGGCCTGTCTGCCACTAAAGGTTTCATGCTTGTAGGTGACAGTGGGCACAACTCCACCCTTGGACCGCAACCCTGAAATATGGCGCCAGAACTCTCGAGGATTTGTTTTAATATTGTTTTCAATATTCACGATGTATGAGTTATAAGCATTTGAGACGCGTTGAAGCGCGTTTTTTTAGGTCGGCCCTTAAGTTGGAGAATAATTCATAAACCTCCGCAGAACCTGACCGCTTCCAATTGCTATGAAGCTTGAGCTTGAGCTTTGTGTCCTCAATAATTCCTTTGGTAAACCAGACTGGATATCGCTGGACTCGACTCTCGCGTGCCACTTCGACATTTTTTAGGAATGCATATATCAAACATTTGGTAAATAGTTCGATAAAAACTTTGTGTACTCAAGCCGACATCGCTAAGACTATATAACTCATCCTATGATACATTAGATAGCATGTCAAATAATAAACCATAATGACATTTTTTGAAATTCCAGTCTCTACTGGGGTCAATATTACTGGACTGGATGTGGCTCGACTTTCGAGAGCTACAAATGCTTATACATATATCAAGAGGAGGATGATGAGGGTCAATTTTGACAATGGGTTCTGTAGCTCTGACATTGATATTAGCGTCTGTGCCCCTTCGGATAAGTACTACATCCAACATCCTACCATTAACATTAGGCACAATATTATATTGGCATAAATTACAAAATTATATAAAATAGCAATAGTATTTTTTTATACTCGATGAGGCTGTGTATAGATTTAAATCACCGAATATTAATACAAGTCCTACAAGTTTCCATAGAAGTTATTAACAAATCTTTCAACTTTACAAAACCATTTCATATAATAGTCGTCATTTGATTTAATATATACAACGCATATGTAAACTTTATGACCGTGCCATTGAAAACTCGCCCATAAGTCCTCTCCCCCTTCAGTAGACTCCAGCAGGGCGATCATGTATCTTCTGTAGCAATGAACTGCTGATTGCAACAATCAAAAATGTCAGTTTTGACCGATTTTGACAAAAGTCAAAAGACAGATAGGTAACAGACCTTCATGCGCCCAAACGTTAGTCACTGACAGTTTCTTTTTCTTTTATACCTGAGACGATAACTGGCATATACTTTGATCGAATTTAAAATTTCGTACCATCCATTCTACTAAGGAGTTTGCATTAACATAGTATATACACCGTGTCCCAAAATTCAACGATAAGCCGGCATCGGTGCATGGACCTACTCATGACTACTCGGGAAAAAAAAAAAAAAATTATAACTCTTTTTTTTTTTAATTACAGAGACTATTATAAAGTTGCGCCAACTTTTAATAAAACTTGCCATGGTAGTGTCCATATTTTTTTTTTTAACCCAGACTATAGAAAGTGCATAGAATGTTAAAATCTATGAAAATTAAAAGAAAAAAATTTTTTTTTACTGATTTTTGTAAAATAACTACAGACTTTCTGTAATTTTAAAGGATTGTGGTAGATAGCCGTCCTTCTTAGGTTGCTAATGCACAAAAAATATCAAAAATATGTCAAAAATTGTGGTCATGGTAGTTGAAAATAGCATAATGGGTATCGAATATCGATGAAATTTATAAAAGTCTCTGTAATTAATAAAAAAAACAGTTATAATTTTTTATTTTTTTTTTCCGAGGAGTCATGTGTAGGTCCATGCTCCGATGCCGGCTTATCGTTGAATTTTGGGACACGGTGTATATACAGGTCGTACCCCCATGGTCAGTATTTCCATTTATTTCATATTATTATTATTCTAAAATCTAATTAAAACAAAATTTAAGATTTTTGGCATTTATTTTAAAATACAAGTAGTAATTTCTTCTTCCTCCCTTAACACAAATTAGCCCAATATATATCTTCCGCCACTCACAGGAGTACAACCTGTATAAATACTATGTTATTACAAATGCTAGTTATCGTCTTAGGTATAAAGAAAACAAACAGTCGGCGACTAACGATTGGGCGCATGAAGGTCTGTTACCTATCTGTCTTTTGACTTTTCATTTCATTGCCACAAACTGTCATTTTTGAATGTTGCAATCAGCAATTCATTGCTACAGAAGATACGTGATCGCCCCGCAGTTCAGTGTGCCGACGCAATGCAATAGGTGCGCGTGCACCTAAAAGTGCACCTCTTCAGGGTGTAACTCGATCACGTCTTACTATATTCCAGTTGCCATTCACTGTCAATGACCATATCATCAAGATTTTCAGTTATTGGAGTGTAATTTAAAAACGGCTCGACTGATTTTGATGAAATTAAAATGGGACCACACGGCAAGCAGCAGCTTTTAAATAAAAATATATCAAAATCGCTTCACCTAGTCAAAAGTTCTGAAGAAACAAACAAAAAAATTTAAAAAAATACAGCCAAAGCAGCGGCAGTGGTGGGGTTCGAACCACGTACTTTGAGGCAGGATATCTGACACTGTGGTGGTACCCGCCAGACTCTAGCTGAAGAGAACCACTGGTTAGAGCTTACCTTGTCAGTTAGAGAGGTTATGGGCCCAGACACCGACTGCTGACGGACGGTAGTGCGCGCGAATACGCACCCCGCGAACGCCAGTAACAGCAGTATCCGCATGCTGTGAAAAATATATGGTTATAATCAGTGATCGGAGTAGGTAGATCTATTTCGGGCCATCAACAACAGATGGACCTAAGAAATCTAATTTATAATGTACTGGCGGCCCGCTCCGGCTTCGCCCGGGTATAAAATATATAGCCTATGTCATTCACTGAAAAAATGATTAAAATCGATCCAGTAGTTTTGATTTATTGATAACTGCACGGGCAGCAGGCGTAGCCCGCACACGTTAAATTTAGAGTAAAACAATTCTTCTTTCCCTAAACTATGAAGATTTCCTTTGGAATATCTACATTCATACACTACATTGTTACTTATTTACATTTTTACACTACTACACGCTCCCGCCGCCCGGGCCGGCCGGAACCGCCGCAAACGCTACGTCCCGCAATTTTTAAATTTGTAATATCTTCGAAAATATTCATTTAAATCATATTCTGTAAAGGGCTATATATATCAATATTAAATCAACAATGTATTTAAAGTATTTAATTAGATAAGGATTAATTCTGTATTGGTTAAAATCGCTTCGAAAATTAGCTATTATTTGTCGCAAATTTTTGTTTTATTGTGGGATATCCATAAGAGATAGACATATACCATAGCAGAGTTTTCTGTAGAGCATTTCAATGTGTACAATACTTAGTACATTATTTTGATAAATCTCGTAGGGTTCAGCCTGCGTTTGCAATGTAAACGGAAAAAATGTAATTATTTACGACATCACATTAGAAACCTCAAAAATAACACTATTTTTCCACTATTTAATGGATATTATTATACATATAAACCTTCCTCTTCAATCACTCTATCTATTAAAAACTGCATCAAAATCCGTTGCGTAGTTTAAAAGATTTAAGCATACATACGGATATAGGGACAGAAAAAGCGACTTTGTTTTATACTATGTAGTGATTATAAATAGCGAAATTTGAATTGTTAAAGAAAAACTTAAATATATTATACAAAACTTATTTGATTTCACACTAGGGACGGACGAGTCTCTTTTTTATGTTATTGTGACGGAACAAGCTCGAGGCCCACCTGATGTTAAGCGGACTAACCTTTGCCTATAACAGATGCATTTCATCACAAGTCACGAATTGCACTGCGCCCGTCACCTTGAGACATATTTGTTAAGTCTCATGTGCCTGTAATTTTACCGGCTCTGATGGACTGTTAGGTGCTTGGTGACAGATTTTCTACTTGAGGGTCGTAGATAGCCAGGTGGGCAATCGCAAAATGCCGTTCCACCATGCGGTGAAGCTCAAGCCGGCGGTAGGGATCGAACCAGGGCCCTGCGGCACGGCAGTCCATAGCCATTACCGCTCGGCCATATCATTGCTTCAAATGAAAGCTGTGACAAAGACGGGGGGAGTGGCCAAAAAATCATAACATTCGTGTGACGTAATTTATGGATGGCCCTAAAGAGTAGAGTTCACGGAGCGCTTTCCATACAAACGTAGATTCGTCATATTTTAAATACTAAGGGTTCGTAAGGAACATAAGGTTCAACTACTTCTAGGTTAGCCTGTACAACATCTTCGACCACATCATCACTTACCATCAGGTGAGATTGTGATCAAAGGCAAACATATCAGGCATAAAAAAAAAAAAAAGACTGGCCGGTCACTTCTCTATACAAACGTCGTAGGGTGATCACTTCCTTATTTGATATTTTAGGGCTAGACTCACGCATAATACCGATTGATATCGTCATTATCTAGGCTTGTATGATGCCGAAATTTTAAAAACATAATTAATTTGTAAGTTATGAGCCTAGAAAACTTTATATGAAAATGTTTCGAGGCTCACAATTCTCAAGTTAATTACTTTATTAAAATTTCGGCATTATACAAGCCTAGATAATGACGAGAGCAATCGATATCGTGCTTTGTTTTGGACCTAAATCCTCAAATAAGGGAGTGAACACCCTACGACGTTTGTATGGAGAACTGACCGGCCAGTTCAACCATCTCAATTCTGATATCATAACAAAAAGGCATAGGTTAAGAGGAAATAATAAAGGTACTATTTATGAAACACATTTCCTTCCTAAGCACGTCGGCTTCCTTATAAAGCAGACCAGAACCATCACAACAATGTTTATGAATAACCAAGGTGAGTAGTGTGTTAGTCATTCTTTGTACTTCGTTCCCACGGTAATTCAATGTTCAAGCAGGAAAAATGTATATAAAAATAATATAATAAAGTTATCAGACGACGCGTGACCACAGAACATATGACTATGTACAAGGATAAACTGAATCTAAATCCAACATTGAGAAGTACCAATTAAATATCCCGGTGCCGGTTGTTGTCTTAGGATGGTAGTCGTTATAGCATGGTGGTAGGGCATTTTGCGAATGCCCGCCTGGCTAGCTACTACCCTCAAGTAGAAAATCTGTCTCCAAGCACCTAACGGTGTGTTCCGGCAGCTGTCCTTGAGAGCCAGTACTTCTAGGTTAGCCTGAACAACGTCTTCAACCACATCATCACTTCCCATCTGGTGAGATAGTGGTCAAAGGCAAACCTACCATGCATAAAAGTAATTAAAAAAAATCGTATTCGTTCCTCGCAAGTGTGTTGAAAAACGTATATAACTCGTGCGCGTCGTTTATTACAATCTCTACTCCATTTAAGCCTTCGATCTTCGATCTTAGGCCTAAAACCCGTCTTAATTGTAATAAACAACTTCGCGCCCTTGTTGCATAATATAATATTCTCTCACAATATGGCGTCTAAAAACCACCAGTTTTTTTTATATATACTTACACATGTATAAATTGTCACTTGTGCTATCAAATAAACAAGCGCAGCTCATATAAAAAAGAGGATAATCAATTATGAAATGTTTTCATTGTTGAGCTAACAACATGATATGAAAAGAAATTTATGACATATAAAGAAATTTGTTAGTGTTATGATAGAGAATATTCAAATTTATGGAGTTCCTACATTAAAATAGCCATTTTATACGAGAGTTACCAAAAGGATCCAAAAATACAGGTCCTTATGCAATCAAAAAAGCAGTTTCTGATATTATTATTATGCTGGACTCGTTGGAGACCTCATTAATTGGACATTTTTTCTGCTGCAGCTAATTATAGTATTTTTTTATTTATTTTTTTACATTAAAATAGCCATTTTAAACGAGAAACCAAAAGGAGCTAAAAATATAGGTACTTATACAATTACAAAAGCAATTTCTAATATAATTATTTTATATTCTAATATTACTAACATTATGTAACTAGCACCCTGGAAGTAAACTAGTCCTCAGTCCTCACAAACTCAGGGTCCTGTATTGAGGACTAGGGATTTTTTTTATTTTAACTTAGTGATTACCTCTAATCACTAAGTTAATAATGTACAAATGTACCCGCCTAGAGTGGAAACTTACTAAAATGACGGACTCAATGGTATGTACATCTCAATATATACATAAACATATGATTTTTGTAGTGCATATATTTGAGAAAATAAATATTATTATTATTCACTTTATTTCTTTTCCAACACAATTTTATTATTTTTACAACATACACAAAATCAAATATTAATACCGATGGTTAGGGCTGCAGAGTGAGGAATCTCCGGACAATGCGTGTTGTGTCCAGTATCACTGCCTTCTGCATCCGACCCTTGATCCAACCGTCTAGCGAGAGCCTCTTGAGGTGTTGGTCGAGACTCTTCGCTGTAAGGCCGTTCGCCGAAACGACTATCAGGACAATGATCGTCGAGTCAACATCCAACATGGCGGTTATCTCGTGAGCCAAGTCAAGGTACTTGCTGACTTTATCCTTCTCGGCCTTCACGAGGTTCTCGTCATGTGGGATGGTGATATCTACGAGCACTGCCCATTATTATTATTATTATGTTGGACATCTCTTTATTTGTTTTTTTTTTGCTTGGGAATTGCTATTGGGGAACATTTTTTCTAAATTTTTTTTTTTATATGTGGTTATTTTCTTAGTTGGATGTCCCTATACTTGGAGGTTTTTCCTTTGGAGGTCAACATATTTTGACATAATTGAACTTTTTGACGTTTTCCTTTTTTGACATTAGCCATGCAAATAAAACAAAAGGTCGTAGCAGCCACGCACAGCGCGCATCAAAAGTGAACTTTATTTAATTCAAGTTTAGTTTTATTTTCTCTTACCAGCTCGTAATTGATCTGGATTGCCCCAATGTAGTTGAAGTAACTCATATTTACGATGTTTTGTAAAATCTTATCGATTATTGCTACACAAATGGCAAAGGTCATGCGTGTTTACGTTTAACATTATGATAACAATATATGAATTTCAAGTTAATTTAAACTTGTGATATCATATCGTACGTATTTCTTTTATATTATGTAATTCTACTTACACGTTTGTTAGGAATAACAGCAGGCCTAGCTGGACTGGAGATATATTTTTTATCGTCCTATTTTATCCACTTCCAAGAGACAAAACGAGTTGAAATTAATAAAAAAAAACCCGACTGCAAATTAATTATTTTTATTAAACGTTTTATCGTTCTATTTAAATTAAAACAGCAAGTTATGTATATTTATTAATTTTTATAAAGCCCTTCATTCAGATACACGACACGATGGGTTTGGAAGAAAAACAAAATGTTATCTCACGATATGACTTCTAAAATGCACCAGTTTTTTTATGACCTAGTGTCACTTGCGCTATCAAGAAAAATCTAACGACATATCTTACATCAAAATCAGTTATGCTGTTTAGCAGTTATGGTGAAATAAACCAACTCACATACATATATACAAACATACATGAACCCTCTGATGGTAAGTGATGATGTGGTCGAAAGTGTTAACAGGCTTAACCTAGAATTACTGGCTCTCAAGAACAGCTGCCGGAACACACCGTTAGATGATTGGCGACAGATTTTCTACATGAGGCATTCGCAAAATGCCCTTCCCCCATGCGGTGAAGCTCAATCCCACTGTGGGATTCGAACCATAGACCTGCTTCGCGGCAGTCCTTAGCTTCACTCAAAAGTATCCTTACTTGTACCAACCGTTTGCTTTTTTTTCTCATTCATAATAATTGACATTATGAGCCTAAATTAGCATATTCGAAAATTTTAAAAGAGGAAAATCCATTATGAAACGAAAATGAAATCTTTTCATTATTGAGCTTATAACATTATATGAAAAGAAATCCATGAAAATTCTCAGTGTTATTCAAAATTAAAATGTATAGAGTTCACAGCCTTGTATAAAATATAACAAGGCCGGGCTAGAATGTGGGCCGTAATGACCAGAATCCACTTGGGGTGCTGGGTTAGAATTGCATGTCCCCATATCATCCCGTGGGTGTCGTAAGAGGCGACTAAAGGTAAAATACTGGAAGGTGGGCATTTTAAACTGCGAGCCCCAAGCCACCTGCCAAGCATGGGGATTATGGCAAATACTCCATATATAGGGGAGGCTGTGTCCAGCAGTGGACGATCCGGCTGATACAGTAATGGTCAGAAACATAACAGCTTCAACGAACCCCATTACTGATATGAAACAAATTGGGCAGACGGTATTATCCTATTAAGGGCCTATTTCAGAATGTTCGAGTAAGTTCCGGTTATACTACCCAGAACATAAAATAACTGAATGATAAAAATGACAGTTAACATGCAGCGCGTTTCAAGCTTTAACCGACGGATAGGCTAAATCGATGACTGTGAAACGCAAAGATAGTGTTTTATTTATTAAGAGGCCTTTTATATTTTGCAGCCCTCTCACTCGCACTTTTAGACATAATTTCAAATAGCAACAATATGGTAATGATTTTTTTTTAAACGTGGTCTGACATTATTTCGCTGCATGCCACTGCATATACTTTAATGGGGGACCCAAAACGCGTAATTTAGTAATTAAAAATTTTGGGCCTCTAATTCTAATCGGAATCAACATGTTACAAAATATAAATATTTTGATATAACATCTATAGTCGCAAGAAGCAAAATAATATCAGACCACATTTTTAAAAAATCATTAGGTACCAAATTGTTTCTATTTAAAATTATCCTTAAAAGTGCGAGTGAGAGGGCTGCAATATGTTAAAGGCCTCGTAAATATGTTCTGGAAAGTATAACCGGAACTTACTCGAACATTCTGAAACAGGCCCTAAGTCTAATATCAAAAATGTACATAAGTATGTTCTTTTATGACGAATTAGTGGCTCAGATATGGCATATTGTGTGACCTAAACGCACTTTCAAAAACGGTAAAATAAAAAGATATTTGACGGTAGGTACATCAAAAAACTGCAAAATATTTCTGCGACCTTTTGTATGGCCAACAGAAATGCTTTATTGTTATGACATACAATTACAGAAATGTACATAATTTAAATTAAACCTTAAAGTATTGTTTCGTTGTTTTCGTAAGTCCACTCAACACATTTTGTTTTATAATTTAGCTAACCTACAAATGGAAACTTGTAATTGGTCATCACTATTAATGTGTTTATCGTGTAATTATATTCATAAATTAATTAAAGTTATTTACCGAGCTTTATTTTTTTTACCAGCGGTATGCCTTTATTAACAAAATACTACAAACTATATACAACACTACAGCTACTACAATAAAAGCATTTAGATCCCTATACGTCCTTGCAGACTCACAGGCAGTCTAAATGCCACCCATTACCAGTTGGCAACGAGCCCAGCATGCTGGCAGCATTTCCCCGTTTAAGTTTACCGTATATTCTAAAATAAATAAATATAATCTATCTTAGAGATATAGGTAAGTTAGGGATACTTAGTAACGACAAGTTGTTAGTCCGGCCGCTGAGAGAATGCGTTTGACAGTTCGATTTGTGAATATTTTTTCCCCAGTTCAAAGTAACATAATAGTCTGACTGCATAATATTGTATTAGTCAGACATTTAAGTATCTGAAAATAGGGTATATTTCATATTTTACTCCATTTAAAAGCCACAACTACAATACGAACACGAACTGTCAAACGCATTCTCTCAGCGGCCGGACTTTAAGACCCTACATTAAGGCACAATAGAAAAGGAACAAGCTCTCAAGGCTAGCAGGATAAATAGATTTAATTTTATATCACTACATAGTCTAGAAACAAAGTAGCTTCCCGATGTCTGTCCCTATGTATGCTTAGATCTTTAAAACTTCGCAACAGTTTGATACGGTTTTAAAAGATAGTGATTCAAGAGGAAGGTTTATATGTATAATATATGCATAATATAGAGAAACACTGATAATTTTGGAGGTTTCTAATGTGATGTCGGAAATAAACACATTTTTTGCACTTACATTGCAAACGCTCTGGCTGAAACCTACGAAATAGTTTTTTTTTTTATTGATGGTTCACAGAACTGGATATACATTTAATTAAACACAAGTGATAATTACATTATAAAACATCAAACAACATTATAGATGTTTGATCTAATAATGCATTATAGATCAAAATAATGTAGGTACTACAGTTTTGTACTCCTTAAAAAGGTCTAAAAAAATCCGTGATGGTATATGCCTATCTGGATAACCCACAATAACCATTTTTTAATCTATACTTTTTACGAGAAATAATGGCTTATTTACGAAGCGATTTTAAGCAATACAGCATCAATCCTTATCAAATTAAGTACCTTAAATACATTGTGCATTTAATATAGATCACTGTGAACGTTGTATATAAAGATTAAAGACATTCTGTAGTATATTTGGTACCAGCATTGCACCCGTGGGAAACCGGGACGGGTCGCTAGTTAAATTATAGTACTTACATAGATCCTCGTTATAAACACGAATAACAAAATCAAAAGGGTAAAACAACCGGCGCACGCGCAGTGTCTAGCTGCGCACTGAGTACTGACAAGTCGTTGACAAGTCAGGCGGCTTTGGCATTATATTGGTCAACCATGATTCATGCGCAAAACCTGATTGTGTCAATTCGGAGTGACTTTAGCGCTTTTATGCGGCTCTGCTTTTGGAGTATAATAGTTAAGTTATTTATTATGCAAGGCTGCATAGTAAATAACTAATTTATAAGTAATTTTATTGATCTAGGTGTTGGTTTGGATGGTTAGTTCGTTGGTTTGGATATGTAGAGAGAATGATTAAACAGGTATTCCTTTAATAACAAAATACTACGAACTATATACAACACTACAGCTACTACAATAAAAGCATTTAGACAACCTATATAGGTTGGACATTTGGCCCACTACCAGTTGGCAGCGTGACCAGCATTCTAGCAGCATTGCCCCTTTCAATTGCAAACAGGTATATACATGGGACAAATGAACGGAAGTGATGAACGGGGAAGGCTTAGACGAACGTTCCTTAATCAGATTGAAGACGTTCTGAAAAAAGGCCAGGTCGGACCCTATACCGACGCTAATGTTTGAAAAGATTGATGTGGGATAATCAGATAGGAATATCTAGTCGAAAACTATTTGCATCTGCCGGAGCTGTACGTAGACTTCTACTACTACTAAAATTGCGCTTGCGCATGCTCTGTTACTCCCAATCCTTGATTATGCTGACGTCTGCTATCTAGACCTCAAGGAGCAGCTGAATAAGCTTGAGCGTCTCCAAAACTTCTAGTTGTCTAAACTATGGTGTTTCAATAAAGAGTTTATCTATCCATCTATGAGTGTATCTAGACGAAGCGACAGCGATATGCAAGGATCGTAGCAAGTACACTGAGAAAAATCTAAAGTCAAAAGCGCCCTAATGACGGCCAATTTATATAGTATGAAGGCAAAAAACCGACCAAACGTAAATACGTACAAAAACGCCTTCCAACTAGAAGGCGTTAAACGAGGTCAGTGAAGGCGAATGTTTCTTTTCGTCTTCATTTAAGGTGTATTTTGTGGTCTTTCTTAAATATTGACTTTTCGATGAGGCTGATTAAGTCGTATGTTATAGTGATAATCACCGTCTATAAACCGCCGTAAAAGTAAGGTATATTTTATGGTCAATACTGCAATTATTATCGTATAACAAGTGCAATTCTGAAAATACTTTACGGAAGGCGTTTTTTGACGGTTGTGTTTACTATAAAACATGGTAAGTACATTTTTATTGAGTGGTGAAAATCATCCTTAAAGTTGTGAATTCACCTTGCGTAGTTACAATTCAACGGTAAAAGGTCAAATTTGATTTAAGCTCCAAAGTAGTTTTTCTCAGTGTGGAAATCCGTGGTATCTGCCTACCCCTACGGGAGAGAGGTGTGATGTTATGTATGTATGTTTTTTATTGAAACCTGAGGAAGCGAAGGATTCTAGGATAATAAAGAAAGCTGAATGTACCGAAGGTATCAAAGTTACCCACGAAACGCTAAATAACTTTGCTGCTTATCGAAACACAAAATATTAGGTCCTTACATATGAAATTGGCGTTTTTCGTACTGGCCACTTTAATCACGAATTTCTCCTCTTTGGTAAGGAATTCCAAATTCAAATTTGTACAGCTATAGACTCATGTATTTGTGCTTCGATGATCGTCATTCATTTGTTTTTTTTCTTCTGTTTTTTTCTGTTTGCGTCACTCATTTTACAAAATGGAAAATCTTAAATATCGCATTATTTACGAGTACGAGTTCCGCCGTGGCACTAGTGCTGCGGAAACAACTCGAAGGGTGAATGATGTGTATGGCGGTCGTGTTGCAAAAGAAAACACAGTTCGTTTTTGGTTCCAACGTTTTCGTTCTGGAAATTTCGACCTGCAGAACAAGCCCCGTGGACGGCCTGAGACTCAAGTTGATAATGAAGAGTTGAAGGCTATTGTGGAAGCGGATCCATCGCAAACCACGTCCGAGTTAGCTGCAGGCTGCGATGTTAGTGATAAAACTGTTTTAATTCACTTGAAGCAAATTGGGAAGATTAAAAAGCTTGAAAGGTGGGTACCTCACGAATTGACTGAAACAAACCGGCAAACGCGCGTCGACTGCTGCGTTACATTACTAAACCGGCACAATAATGAAGGTATTTTAAACCGAATCATTACCTGTGATGAAAAATGGGTTCTTTACGATAATCGGAAGCGCTCAGCGCAATGGTTAGATCCTGGCCAGCCAGCCCCAAGCGAAAATTAACCCCAAAAAAGTTACTTGTAAGCGTTTGGTGGACTAGTGCCGGTATTGTTCATTACAGTTTTTTCAAATCTGGCCAGACTATTACGGCTGATGTCTATTGTCAGGAATTGCAAACCATGATGGAAAAGCTAGCGGCTAAACAACCTAGGCTGGTCAATCGCTCCACGCCACTGCTGCTTCACGACAACGCTAGACCACACACTGCGCTACAGACGGCTACTAAATTAGAAGAGCTTCAATTGGAAAGTCTAAGACATCCTCCGTACTCCCCGGACCTTGCTCCAACAGATTACCATTTTTTTCGAAATTTGGATAACTTCTTGCAAGGGAAAAAATTCAACTCCGATGGGGCAGTCCAAATCGCCTTCAAAGATTTTATTGATTCCCGTCCGACTGGTTTTTTAGTAAAGGGATCAATGAACTACCTATGAGATGGCAAAAGTGCATAGAAAATAATGGTTCATACTTTGATTAATTAAATATATTATATTAAAAAATATTCGACTTTTTGTTCCTCCCATACAAAACGCCAATTTCATATGTAAGGACCTAATATATTACCTCACTCCAGCCAAAAATTAAAAAGGACGAGGAAAATGCACAAATAGAGCTTTTAAGGTTGAACTGGCCGGTCACTTCTCCATACAAACGTCGCGTCGTAGGGTGATCGCTCCCTTATTTGAGATTTTAAGTCCAAACTTAAGCATAATACCGATTGATCTCGTCATTATCTAGGCTAGTATGATGCCGAGATTTTAAAAAGATAATTAAGTTGTAAGTTATGAGCCTCGAAAACGTTATATAAAAATGTTTCTAGGCTCATAATTCTCAAGTTAATTAGTTTATTCAAATTTCTGCATCATACAAGCCTAGATAATGACGAGATCAATCGGTATTATGCTTTATTTTGGACCTAAATCCTCAAATAACCCTACGACGACGCTTGTATGGAAAACGGGCCGGCCAGTTCACCCTTAAGATTTTCAATCAATTTTAGTAAAAATTAAAAGTTAAATTACTCAAATTGGTAATATTTAAGGTAATTACGTTTTTCTGGAACTTTTATAGACGTTCGAATTTCGAAAATCCTTTCCACGCTAACGGATAAAAAGCACTTTTTATATACAAGCAGTGAGTGAGCTGTGAGATAAATAAAACCGGCCAAGTGCGAGTGGGACTCGCGCACGAACGGTTCCGTACCATTATCAGTAACCTAATCTTGCAAGTTACAGACACTTTTCGCAGTGTCCGATTGAGCTGGGTATAGGTACGGCGAAAACTAAATATTCTGTGAATAGTGAAAGCGTCTACCTGTCACCTTTATTAGTATCGAGCAAGAAACGATAAAAAAATTAAAGTTTTTTGTATGGGAGCCCCCTTAAATATTTATTTTATTTTATTTTTAGTATTTATTGTTATAGCGGCAATAGAAATACATCATCTGTGAAAATTTCATCGGTCTAGCTATCACCGTTCTTAAGATACAGCCTGGTGACAGACGGATGGACGGACGGACAGCGAAGTCTCAGTAATAGGGTCCCGTTTTTACCCTTTGGTTACGGAACCCTAAAAAGACATTACATATATATTTAAAATTGGTTACTGGTTGACAAACTATTGTCATCTCTCCTCCTTTGAAGTGTTGATGAATAATCGAAGTTTTTAGTAAGTGAGAAAAACCTACCGTGTCTAAAGGCTTTTTTTATTTATTTTATTACTGATAGCCTAGCCTTTGACCACTATCTCATCTTAAGTTAAGTGAGGACGCGATCGATGATTTTGTCAAGCTCCTTAAACCTTACCAACCTCCTTAGACCTTCAGTCCTCGTCCTATACCCTCAGTCTGATCTTGAAAGACGACTACGTCTTGAGTAGCATCGCACCATCCAAAATTATTTAGTTCTGATATGCCATGAACAAACAGACGTACCTATTATCACTTATTGTATGTATATATCGTTTGAAGTGAAGATATAATATATTTTAATGAGTGGTCAGTTACGCTTATCACTGGACTTTGTTATGCTGGGATATTCAAAAACAAATAATAGTAAAATATGTTGAACTATAGTCGCTGATATCGTCGCTGATATCTTTAGTATAAACATCAGAATACAGTTCTTTTTAAAGAACCTACTCGTTCTGTGCGTAATTATAAGCTGTTTAGCATACCCCCTACCTATAACAATGTTTCGGAAAACAGTCCTCTAATAAGAATCAGTAACACCTTTAACACCATAAACGACACCTTAAGTAATATCGATTCAAAAGACATGTTCGCATGTAGTTATCCGTCTTACAAAGTATATCTTCACACATTGATATAATCAAATTTATCTGTCAAAATTGTTAAAATTTGTTTAGAAATTAGTCTATTTTGTATAATCTGTAATTTTTTTTTTATTAAGTACTTATGTCTACAGTATAACAAAAAGTTGTGTATAGTTGTTATTGGATTTTGGGTTCATAGTGCTGTCTTCTTCCATAAAGTGTCTAAATTTAAGTTTATAGCCTAATATCTGTAACTGTTCCTATGAAGAAAAAATAATAAAAAAATACATTTTGTTTATATTGTAGTTAGGAGTCTGATTAGATTGACTATAATGCACCCAGTAGTTGGACTGAAGATATCGTCAGTCACGGAGGCGATGGATACAAGTAGATAATAATAAGCTATTTATTGAGATCTGAACTGTTGAAGCAGTGATAGCTCAGTGGCATTGGCTATGGACTGCCGCGCAGCAGGTCCATGTTCCGAATCCCGCCGCGGACTTGAGCTTCACCGCATGGTGGAAGGGCATTTTGCGAGTGCCCGCCTCAACGACCACACTCAAGTAGAAATTCTGTCGCCAAGCACCTAACGGTGTGTTCCGGCAGCAGTCCTTGATAGCCAGTGAATTTACAGGCACATTTGACTGAACAACTATGTCTCAAGGTGACCGGCGCAGTGCAATTCGTGACTTTTGACGAAATGCATCTGTTATAGGCAGAGGTTAGTCCGCTTAACATCAGGTGGGCCTCGAGCTTGCTCCGTCACAATAACATAAAAAATAAACTGTAAGGGAGGCTTTTGTTCAGCAGATGAGAGTTTTTTGAGAGCAGAGAGAGAGAGCAGAGAGAGCGTCTGACGATAGCAGTTCAACTACTGGGTGCTTTATAGTAATAATATCTCGTAGTCCCGTAAGGAAGCATAAAAGTAAGATTTCATAAACTTTATTTTTAATTCTGCTCAGAATGTCCCAGCTTTATTTTAGTTAAAGTAACTAGGTAGTGGATTGAACAAATAAATACGGTTCTTAGAATTATTATTACTAACCAGTAGTGTATCACTTATTTATTATAATATTTTTTCCGTGTCAATTCTGAGTAATAATTGTTTATCAAACATTTGTTTATTGTTTAGTGGTTTTGATACTTTCGATGACGTAAGTATAAACCTGTTGCATAAAGAAAAGAAAGAAGAATAGCGTCGCTAAACCTCTCACTCGCTCACTTTAGACATCATTTTTTACGTACTAACCATCGATATAAACTAGTGGCTCTCCGCCTCTACCCTATGAATACCCTAAAATACGACACCACCTTTCACTTTGACAGCTGTCACATCTAAAACATATCTTTTTCTTTCTTTATTTCACATTTGTTGGTGCATATGTATGCATCTTCCACTCTTATCATACCTCGCGAGTCTACCCTTGCATAGCTTACAATTGAAGAGAGAGAGATAGAGAGCCTATCACTTTAGGCAACTGACGTGCGAACCAGGACATTGCCATTAAATTAAGCACAGGCGTCCATACTTTCAAAATCTTATCATGTATACCTCCGTCATTTTGATAATATTCTAAAATCTGAATCGACAAAAAAAATTATAGACTTATCAAACCTTCTCACAAAATTTCGTGATAATCGGTTGAGAAATGCGACCTGTAGAGGAGAACAACCGGACATACGAAAGCATTTTGTGTAAGTTGAAGCAGAGACGCTTCGCTCGAACTAAGTTCTCGCTCGGTCAATAAAAAGAAGATAGGCTACGCTCCAATATCACGACAATATAATGTGGAAAATGTAACATGCATACAGCTACACCTTCATTGTTTTAATTTAAATTAATGACAAGCAGGAGACATCACCAGATCTAACATTGCCGTGTCCGAGGTGCGGGTGCCACTTCTCCAGTTTCTTATAAGTTGGGCTGCCCACCTTAGCTATAGCTGTGGGAGTTAGGAAATTAGCTTAAGCCTCCACCGAGGCAATTGTAAAATACTTACGTTCGTTTGATCCCTTGCTGTATCTTTATTTCTTAATTTTCAGTTATGCAATTAATATATATGATATTTAAGGATTCAATCCATAAATCATACACTTTAGAAACACGCTTACTTAAACTTTCCTCGACAGAAAAAAAACCAAAGTTATATCTAAAAAACTAAATAAACCCTTAGTACGGCGTAAATACTTCACGGAAAGTTATCAGTATTGGAAAATTAAAAAAAAAACGTGTTTTCTATAACACATTACATTTTTCAAATAGGTATTTGTTTTTATTATACGAAGGAAATAGCTAAATTCACGCACGTTCCGCCCATTTTAGGGTATGTTCCATTAGTCGCTAAGAACGTTATTTTCGATAATTTTGATCACATTGCGTCTATGGTTGTGATCACGTGATCGTTTGTAACTGTCATCCCCGTTCCATTTTTGGATAAGAACGCTAAAAATGCCACTAAAATTTGCCACTTCCGTCACTTTTGACATTAGATGTAGCGTTTAAGGCGAAAATAACGCCAAGACCCATGTGGAAAACTTTTTGGGAGTGTGATCGTTTTTAGCGTTTTTAGCGAATCTCACGCTAATGGTACGCACCCTTAGCCAGAGCCGTGATGTTTTCTCTCTGTCCCCTTTTAGGGTACGTTCCATTTGAGTGAGATTCGCTAAAAACGCTAAAAACGATCACACTCCCAAAAAGTTTTCCAAATGGGTCTTGGCGTTATTTTCGCCTTAAACGCTACATCTAATGTCAAAAGTGACAGAGGTGGCAAATTTTAGTGGCATTCTTAGCGTTCTTATCAAAAAATGGAACGGGGATGACAGTTACAAACGATCACGTGATCACAACCACAGACGCAGAATGTGATCAAAATTATCGAAATTTACGTTCTTAGCGACTAATGGAACAGGCCCTTAGTACAGCTTCGGCCGTCAGACGGGGACGGATGCTGGCGGCGTGCCTTACTCACGCACACATACGCGAATATCTAAAAAGCTTGGTGCGCTCTTAAAGTAGGTACTAATTCTTTTTACCTAAGTATGTTACGAAGACTCTCTGCATGCTCGGAAAATGAAATGGCAGTGGGCTGGACATGCGGCTAGGGCCCCAGACCAACGATGGACTCTGCAAATTACTAAGTGGAGAGGTCCACCAGGAATGAGAAACCGGGGCAGACCAAAAATGAGGTGGATCGAGGACATTGTCCAGTGGCAGGCGAAAACTGGCTGGAGAGAGCTAAAAATTAGGGAGACTTGGAAGGAGATGAATGAATGATGAATGTTAAATGAAGCGCTCGTAGCAAAGTTTACTTAGCTGTTCTTAACCGATCAGCAAAGGTAAGCAACGTCGCGCGCGGTCATGAGTCGGATGGGTGACCGCTAGTGACATTACTACTGAGCGCTTCCGTGTTTCGGAGGGCACGTCAAGCCGTCGGTCCCGGTTATTGTCTAAGGATGGCAGTCGTTATAGCATGGTGGTAGGGCATTTTGCGAATGCCCGCCTGGCTAGCTACCACCCTCAAGTAGAAAATTTGTCGCCAAGCACCTAACGGTGTGTTCCGGCAGCTGTCCTTGAGAGCCAGTACTTCTAATAGGGTAGCCTGAACAACATCTTCGATCACATCACCATCAGGTGAGATAGTGGTCAAAGGCTAACATAGGTATTAGGAATAAAAAAAAATTATGAAGGAGGCATATACCCGGATTGGATCAAGGCTATAAAATAAAATAAAACGTACTAACAATAGTTTAAGAAAACATGCTTTATTATTTTTATTTTATTTATTATGTTATGAAGACGACTGACAAGTCCACCTGCAGTGAGATGCAGCCACCATTCTCGTTCTGCTTTACACTATTACACTGCGCTCATAGCTCCGAGACGCAAATTCACCCGTAATTTTACTTGCTACTCGTACCTACAGTGCCCATCACACCTAAACACTACAGGCTTTGCACACTAAGTTTTGATGAAGGAATTTCTGACACTATGGTGGTACCCACAAAGACGGATGGCTGAAGAGACTTTCTACTTGGCAGGTGTTATCTTTACCATTTTTTTGTTGACGAGGAGGAAACCTTAGAGTAGATGCTCCGTTGCATTGAGTGTGTGAAGTTTTTGGGACTCTAAGGACTCATTAAAACCCCCCGGTGGCTGGCCTCGATGCATGTCAAAGGGCACCGGGATCACCTGTGGAACGCATCGATGGCCTTTCGCATATTGCCAAAAGCACTGCCCAGAAAAAGTATCACCACCACACTCACACGACAACACTCGCCACATAGTGTTGTCGCCCTCCTTGGGTCCGCTGTTAGACAGTTGGGGCCCTAACGCCAACTGTCCACGGACCCGAAGGACCCCTGTCGCGAGGATACCGCCAATTCCCTTACGGGGCAGACAGTCTGGAGTGCCCGTTGCCAGTACCCTGCAGCCGCCTTCTTTGAGCTATCTTTACCTAGGTAAGATTCCAACGTGCCACGTCCGTACATGCGTCATAGGGGACGGATCGGCCATCTAGACTAAGTGTAGGCAGTTCACAAGGATAGTTTCCATTCTTAGCTAAGCCTTTTTACCATATCCGACCACATCAACACTAACCATCACGTGAGATTGAGATCAAAAGGTTTTTATAGCTGATAGACTTGCCTTTACCACTATCTCACCTGATGGAAGTGATGATGTGGTCGAAGATGTTTTTCAGGCTAACCTAGAATTGCTGGCTCTCAAGGACAGCTGCTGGAACACACTTTTAGGTGTTAAGCGACAGATTTTCTACTTGAAGCAGCCAAGCGAATAATGCTCTACCACCATGCAAGACCAGGTAACTGAACGGCAAAAAAATACTTTATTTTGCAATGGGTTTCGTATGTGTATGGGGGTACGTTAACATAACGTGTTTCTACGACTAATATGAGGTTAGCAAAATATGACTCAATCTGGCAAGAACATTTATGGTACCTACCTATACAAGGTGCCAAGTACCACCTAGTAGTGGTACCATGTGTAGGTAGCAGAAATAACTTCCAGCAGGTTTGAACCCCACTGCTCTAACTTCCAGTGGGTTTTAATCCCACTGCTCTAACTTCCAGTGGGTTTGAATCCCACTGCTCTAACTTCCTGTGGGATTCTAGTCCAAGACAGCAGGTCCATGGTTCAAATCCCGCAGCGTGCTTGAGCTTCACCTTATGGTGGAAGGGCATTTTGCGAATGCACGCCTGGCTAGCTACCACCCTCAAGTAGAAAATCTGTCGCCAAGCACTTAGGAGTGTGCTCCGGCAGCAGTCCTTCACAGCCAGTAAAATTACAGGCACATTAGGCTTAACACCTGTACTGTCACATTTCGTTGACGAAATGCATCTGTTATAGGCAGAGGTTGTTCCACTTAACATCTGGTGGGCACCGGGATTATTCACAATAAAATCTATACTTATAATAAAACTGTAGCAGGTCCAATTCTGTAAGTACATTGAAAATATTGTATTTTTCTATTGGTGTACGATAAAGTGTATTGTATTGTATTGTAAAATATAAGTAACATAAAAATATTTCAGAGCAATCTGTAGCTGATACTGATGCCAAAAGGGTGTTATTTTTTTATTTTTGTCTGTATGTCTGTATCCCGGCCGCGCATCACGCCAAAACTACCAAATGAATTTCAATGAAACTTAGCATGATTGCAGTTCATACTAAGAATACTAGGTAGGATACTATATACTTTTTATACCGAAATTCAGCACGGTTCCCTTGTGAGAGGGGATGAATGTCAAAATTTAGGTACACTTTTGAAGCGTTCGTAGCGAAGTTTACTTAGCTGGTCTCAACCGATCAGCAAAGTTAAGCAACGTCGCCCGCGGTCATGAGTTGGATGGGTGACCGCTAGAGACATTACTACTGAGCGCTTCCGCGCTTCGGAGGGCATGTTAAGTCGTCGGTCCCGGTTGTTGTCTTAGGATGGCAGTCGTTATAGCATGGTGGTAGGGCATTTTGCGAATGCCCGCCTACCGCCCTCAAATAGAAAATCTGTAGCCAAGCACCTAGCGGTGTGTTCTGGCAGCTGTCCTTGAGAGCCAGTAATTCTAGGTTAGCCTGAAATCTTCGACCACATCATCACTTACCATCAGGTAAGATAGTGGTCAAGGGCTGACCTACCAAAAATAATAAAAAAATAATTAACTAATTTACTCCTAAAAACAGTAAATGAATCATTACAAAATCACAAATATACGATAGGAAAAATTTAAGTCATGAGCGGGATTCGAACCCGCGTCCATCCACCCCTTCAGCCGGGGTATGCTCTAACCAATTGAGCTAACATGACATGACGTCATAACTCAAATCTTTCCTATCATTCTTTAACCATTGTATTGGTATTATCCCGCACATGACTTAAATGTTTCCTATTATATATTTGTAATTTTGTAATGTAATCTGCATAGCAGGCATTATTGCAAACATAACAATATTAAAATTAAATGAATCGTTTAATATGTATATCAAATAAACTTTTTTGCACCGTGCACGGCATATGGGGATTTAATTTAATATTTTTTTAATCAATAACCTCTGAATAAAACAAAGTTTTCTTTAAATTAATGTTTTATCCTCCATGTAATGTAGATATGAACATCACAGTGTCTCCGGCTTGAAGTTGGTAGTCCAGTTCACCACATAGCTCCCAATCCGCATCGTTTATCAACACCAGTATGCCAGGACGGACAGATTCACCCTGGAAAATTTATTGTATACTTTAGTATTCATAACCCTACAAAGAAAATAATTTTCATAAGTTGGCATCGTCAGGACCACATACATACATAAAATCACGCCTCTTTCCCGTAGGGGTAGGCAGAGACCACGGATTTCCACTTACTACGATCCTTACATATCTCTTTCGCTTCATCTACACTCATCAATCCTTTCATACATAAGCGTCGGTTTCGGGTACTCTTGACCTGGCCTTTTTTCAGAACATCTTCAATCTGATTTCGGAACGTTCGCCTAGGTCTTCCCCTTCCAACACTTCCGTTTACTTGTCCCATGTATACCTGTTTAGTCATTCTCATTTCATTCATTCTCTCCACATGTCCAAACCATCTTAACATACCTTTCTCGATTTTTGTCAATACATCCTCATTCACACCACAATGTTCCCTTATCACACTATTCCTTATCCTGTCACTCCGTTTCACTCCAATTATGCTCCTCAATGCTCTCATCTCCACTGCATTTATTCTACTTTCATGCTTTTTCTGCCATACCCAACTTTCACTACCATACATTAGTGTCGGAACTAACACTACCACTATGACCTATTTATGAATGAAATTTTATTGTTATTGTTATCGCCGATGCCATTGGGTTAAATCTTTTTTAGGACATCATTGCAGAAGAGCAGTGTGTGATACAACCCAGTGGAAAATGTTGTAGCCTAATGCCAACAAAAATATGGAATTATGGGACATTGGATAAATCAACATTGCGATCGAAGATGGACCATGGTCTCCTAGGAGGTACCTCCACTGTTCACTCTAGACTAGAAGACACCCAGATTATAATCATCAGGAAACAAGGATGCTGGTAAGATTGTCATACCTTTGGCATCTGAATGATAAAACTGGACGTGAATTGCTATGAAGGTGAGGCTCGATAGCAAAGCATGTAGAAATGGAACAAAGGATGTCGAGTTTCTGTATACATTGTTATCCAATAATGGAAAGTTAATTAAAAAAATATACAGTACTTTACACTTCACTTACTAGTTCAGAATAAGGGAATTAATAATTTTGGTATCTTATAAGTTCAATTTATCTCAGAAGAGGGAAGATAGGTACACAATTTGTTGCTTACTAATCAAATGCGCATTCACATGGTAAAGATTTGGCCAAGCCAATATACAATTCAAATTGCCTTCCTGATGCCAACACTTGGAATGCTACTAGTAAACCTGCATCCTTTCAGTTCATAAGGTAGTTTTATTGGTAAAATAATCCTATCAGCTATACAGCGTCACCGTAACCGCTAAAGATCGCACTTGCAAAGTAGATGTACTATCACGGTCACACTGATTTGACCAGCATAAAGACTATTTTCCTTTTTATATTGGTCATAAAAGGGTGAGAGATATTAACATTGCAATAGAGCCTGAGAAATTTGTTTAAACAAAATATTAAGCAAAACACAACAAATTACTAAAAATGCTGTATCTATGAAGGCTTTTTTGGTCAGCATAAAACTTATAATATCATAATAATGTAGATAACCAGATGTAGTCATCAAGTGCACGGGATTTTGTTTTAAAAATGATCACTTATGGACGAGCATTATAGTAGATGCAGCAGGTGTGCCAATTTGCACATTCAATCTGTAGAGGTTAAACAAATTCACAAAGAATAATGATTCAGTTGCTTTAAATAAGTACCGATCTTTAGCAGTTAATTACATTGATATTATTAGATTAGGTACAATTTGTACATCCATCACAATTATTCACATTGTGACATTTTATAATCACGCAACCATGATTATACTCTGAATATAATTTATTTAAAGGCTAAACAAATAATATGATGATGACCTGTAAGAAGAGTTCTGGCCGTTCCCTCAGCAAATTATCTTTGATCCAAATAAGTAGTTCCCGTACAGTCCAACTGTCTTTCTGAGCATCAGGTAAGTATTTGTCTAGCGCAGGCAACTCCACTTCCCGCTTTTTTATCTTGTCGAATAAAAGTTCTGCGCCGCCACCGAAGTGTATGTTCAATTTAATAGACATGGTTCAACTGTAAAACGAATAAATATGTTCTATTACATACTAATCATTCGACCAGCTCGGTACATAACTTCTGGCCTTTTTTTGCCTTCAAACAATACATTTATTTAATTTCTTGTGTTTGGGCAAAGTTATAATTAAGTACATTGTTCAGGAGCTTACCGACAAAAAGACAAAAATAGGAACAAAGTTACCCATGGGCGATTGTAAAAAGTCTAGTGTTCTAAAACTTAGGTTAGTTAAGTATAGTTTGATTTATTAAAAACACAAAATATGTACTCACTTTTATAAAGTACGACATAAGAAAATGTTAATTATCATAAAACTTATACGTTTAAATATTTTAGAATTATGTTTGATTGCAAACGATCAAAACAACAAAATTAGTTTTGTTTATTATTATTAACACGTTTAAATATTTTAGAATTATGTTTGATTGCAAACGATCAAAACAACAAAATTAGTTTTGTTTACATTTTTCAAATGTTTTTAAATTATCTGTCACGTCATAGATAGGTAAGTCAAACTGTCAAAGTCAAGTTTTCGGTGCTGTCAAAAAACTATGGTAAACCTTAGAGATGAGATTAGTAAATAAGTGTTTGCTTGACTTGTTCAATATCTTCCTTTCAATTTTTCATTTCTCATCTCAAGCTTACTTGTTAGTTCATTCAATTCAATATCTGCTTCATTCATTTCATTGATATTTCTATTCGCTTCAAAGTATTTCTGTGGACGTTTGTTTTTTGTTTACTTTAAATAATTTTCAATAATTATGTACAGTGGTTAGTTATTGACTCCGGAGACTTTGTTAAGATGATCAAAAATGTCTCTACTCCGAATTTGTAGGATTTGTTTGCGCACGGATGTCGAATTGCAGGAGCTTAGTGACAATTTGTCCGATTTTTACGAAGAACTTTGTGACTACACCGTAGGTATCCATTATTAATAAATAAATCATACATACAACCTTATAAAATTTTAATTGATTGCTTATTTTATTGTAAAAATGTTATTTTAACTCATGATTTTACCAAATAACACTCGCACATAGAATGGGGTCGATCAATATAGAACGGCCATTAAGCTTGAGATGCTTGCGCGCGTTCATTTTGAAATCGGCTTTTTGGTGCCTTTCGATAGAACTGGTAGAACCAAGATTGAAACAAAACAGTACAAAACATATAAGCTGTGTCGATATTTTATAATATTAAAGCATACATGTCTTTCAAATTTTATAATACTATATAGGATATATATAAAATAATTACCTATTTATCTTTAGTTTCTTTACAATTAGAATATACTTATTAGTTTATTTAAAACTAGCTTTCCGGCTGCGGCTCCGGCGGTGTAGTTGGATAAAAACTATCTTTTGTCCTTCCCCGTGTCTCAAACTATTTCCATACCAAATTTCATCCTAATCGGTCCAGTAGTTTCAGGGCCTATCCAATGCAAACAAACAATCAAATCTTTCCTCTCTATTATATTAGTTTAGATTGGCTTTGGGTTAAGGTCCTTCATGGGAATTTTCCTACGGAACCTTAACGGGCTACGCTAGTAGTGGCATGCTGCACAAAAGCGTATTATTTTAGGCGGCTATTACAATGAACCGTTGATAAATGATTAATCAAGGCATGCTGAAAATTCCTTTTTTTTATTTATTTATTCGTAGCTATACAGGGTTATTGGTAAAATGCTAACAACCTTTTAGGGTTTACTCCTAACAAACATTTTGAGATATAAGATTTTTTTGTTATATTTTTGGGTTTGTTTATGTTTATTTGAAGGAATAAGCATGACGGCCAGCTGATGTTAAATCTCTTGTGCCTATAATTTAATATTTCATATATTTAAAACTTAGCTCGATATAAATATTCAAAATTGTAATCAAAGGGAGCGAAATAAAAAATAAATAAAAAAAAACATCTCCAAATGTTTGTTAGGATCAGCATAAGTCAACCGTAAGAGGTTGTTAGCATTTTAACAATAACCCTGTATAGATACGCTAGCCTTTGACCACTATCTCACCTGATGGTACCTAAGTGATGGATGATGTGGTCGAAGATGTTGTTCATCTATAATAACAGACTCTCAAGGACAGCTGCCACAACAAATCCTTAAGTGCTAGGCGACATGTTAAATTTCAAACTAAAATATGTTTGGTGGCAGATTTTTTCGCAAAATGCCCTACCAGCATGTTATAACAACTATCATCCTAAGACAATAACAAGACTCGACGGCTTATCGTGCCCTTCGAAGAAGGGAAGCGGTCAGTAGTAATGTTACTAGAGGTCACCCATCCAAGTCATGACCGCAGCGGACGTTGCTTAACTTTGCTGATTGGTTATGATCGACTAAGTAAGCTAAGCTACGATCGCTTCAGAAAAGAATGTAACAGACCTTTCGACTCAAATATGCGCACCTCTCAATATTTGGTAATGTAATAAATGTATCTGCATATAGTAGATTATGATACAAGTGAGCTAAGTTGCTCACGAGTTTCATACGCACTTTTTCAACACCCTTGCGAGGAAAAAAAATATATTGCACAAATGCGATACAAACAACATACGAAAATTATGGAAGATACCGCGCATTTTTTTTTTTGCGCTCGGCAATTGTATGTTGTTTGATTACATATAAACCTCTTTGATGTTACAATTCTGTATTACTCGGTTAAATTGAAAATGCTCTGTTTACTCGCATATAATTTGCAGTTAGGTACTAACTTAACTTTGTAGGGATAATTCTATTACGCACTAGTGTATAATATTATTATGCACGAGGGTGTTATAGTTCGATTTATGGCCCTAAGGACGATAAAATAAAGCTCACTTTACGAGCAAGGGTGTTGAAAAGTCATTTATGTGTGCGTGACGAAAGAACATCTTCACTCAGATAGTCGAAAATTTTCAAAAGCAATAGGTCATTAATTATTCTAGTACGAGTAGCGTAGTCATTTTAGTAGAGTATTAAAGGTAAATTTTATAACATATCAATTATTTTACTTACCAGAATGAAAACACTGCACAGCTGAGCTGCACCGGCTGCGAACACCTCATCAGAAAATGCTACAGCTTCAAGAAACACTGTCGTAAAGCGGATAAGATACTGCGAAATTGGAAAAAGAAGAATACCCAAGTAAATTAACTTTTCGTTTCAAATATGTATCTAAATTCTCGTATGTACAGTCGCCTGCAATAATAAGTATACACTTCGTAATTTTCATAATAATGTGATGTCACTAAATTCCTAATGATTGAAGTTACTATACACATGAGTGAAAAAATTCAAATTATTCTTTGATAATGTTGTCTTAGGTTTTCGCGATTATTGCACATAGTAATTAAACAACTTTAAACGGTTTAAATCGCGTATATTTATCATTATTTTCGTCCCGACGACGTTTCAAACACTTTGCAGTGATCGTGGTCACGGGGTGACTAATTGGTTTTATTTGTCACATGAGTTATTAAGAAAATTATAAAAAAATTTTTTTCGGGCGGTTCACCAAATAATTTTCTAATAAAGTGTTTGAAACGTCGTCGGGACAAAAATAATGATAAATATACGCGATTTAAACCGTTTAAAGTTGTTTATTCTTTGATTTTAAGATACTTCGGTGTACATAGAGAGACACATAAGTCGTTGCCACAATTTTGAAAATTACAATGTGTATACTTATTATTGCAGGCGACTGTACATAACTTGATGCCGCAAGCTCTTAATAACTCCTTAGATGTTAAGTTTTCTGGTTAGAAAGACGCCTGAAAGGGGAGGTAGTGATGGCTCAGTGGCATTGGCTATGGACTGCCGTGCTGCAGGTCCATGGTTCGAATCCCGCCGCGGGATTTAGCTTCACCGCATGGTGGAAGGGCATTTTGCGAATGCCCGCCTGGCTAGCGACCACCCTCAAGTAGAAAATCTGTCGCCAAGCACCTAACGGTGTGTTCTGCCAACAGTCTTTGAGAGCCAGTGAAATTACAGGCAGGCTACAGGTGACGGGCGCAGTGCAATTCGTGTGATGAAAACATCAGGTGGGCTTCGAGCTTGTTACGTCACAATAACATTAAAAAAATAGTTTTTTTTTTAAATTCGAACTGGTTAGCACTACCACCACTATCTCTCCTGATGGTAAGTGATGATGCGATCGATGATGGAGCGCGCTTACCCAGAAGGTATCTATTCACTCGCGTTTTGAAAACCCCCATATTGTACTTAACCGGAAACACAGACTCAGGCAGGGTGTTCCATTCCCTGGCGGTTCGTATGATGAACGAAGAAGCAAGTCGCTTCGTTCGGGTAAATGGAACATCTGCCATATAACGGTGACGCTTCTGAGTATCCCTGGATGTCTGATTATAGAATAGGGATGGCGTTGTTGACTCATTTTTCGTTGCCTACTAATGTATCTAGATTCTTGTATCTATATAACTTATGCCGCAGGCTCTTAAGGTTGAACTGGCCGGTCACTTCTCCATACAAACGTCGTAGGGTGATCACTCCCTTATTTGGGATTTTAAGTCCAGAACTAAGCATGATATCGATTGTACTCGTCATTATCTAGGCTTGTATGATGCCAAAATGTTAAAAAGATAATTAAGTTGTAAGTTATTATCCTCGAAAACTTTATATGAAAATGTTTTGAGGCTCATAATTCTCAAGTTAATTATTTTATTAAAATTTCGGCATCATACTAGCCTAGATAATGACGAGATCAATCGGTATTATGCTTTATTTAGGACCTAAATCCTCAAATAAGGGAGTGATCACCCTACGACGTTTGTATGGAGAACGGGCCGGCCATTTCACCCTTAATAACGCCTTAGATGTTAAGACTTCTGGTTAGGAAGACGCCTGAAAGGGACTACCACCTTGAGCATAACGTTAGTGCATGGGCAGAACTTTCATGTATTTTCGTCATAATTTTATTACTAGTGTTTAAAATTACTTTGAGACTGATATATCCTGGTTCTAGTGTTTCAATCGAATGTTTTCGTAAATATACTAATAGAATAAAGGGAAAAGTACCAGAAGGCGTTTTTGTAGTAGTTTTCTTCATATTTTTATTTAATAGTATTTCAAAATCGTGAGTTCCTAGCTCTTGTAGTTAAGAATGGTGATGGCTCCTGTTACTATTTTTTTTTTTTATTATTTTCGAAAAACAATACAATTTGATTTACGGGGAAAATACCAGGCGTAAAGCTGTGTCTTCTGAAGTTTTGATATCTTACACTGCAGTCTAAGAGAGAGAAGACGCATGGTAAGTGAGAGAAGACGCATGCTAAGAGAGAATATATCAGATCTCTTCTTAATGGCGAAGGTATTGTTTCAATGGTGAGATGCGAGTGTAGGTACTATTAAATTGACTAGGAGGTTTGATTTCAGGAAATGCCTGGCTATAAAACTGAAGCTAAGTTTACATTGTCCATACGTGTTTTTAAGAGTTCAACATTTTGACTAAATACTTTGTGTAAAAACAGAAAACAGAAGAATAGTCGTTCAAAAAGTTAAGTTTTGAAACAGTGATGGCTCAGTGGCATTGGCTATGGACTGCCGCGCAGCAGGTCCATGGTTCGAATCCCGCCGCGGGCTTGAGCTTCACCGCATGGTGGAAGGGCATTTTGCGAATGCTAGCCTCGCTAGCGACCACCCTCAAGTAGAAAATCTGCCGCCAAGCACCTAACGGTGTGTTCCGGCAGCAGTCCTAGAGAGCCAGTGAAATCACATGGGACTTAAGACACGCATGAGACTTAATAACTATGTCTCAAGGTGACGGGCGCAGTCGTGACTTTAGGCGAAATGCATCTGTTACAGGCAGAGGTTAGTAGTAAAAAAATGTTAAGTAACGTCCGCCGCGGTCATGAGTTGGATGGGTGACCGCTGACATTACTACTGAGCGTGCACGTGATTCGGAGGACATGTTAAGCCGTTGGTCCCGGTTGTTGTCTTATTGGCAGTCGTAGCATTTTGCAAATGCCCGCCTGCCTAACTACCACCCTCATGTAGAAAATCTGTCGACAAGCTCAGTGAATAACGGAGTGTTCGGGGAGCTGTCCTTGAGAGCCAGTAACTCTAGGTTAGCCTGAACAACATCTTCGACCACATCAGCTCTTACCATCAGGTGAGAGAGTGGTCAAAGGCTAGTTATAAATAATTACTGTATCTGCAGGATTGTCTACTGCTGAACACAGCCTTCCTCATTTACGGTGGGGTTTGCTATAATCGCTAAGCTTGGCAAACGTATTGGGGATCGCAGTTTAAGATAGCACTTTAAGAAAGACAAAATTATGACAGTTGTTTTTCTTTACATCTATAATTGTTTATTAGAAATTCATGAGGATAGGGATATTCCAGAAAAGCAGGATAAAGTTTTACCTTACAATCTGCGTAATAATGAAAAGCGAATTATACAACATAATGAAATTCGGGTTGTACCAAAAATCAGATGAGCTAAAGTACAGAAACAAGGTCGTTATTCGAAAGTACTGATGTATAATAAATTACCAAAAAGCTTGACCCCCTTAAAATATAGTTTGTTCAAACTAAAACTTAAGAACTTTTTTGAAAACAATCCCTTCTACACATTAAAATAATTCATGTCAATGCAGCTTTTAGAATCTTTGTTCTTAGGACAAGTGCAAACGTGATAACTGTAAATTTTATTTAACTGTATTATGTAAAAAAATATTATGATTATTACATTTTAATCAATTATTTACATAGACGTAATTAGAAATAATATATTTAAGTAATATAAATATGTATTAAATGTACCTTGACTTGCCTGTAAAAAATTTACAAAAGGGCTAATAAAACTTCTTTATATCTTTATATCAGTTCCTCAGAAGGCGCTGCTGCCCACCTTACGTGTATTTTACCTTTAGTCATCTCTTACGACACCCACAGGTAGTAATGTTGGGGTGGCATTTTTACCCAAGGGAAATAAATGAATAATGATAACAAAACTCACTTTACAGGATAAACTTCCGCCTCACGAGTTATATCAGAAACTACCACGGTTTGATTTCTCGATTATTGACAAAACGACTAAATCCCACAACACCTCAAATACCATTGAAACGGTCGATATAAAAAACGAAAGCATCGATAATGCAGACCAAATTGATACTAAGGACGAACAAGATGACGTCATAATTAAATTTGATAACGATAACCAAGAAACTGATCACAATGTTGATCATGAAATTGATGTCAGTCACCAAATGGACGAAAACGATGGTAATGAAAATGACGATGATGGCAATGAAAATGATGGTAATGTTGATGATGGTAAAGAAAATGATGATGATGACGACAAATGTCTGAGTGAATTCTTAAGTATTATTAAGGCTGAAAAGGTATTTAGCAATGTTAAGAAAAATTATCACGTGAAGACAGAAGATTGTGATAATGAAGAAACAGGTTAGTTTCAGATAGATTTGCGAAGCAGTGATGGCACAGTGGCATTGGCTATGGACTGCCGCGCAGCAGGTCCATGGTTCGAATCCCGCCCAGAGCTTGAGCTTCACCGCATGGTGGAAGGGCATTTTGCGAATGCCCGCCTGGCTAGCGACTACCCTCAAGTAGAAAATCTGTCGCCAAGCACCTAACGGTGTGTTCCGGCAGCAGTCCTTGAGAGCCAGTGAAATAACAGGCAAAAATGAGACTTAACAGGTATGTCTCTAGGTGTTGGGCGCAGTGCAGTTCGTCACTTGTGATGAAATGCATCTGTTATAGGCAGAGGATACCGCTCAACATCAGGTGGGCCTCAAGCTTGTTGAGATAAAAAAAAAACATAGATAACACTTTATTGTTACATTATAATTTACAAACTTAAAACAATAACTAAGAGTAGATGCGACAATGGGCGATCTTATCGCTGAGAGCGATCTCTTCCAGACAACCCTAAGTTTTAGTTTTATCACCTAACAGGCTTGTTTAATATTATGTTTTTAGGGGATGGTGCAATTCTAACCCGGGACCCCACAGGGGGCTTCTTTATACACATACTTTAAATTTTAAATGAAACATATAAAGTATGTTTATAATAGTATATAGTGACGATTCCGCCTAATTTCACACAATCAAACGCCACCCAGCCAAACCGGAAGAATCGTCGCGTTCCACTTCTACACGAAGATTCCTCAGGTCTTGACTGTTCGAGCGCACTATTTAGAATTTCTTAGTGTTTTTCTAATTTATTAATTTAATGTACAATGTTAGCATTAAGCTACCATTAAGTCTGTCTCAAATCGGTCGCCAAGCACCTAACAGTATGTTCCGGCAGCAGTATTTGAGCCAGTAAAATTACAGGCCCATGAGACTTTACAACTGTATGTCTCAGTGTGACGGGCGCGATGCAATTCGTTCGGACGAAATGTTTCCGTTATAATTAGAGGTTAGTCCGCTTAACATCAGGTGGGCCTTGTGCTTGTTCCGTCACAATTACAGAAAGAAGCGCTCGTAGCGAAGTTTACTTAGCTGTTCTTAACCGATCAGCAAAGTTAAGCAACGTCGCCCGCGGTCATGAGTTGGATGGGTGACCGCTAGTGACATTACTACTGAGCGCTTCCGTGCTTCGGAGGGCACGTTAAGCCGTCGGTCCCGGTTGTTATCTTAGGATGGCAGTCGTTATAGCATGGTGGTAGGGCAATTTGCGAATGCCCGCCTGGCTAGCTACCACCCTCAAGTAGAAAATCTGTCGCCAAACACCTAACGGTGTGTTCCGGCAGCTGTCCTTGAGAGCCAGTAATTCTAGGTTAGTCTGAACAACATCTTCGACCACATCATCACTTACCATCAGGTGAGATAGTGGTCAAAGGCTAACCTATCAGCCATAAAAAAAAAGAAGATAAAAAAAACGCGATTATTACACGAAGTAATTAATCAACAGTTTAAATATATATGTTTATCATTATTTACGTTTCAAACACTTGCAGTGATCGTGGCCATGCGGTGCCAATTGTTTTTATATGTCACATTAGTTATAAAAAATATATATATACGCGATTTAAATCGTTTAAAGTTTTAATACTGCAAATATGTTATAAAACGTCGTATGCCATACGTGCGCTTTGATAATTACAGCCTCTGCTTTCTTGTAGCTCTCGTCTATGGCTCGGCTATATTGCCTCGGCTGTGATATTCAACTTTTTTTTTTTTTTTTTTTTTTATTTATTAATCTTCCCTCCACAGACTCCAGGGTCCGTGCCTTTTTTTTAATAGTGACATTTTTTTTTTAAATTATTACTAGAATTAGAAAATATACATACAACATTCTAAGAGGGAACAGTGCTAAAAGAAATTTCTTTTTTTTTTCCGGTTAAGTCATTGGCACTAGCATTCAGAACAGACCGGTGTTCTCTAGCAGCACCCGCTCACGAGTTGACGCATGTGCCAGCCATCGCCTTCCTCAACCATTTCTGAGGGAAGATGGCGACCCGACACACAACACCGCCGCTAGACAACACCTTTATGTGAGCATGACCGCTCTGGATACCCGTGCCAACGATTACAATAAAATTATTACACATATTTATAATTTGGGACTACAATAATATTATATATATGAAAATAACATACAGAAATTAAAATTTTTTTGTCATTCTCCCACGTCACATTTTAACAGGGCCTCCATTACCACGCTATTTCGATCTTTGATCGCCATTTTGAGGTTGTAATCATGGATAGCTTTTGGTGTCGCAACCATCGCCTTCCTAACGAACCGTCCTATGGCGTCTTCTTCGTCATCTGCGTAGTATCTGAAGGTTCCAGTATGACGTGAAAGTGCAACGACTGCGTGCGGGACGCTCTCGTGCAGCTTCATGCTGCTCTTGGTCTTGATGGCGATGACCGACTCGTATGTAAGTCCCTGAGCTTCGTGGATGGTAAGGGTGCGTGATCCCTTTCCCTGTGATATTCAACTTACCGAACTTATATCATAATGTACCTTTTATGTATGAGTGAGCGAATAAACGCAAACCAAGTGAAAAAATAAAAATGTATTAACAGAGTCCTTAAGTTTGAACTGGCCGGCCCGTTCTCCATACAAACGCCGTAGGGTGATCACTCCCTTATTTGAGGATTTAGGTCAAAAACAAAGCATAATACCGATTGATCTCGTCATTACCTAGGCTTGTGTGATGCTGAAATTTTAATAAAATAATTAACTTGAGAGATATGAGCTTCGAAACATTTTCATATAACATTTTCGAGGCTCATAACTTTCAACTTAATTATCTTTTTTAAATTTCGGCATCATACAAGAGAATGACGAGATCAATCGGTATTATGATTAATTCTGGACCTAAAGTCTCAAATTAGGCAGTGATCACCCTACGGCGTTTGTATGGAGAAGTGACCGGCCAGTTCAACCTTAAGGGTCGGCAACGCATTGACAGTACTAATGGTATTGCAGATGTCTATAGGCGACGGTAGCCGCTTACCATCAGCCGGGCCGTAAGGAAGTTTTCCGTTCATCACATAAAATATATGTATATTATATTTTTGTTTTCATAAATTTCAATGTTTGTTAGGACTAACAGAAGTCAACCATAAGGGTTTGTTACCCATTTACCAATAACCCTGTATATTATAATTATATTACAGACGAACCAAAAACAAAACGCAAACGCGCCCGCAAGCCGCTCACGAACCAGCAAGAATATGAAACTGTATTCGACATACAAATATTTCAGACCGAGGCTGAAGTCTTGCGCGAGTTCGGACAAAGACAAACATTAGAGAGGTAGGTATACATTGTCATAATTAATAAATAGATTCAGGCGTTACTTTGCGGAAATCCATATTTAATAATAACAAATATTTTTAAAATATTTTATGAAAACATCAAATTAATGTTTTAATAAAACACTTAAAACATACAAAAATATATCTAGTGACAATTACGCCTAATTTTCCTGTTAAGCCGTAATTTTCGACGCGTTTCGCTTCTACACGAAGCATCCTCAGGAAGTCTTGACTCTACGAGAGAAATTTTTGCTCGATCGTGCGCTCAATATTTTAAAAATATTTGTTATTATTGTCATAATTTATATGGTTTTCACGGTTATTAGGGCGAGCGAAGCCCACACTATCCCACAACTTGAAGATATTGTGGCACGCTTTTCTGATAAACTATCACGCCTATAGATTTGTGCTTTCACATAGTAATTTAACTCCATATCTAGTTGTGTTATCTGCCAAAAACATATATAAAAAAATAACACACACATTTTGTATTCATTGGATAGTATGTAATTGTACTACTAACGCCATCTGTTAGAAAACCAAAGAGTTAACATCGCTGCAACAGAACTAAACTCAATACTCAAATACATCGTAGTTAATCTACTCAATACTAGATGTCACCACTAGAATCAGTTTGTGAAATAAACGCGAGCCCTCACTGCCCCTTACTGCCTAACTTAATAACAATGTAAGTAACACAATAATAATAACAAATATTTTAAGAAAACATCAAATTAATATTTTAATAAAACACTTAAAAAATATAAAAATATATCTAATGACAATTCCGCCTTTAATTATTAAGTGTTTTATTAAAATATTAAGTTAATGTTTTTTTTAAATATTTTAAAAATATTTGATATTATTAAATATGGATTTCCGCAAAGTAACGCCTGATTCTATTCATTACTATAATTATTATTTTTCAGGTACATAACAGCACAAAATAAGTGCACGATATGTTTCACAGTTTACAAGTGTCAAAAGCTTCTGGATTTTCATATGAGATGGCATCACGTAAGTTGTATTTAGTTCTTGAAGCAATGATGGCTCAGTGGCATTGGCTATGGGCTGCCGCGCAGCAGATCCATAGTTCAATCCCGCCGCGGGCTTGAGCTTCGCCGCTTGATGGCAGGGCATAGCGATTACCCTCAAGTAGAAAATCTGTCGCCAAGCACCTTACGGTGTGTTTCGGTAGCTGTCCTTGAGAGACAGTAATTCTAGGTTAGCCTGAACAACATCTTCGACCACATCATCACTTGCCATCGGGTGAGATAGTGGTCAAAAGCTAAGCTATCAAGCATAAAAAAAATACTACTTTAGGGTGTTAGCTAGCCAGGCGGGCAGTCGCATATAGCCTACCACCATGCGGTGAAGCTCAAGCCAGCGGTGGGATTCGAACCATGGACCTGCGGCACTGCAGTCCATAGCTATAACCACTCGGCTATCATTGGTTCAATTAATAATATAAGTATTACAAAATAACAAATATACACCCCAGGGGTGGATGGACGCGGGTTCGAATCCCGCACATGACTTAAATTTTTCCTTTCGTATATTTGTGATTTTGTTTCCGCATAGAAGGTGTTATTGCAACATAACAATATAAAAAAAAATATAAGTTTTGATTCCATTTTTTTTGTCAGTTTTCATCTAAATTGTAAGATTTGATTGTTTGTTTGTTTGCATTGAATAGGCTCTGAAACTACTGTACCCATTTGGATGAAATTTGGTATGGAAATAGTTTGAGACCCGGGGAAGGACATAGGATAGTTTTTGTCCAACTGCGAAAAAGAGGTTAATGGTTGTCGCAATAACCGATATACCAGCGGGCGGAGCCGCGGTCGGAAAATTAGTTATTCATAATATTTATTTATTTTTACTAGCGGTATGCATTTATTAACAAAATACTACGAACTATATACAACACTACAGCTACTACAACAAAAGCATTTAGATCCCTATAAGTCATTGCAGACTCACAGGCAGTCCAAATGCTCTAGCCCACTACCAGTTGGCAGAGTGCCCAGCATGCTGGCAGCATTGCCCCGTTTAAGTCTTCTGTATATTGTAAAATAAATAAATATAATCTATCTTAGAGATATAGGTAAGTTAGGGATACTGAGTAATGACAAGTTGTTTGATTATAAGGTCCCACACTAAGGCACAATAGAAAAGGAACAAGCTCTCAAGGCTAGCAGAATAAATAGATTTAATTAAGAATTGCAATGCTAATTCGTTGTTTTTTTTTTTTTTTTTGACCACTATCTCACCTGATGGTAAGTGATGATGTGGTCGATGATGTTGTTCAGGCTAAACTAGAAGTACTGGCTCTCAAGGACTGCTGTCGGAACACACCGTTAGGTGCTTGGCGACAGATTTTCTACTTGAGGGTGGTAGCTAGCCAGGCGGGCATTCGCAAAATGCCCTACCACCATGCTATAACGACTGCCAAAGACAACAACCGGGACCGTCGGCTTATCTTGCCCTCCGAAGCACGGAAACGCTCAGTAGTAATGTCACTAGCGGTCACCCATCCAACTCTTGACCGCGCGCGACGTTGCTTTACTTTGCTGATCGGTTGAGAACACCTAAGTAAACTTCGCTACGAGCGCTTACTATTTTAACTTTAATTAATGTTGGCAATATTATTGTAATATATTTATTTTTCAGCCTTCAGCGGGTGATTTTATCTGTAACGTGTGTAAAATGCGTTTCAAAAAGTATATATCTCTCAGAAAGCACAAAAACGACGTGCATTTCGGATTGTACAAATGCAAACGATGCCCCCTTGTTACGTATCATAAGTAAGTATTAAATAATTACTTAATAACAATAGTTTTTTTTTAATGTTATTATGTAGGAATATGGCGGTATGCTTTTATTAAACAAATACTACAAACTATATACAACACTACAGCTACTACAATACTACAGCTACTAAAAGCATTTGGACTCATAGGGAGTCCAAATGTAGGAACAAGCACGAGGCCCACCTGATGTTAAGCGTTATCCTCTGCCTATAACAGATGCATTTCATCACAAGTGACGAACTGCACTGCGCCCAACACCTTGAGACATATCTGTTAAGTCTCATTTTGCCTGTTATTTCACTGGCTCTCAAGGACTGCTGCCGGAACACACCGTTAGGTGCTTGGCGACAGATTTTCTACTTGAGGGTGGTCGCTAGCCAGGCGGGCATTCGCAAAATGCCCTTCCACCATGCGGTGAAGCTCAAGCTCTGGGCGGGATTCGAACCATGGACCTGCTGCGCGGCAGTCTATAGCCAATGCCACTGAGCCATCACTGCTTGAAAAAAAATACATATTTTAAGAAAACTATTGATTAATATTACAAAAGAACACTTAATAGTAGTAATTATGATACAAGTGAGCTAAGTTGCTCATTACACACGAGGCTGTGTGTTGCAGCCCGAGACGGCGTAAATCAGCCGAGTGTATAATGAGCAAGTTGCTCACGAGTTTAAAACGCACTTTTTCAACACCCTTGCGAGGAAAAAAAATATTGCACAAATGCGATACAAACAACATACGAAAATTATGGAAAATAGCGAGAGTTTTTTTTTGCACGCGGCAAATGTATTATGTTTGATTACATATAAACCTCTTTGATGTTACAAATCTGTATTACCCGGTTAAATTGAAAATGCTCTGTTTACTCGCATATAATTTGCAGTTAGGTACTAACTTAACTTTGTAGGGATAATTCTATTACGCACTAGTGTATAATATTACTATGCACGAGGGTGTTATAATTCGGTTTATGGCCCCAAGAACGATATAAAAAGCTCACTTCATGAGCAAGGGTGGTGAAAAAATGTATCTAGTGTCAATTCCAGTTTGGCTATGTGCCGTTTATGACATCACGCGTCCGCTAAGCTTCAGTTTACTATCCTCACCAACAGGGATAACCTATCAGGTGCAAAAACTGTTGTACTCCTATTCTAAGTTAGCCTGAACAACATCTTCACCCACATCATCACTTACCATCAGGTGAGATAATGCTCAAAGGCAAACATATCAAGCAAAATGCAATTCGAGCCATAATATATCAAATGGATCCTAGGGAACCTCTGAAGGATCTTTTTAAAGAAATTGATATTTTAACTTTACCAAGTCTGTATATATTTGAAAATATTATGTATGTTCGTAAATATTTTAGTAAATTTAATTTAAACAGACTCACGATTACAATACTAGGAATAAAGATAAAATAGCGGTGCCAGGTTTTAGATTAGCAAAGACAAATAAAAGGTCCTTCTTAGGTAATTGTGTATAGTTTTATAATAAACTTCATAAACATACCTCGCTCACAGAAGGGAAATACAAGTTGCATGTGAAAAACATATTGATAAAGAAATCCTACTACTACATAGTTTGTGATTACTTAAACGACAAAAATGCATGGACAGTTCCACCACTGCCAAGCTATCGCCTGTCACCTACAATTTAAACAAATATTGTAATAATTTTATTATATAGTAAGTATGTAACACATTGTTAAAAGATGTTTAAAAGAATGGCCCCGAGTTTCTTGCCCGTTCTACTCGCAGTGGCTCTATACAATTTATTTGCTGAACGTGGCAGAAGTAGAGTATTTCAATAGTAAAATTTGTAATTGACCTTCATAAGAGCGTCGTAGACACCTATATTGAATAAATGATTTTGACTTTAACTTTGAAAAATACCTACGCCGGAATAAAAAATGTGGACTCGCATTTGGCACATTTTTAGTATTTGTCGTTATAGCGGCACTAGGTATTCCTAGTGCCGCTATATCATTCTTCATCATCTGTGAAAATGTCAACTTTCTAGCTATCACGGTTCATGACATGAGTTACAGACAGACGAACAGTGCAGTCTTAGTAAGGGCGTGTTCCATTTGTCGCTAAGAACGTTAATTTCGATAATTTTGATCACATTCTGCGTCTGTGGTTGTGATCACGTGATCGTTTGTAACTGTCATCCTCGTTCCATTTAGGATAAGAACGCTAAGAATGCCACTAAAATTTGCCACTTCTGTCACTTTTGACATTAGATGTAGGGAATTCAAACTGTTCCAGTAGCCTCATAGCGTTTATGGCGAAAAAAACGCCAAGACCCAAGTGGAACAACTTTTTGGGAGTGTGATCGTTTTTAGCGTTTTTAGCGAATCTAATTTGAAATGGTATGCACCCTAAGAGGGTCACGTTTTTACCCTTTGGGTACGGAACATAAAAACAATGCAAAATATTACGCATTATGTAATTGGTTACACTTTTTAAGAAAATTTCTACATTACATATCTATACTGTAATATTATAAAGAGGAAAGATTTGTATTTTTGTATGTAACGAATAAACTTAAAAACTACTAGAGCGATTTGAAAAATACTGTCACCATTAGAATTCTACATTATCCTTGATGAACGTAGACTATAGAATATTTTCAAAAACTTAGGGATCCGTATGAAAACTTCGATATTTTTTTTTTTCTTTTTATGCCTGATAGGTTAACCTTTGACCACTATCTCATCTGATGGTCGAAGATGTTGTTCAGGCTAACCTAGAAGCACTGGCTCTCAAGGACAGCTGCCGGAAAAAACCGTTAGGTGCTTGGCGACGGATTTTCCATTTGAGGATGGTAGCTAGCCAGGCGGGCATTCGCTAAATGCCCTAGCACAATGCAAACCGAACAAGTGAAAAAAAAAAGCAAAAAAATCGTTATATCGCGTACGCTGCGGAAATTATTGACAATAAAGCAAAGTGATGTACCTACTACAATTTTATAGAGGACATCAATATCTACAAAAACGTCCCCAATACCATAATAGTTGATTATGATACAAGTGAGCTAAGTTGCTTATTATACACGAGGCTGTGTGTGGCGTAAATCAGCCGAGTGTATAATGAGCAAGTTGCTCACGAGTTTCATACGCACTTTTTCAACACCCTAGCGAAGAAAAAAATATATATTGCACAAATGCGATACAAACAACATACGAAAATTATGGAAAATAGCGCGCAAGTATTTTGTTTTTTGCGCTCGGCAAATGGATTATGGTTGATTACATATAAACCTCTTTGATGTTACAAATCTGTATTACCCGGTTAAATTGAAAATGCTCTGTTTACTCGCATATAATTTGCAGTTAGGTACTAACTTAACTTTGTAGGGATAATTCTATTACGCACTAGTGTATAATATTATTATGCACGAGGGTGTTATAGTTCGGTTTATGGCCCTAACAACGATATAATAAAGCTCATTTTACGAGCAAGGGTGTTGAAATGTCTAACTATTACAGTTATGTCACAATAACTATTGTTTATGGCAACAAAATGGCTCCAACGGAAGACAGCCACATGCTGAGTTGGGGACCAATTTATGATGTAAAGCAATTATTTCTATGTCTGTCAAATTGCAATGTAAATATTCTTTTGTAAATTGCTTACGTCGTAAATAAATAAATTTCATTTCATTTCATTTATGTGTTTCAATGTATATTTTTTGTTAAAAACCCGTGCGAAGCCGGTGCAGGCCGCTAGTTTTAATATACAGCATGAGTTAGAACAATTATTCAGCTAAATTATGCTCCTTTCAGAATGGTGATGATGCATCATTTCCAAAAGCATCAAGGAGTTGAGTTTAAATGCAAGCATTGTAACGGCGTTTACAGGTAAGTTATATCTGTATCAGCCGGATAGTCCACTGCTGAACACAGCCTCCCAAGAGGAGTTTGGCATAATCCCCACGCTTGGTAGGCGTCTTGGGATTGCGGTGTGAGATATCAGTTCCTCAGAAAGAGTTGCTGCCCACCTTCTGGTATGTTATCCTTAGTTGCCTCTTAAGACACGCACGGGTAGAGATGGGGGGATGACATTCTAGCCAGGCACCCCACGGGCGTTATATACAGGGTTATTGGTAAAATGCTAACCACCTCTTAGTTGACTTCTGTTAGTCCTAACAAACATGTTCAGATTATTATGTTTTGTGTTTGTTTATGTGTATTTGACTGAATAAGCACGAGGACCACCTGATATTAACAGTCTCTTGTGCCTGTAATGTATTATTTCATATTTTTTTTATTACTTAGCTCCATGTAAATATTCAAAACTCTATTCGAATGGACCGCGCCGCGCTCCCTTAGAATAGAGATTTGATTATTTACATCGAGCTAAGTAATAAAATATATGAAATATTAAATTACAGGCACAAGAGCCTTTTAACATCAGGTGGTCCTCGTGCAAATTCGTGTATTCCGTCAAAAACTTTATTTTTTATGTTATTGTGACGGAACTAGCCCGAGGCCCAACTGCTGTTAAGCGGAATAACCTCTGCCTATGACAGATGCATTTCATCACAAGTCACGAATCGCATTGCGCCCGTCACCTTGAGACATATTTGTTAAGTCTCATGTGCCTGTAATTTCACTGGCTCTCAAGGACTGCTGCCTGAACACACTGTTAGGTGCTTGGCGACAGATTTTCTACTTGAGGGTGGTCGCTAGCCAGGCGGGCATTCGCAAAAAGCCCTCAGGTGAAGCTCAAGCCCACGGCGGGATTCGAACCATGGACCTGCTGTACGGCAGTCCATAGCCAAAGCCACTGAGCCATCATTGCTTCAAAAACGTGCGTTAAAACCTGATGTTAAAAATCTCTTGTGCCTATAATTTAATATTTCGTAGTTTTTAATTACTTAGCTCAATGTAAATATTCTAAAATCTATTCAAAGAGAGCGCGGCGCGGTCCAGTGTTGCCGCGGCGGGCTCGCTTGGCTCGGAGTAGGCATTGTCTTTTACTACGACACTCATAACAATATATAAGTTATATATAAGTTATATCTGTATCAGCCGGATAGTCCACTGCTGAACACAGCCTCTCAAGAGGAGTTTGGCATAATCCCCACGCTTGGTAGGCGTCTTGGGATTGCGGTGTGAGATATCAGTTCCTCAGAAAGAGTTGCTGCCCACCTTCTGGTATGTTATCCTTAGTTGCCTCTTAAGACACGCACGGGTAGAGATGGGGGGATGACATTCTAGCCAGGCACCCCACGGGCGTTATATACAGGGTTATTGGTAAAATGCTAACCACCTCTTAGTTGACTTCTGTTAGTCCTAACAAACATGTTCAGATTATTATGTTTTGTGTTTGTTTATGTGTATTTGACTGAATAAGCACGAGGACCACCTGATATTAACAGTCTCTTGTGCCTGTAATGTATTATTTCATATTTTTTTTATTACTTAGCTCCATGTAAATATTCAAAACTCTATTCGAATGGACCGCGCCGCGCTCCCTTAGAATAGAGATTTGATTATTTACATCGAGCTAAGTAATAAAATATATGAAATATTAAATTACAGGCACAAGAGCCTTTTAACATCAGGTGGTCCTCGTGCAAATTCGTGTATTCCGTCAAAAACTTTATTTTTTATGTTATTGTGACGGAACTAGCCCGAGGCCCAACTGCTGTTAAGCGGAATAACCTCTGCCTATGACAGATGCATTTCATCACAAGTCACGAATCGCATTGCGCCCGTCACCTTGAGACATATTTGTTAAGTCTCATGTGCCTGTAATTTCACTGGCTCTCAAGGACTGCTGCCTGAACACACTGTTAGGTGCTTGGCGACAGATTTTCTACTTGAGGGTGGTCGCTAGCCAGGCGGGCATTCGCAAAAAGCCCTCAGGTGAAGCTCAAGCCCACGGCGGGATTCGAACCATGGACCTGCTGTACGGCAGTCCATAGCCAAAGCCACTGAGCCATCATTGCTTCAAAAACGTGCGTTAAAACCTGATGTTAAAAATCTCTTGTGCCTATAATTTAATATTTCGTAGTTTTTAATTACTTAGCTCAATGTAAATATTCTAAACTCTATTCAAAGAGAGCGCGGCGCGGTCCAGTGTTGCCGCGGCGGGCTCGCTTGGCTCGGAGTAGGCATTGTCTTTTACTACGACACTCATAACAATAAGTGTTTCTAGTACTGTATGACACCTTTTTAAGTAGTAAAACACAATTTTTGCATCTCATAATGTTTGTAAGGACTAGCAGAAGTCAACTCTAAGAGGTTGTTAGCATTTTACCAATAACCCTGTATATTTATATTCCTTTTTTTTCATATTAAAATGTTTAGAGGTGTGACTATTTTTGGGGCGTTCGTATAGCCTATCAGTTCCAAAAATAACACTCACAAACGCTAAAAATGATCACACGGGCCGTTCGATTTGGGACTTCGTGAGCAGAAATATCGTTTTCGCTCACCGTTCGGATAGCTTTGAAAACGCTACAAATGACAGTGAAAAGTGATATTTTTGACCCATGTCTTACCGTGGGTTCGTTGTGATCGTTTTTTGACAACTGCTGGTTTGACAGTTGTATTTGGCGCGATTGAAGAGTTTCACTTGTTTTTCAAAAAAAGAACTTGAAGTTATATAGTATTTATATTTTGTGTAGTAGGTACCTACTTGTTTTGTTAATTTTAGAGATTGATTCCATGTTTCATACTGTACAAAATTGTTAAAATATTGTCGGTTGTCAAAGTATGTTTTAAGCCGTTCGGATAGCATGCAGTAATTGGTGGTCAAAAATAGCAAAAGCTTCTATCCGAACGCTAATACACAAATGCCACTTTTGAAACTGCTACAAACGCAATCGAGCCAAAACGAACGCACCTATTATTTTTTTTTTTTTTTATGCCTAATAGGTTAGCCTTTGACCACTATCTCACCTGATGGTAAGTGATGATGTGGTCGAAGATGTTGTTCAGGCTAACCTAGAAGTACTGGCTCTCAAGGACAGCTGCCGGAACACGCCGTTAGGTGCTTGGCGACATATTTTCTAGTTGAGGGTGGTAGCTAGCCAGGTGGGCATTCGCATAATGCTATAACGACTGCCAACCTAAGACAACAACTGGGACCGACGGCTTAGTGTGCTTTCCGAAGCACGTGCACGCTCATTAGTAATGTCACTAGCGGTCACCCATCCAACTCATGACCGCGCGCGACGTTGCTTAACTTTGCTGATCAGTTGAGAACAGCTAAGTTAACTTCGCTACGAGCGCTTCAAAAAATTATAACAGTAGTACGTTGTTGAACAGACACAGTTCGACGTACATGACGCACCTGCGCACGCGACACGCGAGCGAGCACGTGTGCGTCACGTGCGCGAGGACCTTCGTGTCGGACGCGGGACTCATGGTGCATCGGAAGAAAATGCACAAGGTGACTAAATATAATACTAATTTGACGAAGGTAGAACCATACTGATCCAAGTGATTTTTTTTCTATATTGGAGTTATATGCAACAAATGCAAGGAAAACAATATTCAATTGATGCCACATTGATCCAAGTACAAAAAGCGCCTTATATTGATAGAGGACCTCAATTTTTCACTTTAGCATTATACTTACTTTCAAAAATATATCCTGCTATACTGATCCAATTTTTATTCTTTATCTGGTTTTTTTTCTGCATAAACCAACATTATGACTACTAATTAATCAAAATATTTTATTATAGTTTAATTTTTATTTTGTCTGACATATTAGGCATCATTTCGAAAAAGATTAAAGCATAATAAATCACGTATTATTTTAAACAAGTTCAAACGCGTTTCAATCTTTTTCTCAATATAATGAAAACGATACTTGGATCAGTATGCTTCTACCGTCGCCATTTATAAACTTAGGATAATAAAAATACTGTAAATATTAATTTTAATGTTTCACTTGCTAAAAAACTAGATATAAGTTTAAAAAAAACTATACATTTAATAAAATTAAAATATGGACGCACTTCTAAAGATTATAACAAACTAACACCCTTCCCTTCAGCAAGACTGATGTATTGGAGACAACGACTACTTAGTAAACTATAATAAACTGATAAGGAAAAGGAACATCTAAAAAGATTACGGACCCAGAGTCTAGTGTAAAAGTATTAATAATAAAAAAATACTAATTTATAAACGGTATTTGTTTTTGTACTATGTGTTCGAATTAGTATATTGTTCACGCTCAAACACCCGTGTTTCCAAACATATAATCGAATTATTGTTTTTTCATATTGTAAATTGACATTCTCTTTGTAATTATTCCTAGCTTACCGGGTATATCGGTTATCGCGCCCATTAAGCTCTTTTCGCGCAGTTGGATAAAAACTATCCTATGTCCTTCCCCGTGTCTCAAACTATTTGCATACCAAATTTAATCCTATACGATCTAGTAGTTTCAGGGCCTATTTAATGCAAACAAACAAACGAACAATCAAATCTTTCCTCTTTATTATATTAGTTTAGATTATACTAATGTAGTCCATGTGATTAAATACTAAATAATACTTTGATTTATAAAACAATAATAACAAGAGAAAAAAAACGAAGAATATTTATATGGACCACCCCAATAGGATAGTATGAAATAAAAAAGGCTATAATAATATGAGAGAGTCGCTCTTTAAGGGTTCCGCATTGCCACAGAATAAAAAGAACCAGAAAGATCACTCCGCAAAGACATACCAATAAATAAGCGACTCTATCTACGAAGCAATAAAGTCCACTTCAGCTCGTAAAGCACGGTGTACCTAATATATATATTCACCTACAAGGCATCTCTCTTTCTATCGCATAGCTCTGCTCTCTTCTGACGCGGCATGCACAAATATTCGAAACTAAAACATGCACTAAAAAGTAAATAAATCGCTACTAGATACTAGATTTTTTTGTTCAATTTACATCACGTGAAAATGAGAACATTATCAACGAAGTCAAAGTCAATGAAATACACACTATTAGGGATAACTTAAATACTACGCGTCATATCTCACTCAAATTTAAATGAGACCACATGACAAGCGCCAGCAATCGAATATTAAAAAAAATATTAAAATCGGTACAACCTGTAAAAAAATAAGTTTAGAATCTAAACCACGTCTTCGGATCGTATGATACGCACCGACCACAATATATCTATTTTGTTTTAGACAACATCAAAATACGACAGCAACGCGACAGCTACATGCTCAGATTGCAACATAACATTTGCAACGCATGCCGTTTACATCGTCCATGTTCTCAACACTCCGAAACATAAAGATTTGGCGAGCACTATGTAAGTAATAATCAAGACTTTTGTGCAACTGCTTAAGGTAATTACAAAATTACTAATTTACTGGAGAAAAAATGATAGTCATGTGTGGGATTCGAACCCGCGTCCATCCTACCCTATAGCCAGGATATGCTCTGATAGACTGAGCTAACGTGACATATGACTCATAACTCTAATTTTTGCACTCGTTATTTAGTCATCGTGTGGTGTTGGAGTTGGCTTACGTTGTACTACAAACAAGAGCAATTTTACAATTGTTTTTAAAACTTGTAAATGATAATGCAACCTTATAATTTTTATATTGTTGTGTTTGAAATAACGCCTGCGCTGTGGATTACATTACAAATTTACGAGAGAAAAATTATTATAGTCATGTGCGGGATTCGAACCCGCGTTTTGCCTCTCGCAATTTAAATTTGTAATTTAATCCGCAGAGCAGACGTTATTGCAAACATAAAAATATTTAAAATGCATAAGGTTATGTTATTTTTTGTAGAAATGGAGTAGTTACAGCTATGGACTGCAGGTGTTCGATCCGCACCGCCGGATTGAACTTCACCGCATGGTGGAAAAGCATTTTGCCAATGCTCGCCTGGCTAGCTACCACCATCAAGTAAAAAATCTGTCGCCAAATACCTAACAATGTGTTCCGGCAGCAGTCCTTGAGAGCCAGTAAAATTGGTACTTACACGAGACTTCGCAACTGTATGTCTCAGGGTGACGGGTGCAGTGCAGTTCATCTTGTGACGAAATGCATCTGTTAAAGGCAGATTGATCGCTTAACTTCATCTCCGTCACAATCTCATAAAAGAAAACTAACCTTGACGATATGGTCACTGCAGACTATACCTACCGTGGAAGTTTCCAGAATACACCGATATGTTTAGTTTTTTTTTGCTATTAGTAACTAACGAAGCGAGTTAGCAAAATGCCAACAACCCTACGAATATTTATTCGTAGCAACAACTAAACAAAAATGTTCGTATGAAGTTGGACAAAATAAACTTTATTTTTATTGCAGTATAGGCTGCCCTGAATGTGGTCTGCAGTTTGAGAACAAATTGCAAGTGCGCGCGCATAGAAGAAAATACCACCCAGCTTACAACTACTCTGCAATGAAACATGCTGAACGGAACTTATTAAATGGGAGAGACGAAGATGATCGTGTCTTTGAGTGTACTATAGTAAGTACTGAGTATGAGAGAGTCATTTGGATTTCAAAGTTTTTGGCGCAGTCGGGAGGATTTATTCAGAAGCCTATTGTTATTATATTGGTGTTAACACAAAAAATATGCCTATATTCCATAAAGGGGTCCACTGATTTGTCTAAGCACCTACGCTAGAAGTTTTTGGTTTTATGTAATCGGGGGTGAGCCTATTGCAATATATAGGGCACAGCTGAAGAATCCAGATAACAGAAAAAATATTTTTCAGTCAAATTCAATAACTTGCTCGACTAAGGTATCAAATTCACTAGATTCACTAGGATCACGAGATTTAAAAAAATACGTTTTGACACACGCACACACACACCAACGAGGCTAATTTTACGTAAATGATGGCCAGTTACGTTTCACCATTTATATTAACTAGTTTGCAGGTGTCAAGCACAGCAAGTCTTCTACTCTTCATGGTTCATGATCTCCCGGTACTTTTATTCCAAAATCTCTTGGCGCAGTCAGTAGGATATAAATCCTACCGACTGCGCCAAAAGATTTAATAAATAGCCATAAAGCTAATGGCTGTTTGTGTTTGAGTATTGCAGATCTATGTATTTACAATACTAGTATAAATGTAAACGTGGATTTCTAGAAAGTTTTGTTTAAATTTATAAATTTTTTACAATATTTTGAAATAAAGCCTGTTAATTTCAAAATGCTTTGTGTACTTTTAATCAAAATAACGAAGAGTTTGGGTACTTCTGTGCAAAAATAAATGAAAGTATATTTCTTATAGTGCGGCAAGTCAGGTACGCATAACACGTGGCTATATCGACACTACCAGGCGGAACACCCCTCGTTGCCGTACGAACAGCTCTACAACGAACGCCGCAAGCATCTCTGTGATGAGTGTGGACGGAGTTTCTTCGTAAGTCTTAGTACTTTACATTATCTATTTTGTTATGCTTGATACGTTAGCCTTTGACCACTATCTCACCTGATGGTAAGTGATGATGTGGTCGAAGATGTTGTTAAGGCTAACCTAGAGTTGCTGGCTATCATATACAGCTGCTGAAACACTGTTAGGTTGGACAGATTTTCTACTTGAGGGTGGTAGCTAGCCAGGCGTACATTCGGCTACGACCATGCTATAACGACTGCCATACTAAGACAACAACCGGGGCCGACGGCTTTAACGTGCCCTCCGAAGCACGGAAGCCCTCAGTACTAATGTCACTAGCGATCACCCATCCAACTCATGACCGCGCGTGACGTTTCTTAACTTAGCTGATCGGTTAAGAACAGCTAAACAAACTTCGCTACGAGCGCTTCATAATATTTAATATTATCTTTACATATTTTGAAACAGTGATGGCTTAGTGGCATTGGCTATGGACTGCCACGCAACAAGTCCATGGTTCGAATCCCGCCCCGGCTTGAACTTCACCTCATGCTGGCTGGCAGATGTTTTGTCGTTTTTTCATTCTAACATAATTGAGTGGAATGAAAATTGCTTAGCCGTTCATAACCGATCAGCGAAGTTAAGCAATGTCCGCCGCGGTCATGACATGGATGCGTGACCGCAAGTGGCATTACTACTGAGCGTGCACGTGCTTCGGAAGGCACGTTAAGCCGTGGGTCCCGGTTGTCGTCTTAATATGGCTGTCGTTAGAGCATGGTGGTAGGACATTTTGCGAATGCCTGCCTGGCTAGTGACTACCCTCAAGTAGAAAATCTATCGCCAAGCACCTAAAGATGTGTTCCGGCAGCTGTCCTTGAGAGCGTCTTTGGGGGGTTTAACGTGCCCCCAAAGCACGTGCACGCTCACTAGTAATGTCACTAGCAGTCACCCATCCAACTCATGACCGCGGCGGAAGTTGCTTAACTTAGCTGATCGGTTAAGAACAGCTAAGCAAACTTTGCTACGAGCGCTTCAAATCTAAATTTAGAACTGGTAATAACCGTGTGTTAGAATGACAAAACATCTTATTATTTGTATGACAATTTGATAATCATAAAATGATAAATTTTCAATTATACCACAAGTAAAAAAAGCATTATGAAACTTATATTAAAAAATCGGCCAAGGGCGAGTCGGACTCGCGCACGAAGGGTTCCATACCATTATCTATACTATTATAACCTTTTTTTTAGTATTCACGTGCATGAGTCCGTCTTGTACTTGACTGACATTTTGTATTCACTGTTACAGCTGTAACAGAAATACATGATCTATGAAAATTTAAACTGTCTTTTTATCATGGTTCATGAGATATAGCCTGGGCGTCAAGTCTGCTAATCAATATGAGTCTATAAAGGACTCGGCCTGGTCAATTTTGATATTTTTGGTAGTCTACTAACTTCATATCGTTCATATTGAGTCAATATTGATTCAATCTCGGTTTCATATGAAAACGAAACGAAATAATAGTAAATAATTACGAAATTGTTTTCTGAATTACCTTACTCTTCTCTTTTATATATCTTCAAATCAGCCTAGATTCATCATAGATTCATATATTCGTAAGAGATCGGCAGACTACCGATTCTGTCTTGTATGAATCTTGAATGAATCTGTGCTGAATATGAACATGTAATTAGCAGACTAAGCCCCCTGGTGACAGACAAACAGACGGATAGCGGAGTCTTTAGTAATAGTGTCCCGTTTTTACCCTTAGGGTACGGAACCCTAAAAACAAATACATTTTGATGTAAGGTTATCAATTTACAGACCATAACTGCCCTTCGAGAACACAAACACATACACACAGGGGCGAAGCCCTACTCGTGTGACAAATGTCCTGCGAAGTTCCGTCGCAAGACCAGCCTCAAGATGCACCTTGAGCGCCATCTGCCCCCGACCAGGGAGTGCCAACATTGCGGAAAGAAATTCGTCAGTGCATCCAACCTTAGTAATCATATGAGGGTATGTAGTTTAATAATAACACGCGTTTGTTATTTACTCGACTGCCCAAAAAAGGATTGTTATGTTTTCAGTATTCATTTATGTTTGTGGGTTTCTTTATTCCACCATACTTCTAAACGGCTTAACCGATTTTAACGTTTATGTACGAAGTATCGTTGGATTCGTCGTGATTGAACAGTTGATAATTTTAGAAGCCATATTGTGAGCTAAAAATATATTTTTACTACTTTTACTACATATATATATATAAATCATTTTTAATTCATTGATATTTGTTTTCTTATAGATTAACTTTCACTATTTAATAACCCGAGGTCTTCTTTTCTAACAAAATTGTAAATTTTGACTATTTGATTTGAAAACGATGCCTCACTTATTCCTATTAGTCCAGACATTTAAGCTTAAATTAGGTAAGAATCTCGGAATTCGAGATACCCAGCTGTAAGTCTGTAAATACTTGTATATTGATTTTCTACTTGAGGGTGGTCGCTAGCCATGCGGGCATTAGCAAAATGCCCTTCCATCATACAAAAGTACAAAACGCAACGTGCATACTTTTTCTGCGTCGTGTGACAAGTTACAAAATAAGATATCGTCTACCTATATATACTAGACGCGACATCACAAACGAGGATAGTCGACCAGTGCAAGTATGCCGGCTGACATACTCTCCCGCACACGCAGCTGAGCACTCGAAGAGATTACACGCGCTTTACGTTCGAATATTGTGTATTATCAATTGTGTTAGCCGTGCCCAGCTGCGTGTGGGGGAGAGTATGCCGGCCGGCATACATGGGGGACTACTCTCACCTCTTATAGTAATAATAATCTTACTACTAAATTTCATACCTCCACGTGAATTAAGCAGGCTTACAACCGGTAATGGAATCGCTCAGCGTTTTGATGACGTCACAACAAATTGTTCACTCTATTTGCGAACTCTTACGTACGAACTATTACTGTTCCAGCTACAAATCCGTAATGTTAATCAATCATAAAAAAAGTTGCTTTCTAGCATTGGATTTATACTTGATTTTGACTATTTTACGATAAAAATGGGTTTAATTAATGTGTATATTAAGTACCTACAATGTTTTTATTTCTATTATACTTTAAAATAAAAGCAGCAAAATTATTTGATGAGTGAAACTAAAAAAGTTACAGACAGCTGTTGAGCAGCACACAATAAAATGTCGTAAAACTATGGTAAATCCGTTCCATAACATCGCAGTTCGGAACAGTGCGAGCGGGATAACGGTATATTATAAAAATCTTGTATCTCGCTTGCACATCCGTGATACATATTTCATTCGTTCTTTAAGTAGAATCAAACCAATACTGCATGACGCGATTGTGGGTCGGTGATAGTTCGTGTCTATGAATGATTATTTCAAGCATGAAACAAAACGCTTCCTTTTTATGATGGTTTCGTAAAATGTGGAAGTTGGCGCCCTGCACTGGTCGACTATCCTAGTTTGAGATGTCGCGTCTAGTATATATAGGTCAATATATATCGTTTCTATATATTCCACAGTCCCATATCGGTGACCGCCGCTACAAATGCGAGATTTGTTCCAAAGGGTTCCTGCACAGCGCTGCGCTGAAGGAGCACGTGCGCGGAGTGCATCACCACATACGCAGGCCCAGGAAACATGTGTTCAAGTGCTAACTGTACTTTATAAATAAAGTTATAAAAATGTGACTCCCTTTTTATTTTTTTCTTACCGTAACCTTGTAAATAACAATACAGTTCTCTCTTCTCTGTCAGACTCTTCTTTTTTATACCCTATAGGTTCGCCTTTGACCACTATCTCACCTGATGGTAAGTGATGATGTGGTCGAAGATGTTGTTCAGGCTAACCTAGAATTACTGGCTCTCAAGGACAGCTGCCGTAAACTTCGCTACGAGCTCTTCAAAAAAAAAGTACTTTAGTAAAAATGTGACTTTATTTTTTATTACCGTAACCTTGTAAATAACAATATAATCGACTCTCGTTAATTCAAACTTGCGATAATTCAAACCTCTATAATTCAAAGTTATCACAAGTTCCCTAGAACATCTCTTTATATCTTGAACTAAATCAATAATGTTTTATGCACTTGGTAATTTGAACGAAAAACTCAACGCTACGCAACAAAATGACGCGTTAATTCGAACTTATCGGCGTCAAACACTCGACAATTCGGAAAGAATAAGTCACTTGATCCTCTTAAAGACAAGTCCGAGTAATCGATCCCGCCGCGGAGACATCTAAGGGCAAGTACCATTTGAAGTTAAATTCGCCAAAAACGCCAAAAACAATCACACTCCCAAAAAGTTGTTTCACTTGGGTTTTGGCATTATTTTCGCCATAAACGCTATGAAGCTACTGGAACAGTTTGAATTGCCTACATCTAATGTCAAATGTGAGAGAAATGGCAAATTTTAGTGGCATTCTTAGCGTTCTTATCCTAAATGGAACAGGGGAGAACAGTTACAAACGCTCACAGTGATCACAACCATAGACGCAGAATGTGATCAAAATTATCGAAAATAACGTTATTAGCGTCAAATGGAATATACCCTAAGTACATTGCAGAACAAGTTCAAGCTTGTGTCATCGTACACGAGCCTTTGTTTTGGTAATGATTTGTTTGACATACACTTCAACATGAATTGGTTTGTTTAGTTAAGTTTCAGTTACTCATTTGTTCGTTGTATACAGATTAAACGATTTGATATTTCAAACACTCGATAATTCGTAACATTTTAAGAGCGTACCGAGCTTTTTAGGAATTCGCGTATGTGTGCGTGTGTAAGGCACGCCGCCAGCATCCGTCCCCGTGCGACGGCCGAAGCTGTACCAAAAGGGGACAGGGACAAAACATCGCGGCTCTGGCTAAAATGGGCGGAACGTGCGTGAATTTACGTCACGTCCGGCTGAACAGGAAAATTAGGTGGAATTTTCGCCAGATATAGATATATATATATATATATATATATATATCATTTAAAAATATATATTTATATTATAGAAGTGTTTTATTAAATAATTAATTTGATGTTGTCTTAAAATACTTTTATAATATTTTTTATTATTAAATATGGATATCCGCAAAGTAACGCCTGAATCTATTCATTATAATTATGCCTGTCTCGTTCGCACAGTAATTTCATTTCTAAGAACATGGTAAGTACTAAAGTAACGCACGTCATATTCTCCCGTTTTACTCTGAATAATGCATATTATTATTGAATATATTGCTCGCAATGGCTTATGCTTCTTTTCATATATACCTCGTGCTTGTGTATTTCAAAGAGTAAGTGAAATTGTCAACGTTCTTGCCGTATGACATACGTGGCACGTAAATCATTCCTATCTCGGCTTAATCTATTAAAGGCCCCATTTCTCATTTACTGTGATGAAATATAGGTAATATAATGAATATAATTCACTTTTAAATAATAATGCGTGCGGTGCGATGTGGTTAGGTAAAACTTACGAGTGAGAGAGAGAGTTTTGGGCAAGATGCAAGCGCACAACCTATGCAGGGTTCCAATTCACGCCGAAAGCTATTTTAGCGATATAATGACTGTACCGTTTAAACAAAATCTCGCCGATGATGTTCCAGATAACGTCACGGATTGTGAGTAAATTACAGACGTCATCTTGCTAGTTCAACGATCACGCTATACTGAAATCACCGTGAGTGGGACTGTTAAAACTGATATTTTGTTAATGTTCTCACAAATTCTGTATGCGTGCTTTGACAATGAGCCGGCCAAACAAAGGTAGGTAACTATTAATTCATGTGGCCGCGTGGCCGCACGCTCTGTGAGCGCGATTATTTGTTTAAAATAGTTACTACGTACTTAACTGTCAAAAGTCGATTTCTGAAACGAATTCTGAAGAGGATTGTCGTCTAAAACCTCTACGACAGTATCTAGATGGGGTACCATAAAAGAGAGCTTTTATATTTTTACAGATATTATCTTACAATAAATAGTTTGTTTTTGTTTAGAGCATTATTGTGTACAATAATTTTGTAATCCCCGTAGCGCTGCTTTAGTGTGCACTGACGGTAATATTTTGAAACAAGCAACCTACGATTGTATTACCTATGGTTAGCAAGCAAGCAAATAAATCTTTCATTCATTCGTTTCATTCAATGTTTTTTTATTATCTTGATTGTTTATGATTTGCTTGCTAGCGACTTTAGTAAATAAAATCAATATTCTGTATTAAACATGCGGAGACACCAGATAACTACATTATTTCCACTCTGAAAATGTTGCCGATTTGTCAAATTTGCCTCCGGACCGATAGAGAGCTTAAAACAATAGGAGATACTATAACAAATTTTCATGATGAGCTCTGCGATTTTGCTGTGAGTTTATTATGTTCTTTCCTAATAAAATATTCTTGAATGCACCTTTAGATTCTGTGCTTTATCAACTTCTCTACATCATTTACTTACATTCGTCCATTTGGACATAGTCTTCTGTCTTCCTTCAGGACTATTAAGTGCTTGTAGAATGCTCTGCAGAGTGGATATTTCAAAGGTGAAGATTCAGGGTTTCAGACTTGATGAAATTGTGGATCAAGAAATCCTTTATTGCTTTTTAGTTTATTGTCCAGCAGTTACACGCAAACAGTATCAGTTTTTAAATGCCACACGTAACGCTTTTGACAGATCCTACATAAAATACTCAAGAACACAACTACAGCTAAGGTTGTTTGTGTTAGATGCATAGTTCCTTTACCAGAACATATAAACTGAAATTGATTTCACCATAGAAAATTACTACAGGTAGTGAGTGACCTGAGAGTGTTTTGTGTCCTCGGATGGCTAGCTACCACCCTTATGTAGACTGATTTGGCCTAGCCTGGTTACCATCTATGATCACTTGCCAACAAGGGAGACAGCTTACCATATCACTGCATTTATATTACCAACTCCAGCTAACCCGAACAACTGCTTACCCCTGCACAACCAACATTTCTAAGGGCCTGTTTCAGAATGTTCAATTAAGTTCCGGTTATACTACCCAGAACATAAAATAACTAAATGATAAAAATGACAGTTAACATGCAGCGCGTTTCAAGTTTTAACCAATAGAAAGGCTAAATCGCTGACTGTGAAACGCAAAGATAGTGTTTTATTTATTAAATATAAATTCTGGGTAGTATAACCGGAACTTCTCGAACATATTAAAATAGGTCCTATAGTCTTGCAGTACCACGATGCTGAATGGTGTCTTACACTTTAGGTTTTATACAACATTTGTATTATAAGATTTCATTCACCACATACTGTTACGCTATTTAGTTATATTTTGTAACTAATATTGTCTGGCGTCTCTTTCGTCCACATACCATATAGGAACATTTTGAAATATGATCAAGTGCATATATGTTAATAAGTATATAAAATGTAACTGTTGAGAACACACCTATTATCACATAAACATAGTATTATTTTGAAATTTGTTTTTGAAAATATCTACATAAGTCTATACTGCTGTACGCCCTGTGGGGTGCCGTGCTATAATGTCACTCCATAGCTACATGTGGGTCACATAAGAGGGACTGAAGGTAAAATACTGGAAGATGGGCAGCAGTACCTGAGGAATTGATACCTTAAACTGCAATCCCCAAGCTGCCTGCCAAGCATAGGGATTATGGCAAAACCCCCCTTTAATGGTGGAGGTTCTGATCAGCAGTGGACAATTCGGCTGATATAGTATGTATATACTGAATGTTTCATACATCCAAAGAGGGTATACATATTAAGTGTTTGGATATTAGAGCCTTACAGTATCACTTTAAAACATTTATCAGTATACTAACCTGCTGTGATATTCTGTAGTCTATAGATCTTATAAACCAGTGAATAGAACATCACTCTTCATTGTCCTACACACATAGTGTGAGTAACATATGTTGTTAAATTTTTAGCATCCGTTAGTGCCTCTTAAATTATGGCAATCATCCTTAGGATTCTAGAAGACAGTGTCAGATCATTAACGGTTGTCTAAATAAAGGTACAGAAAATATTATTTATTTATTCCATTATAGTCGAGCAGCGTGTGCGAGCAGCAGAGATTTTTTGCTTCTACGCAACCACCCATCCTGCTGGTTCTTAAATGCATTCACAGTAGCAGAGACAAACTCCTCAGGCAACCTGTTCCAGTTGTGAACAATTATTTTGAGGATATAGTGCGCAGTGTTTGTTAAAATAGTAACTTTCCACCTGTAAAATTTCAGATTGAAGATTATGTCCAGTTATGTAATGAATGTATGTATTTGTTGAAAAAGTTCCATGAATTTAAAGAAAAATGTCTCCGGGCCACAAAAATTCTCAATAATTGGAAGAAGCAGAAGCCAGAGGTAACATGTTATTTTAACGTATTGTTACAATGACACACTTAATTGACAGCTGCACATAGGGATAGTTATATAATAATAGTAATAATGGGTCAAGAAATCCATAAATCTGTAATGTAAATAATAAATGATTTTCTTGGACATAAGTTCAAGAAAATTATATAACCACATTACTACTGAGCGCTCCCTTGCTTCGCAGGGCATGTTAAGCCGTCAGTCCCGGTTGTCATCAGGATGGCAGTTGTTGTAGCATGGGGGTAGGGCATTTTGCGAATGCCCGCCTAGCTACCTACCACCCTCGAGTGGAAAATCTGTCGCCAAGCAACTAATGGTGTGTTCCGGTAGCTGTCGTTAGGAGCCAGTAATTCTAGGTTAGCCTGAACAACATCTTCGGCCACATCATCACTTACCATCAGGTGAGATAGTGGTCTAATCTATCAGGAATAAAAAAAAAACTCCTTGTCATTTTTTAGTTATAATAATAATGATTTATAGCCAAAACTAGGTAAAAAAAATTACAAAGCTATCACAATACAACAAATCAAAATAACATGCAAAGGTTTGATTATTGGACAGAAGGATTTTATATAAGAACCTATGTCGCCTAGCTCCCCCTCTCTAGTATTTGAACTGTGTTACAGGCAACGAAGCCCTCCGTTTGTAGGAAACTGATAATTGTCTTTATTATGAAATTGTAATGAAAAATTATTTATTTAACAGAGAAATAAAATACATGACATTAAACATCTACAAATACATAACAATTACGACAATTTTGGAAATATAATATTAGTTGATAAGTTGTTATACTTGTAGGTCAAGCATGATGTGTCAAATTGGACTCATCTCAGCATAATGCCGAGTGTCATAGACATTCGACGCTGGTTTTCAGTTGAGCCCATCACGCGGTTGGGGCTAACTTAAAACAAGAAATCAATAAGGAAAAACTACATTTTACATTAATATGTTATATCCTTAAAAAGATTTCTAATACATATCAGTCTAAATAATAATGATAATTAGATATGTATGATATAAATATATATATATATATATATGAATAAACAAATACATAAATGTAAGGGTTTAAGGGGGAGTTATATAATCTCAATATTAATTTATGGTTGCTCCATCTCGTCAAAATTGTACACCTGTATAGGCAAAACATGGTGGAACAATTTGAAGACCAACAACTCTGTGCATAATCATTATATTATGTATAATTTACAAATTATTTGAACAATAAATTTGTCAATAAAGAAAAAAATATATACAATCAAGATATATGAATATGTTGCAGAATATGTGGTTACTTAGAAAATAATGTGAATTAATTAAATTTTTCAGGTGCAGAAACCTCTAAAGCTACTCGGTGACCATATCTCATCATCAGTTTTAAGCCTCTGCAACCCGAAGAACCACAAAGTCTATTATTATCAACATTCACAATTCAACTCAATCATCGAGAATAGTTTAATACAATCAGAATATACCAATGACGAAGAAAATCAGAACAAAATCTTGGGTCGTAGACACATATTTACAGTTAGCACAGACCAAGATGGTGATACCAGTAATATATCTGCCAATATAGATACAGTAAAAGACATAAAAGAAGAAGACTGCCCGAATGAATCGGAATGTGCAGACACTATAATTTTCACCGAATTAAGTGAGAAAAACAATTTTGACATTGATATTAATTTAAGTGAAAATGAAGACAATGGAAGTATTGGCACTGACTACGATATCAAAGATTTGGTTATCGATACTGATTTCAAATCTGATAGCGATTCGAGTGACACTGAAATTGCTAAGAAAAGATTGAGAAAAACGCTCGCTCAGGTAAAATTGGATATGGAATCTGCTAAAAAAGGGAAAACTGTCAAACGTATCCGACATAAAAAGCCGTTTGATATGGAATCATTGAGGAATATGTTGAGAAAAATTGCAAGTAGAGGGGAAGTTAAGGACAGTGAAGGAAACGTTATAGACATAGATTGTATTATGAATAGTTTGGATAAGATGCATGTTTATACGTTGAATCAAATCAAGAATCGGATATCAGGTAATTTTATCAGCTTTTTTTTTGTGAAGCAGTGATGGATCTGTGGCATTGGCTATGGACTGCTGCGCAGCAGGTCCATGGTTCGAATTCCAACGCGGGAGATTCACCGCATAAGGAAGGGCATTTTGCGAATGCCCAGCCTTCAAGTAGAAAATCTGTCGCCAAGCACCTTACCGTGTGTTCCGGCTGCAGTCCTTGAGAGCCGGGCAATTACAGGCAAATGAGACTTAACAACTATGTCTCAAGGTGACGGGTGCAGTGCAATTCGTCACTTGTGATGAAATGCATCTGTTATAGGCAGAGGTTAGTCTGCTTAACATCAGGTGGGCCTCGGGCTTGCTCCGTCACAATAACATATACATCAACTTGCGAGGATTGAATACGAAAATGTTTTCTTGATCTTTTTGATAGCAATAATAATCTGATTAAGAAGGTTTACAATGAACTCTTCTAAAGTTCTTCTTCAGAAGATTTAATTATAAAAAATCGTTAAGAGGCCTTTTACATTTTGCAGCCCTCTCACTCGCACTTTTAAAGATTATTTCAAATAGCAACAATATGGTTTATATTTTTTAAAATGTAGTCAATCATTATTTCGCTGCATGCAACTATAGATGTTCAAGAAGATGAGAAGGCTGCAAAATGTAAAAGGGCTCTTAAATACCTTTGGTTTGTTTTTATACAAAAAACAAACTACAATCTCCATGTTGAGAAGTGTGGAAACGTTTTTTTTTCTCCACTAGTGCGGTACAGTAAACAATAAGCACGAGTGCGTAATATATAAATATACTGTATTATGACACTACAATCAATGCATTTAAAGGCCCGTTGCGAGCGAGTGTGTTGAATTTGTATATCGTTCATCTCGCCACGTGTCTTCACTATTATTAATGAAGGGACACGATTTCAAAAACATAACGAATGAAATCTTATGCTAAGCATTAGATAGGCAAGTGTTGAGTAAGTAATGTTCGTGGATTGAACGTTTGCAAATAAAATGCTTTCGCGAGCTAATTTTCATGCTGGCGCCATCTAACGAGCAAAGCTGACTGCATTACTCGTTAGATACAACAACAGAGGGCGTTGTACCCAATAACACCGAGTTCAGACTCTTAGCTTGTTATGTTTTTTTTTTTCTATTTCGGGATGTGAATTTGCCAATGTTATGTTATAATGTTTATGTAAGATCACTCAATGGAGTTTAGGCGGGAAAATACGAAATGTAGGAAAAATTTGAAGCAGTGATTGTTCTGTGGCATTGGCTATGGACTGCCGCGCAGCAGGTCCATGGTTCAAATCCCGCCGCGAGCTTAGCTTCACCGCATGGTGGAAGGGCATTTTGCGAATGCCCGCCTGGCTAGCGACAACCCTCAAGTAGAAATCTGTCGCCAAGCACCTAATGGGGCAGACTAGACAAGTAAACAAAAAAAATCATCTCAAAATGTTTGTTAGGACTAGCAGAAGTCAACCCAAAGAGGTTGTTAGCCATTTACCAATAACCCTGAATAATAAGGAGGAAAGATTTGTTTGTTTGTTTGCATTGATTGCTCTGAAACTACTGGACCGATTTGGATGAAATTTGGTATGGAAATAGTTTGAGACCCGGGGAAGAATATAGGATAGGTTTTTTTATCCAACTGCGCAAAAATAGGTTAATGATTTTAATCCATAAACGATATACCTGGAAAGTTAGTAAATATATATTTTATTATTTTCAGGTACGAGTGTGCTAAGTACCGACGCCATTGAAGTTCTATCACGAGCGCAGAAGAAATATGGAAACCAATATTCAAGTGTTTTCACTATAGAACACCTTTCTACCACGGTATAAACTTTTTTCTACCATTGATTTCTTGGGTGGTAGAAATTGATGTTAAACAATAACTTTACCCAATCTATTTGTGGGGTGCCGGGTTAGATTGTCACCCTCCCATCGCAAAATGCCCTTCCACCATGCGGTGAAGCTGAAGCCCGCGGCGGGATTCGAACCATGGACCTGCTGCGCGGCAGTCCATAGCCAATGCCACACACTTGCTTCGAAATCATCATCATCATCAGCCTGAAGACGTCCGCTGCTGAACAAAGGCCTCCCCCATACAGCGCCACAAAGAACGACTATTAGCCGCTTGTAGAGACTTTCACGATGTCGTCAGTCCACCTAGTGGGGGGCCTTTGCTGATACGCTATGGCCAAATTCTCACCTGATAGTATGATTGAAACTCAAGTAGCGTAGTTTTAACCGATCAGCTATCAGCTCCGTCGCGGTCATGATTTCGATGGGTGACCGCTAGTAATATTACTACTGAGCGTGCACGTGTTTCGGAGGGCACATGAAGCCCTCGGTCGCGGTTGGTGTGTTAGGATGGCAGTCGATATAGCATTGCCGCCTAGCTAGCTCTCTTCCTCAAGTAGAAAATCTGTCGCCAAGCACCCAACGGTGTGATCCGCCTGAGAGCCAGTAATTCTAGGTTAATTTGAACAGCATCTTCAACTGCGTGATTACTTACTGATGTGATAATGGTCAAAGGCTACAGGCCCATGAGACTTTACAACTTTATGTCACAGGGTGACGGGCGCAGTGTTACAGGCATAGGTAATCGATAAACATCAGGAGGGCCTTGTGCGTGTTCTGTTACAATTACAAAAAACTTATAAGTGGAGTCATATTGTACTATTAAGGAGAGTTTTGCCATAATCCCCACGCTTGGCAGGCGTCTTGGGGATCGCAATGTAGGATAGCAGTACCTCAGAAGGTGCTGCGGAATTTCTGGTATGGTACCTTTATTCCTAGGCTAGAATATCTCTACCCGTGGGTGTCGTAAGAGTCGACTAAGGGTAACACACCAGAAGGTGGGCAGCAGCGCTTTCTGAGGAACTGACATCTCACACTGCGATCCCCAAGACGCCTGCCAAGCGTGGGGATTATGGCAACCCCCCCTCCATATTGGGGGAGGCTGTGTTCAGCAGTGTACTATCCGGCTGATACAGTACAGTACCCTTATTCGCATCTTAAGACACCCACGGGCAGGCACGGAAGACATTTTCGAAGCAATGATGGCCGAGCGGTAATAGCTATCGACTGCCGTGCCGCAGGTCCCTGGTTCGATTCCCACCGCCGGCTTGAGCTTCACCGTGGAACAGCATTTTGCGATTGCCCGCCTGCTAGCTACCACCATCAAGCAGAAAATCTGTCGCCAAGCACCTAACGGTGTGTTCCGGCAGCAGCCCTTGTGAGCCAGTGAAATTACAGCACATGACACTTAACAACTATGTCTCAAGGTGACGGGTGCAGTGCAATTCGTGACTTGTGACGAAATGCATCTGTTATAGGCAGAGGTTAGTCCGCTTAACAATTTTTTTATTTTTTCAGGAAGAAATAATAGCTGAATTTGCCAAAAGACAATTCTACGAAGGCTTTGTGACTTCTGACCATAAATGCGAACTTTGCTACCGAGGGTTCAAGCATAAGAAACTTCTGGAATACCATGTCAAGGTCTACCATGATGTAAGTTAAACAACTGACATGTAAAAAAAAATTGGTGCCCAAAAATGTATGCTCCAGGCGGGAATCGAACCAGCGTCCTTTGATTTCGCGCCGTATGCCTAATCCTCTCGGCCACCTGGACATACTTTTGCGAACCAAAACCTTGTGCTCTAATTATAGTTCACTGGCTCTCAAGGACTGCTGCCGGAACGCACCGTTAGGTGCTTGGCGACAGATTTTCTACTTGAGGGTGGTCGCTAGCCAGGTGGGCATTCCCAAAATGCCCTACCACCATGTTATAACGACTGCCATCCTATGACAACAACCGGGACCGACGGCTTAACGTGCCCTCAGAAGCATGTGCACGCTCAGTAGTAATGTCACTAGCGGTCACCCATCCAACTCATGACCGCGCGCGACGTTGCTTAACTTTGCTGATCGGTTGAGAACACCTAAGTAAACTTCGCTACGAGCGCTTCAAAATAAAATGAAGCGCTTGTAAATGCACTATTTAAGTTGTATTATGTCCATTACAGGCCAATCAACCCCACTCCTGCGCTATCTGTCAAATGCGTTTTAAGAGTAGACACGCACTACTGAAGCATCGAAATGGACATAGGGCCGTGTACAAATGTAAGCTATGTCCACTCGTCACCAACTATAGGTACGTTGTAGTTATGTCATAGAACTAACAATAATACTACGTATAGAATGGACACTCCTCACCCCCCACCAAAACGAGCCTTCCTCACCCCGCCCCTGATTCTGAGCTGTCGCTGAGCTGACTTGAGTACGGGGCGCGCAACTCGCGCACGATGACGTGACGATTATACGAGTATTTTAAAAGTTGAGAATGGGGTGATCTTGTGTTGTTTATGGTTGCTTATCAACTAAACGAGAAATATATTGTTTGTTGTGAATAATGATTGTTTATTATACGAGAAGAACATAAATTATTATAGTGTTGTAATTATTATCATTACATGTATAAAATGTGAACGGGGAATGATACTTTTTGTATAGTGTAGGTATCTATTTTTGTATAACGGAGTGAAATGTGAAGTAATGTTACCTACTCGGTTGTGTGTTGCATATTCCTACGTCGTACATGGAGTTGGATTGTTGTGTTTAAAATGTTTTTGCAGGTATATGCATAATTTACGAAATTTAATACGACTAATAAAAGTATCAAAAGACTGTTAGGTATGTAAGTACAACAATTATTCATACGATGACAACCTTAGACTTCACGCACACATTTACGCGTGTACAAAAACAACATTTGTGTAGTGTCTGTGTAATAGGTAGTTAGAACGCGGCTTTTGTATAGAGAATGAGTCGAGTGTCCAGGGTGTGGTTATGTACAGTAAATATTGTACACTTGTACAGTTAATGCGTTTGAGAGCAGACACGGTTTGTATAAGCATAGAAAGGGACATAGCCGTGAACGAATGTAAGGTGTCTCCACTTCCTCTGACGTCATGACTCTACGAGCGCACGATCGAGACATGTTACATCTTGATCGTGCCCTCGAAGTTAAGAGGAACGGGAAGAGAAGCTCCTACAGGAAAATAAGTATTTTAACAAAGTGATGCTGTCTCGCCGCTAAACGCCCGAACAGAATAGTGCGATAAGGACAATTGCAGCTTCATCAAGTTTTGACTTAGAATTTGCGTTCTGAGAGAAAACTTTTCTCCTATAGTAAACATTACTCAAATCTAAAAATTTTGATCTTATTATAAAATAAGATCAAAATTTTTAGATTTGAGTCAGACTGACAGAATAAACTAGGTTTATAGGTTTTCTTTTTTCTTTATTTATCATTATTTTTCCTATAAATAATTTACAAACTGGAGATACAAGCTTTGAGAAAATATGGGTATTTAAATACCCATTAATTCAAATTCCTTTAATATATTGATAAAACAACAAAACCTATAAACCTGGATATTGATAACATCTATAACATTTCCAAAAATCATGAATCGGTAATTGTTTAGGGGGTAGAAACGTTTTCTCTTTTTGTATGAAAATTCGAGACCTCCCTCCAGTCTATTAATTTAATGTCTACTAAAAATATTTGTTTTTTATAATAGGTGTGCTGAAAATAATGTATTTTTGTTTATAGGACTGCAATGGTGAATCATTATCATCAACACAAAGGAGTCGTTTACGCGTGTGAGATATGCAAGGGGATATTCAAGTGAGTAACAAACAAAACATATATTCTAAACACCCGGTAATTATACCTGATAGGCTAGCCTTTAACCACGATCTGATGGTAAGTGATGGTGACTATATTACACTATATTTTTATATTTTTAAGTGTTTTATTAAGATATTAATTTGATGTTTTCTTAAAATAATTTATAAATATTTGTTATTATTAAATATGGATATCCGCAAAGTAACGCCTGAATCTATTCATTAATTTATTTCACTCTTTTGAGTGTTGAAGTCGGTTCCATTTTTAGTAAATAATTTTTTCACCCATTTTTGTGAGCCTTGCTATTTACGGGATCGATTGTCATTCACTGTTATTGACTATATCATCAAGATAGGAAAATATTTTTCAGTTATCGGAGTGTAACTTACCTTGACCGATTTTAATGAAATTCAAATAAAAAAGAAACATCAAAATCGGTTCACCCTTGCTTATTGAGAAACTCCCCTTTCTTTGAAGTCGGTTAATAATTAAATTGTAATTTCAGGAGTAAGTCGTGTTTAAGCGCCCATATGAACTACATGCACCAATCTCAGTACATATGTTCGCTGTGCGCGCGAACATTCGCCTCCGAGCACGGACTCTCGCAGCACAAGATAAGGAAACATGAGGTAACATACCTTTTAAAAGGGTAAGCGCGCTCCATCATCGATCGCATCATCACTTAACATCAGGTGAGATAGTGGTCAAGTGCTACCCCGTTCAGAAAAAAAAAAAAAAAAAAAAGGGACATTGTTTTATTTGTTGACATCTTAGTGCAAATACAATAGGAATAAGGATAAAATACCAAACATGTAATTTTTATATATTTTGAAACCATAGTATGACATTTTTAATATATTTTAGCTATATTAATAATAATAATTCTTTATTTCAGACACAAGATCCACAGACATACGATTAAACATACACATAATTTATGCTTAAATATTAAAGTAAATATAAATAATAATAATAAAATATACAATAAGTATTTTTTTTTTGTCCAAGTTTTTTTTTTATATAGCTAAAATTTGTAGCTATCGTCCATACATCGGCGTCAAAAATATTCTATTTGAGAGACTCTTTATAATAGAATTTTTCGTAAGAGGCGACTTAAGATAAAATGCTGGAAGGTGGGCAGCAGCACATTCTGAGGAATAGATATATTAAACTGTGATCTCCAAGACGCCTGCCAAGCGTGGGGATTATGGCAAACCCCTCTTTAATGGGGGAAGGCTGTGTTAAGCAGCTTAAAAATCACAACGAAAGTAAAATTCTTCATTGTTTATGGTTTTTAATGGTAATCTAGAATGTATCAAGGCTTAATTGTTTTCAGAATCAACCAATGCCCATAAACGCCGACAACAGAACCTGTGACCAATGCAACGTTACATTCGCCACAGAAGAGGTATACCAGAGACATCAGCTGAAGTCACACGCTGATAAGAGAACCGCCCCTTATGTGTACAAGAAGAGAAAGTACGTCAATCCGAGGACGAAACCAAACTTCGTTTGTAGAGTGGTATGTTGTATTGTATTAGTTTATAATTTGCACATACACTCCGACATACTCAAAAACACACACTCCGACATACTGAAACACACTTTCACCCCAATCCATAAAATAAATTCACCCTTTTTTTTTTGTTATTGTGACGGAACAAGCTCTAGGCCCATCTGATGTTAGGCGGACTAACATCTGCCTATAACAGATGCATTTCGTCACAAGTCACGAATTGCACTGCGCCCGTCACTATGAGACATAGTTGTTAAGTCTCGTGCCTGTTATTTCACTGGCTCTTAAGGACTGCTATCGGAACACACCGTTAGAGGCTTGGCGACAGATTTTATACTTGAGGGTGATTGCTAGCGAGGCGGGCATTCGCAAGATGCCCTTTCACCATGCGGTGAAGCTCAAACCCGCGGCGGGATTCGCACCATGGACCTGCTGCGTGGCAGGCCATAGCCAATGCCACTGAGCCATCACTGCTTCGATCTTAACACACATATTTTCACAGTTCTTTTCATTAACAACAACATAATAAAAGCTTGTTGTTAAAAGTTCTTTTTTTATTGAGAAAAGCTTGTTTTATTGGTTACAGTGTCAAATAACGGAGCACAGCATAGGGCGCCTGACATGGCATTTCGAAAGGGAACATCCGACTGAGAACTTCGAACAAACCTACAGCGACCTGCGCAAATACCTCTGTCACATATGCGGCAAGGGATACGCAGTAAGTATAGTCACTGCTAAAGTACCCTCCGATACAGGGAAGAATATCGGTCATTTTTTAATAATAATATAATAATAATAATCGTTTATTACTGCAAAGCGAAACATATCGACCCCAACTACATATAATCTACACTTATATTATAAAGAGGATAGATTTGTATTTTTGTATATAATTTATAAAAGCACAGCATAGGGCACCTGACTTGTCATTTCGAAAGGGAGCATCCTACCGAGAACTTCGAACAAACCAACAGCGACCTGCGCAAATATCTCTGTCACATATGCGGCAAGGGATACGCAGTAAGTATACAGCACACTGCTAAAGTACACTCCAATATTGGGAAGAATATCGGTCATTGACCCCAACAAATAATCTACACTTATATTATAAACAGGAAAAATTTGTATTTTTGTATATTATATATAGAAGCACAGCATAGGGCGCCTGACTTGGTATTTCGAAAGGGAACATCCGACTGAAAACTTCGAACAAACCTACAGCGACCTGCGCAAATACCTCTGTCACATATGCGGCAAGGGATACGCAGTAAGTATGCATACTACTAAAGTACCCTCAGATGCAGTGAAGAATATCGGTCATTGACCCCAACCGCATATAATCTACACTTATATTGTAAAGAGGAAATATTTGTATTTTTGTATGCATCGAATAAACTTAAAACTACTGGACTGTTTTGGATGAAATTTGGTATGGATATAGTTTGAAAACCGGGAAAGGACATTATCCAACTGCGCAATAAGAGGTTAATGGTTTTGCCGCGATAACCGATACACTCGCGGACGGAGCCGCGGCCGGAAAGCTAGTGATGAACAATTTGAATATTTGAAGCATTGATGGCCGAGCGGTAATAGTTATGGACTGCCGTGCAGCAGGTCCATAGTTCGAATCCTGCTACTGGCTTGAGCTTCACCGCATGGAAGGGCATTTTTGCGAATGCCCGCCTGGCTACCAACCACCGAAAATCTGCCGCCAAGCATCTAACGGTGTGTTCTAGCAGCTGTCCTTGAGAGCCGATAATTCTAGGTTAAGCCTGTTACCACTTTCGACCGCATCATCACTTACCATCATTACTTACTTACTCGTCAGGCAGCGTACTACCGTACTTCAAGCATACAGTTATAGTTTTTAAGTAATACATTTAAGATTGACATATTTGCTAAACTATGAATAATTATTGTTAATTATATTACTGACTATTATTTTTGTCAAATTTACTTTGAACTAAGATAATAAATAGATTCAGATTTTACGAAATCCAAATTTAATAATAACAAATATATATAAAATATTTTAAGAAAACATCAAAGTAATATTTTAATAAAATACTTTAAAAAATTAAAAATATATCGAGTGACAATTACGCCTAATTTTCCTGCTGATCTTTCTCGATCGTGCGCTCGTAGAGTCAAGACCTCCTGAGGATGCTTCGTGTAGAAGCGACACGCGTCGAAAATTCTTCCGGTTCGGCTGCGTGGCGTTTGTGACGTCGCGTCGGCTTAACAGAAAAATTTGGCGGAATTGTGACTAGATATATTTTTGTATATTTTAAGTGTTTTATTAAAATATTAATTTGATGTATTCATAAAAAAAAATTAAAATATATGTTATTATTACTTTAAACTATTTTAATTTTAAATTATACATTTCTTTTATAATTATTTTAATAATGTTGTCTATATCATTAGTGTAATTGTCGTAAGCTTTGCTAATTGACTAAATAAATAAATATATAATAAATCAGGTGAGATTGTGGACAAAGGCTTCGCAATCAGAATTTAAAAAAAAACACAGCTCAATTTGACAACTCAAGCAAGAAATACTACTACTAATAACAAATATTTTCAAAATATTTTACGAAAACATCAAATTAATATTTTAAATAAACACTTAAAAAATATAATAATATATCTAGTGACAATTCCGCCTTATTTTCCTGCTAAGCCGACGTGACATCACAAACGCCACGCAGCCAAACTGGAAGAATTTTCGATGCGTTTCGCTTCTACACGAAGCATCCTCAGGAGGTCTTGACTCTACCAGCGCACGATCGAGAAATTAGGCGGAATTATCACTAGATATATTTATATATTATTTAAGTGTTTTATTAAAATATTAATTTGATGTTTTCGTAAAATATTTTGAAAATATTTGCTATTATTAAATATGGATTTCCGCAAAGTAACGCCTGAATCTATTCATTAGAAATACTACTGTTGCAAAACCACAGACATAAATTACAACTTCCATAGATTAGAGCTAGGTGGGTTCCGATTCAGAACAATAACCTAAGTTTATTATTGTTACAGTCTATAACAGATCTGAACGAGCATAAGCACCTGCATACGGGGGCGAAGCCCTACGCCTGCGATAAGTGCCCCAAGACGTTCCATCGCAAGATAAACCTGCGGAACCATCTCGAGCGGCATTTACCGCCCGCGCGGGAGTGCCAACAGTGCGGCAAGAAGTTCGTCAGTTCTGCCAACCTCAATAATCATATGAAGGTTTGTTCTTATCACGTATATGTTGTGACGTAACAAGCTCGAGGGCCACCTGATGTTAAGTGGACTAACCTCTGCCCATAACAGATGCATTTCATCACAAGTCATTGACCAATATCTCACCTGATGGTAAGTGATGATGTGGTGGAAGATGTTGTTCAGGCTAGCCTAGAGTTACTGGCTCTCAATGACAGCTGCCGGAACACACCGTCAGGTGCTTGGCGACAGATTTTCTACTTGAGGGTGGTCGCTAGCCAGGCGGGCATTTGCAAAAAGCCCTTCCACCATGCGGTGAAGCTCAAGCCCGCGGCGGGATTCGAACCATGGACCTGCTGCACGGCAGTCCATAGCCAATGCCACTGAGCCATCACTGCTTCAAACAGTAAAGTATATATTTGTCCTCAGATGCACATCGGTATTCGTCACTACACGTGTGAGATTTGTTCTAAGAGCTTCCTGCATCGATCCGCTCTCAACGCGCATGTCCGCGGAGTGCATCATCACATCCGGAGGGCACGGAAACATGCGCTCAAAGATAACTCAATTATATAATTGTATTCATTATTTGTTTCATTCACAAAGTATATACAGGGTTATTGGGAAAATGCTAACAACCTCTTAGGGTTGTCTACTGCTAGTTCTAACAAACATTTTGTGTGTTTTTTTATGTTATTGTGAGGGAACGAGGCCTACCTGATGATAAGCGGACTATCCTCTTCCAATAACAGGTGCATTTCGTCACGAGTCACGAATTGCACTGCGCCCGTCACCTTGAGACACATTTGTTAAGTCTCATGTGCCTTGTAATTTCACTGGCTCTCAAGGAATGCTGCCGGAACACACCGTTAGGTGCTTGGCGACAGATTTTCTAGTTGAGGGTAGTCCGCTAGCGAGGCGGGCATTCGGAAAATGCCCTTGAAAAAAGTTCTAACAAACATTTTGAAACTTTTTTTTAATTTAACGAATATAGGAGCTCTTAGCCCGGAGTAGGCATTGTCTTTTACTACGAGATACAGAACTTAAGTGTCAGTCAGTACTAATAGAGTTTTGAATATTTACATCGAGCTAAGTAATAAAAAAAAAAAAAAAAATTACAGGCACAAGAGACTTAACATCAGGTGGTCCTTGTGCTTATTCCGACAAATACATATGAACAACACAAAAAAGTCATCTCAAAACGTTTGTTAGCATTTGTCCAATAACCCTGTACAACCTCTTAGGGTTGACTCCTGCTAGTCCTAATATTTTTTTGTGTTTTTTTATTTGTTTTTGACGGAATAAGCACAAATACCACCTGATGTTAAAAGTCTCTTGTGCATGTAATGTATTATTTCATATTCTTTATTACTTTGCTCGATGTAAATATTCCAAACTCTATTCAAAGGGAGCGCGGCGCGGTCCAGTGTTTGCTAGAACTTACATATTTTTTGTTAGTTTATTAACCTTGTATAACGAATGAAACTAAAAATAATGTAATGTTATTTCAAATGTATAATAATGAAATTCTCCTTTCTAGTCTGTCATAGTACCTCTCTTGTTCTTCCTACAAATAAAATATACATTAAATTAATATTATATACATTTAAAATATAAACATGCGCAATAAAAAAATAATAAATAATTTTTTTTGTTATCACTTTCATCCTCTCCTATTTTAACTCTTGTGCTAGAATTACCTTCTTTTTTTTGGTATTGTGACGGAACAAGCTCGAGGCCCACCTGCTGTTAAGCGCACTAACCTCTGCCTATAACAGATGCATATTATCACAAGTCACGAAATGCACTGCGCCCGTCACCTTAAGACATAGTTGTTAAGTCTCATGTGCTTGTAATTGTACTGGCTCTCAAGGACTACTGCCGGAACACACCGTTAGGTGCTTGGCGACAGATTTTCTTCTACTTTTCACCTCACAAGCTCGTAAAAATGTTGTTTAGAGTTCGAAATCTGTGTGAAAAAGTGCTGTTTTTTTCCAGAAGCGCGGAAACCAATTACCTACACTATTTTACTACATTATTTTAGCATGTCCATCGTTCGAATCCCGCCGCGGGCTTGAGCTTCACCGCATGGTGGAAGGGCATTTTGCGAATGCCCGCCTGGCTAGCGACTACCCTCAAGTGCAAAATCTGTCGCCATCTGTCCTTGAGAGCCAGTAATTCTAGGTTAAGCCTGTTAACACCTTCGACCACATCATCACTTACCATCAGGTGAGATGGTCAAAGGCTTACCTATCAGCAATAAAAAAGCTGTTTTTCTCGCACCAACAGAATTTACCTTGTAGTCAGGTGAAAAGTTGTGTGTTGCGCTCGGCTGCAAAGTTATGGTGTCTCGTACCTGTGAAACTTCGCTCTGGATTATATAATTGAACCACTCGCTTCACTCACGGTTCAATCCAAGAATACTTCACTTCCTCAGCTTTCAATACAAGTACACTCACTACCCCCGTGGGGTGCCGGGTTAGAATTGCACCTCCCCATATCATGCCATGGGTGTCGTAAGAGGCGACTAAGGGAAAAATACTGGAAGGTGGGCAGCAGCGCCTTTTAAAGAACTGCTGCACTGCGAACCCCAAGACGCCTGCCAAGCTTGGGGATTATGGTAAATACCCCCTCAATAGCAGAGGCTGTGTTCAGTTTTGAAGCGCTCGTAGCGAAGTTTACTTAGTTGTTCTCAACCGATCAGCAAAGTTAAGCAACGTCGCGCGCGGTCAGGAGTTGGATGGGTGACCGCTAGTGAAATTACTACTGAGCGCTTCCGTGCTTCGGAGGGCACATTAAGTCGTCGGTCCCGGTTGTTGTCTTAGGATGGTAGTCGTTATAGCATGGTGGTAGGGCATTTTGCGAATGCCCGCCTGGCTAGCTACCACCCTCTAGTAGAAAATCTGTCGCCAAGCACCTAACGGTGTGTTCCAGCAGCTGTCCTTGAGAGCCGGTACTTCTAGGTTAACCTTAACAACATCTTCGACCACATCATCACTTACCATCAGGTGAGATAGTGGTCAAGGGTTAACATATCAGGCATATAAAAAAAAAAAGCAGTGGATGATCCCGCTGATTGTGGAACAGGAACACTTAACAATATAGCAGCGTTGCATAGCAAATAACTATTTCAACTCCCTTTTCTTACCACTTACGAAGACCGAGGAAAAGATGAACAAACAATTCTTCTATGTGTCATTGTTTTCTTTATATTATAACTAACTTTCCGTCCGCGCGTATATCGATTATCGCGCAAAACCATTAACCTCTTTTTGCGAAGTTGCATAAAACTATCCTATGTCCTTCCCCGTCTCTCAAACTATATCCATACCAAATTTCATCCTAATCGGTCCAGAGCCTATTCAATGCAAACAACAATCAAACCTTTCCTCTTTATTATATTAGTTTAGATTGATTCCTCAAAATAAAATGAAACTTAATAGAATTAGAATTGTTTATTAGCCTTATAACATTAGTAGATATACTAGGCAAGTCAATTTACAAAAAAACTTAATATTAACATAATAATAGAATGAAATTTGGTAAGCAATACACTAAAAATTAAGACCAACAAGTAGTAGATATACTCTTGTTAATCTTAATATGTAAAAACAACACATAAAATTACATATAATATAAATACAACATAAAATTTGTGGATTATACAAAGTTAAGATGAAAATTAAAATTAAATAAAAATAATAAAATATTGTATTTTTTACGATTAATAAAAAAAAATATATAATGTATGCCAGCCTTTGAAATTACAATAAAAATTAAATAATAAGAATAAGTTTTTACGAATTATTATAATAGATAGACGTGAAGATAGTCTATGATGCAGAACCTTATTTCCTACTCTTTGGGCTGAGGGAAGGAGGCCCGAATAAAAAGAATTTTCAAGAGAGCGACATGTCTCTCTCTTTTTGAAATCTGACCCGGTTAATTTAAGTAATTAATATATTTAGGCTCCTATCAGTTTAATTTTTTTTATGTAATTGTGACGGAACTAGCGCGAGGCCCACCTGATGTTAAGTTGACTAACCTCTAATTCTATAACAGATGCATTTCATCACAAGTGATGAATAGCACTGAGGCCGTGATATTGAGACATACAGTTGTTAAGTCTCATGTGCCTGTAATTTTACTGGCTCTCAAGGACTGCTGCCGGAATACACCGTTAGGTGCTTGGCGACAGATTTGCTCCTTGAGGGTGGTAGCTTATCATTCGTAAAATGTCCACCATGCGGTGAATCTCAAGCAGGCCTTGGGGATCGAACCTTGGGCCTGCGGCACGGCAGTCCATAGCTATTACCGCTTAGCCATCATTGCAGCCTGATTTGTTGTTTCAGAGATGGACGCGGGTTCGAATCCCGCACATGACTATTTTTTTTTCTCTCGTAATTATGTAATTTATATATATAAAGCTTTTAATTCTAATGTTGAATTCGTTTTATTTTAATATTACTCAGTTTTTCTATATCGACATAGATTTAAATAAATATCAAAATTTGTAAATAACTTTAAATTGTAACCATAATATATGGAATAAATAATTATGTTAGTAAATATTTTTCTACTAATATAAATACTAAGTGTAGTTAAATGCTTTATTTCAACTAATTTGTTCTTTCCAGTATTAAGTAAGTTTATCATGTTATAAAACACTGTTACTAAGTTTTGTCATATTAAATCTAAGCTCAAAAACGATGGCGGAAGCTATTAGCTCTGAAACACAGTTTTCACTCGGAACCGATGGGAACAAATATTAATCAGTAGACACATATTTTTATGACAAATGAAATTTATTATAATTCTTTTGATTCTTTTCATAGTTATATTGTCAAAAATCATTTCAAAATACTTACATAAGAACAGATTACTAAATTAATGCTTAATTGACCTATTGCAGAAAGCCGGCATTCAAATCAATAATGTTTAAATTTGGCGCGCAAGTACTTAAAGGTGAAGGAACTTGACTTTGACTTGAACGAACCTCACGTCAGTTACACGCACGCCAGCAGCTGGCATGGCGGCTTACAATGCGCATTGCATCCTAGTATCATTTTACATTGTTTTGTGAAAATATTACCTATATGAAAATGTCACGTTGGGGCGATGAAAAGACCTTCTTATTTATCAAAAACTATCGAGAACAGCGGTGCTTGTGGGACTCTAAATGCTTTACATACAGAAACAAATATGCCAGAGAAAAAGCTTACGTGAGTATTTTAGAAGCATTGAATGACCCGAAGCTAACTATACCAACTGTAAAAATGAAGATTAGAAGCCTGAGATCGACTTATTGCCAGGAAGTGAAGAAAATTAGAGATGCTGCGAACGCTGGTGCGAGTTACTCGCCGACATTGTCGTGGTTTGACGAGATGGATGCATTAATGACTCATAATAGAGTAAGTAGTAAGACATTTTTTGTAGGTTAAGTACAACTTTGTTGAATTCATTCGTTGAAAGTATTACTCTCTGTCCTGGATTGATTTGTTTGTATTGTAGTTTTGAGGTTTTATTAAAACAAATTAATTAATCATTGGTAAGGCGTAAATCCGCTGAATCATCCGATAAATAACTACAAAGTTTTAGACGATTCAGCGGATTTACGCAGTGTTGCCAGAGCATGTTTACCAAAAATAACGTACGGCAAGTCAAAATTGAACGTTTTTCAGCCAAAAGAATTGAATTTAAAAAATCAGCAAATTGCAAGTCGGACTCAGTGGTTTTATGCAGTGTTGCCAGAGCACGTTTACCAAAAGTAACGTACGGCAAGTTAAAATTGAACGTTTATCAGCCAAAAGTAATGAATTAAAAAAAAACAGCCAAGTGCAAGTTGGACTCGCTAACAGAGGGTTCCGGACCACTGCCCAATAATATTAGTCGGTGTGGCGTGCGCGGCTTGGTGCGCCGTCTGCGCATGTTTGCACGCACTAGCTTACCCCGATAGACCAGTTATTGTGGCTGTGTCTCATTGAGTGTTTACACATTACGTACGCGCAGCGCCTGCGAGTGCTACCCGCGCTCTATAATTATTTTGTATTAGTTTGCTTTCGCCTTATAAATTAATACATTTTTGTTGATTTCCAATCCTAGCAAGTGTTTGTTGGTTCTAAAACAAATATAATATTAATAACTTATCTGATTGTATAAAACGTAAAAAAAAATGTATCAGCAACACTATAAACAGCCATAAGTTTAATATAAGCATAATTGCTTGCTAAACACCATTCTACTTTATTGTATGTGCTTATAGGTTTAAACTTACATTAGTTTATACATAATGTAAATATTTATTTATTAATAAAGACTTAAAATTAAAAATAATATTAGTCAGTGGTTGATTTTCTGCTTCCTGACATCCCAGCTAGGTATAGAATCGACACAACTCTAAATGTAACCTAAATAAACTTTTGGTACATAAAACGTTAACTTAAAATCATTTGACTTTTCAAGTAGCAAGGTCTTACAACAAAACAAAGATAAAATTACTAAACAAGTTAATTTTTATTTATAGGGAGGCAGGTACCTATAGTTTTGGCATAGACTCAACATGAATGTACTGAAAAATATCACAAACTAACTAACTAAAAGAGTTTGAATCCCGTGGTGTATAAAAAAATATAATTTAATATGTCGCCTTTGCACGGAACCCTTGATCCGTAGTCTGGTACACAATGGCTGATTTTTTAAAGAAAGATCTTTTTTAAACCACAGCCACAGAAAATAATCGATTTTAAACTAGTAACGAAAACCATTCCCAATGTAACATTACGGCAACACTGGATTTATGTCAAGTGTTACGAAAGGTTGCCAGGTGTCGGCGTGGAATTTTGTACGCATAACAAGTTTTTTGCCGGCTGATATTTTTGTCAAAAGCTATTATGAATAGCCTTTATCCACTATATATCCTGTTGGTAAGCGATGATGGTAATAATGGGCGTGCGCCGTTGCGGCGGTAGGGCGCCGTGTTATTGATTGAGTGACTTAGTACATAAAATGATTTATACTTTATGAGGAAACACATCTGATGAGTATTCACTATTTGCACAGCTGTAACGTAATTGTAGCTATAACGAATAGGTTTGGTAATTACTCTCCATGATCATGGTATTTATAAGTTTAAAGTAATATTTAATTTAATTTTAAGTAACTTGTCCCCCAAATGTACCTTAACTCCCGAAATGGCTGAATTGATTCTGGTAAACTTGGTACTAGGTCATGGATATTTCTTATCTGAGCGAGCGTAATTATTCACGTAGTCGTTAAGGCTCGGGGCCATGCAATTAGCCATGAGGCACTGGTTCTATGTGGTTTTGAAAACCAGATGTATTATCAATTTATTAAAAATAAAATACAATATTGTTTTTATACAGCAATAATAACATTTTATGTATTTTTTCTTTGTTGAGATGAAATTAAATCTTCGTGCTCTTTTAGTTGAATGTGAAGCATTAAAATGGTTCGAATTGCGTACATATATACTCGTAACACTTGCTTTCATATTTTTGTTTCTGTTTATATAATACCAATAGTTTTTTATAATAATAGCATATCTTTTTTAAAGCAAACACTCAAATCATTTGAACAAAAAGTTGCTTCAATGTCGCACTGTTTTTAAAACTTTTTAGAAATTAGCTCTCTTAAACGTGACGTTTGTTTGTTTTGTTTTTGTTTTTATGTTATTGTGACGGAACGAGCACGAGGCCCACCTGATGTTAAGCGGTATCCTCTGCCCAAAACAGATGCATTTCATCACAAGAACTGCACTGCGCCCATCACCTAGAGACATACATGTTCAGTCTCATTTTCTGTAATTTCACTGGCTCTCAAGGACTGCTGCCGGAACACACCGTTACGTGCTTGGCGACATACGTGTCGTTAACAGTGCATATATTTTTTTCAGGACTCGGAAGAAATGGAACCAGAGGCATTATCCGACCCAGGAATAAATAACACAGTAATCGAGTCTCCACAAATGGAAACATCTGTAGAATTTGAAAATCAGACAGATGACGACGATGCTAACTTGTTACCACCAACAAAAATTCACAAAAAGCCTATTGCTGTGCAACATAAAAATAGACAGACTGTGAAAAACAAATTCGTTATGAATAAACGACGGAATTTTCGTACAAAACCGTACGCCATCGCGGCACGGCGATTGCAAAATTTCGACGAAACGCAAAGAAGTAGTAGTATATCCAAGCCAGCCTTAAGTAGTGCTACAGTGATGGAGGATGAGTTTTATTATTTTGGATTGAATATTGCTGCTCAATTGAGAACGCTCCCTTTACGCTTGGCTTTACAGGCTCAACGCAAAATTCAGGATAACATATATCAAGCAAGAATTCATGGTGAAGCCGATTTTGACAGAAATCCTACGCATACCGATAGTAATCCACTAGAAATGAGTAGTGAAGATGAAGAAATGAACACATTAAAATACGAACACGAATCTTAAATTATGTACAGAACCTCTATTATGCAGCATTTTCAACTTTGACTATGTCGATTTTTATCGTAACTTTTTATGACCAATGTTTAATTATTACCAACCATCTGTTGATAGAGAAAACAAGAAAACCAAATTAACATTAACATGACACTTATTAACTTTTTTCGATTTTCGATCGATAAGTTTTTAAAATTAAGATTTTGTACCTGGGAGAAATACATCACATTTTATGTTCATACATCTTTTGACGCCTCGTCACAAATTATGTTAAGATTCTTTCGTAAATTTGTTACCAAAATTGAGTTTTGCAGTGATTTTTGTGTGGAGTTTTACTATTTGTTTCTTTCAAAACAAACAAATAAAAAGATTTTTAGTACATAAGTATTCATTTTCGTACTATCAAACAATACATTTGTTATTTTTCAAAATTAAATTACTACATATGGGCATACATAATTAAATACTACAAATAACAATATATAAAGTAATTAAAAACTATAAGCGTCTAGAGTTAATATTGGTCAATCGAATAAAAAATTATTAAGTACAGTGACATCAAATCATCAAATGACGCTGTGCGTTTTCTTGAAATATGAGACAGGTATGGAATTAAGTCTTATCAATGAATCGCTAAGTGAAGACTTAGATCAATTTATTACCACCATTAAAAGGGTATCCCATTCGATGCGATTAAGGGTGAAATACTGAAAGGTGGGGAGAAGCGCCTTCTGATAAACTGCTGCGATCCCTAAAACTAAAACCAAGCGTGCAGATTATGACAAAAACCCGGTCTTAATGGGGGAGGCTGTTGTGGTCAGCAGTGGAAAATCCAGATGATAACGATATTTAGTTTAAAAATAATATATTTTCGAGAAACATTTGAATTATTGTGTTTTCCTTTGGTGTGGATATAAACAATGAAATGACGAAATACGACAAAACGATTATCGAAGTTGTGACTTGGTCATAAACATTAATATTTGGCTTTTCAAATGACTTATTTGAAAAGCCAAATATTAATAGCACCTAAATCCGATCTTATATCACGCTCCTCCAAGACTTAAGTAGTACATTAATGTGCGGGTACATAAATAACTACCTTAGCTACGCTACGCCGCTTGGCTTATAGTAGCCAAGAAGCCTAGCCTAAAGCCTGATCTGCACCGAATAAAAGTGACAACTTTTGTGCTGCCAACACTTATACGTGACAAAAGATTCTGTGAAAATGGGTCTCCGCCAAGCAAGTATTGACAACTTGTGTGTTCCAATACGTGTCGGAGACAAATGTTGATAATTGTTTCTATATAATTTAGATGTTAAACTAAGGGATCTCTTATGCATTTCGTTAAATTTTTTATATACCTATCTTTTTATCTCCTTATAAACCGAAAATAACTAATTAAACGTTTTTACGCCAATTTTACATAATTATTACTTGAGATTTTTTGAAATTGATTTTATTGTGTATTTTTTATGATTCTGAATATTAGAATATGATTCCGAAAAATGTTGCCACCAAAATTTAGAAAAGAAACACCTAGCAGGGGAATTGAAGAACTATGATGGTTTTTGTATGACTGATAGGTTAGCCTTTGACCACCATTTCACCTGATGGTAAGTGATGATGTAGTATTTACCTAGTGCTAACCCTATTGCTTAAACGCGCTGACACAAGGTCAATATCGCACACGTATGGTGTCATTCCTGGCTTGACTATGAATATGGGCGTACTCCATTTGACGCCAATTTCGTTATTTTCAATAATTTTGACCACATTTGCGTCTATGGTTGTGATCACTGTGATCGTATGTAACTGTTCTCCCTTGTTCCATATAAGTTAAGAATACCACTAAAATTTGCCACTTCTGTCACTTTTGACATTAGATGTAGGTTTTTGGCGAATTTAACTCCAAATGGAACGCACCCTACTTCAAGCTAAAATCTGTGACAAATACACAAACTATACGAGTTCAAAAAAAACTAATATTGCCCGTACAACTGGATTGAGCTTGTTGTCAGAAAAGTGTGCCGAGCGAGAGGCTTCTATTTACCGCATCGTCTCTGTTCTGACAAGAGAGAACGGCTATTCAAGGTATAATTCTAGATGGCAGCCCATAACAGAACATTTTAAAATTGTGACTACGATATTAGTATTGTTTTAACAGCAGTTAAGGGGCGCATATGTCGTACTCAGCTTTACTATTCCTAACAATATTGAAATCAGTGTTATTGTCCAATTTCGAACCCTTTATTCTTCTTACTGACGATGATTGCATGTGACTGCTTCTGATTCTGTATTTTTTAAATTAAATATAATATTAGTAACTATGAAATGTTTAATTTTTTAACGACTTCCAAAAGAGTAGGAGGTCCTCAGTTCAATGCATTTTTTTATGTTTTACCTCAGAACTTTCGACTGGTGGAACCGATTTCTATGATTCTTTATTATTTGAAAGCTGGTGCTTTCCGTGTGGTCCCATTAAAATTCAGCAAAATCGGTCAAGCCGTTTTTGAGATGCAGTCCAATAACTGAAAAGTGTTTTCTTATCTTGATAATATAGTCATTGACAGTGAATGACAATTGATCCCGTAAGTAGTAAGGATCACTACAAAGGGGCTTTTTTTTATTTACTTTAAATGAAACCGACTTGAACATTCAAAAGTGTGGTTTTGTCTGAGTCGGTACCATGCGCACAATATTGTGAAATAGGTACTTTTGAACTATCATGGAACCGACTTCAACAAGTTATGTCACACTTTTGAGTGTTGAAGTCAGTTTAAAGTTTTATTCAACATATGCATCCACTTATTTCCAACACTTTAGTTTTACAAAAGCTTTCATATCAGAATTACTAGGCGTTCATACAATGGCAAAATCAACAATACACCCTCTTAAAATTTTCAGTAGTTTCTCACCAGAATTACCAGGCGTTCATAAGTTAGAAGGTGCTCCTAAAGCACCAATAACTTGCATTATGAAAAATAGCCGTCTAATGTCCACTCATTTTTGAAATATATAAATTATATGACGATCGCAAAAACGCTTTTCGTAAAATTAAGTCCACAACCCTGGCGATTTTTAAATATATCCAGGAAGTACTTAATATAGATGCGAAAAAGTACCCGGAAGTATTTTACTTGATATGACTAAGGCATATGACAAAGTCCAGTTTAAAACTCTGCTAGATGAATTATAAATGATTTAGGTAGGTATCCGATGGCACATGAGTGGTTCAAACCATATCTAAAAAATCAAGAACAGCTGATTGAAGTAGTTTAATATAAAAGAGAAAACTTAACAAAATATCCGCTCACATATAATTACAACTGTTCCATAATGCAGGGCAGCGTTTTAGGATGTCTGCCTGTTTTTAACCTACATAGACGTCTCCCTAAAATCATGACGGAATCGTGCATTTGCTTCGCAGATATTTCTCTCTATCATCAACTAAAAGTAGTTTGAATTTGAACTTAAAACTCATATTGCTTGAACAAACTGGTTGCATGAACACAAACTTGAACTTGTACTGTATCAGCCAGATCGTCCACTGCTGAACACAGCCTCCCCTATTAAGGGGATATTTGCCATAATCCCCACGCTGGGCATGCAGCTTCACAGTGTAAAATGGCAGTTCTTTAGGTGCTGCTGCCCACCTTCCAGTGTTTTTCCCTTAGTCGCCTCTTACGACACCCACGGGATGATATGGGGAGGTGCAATTCTAACCCGGCACGCAACGTGGATACATACAGTAAATATCTGAATCTATAATGGATGATTTTCCATTTTTTGGCGCCGGCCATGGCACAGCTTCATGCATTTTTGCGTCCCAGGCTGCCGGGTCGCCCCCGCCTCGGGGCGAGGGGAATATCGCAACACGATACGTAAATAAACCTTAATTTTTAAGTTTCTCACTAGTATTACCAGGCGTTTATGAGTTAAAAGAAGATCCTAAATTATATATGCCGTGGTATCATCAACGAAACTATCTAATGGTACAACGGCAAGTAAACGTTAGAGAAGCGCTCGTAGCGAAGTTTGCTTTACCGTTCTTAACCGATCAGCTAAGTTAAGCAACGTCCGCCGCGGTCAGGAGTTGGATGGGTGACCACCAGTGGCATTACTACTGAGCGCTTCCGTGCCTCTGAGGGCACGTTAAGCTGTCGGTCCCGGTTGTTGTCTTACGATGGCAATCGGTACCACTAAGCAAGTAATCACTCCGTCGTTACAGCATGGTGGTAGGGCATATTGTGAATGCCCGCCTGGCTAGCTACCACCCTCAAGTAGAAAATCTGTCCCCATGCACATAAAAGTGTGTTCCGACAGCTGTCCTTGAGAGCCAGTAATTTTAGGCTAGCCTGAACATCTTCGACTACATCATCGCTTACCATCAGGTGAGATAGTGGTCAAAGGCTAGGCTTTCAGCTGTAAAAAAAATACATACACCTTAATTTTTCAATCAGAATTACTAGGCGTTCATGAGCTACACGGAGCTCCTAAAGTACCTATGTGTCGTGGTATCACAAATTAACCATAATTATAAAGTTACCACCCAGTATTACCAGGCGTTTATGAATTAGAAGGAGATCCTAAATGCCGTGGTATCATCAGAGAAACTATCTAATGGTACAACAGCAACTAAACGAAGCACACACCTTAATTTTTCAATCAGAATTACTAGGCGTTCATGAGCTACACGGAGGTCCTAAAGTACCTATGTATCGTGGTATCAACAAATGAACCATAATTCTATAGTTAACACCCAGTATTACCAGGCGTTTATGAATTAGAAGGAGATCCTAAATGCCGTCAAAAAAACTATCTAATGGTACAACAGCAACTAAACGAAACACCTTAATTTCTCAATCAGAATTACTAGGCGTTCATGAGCTACACGGAGCTTCTAAAGTACCTATGTGCCCTGGTATCAACAAATTAATAACCGATACACATACACACACACACCTAAATTGTCAAGTTTTTTAGCTAGAATACCAGGCGATCATAAACCAGCAGGAACTCGATACGTTGCGATGGTCAATATAGTCTCGTACCTGAGACGTTTTTTTTTTTTTATGCATGATACGTTAGCCTTTGACCACTATCTCACCTGATGGTAAGTGATGATGTGGTCGAAGATGTTGTTCAGGCGGCTAACCTAGAAATACTGGCTCTCAAGGACAGCTGCCGGAACACACCGTTAGGTGCTTGGCGACAGATTTTCTGCTTGAGGGTGGTAGCTAGCCAGGCGGGCATTCGCAAAATGCCCTACCACCATGCAAATAATATATAATGCATAAAAATTCTCAGCTAGAATACCAGGCGATCATAAACCAGCAGGAACTCGATACGTTGCGATCAATATAGGCTTGTACCTGAGAGACGTCACACAAAAATAAACCACAATTATATAGATTTAAGTTAGTTTATTAATAAATAGGATTAGTTGATTTCTTCTTGACTCGACGTATGTGATTATGGACGCCACGCGTGTGCGCGCTAAGAGCGGACGCGTGGAGGAACGCCTTCGGACAGATGCCGCATTTATACCGACGCTCGCCGCTGTGCGTCTGAAAATAAACAAGATTTTCGAATTATCGAAGCGCTCGTAGCGAAGTTTACTGAGCTGTTCTCAACCGATTAGCAAAGTTAAGCAACGTCGCGCGCGGTCATGAGTTGGATGACCGCTAGTGACATTACTACTGAGCGTGCACGTGCTTCGGAGGGCACGTTAAGCCGCCGGTCCCGGTTGTCGTCTTAGGATGGCAGTCGTTATAGCATGGTGGTAGGGCATCTTGCGAATGCCCGCCTGGCTAGCTACCACCCTCAAGTAGAAAATCTGTCGCCAAGCACCTAACTATGTGTTCCGACAGCTGTCCTTGAGAGCCAGTACTTCTAGGTTAGCCTGAACAACATCTTCGACCACATCATCACTTACCATCAGGTGAGATAGTGGTCAAAGGCTAACCTATCAGGAATAAAAGAAAAAAAAAGAAGATACGTTCCAAATTGATTAGAGCTACACAACTTGAACATTTTGTGGCCCCTTTTACTGAACAACTATCTCGCCTATAGATTAGTGATTCAACATAGTTATTTAACATCATATTAATATGTGTTTTATGTCAAAAAAAATTATAGACATTTAATTGAACATTAAAAATTTTGTATTAATTGGAAATATTGTTATTGTACTACTAACGCCATCTGTTGGAAAACCAAAGAGTTAACATCGCTGCCACAGAGCTAAACTCAATACTCAAATACATTGTAGTTAATCTACTCAATACTAGATGACACCACTACAATCAGGTTGTAAAATAAACCCAAGCCCTCACAAATCTCAACTTTTTGCTAGTACATAATAGTAGTTTATGCAACTGTCATATAATAGAGGGTATTAAAACATGAGTGTAGTTTTTTGAAACGAGCCGCAGGTGAGTTTTAAAATAAGATTACACGAGTGTTTTAATACCTAATTATATGCAGTTGCGTACACTACTTTATTTAATCTCATGGCTATAGGTAGCTACATTAAATAAAATTTATATCCAACAAAATATTACTCAAATTCGTATGTACGAAATAGCGCCAAAATGGCAAGTCTGTTATTGGTCTATGGCTCGGAACCAGCGCTCACCACAGATAATGTGTACTTAAATTGTATTGAAACCTCCTTGGTCGGGACACATTTTACTTTAATAATTAAAACAATGTTTTAAAGCATTGTTTTGTTAGGAGAATAATGCTTTAATTTAACTTTTTAATTTTCTTAAAGAAGTATGTAAATATGCCAATAAAAGTCTGTGTTTCATTTCATAATTAGAATATTACTGAATGAGATTATATAAATATATAAAAAAACATTGCCATATTTTTATCAACGTTACCTTCATATTATGCACGTTGGATCCGCTGGACCACCCTCAAGTAAAAAATCTGTCGCCAAGCATCCAACAGTGTTTTCCGACAGCTGTCCTTGAAAGCCAGTAAGTTCTAGGTTAAGCCTGCTAACACCTTCGACCACATCATCACTTACCATCAGGTGAGATAGTGGTCAAAGGCTAACCTATAAGAAATAAAAAAAAGTATTTATTTTTTTCTTTTTTCGTAAATAACCGCACGGTGGAAGGGCTTTTTGCTTAGCGACCACCCTCAAGTAGAAAATCTGTCGCCAAGCACCTAACAGTGTGTTCCGGCAGCAGTCCTTGAGAGCCAGTAAAATTACAGGCACATGAGACTTAACAACTATGTCTCAAGGTGACGGGCACATTGCAATTCGTCGTTGACGAAATGCGTCTGTTATAGGCAGAGGTTAGTTTTAACATCAGGTGGACCTCGGGCTTGTACCGATACAATAACATAAAAAAAAAAAAAAAGGTTGTAGGGTAGGATGATATTTTCAATTTTACCTTCATATGGTTATGCAGGTTGGATCCGCTGCGGAACTTCTTCCCGCACAGTTGGCACTCCTTGGAGGGCGGGTTGTGACGTAACACGTGCAGGGTCAAGTTCCGTTTCCGGTAGAAGGCAGCGCCGCACTGCGCGCACGAGTACGGCTTCTCGCCTGTGTGGAGGTTCTTGTGGTCGTTTAGCTCGCATATTGCCTGTTAAATAAAGTTAACATCCCCTTAATAATAACAGATCTACAAATTTATTGACCAAGCGCGAGCGAAGCGTCTCAGCTTCAGCTTAAGACCGCACCGAGCTTTTTGGGAATCCGCGTATGTGTGCGTGAGTAAGGCACGCCTCCAGCATCCGTCCCCGTCCGGTGGCCGAAGCTTTACTAAAAGGGGACAGGGACAAAACATCGCGGCTCTGGCTAAAATGGACGGAACGTGCGTGAATTTATCAATTTCCTTCGTATGATAAAAACAAATACCTATTTTAAAAATGTAATGTGTATACGCTATAGAAAACACGTTGTTTTTTTATTATTCAAAAACTGATCACTTTCCGTGAAGTATTTACGCCGTACTAAGGGTTTATTTAATTGTCTAGATATAACTTTGGATTTTTTTTCTATCGAAGAAGGAAGTTATCGTGTTTCTAAAGTGTATGATTTATGGAATGAATCCTTATATATAATATATATTAATTGCATAACTCAAAATTAAGAAATATAGATACAGCAAGGGATCAAACGAACGTAAGTATTTCACAATTGCCTCGGTGCAGGCTTAAAAAAGAATGCTTTGGTATGTCCGCTGATTCTCCTCTACAGGTCGCATTACTCAACCGATTCTCGTGAAATTTTGTGAGCATGTTTAATGATTCCATATTTTTTTTTAGTCGATTCAGTTCTTGGTACTTTTTATACAAGTTATTTTGTGCGTATCATTATGGTACGCTGAAATAAAAAATATATCAATAATATACACTAAAAAAAAACATAATTAAATATAAATTTAAAAGAACTGATCGCCACTGCAGATGCAGCTGAACGCATTGGTTTAGGCGTTTCTAAAAAAAGCTATCAGTAAAAAAGTTCTTATATCTTTAACTCCGAAGGTCGCCTGCCAAGCGTGGTGATTATGGCAAATACCCCCTTAACCCATTGGCATCGGCGATAATTATAACAATAGAATTTCATTCATAAATTGGCCATAGTGGTCCAGTCCGATTTCAACTTATTAATAGGGGAGGCTTTGTTCAGCAGTGGACGAGTCGGGTGATACAGTACAGTAGCTTACCCTTGGTGAGTCCGACTAATATTAGGTTGGTTTGTATATCTGCAGAGGTCTCTCCCTTATCAAGCATTGCCCTATATTGCTTAACAGGCGCTAGTACAACAATTACAATGTTAGGGTCATTGACCTAAATTACTTCAGCTAACGAATGTTCTATAAAAACCAACATATATGGAACAAACTACCATCGCAGCTCTGGTAAGGCTAGATATCTTTGAATATTATTCAAAAACCATCTTACATGGAACCCTTTGCCACACTCGTGACAGAGATGTTTGTGAGTCCCGCTGTACTGCACCTCGAAGCTCTCGTTAGGATGGTCTTCTTTGAAGTGCCACCGCATCGCCCCTACAGTGTTCACGTGCTTCTGACACTGGAACAAATCAAACAGACAATTATTTTAATATAATTAATTCATCCCAATACGATGGTTAAAAAACGATAGGAAAATTTTGAGTTATGACGTCATGTCATGTTAGCTCAATTGGTTAGAGCATACCCGGGCTAAAGGGGTGGATGGACGCGGGTTCGAATCCCGCACATGACTTACATTTTTCCTATCGTATATTTGTGATTTTGTAACGGATTTTTTTTAATGTTGTCTTATAGATATAGATATAGTTTTTTTTAGATCAGGCTAGATACTAAGCTCAAGTTGTAATCCTGTTGATAGTTAATACTTAAAATAACCTCTAAAGGTACCACGGCAAAAACAAATTTGCCATAGTACAATATTTTTTTACAATTTTGGAAATTATATTTTTTTTATGTTTGCAATAACGAATGTTCTGCGGATTACATTACAAATTACAAACTTACGAGAGGAAAAATTATAGCGGTATAGTGTATAGCGCGGGATTCGAACGCGCGCTATCCACCCCTATAGCCTTCCATCCCCATATGATCCTTTGGAACTAGAGGAAAAAATTGAGTTATGGGTCATGTAATGTTAGCTCAGTCGGTTACAGCATATTCCGGATATAGGGGTGGATGGTACGGGTTCGAAATGACTATAATTTTTCATCTCGTAAATTTGAAAATTTCATGTTTTACCATCACACACTTCTAAATTAAACTACAAAGATTTAGTTACTTAATATTTTAGAAATACATTTTAAATCACAAATAAATACATAATGGTGTCGATACTATCAATGCAAATTCTCTAAACTTAAAATTCTTTATTATTCTATACATTTTTATAGTTCTTATTTTATTCAAGCTAAAATCCAAATTCGTATCAATTAAGATATATATTTAATATTTTCATTCTTACCACAGAATAAACAATTTTGCCATAGTACCATTAATGGTACCATGGCAAAATACATTTGCCGTGGTACCATAAAAGGAACTGTCTTATAGTACCACGGCAAATTAACGTGCCAAGCACATAACGGTGTGTTACAGTCGCTATCCTTGGGAGCCACACTTTATTAGGTTGAGGGCCTGTTTCAGAATGTTCGAGTAAGTTCCGGTTATACTACCCAGAACATAAGATAACTGAATGATAAAAATGACAGTTAACATGCAGCGCGTTTCAAGCTTTAACCGATGGATAGGCTAAATCGATGACTGTGAAACGCAAAGATAGTGTTTTTTTTATTAAATATGTTCTGGGTAGTATAACCGGAACTTACTCGAACATTCTGCAACAGGCCCTGAGTTTAATTAACATCTTCAACACGACAGAAAATAATTCCGAACGCCATGTTTCCTATCTCCTTTCTCGATCCTCGGACACTTCGCCTTCATAACGTCCATTTGTTCGCTGTGCATATAGGCGAAGTTACACTTGTACTTAAATGACCAAGTTTAATTTCTACCAAAGTGGTTTGAGCTCTACTTACTTACAGTCTTGTATGATTCAGAGATCGGGATTGTTTGGTCCTCATTTCCTTGTTTGTTTTACAAAGTGGTGATAATAAAGGAATTAAAAACTAATATGGGTGAAGCTCAAGCCCGCGGCGGGATTTGAGCCATGGACCTGCTGCGCGGCATTCCATAGCCAATGCCACAGAACAATCACTGCTTCAAACTTTTCCTACATTTCCTATTTTCCCGCCCAAACTCAATGGAGTGATCTTACATAAACATTATAACATAACATTGGCATATGCACAAAACGTGCGAGTCAACATACCGAAATAGAAAAAAAAAAGCATAACAAGCTAAGGGTCTGAAGCCGGTGTTATTGGGTACAACGCCCTCTGTTGTTGTATCTAACGAGTAATGCAGTCAGCTTTGCTCGTTAGATGGCGCCAGCATGAAAATAAGCTCGCGAAAGCATTTTATTTGCAAACGTGCAATCCACGAACATTACTTACTCAACACTTGTGCTTTCGCTAGGGCGATGTCCTAAATGTTTTTGAAAACGTGTCCCTTCATTAATAATAGTGAAGACACGTGGCGGGATGAACGATATACATTTACAACACACTCGCTCATAACGGGCAATTAAATGCATTGATTTTAGTGTCAAAATACAGTATATTACAGTCCCACCAACTTATCTGTTCAGGCGGCAGAAAGAAGAACTACAACATTCCTTCAAATTGTGTCAGTTTGTAGTTGATTTCCTTGACCAGCAGCGCCCTCGCGAACTGCACAGTTAAGTTGGTGGTACTATACGCACTCGGGCTTATTGTTTACTTTACCGCCCCAATTTAAAAAAAACGTTCCCACACTTCTCACAAAGGAGATTCTAGTTTGTTTTTCGTATAAAAACAAACCAAAAGTTTTTTTTACGAATTTTTATAATTAAATCTTCTGAAGTAGAACTTTAGAAGATTTAATTGTAAACCTTTTTAATCAGATTATTATTGCTATCAAAAATATCAAGAAAATATTTGTGTATTCTATGTTATTGTGACGGAGCAAGCCCGAGGCCCACCTCATGTTAAGCAGACTAACCTCTGCCTATAACAGATGCATTTCATCACAAGTGACGAATTGCACTGCGCCCGTCACCTTGAGACATAGTTGTTAAGTCTCATGTGCTTGTAATTGCACGGCACTCAAGCACTGCTGCCGGAACACACCGTAAGAAATAAATTGATAAAATAACATGACAATGATCGAGAACCAGTGATGGCTCAGTGGCATTGGCTATGGACTGCCGCGCATCAGGTCCATGGTTCGGATCCCGCCGCGGACTTGAGCTTCACCGCATGGTGGAAGGGCATTTTGGGAACGCCCGCCTAGCTAGCGACCACCCTCAAGTAGAAAATCTGTCGCCAAGCACCTAACGGTGTGTTTCGACAGCAGTCCTTGAGAGCCAGTGTAATTACAGGCACATGAGACTTAACGACTATGTCTCAAGGTGACGGGCGCAGTGCAATTCGTAACTTGTGACAAAATGCATATGTTATAGGCAGAGCTTAGGCCGCTTAACATCAGTTGGGCCTCGAGCTTGTTCAGTCACAATAACTTAAAAAAAAAAAATGTCGTACAAATATTTTTCCTTTCTTTTTTACTTTAACAACAGTACAACTAAAATTATCCACGCTACATGCCAATACGATGGTTAAAGAAAGATAGGAAAAAAATGAGTTATAACTCATTGTCATGTTAGCTCAATTGGTTAGAGCATACCCCGGCTAAAGGGGTGAATGGACGCGGGTTCGAATCCCGCACATGAATTTTTCCTCTCGTAAATTTGTATTTTTGTAACAGAAAATTATTTAAATCAGGCTAGCTACTAAGCTCAAGTTTAATTTCTGTTGATAGTTAATACTCACAATAACCTCTAAAGGTACCACGGCAAAATCAAATTTCCCATAGTACCATTGATGGTACCACGGTAAAATAAATTTGCCGTGTTACCACCAAAGGAACTGTCTAATACCACATGTTTAATAACCACGGCACTTCTTCACGGTCTTAAAAACATCAAGCTTATAAATGTAAATCTTTTCAATTGTATATGTTCAAAAACAATAGGTGTGTTTTTAGTTCGTTCAATTCAATTGGTATATATATACTCTTTACATCAGTTTACTGTATTTGTAATTATCACAGCAGATTAGTGTTTATGATTTTAGATTATTTTTATCAACTTGCACACCACTATTCGCAATATGCATTTAATGTTCATTCAACGGTTGCCTGTAAGAAATCGCTCTTAGCGATAAGGCCGCCCAATGTACAAAATTGTTTGTGTCTGTATGATGTTTTAATTGTAAAAATTGGTATTCAATAAAGAATATTGTATTTGTACTTTATCAGCCGGATAGTTCAAGTATGGTTTAGACTTTATAGTAATAGCATCCCAAATATAAATTTAATTATTTAAGATCTGTCGTCAGAAGCAAACAAATAAATCTTCCGGTTATAATCGGGAACGCCAGCTTAAAATAATGCTACCCATTCCCACCGCCATAGGCAACTAAAAGGGGGTACCAAACTGTTAATACCTACAATAACATCTAATGGTACCATTAATAGTCAATAACTTCTAATGGTACTACGGTAAAACCAAATTTGCCATAGTACCATGGCAAAATAAATTTGCCGTGGTAGCAAGCATCAAAGGAACTGTCTTATGGTACCACGGCAAATGAACGTGCCAAGCACATAACGGTGTGTTATTTACACTTTATTAGGTTAAGTTTAATTAACATCTTCAAGCACATCAATACTTACGTACAAAATAAATAGTGTTCAATGGGATGGTTTTCTTCTATAGGATTGTGATGGAACTCGTATGTGGCCCACCTGATGTTAAGCGGGAACCTGTGCCTATAACAGATGCATTTCGTCACAAGTGACGAACTGCACTGCGTCCACGACACTGAGACATACAGCTGTTAAGCCTCATGCGCCTAAAATTTCATATTTTCTAGCTGTCAAGAACTGCTGCCGGAACAAACTATTATGTGCTTGGCGACAGATTTTCCATTTGAGAGTGCGAGACGAACATTTGTAAAATGTTCTTCCACCATGCGGTGTTGCGGAAGAAAAAACTTTAAACGGTTTAAATCGCGTATATTTATCATTATTTTTGTCCCGACGTTTCAAACACTTTGCAGTGATCGTGACCACGATCTCCTTTCTCGATCTTCGGTCGTTTCGCCTTAATAACTTCCATTTGTTCGCTGTGCATATAGGCGAAGTGACACTTGTACTTAAATTATCAAGTTTAATGTCTATCAGAGTGTCTTGAGCTCTACTTACTTACAGTATTGTATGATTCAGAGATCGGGATTGTTTGTTCCTCATTTCCTTGTTTGTTTTACAAAGTGGTGATAATAAAGGAATTAAAAACTAATATCGGTGAAGCTCAAGCCCGCGGCGGGATTTGAACCATGGACCTGCTGCGCGGCAGTCCATAGCCAATGCCACAGAACAATCACTGCTTCAAACTTTTCCTACATTTCCTATTTTCCCGCCCAAACTCAATTGAGTGATCTTACATAAACATTATAACATAACACTGGCAAATGCACAAAACGTGCGAGTCAACATCCCGAAATAGAAAAAAAAAACATAAGAAGCTAAGAGTCTGAAGCCGGTGTTATTGGGTACAACGCCCTCTGTTGTTGTTTCTAACGAGTAATGCAGTCAGCTTTGCTCGTTAGATGGCGCCAGCATGAAAATTAGCTCGCGAAAGCATTTTATTTGCAAACGTTCAATCCACGAACATTACTTACTCATATATTATAACAATACGGAATTAATTAGGATATTTTCCTGAGTGTTTTTGAAAGCGTGTCCCTTCATTAATAATAGTGAAGACACGTGGCGAGATGAACGATATACATTTTCAACACACTCGCTCGTAAAGGGCCTGGATTTACAAAATAATTTTAGTGTCATAATACAGTATATTACGCACTCGTGCTTATTGTTCACTTTACCGCCCAAATTAAAAAAAAAAACGTTTCTACACTTCTCACCAAGGAGATTGTAGTTTGTTTTTCGTATAAAAACAAACCAAAGAGTTATTTTACAAATTTTTATAATTAAATCTTTTGAAGTAGAACTTTAGAAGATTTCATTGTAAACCTTCTTAATCAGATTATTATTGCTATCAAAAAGATCAAGAAAATATTTTCGTATTCGTTCCTGGGAAGTTGATGTATATGTTATTGTGACGGAGCAAGCCCGAGGCCCACCTGATGTTAAGCAGACTAACCTCTGCCTATAACAGATGAGTTTCATCACAAGTGACGAATTGCACTGCGCCCGTCACCTTGCGACATAGTTGTTAAATCTCATGTGCCTGTAATTGCACGGCTCTCAAGCACTGCTGCCGGAACACACCGTTAGAAATAAATTGATAAAATAACATGACAATGATCGAGAAGCAGTGATGGCTCAGTGGCATTGGCTATGGACTGCCGCGCATCAGGTCCATGGTTCGAATCCCGCCGCGTTCTTGAGCTTCACCGCATGGTGGAAGGGCATTTTGGGAACGCCCGCCTAGCCAGCGACCACCCTCAAGTAGAAAATCAGTCGCCAAGCACCTAACGGTGTGTTTCAACAGCAGTCCTTGAGAGCCAGTGTAGTTACAGGCAAATGAGACTTAACGACTATGTCTCAAGGTGATGGGCGCAGTGCAATTCGTAACTTGTGACGAAATGCATATGTTATAGGCAGAGCTTAGGCCGCTTAACATCAGGTGGGCCTCGAGCTTGTTCAGTCACAATAACATAAAAATAATAAAAAATTAGTCGTACCTAACTAAAATATTTCCTTTCGTTCTTTAACAATCGTATTGGGATTGACGTTGTACTACCAACAACAGTACAACTAAAATTTTTCACGCTCCATCCCAATACGATGGTTAAAGAACGATAGGAAAAATTTGAGTTATAACTCATTGAAATGTTAGCTCAATTGGTTAGAGCATACCCCGGCTAAAGGGGTGGATGGACGCGGGTTCGAATCCCGCACATGACTTAAATTTTTCCTCTCGTAAATTTGTAATTTAGTAACAGAATATTAGTTTAGATCAGGCTAGCTACTAAGCTCGAGTTTAAATTCTATTGGTAGTTAATACTTACAACAAACTCTAAAAGTACTACGGCAAAATCAAATTTGCCATAGTACCATTAATGGTACCATGGCAAAATAGATTTGCCGTGGTACCATCGAAGGAACTGTCTAATACCACATGTCTAATAACCACGGCATATGAACGTTTGTGTGTTTTTAGTTCGTTCAATTCAATTGGTATATACTATTTACATCAGTTTACTGTATTTGTAATTATTTTGTGTTTTTGATTTTAGATTCTTTTTATCAACTTGCACACCACTATACGCAATATGCATTGCACGGTAAAACCAAATTTGCCATAGTACCATTAATAGTACCATGGCAAAATAAATTTGCCGTGGTACCATCAAAGGAACTGTCTTATGGTACCACGGCAAATGAACATGCCAAGCACATAACGGTGTGTTACAGCGAGCCACACTTTATTGGGTTGAGTTTAATTAACATCTTCAAGCCAACTTAAGTACAAAAGAATTAGTATTCGAAAGATTGTGATGGAACTCGCATGTAGCCCACCTGATGTTAAGCGGGAACCTGTGCCTATAACAGATGCATTTCGTTAAAAGTGGCGAACTGCACTGCGTCCACTACACAAAGACATACAGCTGTTAAGTCTCATGCGCCTAAAATTTCATATTTACTAGCTGTCAAGAACTGCTGCCGGAACAAACTATTATGTGCTTGGCGATAGATTTTCCACTTGAGGGTGCGAGACGAACATTCGTAAAATGCTCTTCCATCATGCGACGTTGCGGTGAAGCTAAATCTGGCGCTGTGGATCGAACCATGGAGCTACAGCACGGCAGTCCATAGCTATTACCGCTCGGCCATCATTGTTCAAAGTTATCAGTAATTTGAATTCAAAAATAAATAGATCGTCTTCAAAAAGAAATTCCCAAGATTAAGAAATAATATTATTAGCATGTAGGCGAAATGACCCTTGTACTTAAATGACCAAGTTAAATTTTTACCAAAGTGACTTGAACTCTACTTACTTACAGTCTTGTATGAATCAGAAATCCGGATTGTTTGGTCCCTCTTACCTAGTTTGTGATACAAAGTGGTGATGAAGTACTTACCAAAGTCAAGTCAAAGTCAAAATCATTTATACAATTTAGGCGTCTACGACGCTCTTATGAAGGTCAATTACAAATTTTAGTATTGAAATATTCTACATTATACTGCCACGTTCAGCAAATAAATTGTATAGAGCCACTGCGAGAAGAACGGGCAAGAAACACCACAGGACAGAATATTCCGAACGCCATGTTTCCTATCTCCTTTCTCGATCCTCTGTCGCTTCGCCTTCATAACGTCCATTTGTTCGCTGTGCATATAGGCGAAGTGACATTTGAACTTTAATGACCAAGTTTAATTTCTACCAAAGTGACTTGAGCTATATTTACTTACAGTTTTAAATGAATCAGAGATCGTCATTGTTTGGTTCTTGTTTCCTAGTTTGTTATACAAAGTGGTGTTTTTTTTTTTTTAAATTTTTTTTTAATTTTTTTTTTTTGTTTTTTTTTTTAAGATTTGATGAAGTACTTACCACGGGACAGAACATATTCCGAACGCCATGTTTCCTATCTCCTTTCTCGATCCTAGGTCGCTTCGCCTTCATAACGTCCATTTGTTCACTGTGCATATAGGCGAAATGCCGCTTGTACTTCTCATAGTTGTCGAATGTTTTATCGCATATGTCACACGTAGATGTCTCAAGTTCGCCTTCCTGTAAAAATTATTTATTAGAAATTTATTATTCTTTCTATTCTCTCTCGATCGTGCGCTCGTAGAGTCAAGAACTCCTGAGGATGCTTCGTGTAGAAGCGAAACGCGTCGAAAATTCTTCCGGTTTGGCTGCGTGGCGTTTGTGACGTCACGTCGGCTTAACAGGAAAATTAGGCGCAATTGTCACTAGATATATTTTTTTATTTTTTAAGTGTCTTATTAAAATATTAATTTGATGTTTTCAAAAAATATTTTAGGAAATTTTATTATTAAATATGGATTTCCGCAAAGTAACGCCTGAATCTATTTATTATTTTTTAACAATTTTGAAAATTTGAATATATTTTGTTTACAATAACTCGTGCCCTGCGGATTTCATTACAAAATTATAGATTTTCGAGAGGAAAAATTATAGTCATGTGTGGGATTCGAACCCGCGTCATCTAGCATTGTCATGTTAGATCAGTCGGTCAGAGCATACCTATAGGGTTGGAGGCCTACCTGATGATAAGCGGACTAACCTCTGCCTATAACAGATGCATTTCGTCTGTCACGAATTGCACTGCGCCCGTCACCTTGAGACATAGTTGTTAAGTCTCATGTGCCTGTAATTTCACTGGCTCTCAAGGACTGCTGTCGGAACACACCGTTAGGTGCTTGGCGACAGATTTTCTACTTGAAGGTGGTCGCTAGCCAGGCATTCGCAAAAAAATAATTTACGAAAGGAAATATTATAGTCATGTACGGGATTCAAACCCGCGTCATCCCCGGCTATAGCCGGGGTATGCTCCGACCGACTGAGCTAATATGACATTTGACTCAGGTGATATGTGACTTGGTGTCGCTCCATCCCCATACGATAGTCAAAAAACGAGAGGAAAAATTTAAGTTATGAGTCATTGTCATGTCAACTCAGTTACTTAGCTCAATATTCAAAACTCTATTCAAATATTTTTTTTTGCTTTTTGTTCTTCTTTGGTTTTCTAACAGAAGGCGTTAGTAGAAAATAATAGGGTATTTTTGTTAATGGTTATAAAATTTAACATTTTTGACAGATAACACATCTAGATATGAAGTTAAATTACTATGTAAAAGTACAAATCTATAGGCGTGATAGTTATTCAGTAAAAGGGGCAACAAAATGTACAAGTTGTGGGATAGTGATATGGCTCGCTTCGCTAGCCCTAAAAACATTCATTCATCATGTTTGTTAGGACTAACAGAAGTCAACTCTAAGAGGTTAGCATTTTTCCAATAACTGTATACAGGGTTATTGGTAAAAGCTAACAACCTCTTAGAGTTGACTTCTGCTAGTCCGAACAAACATATTGAGAGGAATTTTTTTTTGTTTAAAAAAAAATTAAAAAAAATTGAGATATATTTTTTGGTTTTAATATTGTTAGGTTTGCAATAACGCCTGCTATGCGGATTTCATTACAAAATCACAAATATACGATAGGAAAAATTTAAGTCATGTGCGGGATTCGAACCCGCGTCCATCCTTGAGCCGGGGTATGCTCAATCCCAATACGATGGTTAAAGAACGATAGGAAAGATTCGAGTTAAGACGTCATGTCATGTTAGTTCAATTTGTTGTTAGAGCATACCCCGGCTCAAGGGGTGGATGGACGCGGGTTCGAATCCCGCTAATGACTTACATTTTTCCTATCGTATATTTGTGATTTGGTAATATTTATTTGTGTTTTAATACCTACTCCGAGCCAAGAGCGCCCACCGCCGCGGCAACACTGGACCGCGCTGTGGTCCCTTTGAATAGAGTTTTGAATATTTACATCGAGCAAAGTAATATAAAATATGAAGTAATAAATTACAGGCACAAGAGACTTGTCATCAGGTGGTCCTCGTGCCTATTCAGTCAAAAACATCAAAAAACGCAAAGGAAAATTTTAAAAATTCAGTAAAAAAAGTTTTTTTATCTAAACAAAAAAAAATGTACTTATCTCAAAATGTTTTATAGCACTAGCAAAAGTAAAAAAATATGAAATAATACATTTCAGGCACAAGAGACTTTGGCATCAGGTGGTCCTCGTGCTTATTCAGTCAAAAACATATAAAAAAATGCAAAAAAAAAACCTTTTTTTTTTAATGCTTGATAGGTTTGCCTTTGACCACTATCTCACCTGATGGTAAGTAATCATGTGGTCGAAGATGTTGTTCAGGCTAACCTAGAAGTACTGGCTCTCAAAGACAGCTGCCGGAACACACTGTTAGGTGCTTGGCGACAGATTTTCTACTTGAGGGTGGTAGCTAGCCAGGCGGGCATTCGCAAAATGCCCTACCACCAAGCAAAACAAAACAACAAAAAAAAACATCTCAAAATGTTTGTTAGGACTAGCAGAAGTCAACCCTAAGAGGTTGTTAGCATTTTACCAATAACCCTGTATAATTACCTGATGTGCCATGTACAGATGTACTTTGAGTCCGTACTCAGTGGAGAACCCTCGTCCGCACGTCGCGCACTCAAACTGAGTTTTGTGCGCCGTGTTCATATGCAAGTACAGCCCGGATCTACTCCTGTAACGATAAACAAATGCTGTCACAATTAGTTTTTTTTATTGGATTTGAAAATGGAAAACTCTTTTTAAAGAAGTTGATATTTTAACTTTACCAAGTCTGTATATATTTGAAAATATTATGTATGTTCGTAAAAATTTGAGTAAATTTAAATTAAACAGTGACAATCACGATTACAACACTAGGAATAAAGATAAAATAGCGGTGCCAGGTTTTAGATTAGCAAAGACAAATAAAAGGTCCTTCTTAGGTAATTGTGTGCGGTTTTATAATAAAGTTCCCAAACATATTACAACGCTCACAGAAGGGAAATTCAAGTTGCATGTGAAAAACATATTCATTAAAAAATCCTACTACAGTTTCTGATTACATAAACGATAAAAATGCCTGGAAAATTCCGCCTCCGCCAAGCTATTGCCTGTCACCCACATAATTTAAACAAATATTGTAATAACTCTATTATATAGTAAGTATGTAACACATTGTTAAAAGATGTTTAAAAGAATGGCCCCGAGTTTCTTGCCCGTTCTTCTCGCAGTAGCTCTATACAATTTATTTGCTGAACGTGACAGTACAATGTAGAATATTTCAATACTAAAATTTGTAATTGACCTTCATAAGAGCGTCGTAGACACCTAAATTGAATAAATGATTTTGACTTTGACTTTGATGGAAAAGGGATATTAGTCAATGCCGCTAGCTGTGACCCATTCAAGTCATGGCCCCTGACCGCAGTGGACGTTGCTTAACCTACCTAGTTAATTGTTTAAGAATAACTAAGCACGCTACATATTACGGGGATTTTATCTAGGGGCTAGGTTTGCCTATTGAGAATACCTACTACATATTTTCTAATAACTACTATTGTTAATTCCTCAGAAACCTAAATTTTTCAATGTTCCCGTAGTTCCGGTTTCGATATAATGAAATACATAATATTTTCTAATACCTACTATTGTTAACTCCTCAGAAATCTAAATTTTTCGATGTTCCCGTAGTTCCGGGTTCGATATAATTTAATACATAATATTTTCTAATACCTACTATTGTTAATTCCTCAGAAATCTACATTTTCGATGTTCCCGTAGCTCCGGGTTCGATATAATTTAATACATATAAGATAGACTAGACTAGACACTCCCGTGGGGTGCCGGGCTAGAATGTCACATATCTACCCGTGGGTGTCGTAAGAGGCGACTAAGAGTAACACACCAGAAGGAGAAGAATGTCACCTTTTTTTTTTTTTTTTTTTTTATGCCTGATAGGTTAGCCTTTGGCCACTATCTCACCTGATGGTAAGTGATGATGTGGTCGAAGATGTTGGTCAGGCTAACCTAGAAGTACTGGCTCTCAAGGACAGCTGCCGAAATACACCGTTAGGTGCTTGGCGGCAGATTTTCTACTTGAGGGTGGTAGCTAGCCAGGCGGGCATTCGCAAAATGTCCTACCACCATGCTATAACGACTGCCATTCTAAGACAACAACCGGGACCGACGGCTTAACGTGCCCTCCGAAGCACGGAAACCCTCAGTAGTAATGTCACTAGCATCCAACTCAAAACCGTGGTGGACGTTGCTTAACTTTGCTGATCGGTTGAGAACAGCTAAGTAAACTTCGCTACGAGCGCTTCTAAAACCTTTCTAACCCGGCACCCCATGTAGTGATGATTTACCACTTGCGGCTTTGTTTACGTTATAATAGTAGCCTCGCTCATTTTGACGCAGTGATAGCTCAGTGGCATTGGCTATGGACTGCCGCGCAGCAGGTCCATGGAGCGAATCCCGCCGCGGCCTTGAGCTTCACCGCATGGTGGAAGGGCATTTTGCTAATGCCCGCCTGGCTAGCGACCACCCTCAAGTAGAAAATCTGTCGCCAAGCACTTAACGGTGTGCACGGCAAGCAGTCCTTGAGAGCCAGTAAAATTACAGGCACATGAGACTTAACAACTATGAAATTAATATAATTCACTAAAAATAGAGTATAACATAGGTCTTAGGTGTTTAAATTGAGGTCTTCTATTTTGCCGTTATTCGGCATGTGAATTTGGCATTAATGGAAAAATTCCGGTCAAAATAAAAATCACTTAAAAAATTATAAAATGGATGGGTATACAAATAAAAATATCAATTACAAAATTAATAATAAAAATAATGCATTTAATGTCTTAAGCTGACGGGCGCAGTGCAATTCGTGTCTTGTGACGAAACGCAGAGGGGCAGGTAGTAGGCAGAGGTTAGCCCGCTTACCATCAGGTGGGCCTCGAGCTTGTTCTGACGCAATAACATAAAAAAAATTGTTTAAATACTTACTTGAATGTAGCCTCGCACTTTTTGCAGTTGTACGATATTCCCGCGTGAATATTATAATGCATAACCATTGTATGTCTGAAATAATAAAAGAAACAATTATAAACATAAAATTTTGAAGCAATGATGGCCGAGCGGTAATAGCTATGGACTGCCGTGCCGCAGTACCCTGGTTCGATCCCCACCGCCGGCTTGAGCTTCACCGCACGGTGGAAGGGCATTTTGCGATTGCCCGCCTGGCTAGCTACCACCCTCAAGTAGAAAGTCTGTCGCCAAGCACCGAAAGGTGTGTTCCGGCAGTAGTCCTTGAGAGCCAGTGAAAATACAGGCACAATGGAGTTAACAACTATGTCTCAATGTGACGGGCGCAGTGCAATTCGTGAGTTGTTATGAATTGCAACTGTTATAGGCAGAGGTTAGTCCACTTAACATCAAGTGGGCCTCGAGCTCGATCCGTCACAAATAATAATAAAAAAAAAACCTGAACGACGCTTTTTTTTTACCACCTGATTCTAGAAGTGTCATCTAGTATTGAGTAGATTAAGGATCTGTTTCAGAATATTCGAGTGCGTTCCGATTACCACTCTACCCAGAACATATTTAATAAATAAAACACAATCTTTGCGTTTCACAGTCATCGATTTAGCCTATCCATCGGTTAAAGCTTGAAACGCGCTGCATGTTAACTGTAATTTTTATCATTCGGTTATTTTATGTTCTGGGTAGTATAACCGGAACTTACTCGAACATTCTGAAACAGGCCCTAAATCATCACACTAATAATATAAACGCAAGTCAGTAAATGTAAGTGTGGATGTTTTTTTTTATGCCTGGTAGGTTAGCCTTTATCCACTATCTCTCCTGATGGTAAGTGATGATGTGGTCGAAGATGTTGTTCAGGCTAACCTAGAATTACTGGCTCTCAAGGACAGCTGCCGGAACACACCGTTAGGTGTTTGGCGACAGATTGGAGGTGGTCGCTAGCCAAGCGGGCATTCGCAAAAGGCCCTTCCACCATGCGGTGAAGCTCAAGCTCTGGGCGGGATTCGAACCATGGACCTTCTGCGCGGCAGTCCATAGCCAATGCCACTGAGCCATCACTGCTTCAAAACTTTCTCCTCACACAAAACTGTTTAGTGATAATAATAATATCTTTATTGATAAACTTACATAGCAGAGAAATTGTTGACACTCTGCCTTTTGCGTTAGTAAACAATGTGTTGCAAAAGGCAGTCTCTCCCATATTAAAGTCAATAAAAAAAAAATTGAAAGTTTACAATGCAAATTTAGCCATTGGTCACATATTAAATAACACAGTCTGTAGCATTCGCACCGATCCAAAATAGCTGGTGCCAGTGGCTTAATACAACACTGGGAAAATATAGTGTATGTATCTATTATTGTATAAGTAATGGAGTGAAATGTGAAGTAATGTTACCTACACGGTTGTGTGTTGCATATTCCTACGTCGTACATAGAATTGGATTGTTGTGCTTGTAAATGTTTCTGAAGGTAGGTATGGTACGCATAACCTACGAAATCTAATAAGGCATAATAACAGCATCAAATGATTGTTAGGTAGGTATGTACAACAATTATTCAAGTAGAAAATCTGTCGCCAAGCACCTAACGGTGTGTTCCGGCAGCAGTCCTTCCCAGTGAAATAACAGGCAAAATGAGACTTAACAGGTATGTCTCAAGGTAATGGGCGCAGTGCAGTTCGTCACTTGTGATGAAATGCATCTGTTATAGGCAGAGGATACCGCTTAACATCAGGTGGGCATCGAGCTTGTTCCTTCACAATTACATAAAAAAAAAAGTGATATTTTAATGAGACATCTTTTTGTACCACTAAAACTATTTTTGATTTGACCAAGATGTTTTTACTATACTAACTTTCAATATAGTACACCGTATACTTATTTTTATTTTATTTATTTATTTATCAATAATTAAAACGGCACAAAAGACCAGTTACATTAATTACACAATTAGATTAGATTAATTAATTAATTAGTTACATTGATTACTTACTTTTGATATGTGACCAGTGGACACATTTTGCACTTATACACAGTCCTGTGTGAGAAATAGTGCCATTTTAGCGAGGCCTGTTTGCTGTACCTGACGTTGCATATTGTACAAATAAAAGTATCCTTTTCCTGAAATAGAAATACATTTAAGTCACAAAATATGATTTTCAAGGACTGTCGCATGCTTCCTCCTAAGAACTAGCGGGTATGACTTTAAACAAAATAAATAAATAAAGAAAACATTAAATTAATATTTAAAAAAACCCTTTGAAATATATAAAATAATATTGATCAAGATTCTCTTATAGTAAATAAATAACCCCGTGGGGTGCCGGGATAGAATTGCACCTCCCCATATCATCCCGTGGGTGTCGTAAGAGGCGACTAAGGGATAAATACTGGAAGGTGGGCAGCAGCGCCTTCTAAAGAACTGTCATTTTACTCTGCGATCCGCAAGCCGCCTGCCAAGCGTGGGGATTATGGCAAATACCTAGGTGAGGCTGTGTTCAGCAGTGGACGATTCAGCTGATACAGTACAGTACTAAATACTCAAAGATACATGTTTAGACATTAACAACATTTGGATTTTTTATTCCTACTAAGAATTTCTTAGTATATTGTATAGAGAAGCTAGCATTTTAATATATATATTGTTACCTGTTAGCACCTACTGGCAACACTGGCGGAGCGAGCAACGAACCGGCTATATAAGCGAGGAAGAAGAGTGCGCTGCCCCTTTTTTGCTTCATAAGACCGTGCTAAGCGGACGTATTTTGATAGGCAGTGTGCATTTCTGGATAATCTTGTAAATTCACTTAGTGTTCGATATTAGTTAGTTCAATAATTTTAGCTTGTTTATTATTTTCACAAATCTATCAAATTTATATTTAAAAAAAACCGTTTCACTTCTGATTCCCAAAAATAATATCAATATATATTATTTTTTATGTCAGGGAATCTGCCATTTTAACACAAATTCCGTGAATGTTTCAACCAGGCAACTGTTATGGTTACTGCCCTTTAAAACTCCGATGGAAAGATGGACAGCGTAGGCTTAATGCTAGAGCCCTCTTTTCTGACAGAGGACCCAAAAAGTCTGTTAATTAGGATGTACGGCCTCAACTATAATGCCACAAATAAACTCGATTAAAAAACCCAAAACCTCAAAATCTGGAAAAATATATTTTTATTTGCTGTTTGATCCACTCAAACTAAATTGATGAAAATGGTTATTTTTCTATGGTATAGGTAATATATTAGGGTATGGGGATGTTAGGGTGGCATGTTTAGGTAATGGAAAACTACTTAGTACTAAAAAAAACGTTACGGGACGTCGCGGGATAAAAAAATGTGGACATTTCAGGACAACTCGGTCGTACCCCATTGACGGATTCGACTTACGAGAGAATAAGTGTTTTTTTTTTGTGAAAATGACATTTTCAATCTATCGGGTGATAGGAGTCTATAAATAAAAGCCTCTTTCTTTTATCTTCATTGCCTGTTTATAAACAGCCAAATGTAGTAAAATGAACAATTCTGAATTTTTATGAGATGGTACTGTGCCAAATTCTGTGCCAAATCGGTCAACTACTATATGACTATGTAGTTAGTGGCTTGCTAATTGACCTTTTTCTTTTACTTTAGTCGTCTTTATGAACAGCCAAACAAGTAAAGTTCTAAATTAATAATAACAAATATTTTTAAAATATTTTATGAAACATCAAATTAATATTTTAATAAAACACTTAAAAAGTACAAAAATATATCTAGTGACATTTCCCCCTAATTTTCCTGTTAAGCCGACGCGACGTCACAAACGCCACGCAGCCAAATTGTCATTTTCAAAATGCTTAAAAAGCACAAAAATATATCTATATTTTTGTGCTTTTTAAGCATTTTATTAAAATATGAATTTGATGTTTTCATCAAATATTTTAAAAATATTTGTTATTATTAAATATGGATTTCGGCAAAGTAGCGCCTGAATCTATTTATTTTATTAAGTTCTAAATTCTTATGCCGGTCTTTAAGTTACTCTAAAATATTTCCTATTATTTTATGAGTTCATAGTAACTTAAAGTCTAAGAATTCAGGATCTATTCTGTGCCAACTGATAGGCAACCACTGAAATCATTATTAATTAGAGGCTTGCTTACTGGATTTATTATTTTATCTTATTTGCCTTTCACGAACAGCTAAAGTGGAAGATTCCCTATTATTTTACGAGTTCATAGTAACTTAAAGTCTAAGAATTCAGGATCTATTCTGTGCCAACTGATAGGCAACCACTGAAATCATTATTAATTAGAGGCTTGCTTACTGGATTTATTATTTTATCTTATTTGCCTTTCACGAACAGCTAAAGTGGAAGATTCCCTATTATTTTACGAGTTCATAGTAACTTAGTCTAAGAATTCAGGATCTATTCTGTGCCAACTGATAGGCAACCACTGAAATCATTATTAATTAGAGGCTTGCTTACTGGATTTATTATTTTATCTTATTTGCCTTTCACGAACAGCTAAAGTGGAAGATTCCCTATTATTTTACGAGTTCATAGTAACTTGAAGTCTAAGAATTCAGGATCTATTCTGTGCCAACTGATAGGCAACCACTGAAATCATTATTAATTAGAGGCTTGCTTACTGGATTTATTATTTTATCTTATTTGCCTTTCACGAACAGCTAAAGTGGAAGATTCCCTATTATTTTACGAGTTCATAGTAACTTAAAGTCTAAGAATTCAGGATCTATTCTGTGCCAACTGATAGGCAACCACTGAAATCATTATTAATTAGAGGCTTGCTTACTGGATTTATTATTTTATCTTATTTGCCTTTCACGAACAGCTAAAGTGGAAGATTCCCTATTATTTTACGAGTTCATAGTAACTTAAAGTCTAAGAATTCAGGATCTATTCTGTGCCAACTGATAGGCAACCACTGAAATCATTATTAAGTAGAGGCTTGCTTACTGGATTTATTATTTTATCTTATTTGCCTTTCACGAACAGCTAAAGTGGAAGATTCCCTATTATTTTACGAGTTCATAGTAACTTAAAGTCTAAGAATTCAGGATCTATTCTGTGCCAACTGATAGGCAACCACTGAAATCATTATTAATTAGAGGCTTGCTTACTGGATTTATTATTTTATCTTATTTGCCTTTCACGAACAGCTAAAGTGGAAGATTCCCTATTATTTTACGAGTTCATAGTAACTTAAAGTCTAAGAATTCAGGATCTATTCTGTGCCAACTGATAGGCAACCACTGAAATCATTATTAATTAGAGGCTTGCTTACTGGATTTATTATTTTATCTTATTTGCCTTTCACGAACAGCTAAAGTGGAAGATTCCCTATTATTTTACGAGTTCATAGTAACTTAAAGTCTAAGAATTCAGGATCTATTCTGTGCCAACTGATAGGCAACCACTGAAATCATTATTAATTAGAGGCTTGCTTACTGGATTTATTATTTTATCTTATTTGCCTTTCACGAACAGCTAAAGTGGAAGATTCCCTATTATTTTACGAGTTCATAGTAACTTAAAGTCTAAGAATTCAGGATCTATTCTGTACCAACTGATAGGCAACCACTGAAATCATTATTAATTAGAGGCTTGCTTACTGGATTTATTATTTTATCTTATTTGCCTTTCACGAACAGCTAAAGTGGAAGATTCCCTATTATTTTACGAGTTCATAGTAACTTAGTCTAAGAATTCAGGATCTATTCTGTGCCAACTGATAGGCAACCACTGAAATCATTATTAATTAGAGGCTTGCTTACTGGATTTATTATTTTATCTTATTTGCCTTTCACGAACAGCTAAAGTGGAAGATTCCCTATTATTTTACGAGTTCATAGTAACTTGAAGTCTAAGAATTCAGGATCTATTCTGTGCCAACTGATAGGCAACCACTGAAATCATTATTAATTAGAGGCTTGCTTACTGGATTTATTATTTTATCTTATTTGCCTTTCACGAACAGCTAAAGTGGAAGATTCCCTATTATTTTACGAGTTCATAGTAACTTAAAGTCTAAGAATTCAGGATCTATTCTGTGCCAACTGATAGGCAACCACTGAAATCATTATTAATTAGAGGCTTGCTTACTGGATTTATTATTTTATCTTATTTGCCTTTCACGAACAGCTAAAGTGGAAGATTCCCTATTATTTTACGAGTTCATAGTAACTTAAAGTCTAAGAATTCAGGATCTATTCTGTGCCAACTGATAGGCAACCACTGAAATCATTATTAATTAGAGGCTTGCTTACTGGATTTATTATTTTATCTTATTTGCCTTTCACGAACAGCTAAAGTGGAAGATTCCCTATTATTTTACGAGTTCATAGTAACTTAAAGTCTAAGAATTCAGGATCTATTCTGTGCCAACTGATAGGCAACCACTGAAATCATTATTAATTAGAGGCTTGCTTACTGGATTTATTATTTTATCTTATTTGCCTTTCACGAACAGCTAAAGTGGAAGATTCCCTATTATTTTACGAGTTCATAGTAACTTAAAGTCTAAGAATTCAGGATCTATTCTGTGCCAACTGATAGGCAACCACTGAAATCATTATTAATTAGAGGCTTGCTTACTGGATTTATTATTTTATCTTATTTGCCTTTCACGAACAGCTAAAGTGGAAGATTCCCTATTATTTTACGAGTTCATAGTAACTTAAAGTCTAAGAATTCAGGATCTATTCTGTGCCAACTGATAGGCAACCACTGAAATCATTATAAATTAGAGGCTTGCTTACTGGATTTATTATTTTATCTTATTTGCCTTTCACGAACAGCTAAAGTGGAAGATTCCCTATTATTTTATAAGTTCATATTAACTTACAAGTCTAAGAATTCAAGATCTATTCTGTGCCAACTGATAAGCAACCACTGAAATCATTTTTAATTAGAGGCTTGCTTACTGAATTTATTATTTTATCTTAGTTGCCTTTCACGAACAGCTAAAGCGGAAGATTCCCTATTAATTTATGAGTTCATAGTAACTTAAAGTCTAAGAATTCAGGATCTATTCTGTGCCAACTGATAGGCAACCACTGAAATCATTATTAATTAGAGGCTTGCTTACTGGATTTATTATTTTATCTTATTTGCCTTTCACGAACAGCTAAAGTGGAAGATTCCCTATTATTTTACGAGTTCATAGTAACTTAAAGTCTAAGAATTCAGGATCTATTCTGTGCCAACTGATAGGCAACCACTGAAATCATTATTAATTAGAGGCTTGCTTACTGGATTTATTATTTTATCTTATTTGCCTTTCACGAACAGCTAAAGTGGAAGATTCCCTATTATTTTATAAGTTCATATTAACTTACAAGTCTAAGAATTCAAGATCTATTCTGTGCCAACTGATAAGCAACCACTGAAATCATTTTTAATTAGAGGCTTGCTTACTGAATTTATTATTTCATCTTAGTTGCCTTTCACGAACAGCTAAAGCGGAAGATTCCCTATTAATTTATGAGTTCATAGTAACTTAAAGTCTAAGAATTCAGGATCTATTCTGTGCCAACTGATAGGCAACCACTGAAATCATTATTAATTAGAGGCTTGCTTACTGGATTTATTATTTTATCTTATTTGCCTTTCACGAACAGCTAAAGTGGAAGATTCCCTATTATTTTACGAGTTCATAGTAACTTAAAGTCTAAGAATTCAGGATCTATTCTGTGCCAACTGATAGGCAACCACTGAAATCATTATTAATTAGAGGCTTGCTTACTGGATTTATTATTTTATCTTATTTGCCTTTCACGAACAGCTAAAGTGGAAGATTCCCTATTATTTTACGAGTTCATAGTAACTTAAAGTCTAAGAATTCAGGATCTATTCTGTGCCAACTGATAGGCAACCACTGAAATCATTATTAATTAGAGGCTTGCTTACTGGATTTATTATTTTATCTTATTTGCCTTTCACGAACAGCTAAAGTGGAAGATTCCCTATTATTTTACGAGTTCATAGTAACTTAAAGTCTAAGAATTCAGGATCTATTCTGTGCCAACTGATAGGCAACCACTGAAATCATTATTAATTAGAGGCTTGCTTACTGGATTTATTATTTTATCTTATTTGCCTTTCACGAACAGCTAAAGTGGAAGATTCCCTATTATTTTACGAGTTCATAGTAACTTAAAGTCTAAGAATTCAGGATCTATTCTGTGCCAACTGATAGGCAACCACTGAAATCATTATTAATTAGAGGCTTGCTTACTGGATTTATTATTTTATCTTATTTGCCTTTCACGAACAGCTAAAGTGGAAGATTCCCTATTATTTTACGAGTTCATAGTAACTTAAAGTCTAAGAATTCAGGATCTATTCTGTGCCAACTGATAGGCAACCACTGAAATCATTATTAATTAGAGGCTTGCTTACTGGATTTATTATTTTATCTTATTTGCCTTTCACGAACAGCTAAAGTGGAAGATTCCCTATTATTTTACGAGTTCATAGTAACTTAAAGTCTAAGAATTCAGGATCTATTCTGTGCCAACTGATAGGCAACCACTGAAATCATTATTAATTAGAGGCTTGCTTACTGGATTTATTATTTTATCTTATTTGCCTTTCACGAACAGCTAAAGTGGAAGATTCCCTATTATTTTACGAGTTCATAGTAACTTAAAGTCTAAGAATTCAGGATCTATTCTGTGCCAACTGATAGGCAACCACTGAAATCATTATTAATTAGAGGCTTGCTTACTGGATTTATTATTTTATCTTATTTGCCTTTCACGAACAGCTAAAGTGGAAGATTCCCTATTATTTTACGAGTTCATAGTAACTTAGTCTAAGAATTCAGGATCTATTCTGTGCCAACTGATAGGCAACCACTGAAATCATTTTTAATTAGAGGCTTGCTTACTGGATTTATTTTTTATCTTAGTTGCCTTTTACGTACAGCTAAAGTGGAAGATATATATATTTATAACCTGTAATCCAGAATTAGACATATTTAATACTAGTCTTAGTAGATATGTTATAACTATAAAAGATCTTCTTCAACCGAAACCAAGTAATTCGGACACAACAGCCATTTTGTGTTTGGATGATCTATCTTGTAGTTATAATTATATACTGTGTCAGTTTAAGGGTACCAATCCGAAAATATTAGTATGATTTGCGGATTAGTACTTTATTTTACATCATATCGGATTTCACTTTACTTTTTTGTATACACATATGTTGAATTACAATCCAGCTCAAAATTTGTATAACATGTATAATTATCATAGATATGTAATTGACTGTAATTTGTTTTGTGTATCTAACTAAATAGATTTGTGGAACAGTCCTGAATTCTTGTAAGTCTGTACCAATCGGCTAGTCAGTCAGATATAAAAAAACTATCAGTACTCACATTATGAGAAGCTTTCTTGTGGAACAACAGTGTTTTGTAAGACTTGAATGCAGTAAAACACTCCTCGCACTTATATTGGGCAGAAACATAACTTTCATAGTGTTGCCTCTGAGCGAACTCAGCCAGAATCTGCTGTCGTGTCCCGAGATGTTCTACTGTGAATACATTGGAGTATTCGTTGCTGTATTTCTTCTGTAAGTGTGCCAACATCTTTACTGTTGCTGGTGATAATATTTTTATTCCGTTGCCTGTGAAAGTTATGAAAATGCATAAGAAGCTTCAAGCATCAACACATCAAGGGATTGGTACAACCACAGAATATATTTTTGGATTTCCAAAAACAGTTGCATCAGAGAGAAGGCCAGCCATAAACCTTTTACAATTTTGTCCCTTTTTTTGTAGAGAAGACAAATTGCACTAGGGCTTTATGAGTGGGATAAAGAAAAATATTGAATTTTCTTTAATCCCATTTAGGATCCTTTGCTTCAGAACCTCTTAATTCTTTAATTTTTGTCTCCTGACTATCTAATGGTAGTAATCTAGTCTCATAACTATTATACCTATCTAACCTATTGTTGGATATCCGTCATAATAACACATAGCTATAATGCAGATCACCTGTTAAGGTTAGAACAAAATTTCTTGAGGGAAAATTTCAAGGTTTTAGAGATAGGAGTAAATCAAGGTTTTAGATATATCTATAAATAGTGTTTGTACACCAGGGTGCCAACTCCCATCTCTTAATTCAGTCTTATTTTAACCTTACATTAACAATTTTAATTTGCACACCACATGTCACTTTAGTAAACGTACATTAGAACTTCAACGTGAGAGCGGGCTGCATGCATTTAATCAAGACATTTGTGCGATAGAGATAACGCTATATGAACATTATTGTTACGTGACGGCCGTGGTACGAAACTTAGTATCAATATTTTTAAGTTTGAAATATGATGTTGGTTTTCCATAATTGTTTTTAAAAGGTGGGAGTTGGGCCCCAAAATCTATTATTACTAGAAGTTTACGCCATACATTAAGCGGTAGCATCAAAGGACTTGCTACCAGCCGTTCTACCTTTCAGCCGGAACACGCTGTTAGGTGCTTGGCGACAAATTTTCTACTTGATAGTAGTAGCTAGGCGAGTATTTGAAAATGTCCTTCCACCATGCGGTGAAGCTCAAGCCGGCGCGATGGGGATCGAACCATGAACCTGCGGCACGGCCGGCATTTTGTAGGTATTACCGCTCGTCTATAATTGCTTCAACGTTCGGTATTGCTAACAGTAGAAGTATTTTATGTATTTAAAAAGGATTTATCAGAGCGCCATTGTCTATGACAATTAAAGCACAAAATGCTGTTAATCCAGCCAGTTTAGACGGCCAAGCGGTTAAGGTACCTGGTGGATAAATCTAGGGGAAGCCGGTTCGAATCCTACTCGAAACAGAATTTTGTGCTACAAAAACTAAACAACCATCAAACGGAGATTTAAGGATGTGCTTTTGAAGCCATAATATTTTTTTTTTCTTTTAAGGGTTATTGCAATGCTGTATCCTAAAAGAGCAAGACCTGACTCACACTTAGATAGTTTTTTTTTTGGAACCCTAAAGATATAATTCAAATAAAATCAAAACAAACACCTGCTGCAACCTGCTTCTTCAGCTGCCGCAAAGTGGGCATGGGCATAGTGTCCAAGCTATCCAAAATCACATCTGTATTTATTAAATTCCCATCTTCATCCTTAATCTCACCGCAATGAGAGAACTGTTTAACAAGTCTCCTTCTCAACTCGTCTAAGGATATCTTACGACCCCGTTTCTTAAGGACTATCTCATCTTTATTAATGTCTTCTGCATCACTGGCACAATTTGCATCTAAATCCATTTTAGCCAGTTCCGATAATGTCATCTTCCGTTTCCTTGTTTCTTTCCTTTTAGTCTTTGCTTTCTTAGTTTTCTTTAATATTAGTATTTCATCTTCACTAGTGTCTTCAGCTTTGACTTCATTATCGTTAAATCCATAATCATTTTCTTTTACTAAGTCATCTTTAATATCAAAGCCATTGTCCGCATCATTGTCACTACCATTTTCATTCGCAGGCTCCTCATTGACAACAGATTTTTTTATATCAGGTGTTTCAGGGTCAATTATTAATTTATCTACTTGTACTTCCTCAAACACTAATGTAACGTTAGCATTGTCAATTTCTTCAGCATCTTCCTCTTTAACTTTAATGGTTGATTCTTTACTGGCAATATCCTCAGACACTGTATTGGGTGATTCTGGGTCATCTTCACATTCAATGTTAACCTTTGCAGTAATGTCAGATTTAAGTGTTTTATTTGAATATTGTCTTATTACCTTTTTTGTCACATCTATAGTTACAATATGTGGGTATTTCGAGTTTGCTATGTCAGATGTGGCTACTTTGTTAAGTTTTTGTGCTTCATATGAGTATACTTTGAAGTTCTTTCTATTGCTCAGGCTTCTGTGTGACGATGGGACTTTTGCAGACAAGTTGGTCAGAGGTTCTCTGGACTAGAACAACAAGAAATCAATTATTATTTTTGGAGTTATAGTGTCATGCACATCAATGTAAGATATCATCATTATAGTAATAATTAATAATAAAAAACTAAACACAAGATATGCGCTGTTCAGGCACCTGCCTAAACTAGTATTTGGCGGGAGGGCGGGTTGAGCTGCCCACGTAACTTCTCACTTGCCCGCAGAACAAATGATAATGATCATTATCATTTGTTCCGCATTCACCATCAATACAGTCCACCCTTTTATTTAAGTCCCTAGGACCCTAACAGCGCCATTCGCTGTTTAAAACATCAAACTAAATTAAATTTAATATGCTTATTTATTCATCACTGCGAATAAGCTAACAAAATTATAATGAAAGGAAACATAATTTTAGTTTTCTCAGAAATTTTGTAAATTAAATTAAGCATATTTTTCTACATTTTTTTTATGCACGATAGGTTAGCCTTTGACTGCTATCTCACCTAATAGTAAGATGTGGTCGAAGATATTGTTCAGGCCTAGTTTTATGGGCTCTCAAGGACAGCTGTCACAACACACCGTTACATGCTTGGCAACAGATTTTCTACTTTAGGGTGGTAGTAGATAGAATAACTTCAATTTATACTAACTTTTGCATACCATAAAGGTGGAACATAAAAAGAACTTTGTACAATTAAGAACTTTTTGACCACCCATGCTCATGCAAAAAATATATTTGAATTTAGAAATAATTTACTTACTGATGGTGGTTTCTGCTTTTTCCAATTTTTTAAGGTTTTCGTTGCAAGTTGGCATTTTTCTTTGAACTTATGAAACTTTCTCAACTCATACACACATTCCAAGCAAAACTTTGAAAATGAATCCCCCTAAAAATGAACAAAAGAAGGAGACATTCAAAAGGTTATAACTTATTAGATTTTGGCCTTTTGGGTACTCATATTGGCAAACTTTGTGATAATTACTAGTAGGCTACCCTTAACCACTATATCCCCTCTTGATATGATGTTATCAGATAAATGTTAGAATTAAAACTGGCTTTGTAAGACAGCTACCGTAACATATGATTAGATGATTGGCACCAGATTTTCTGCTTCAAGGTGATAGCTAGCAACTAAATACTGTACCAGTCAGGTTGTCAACTGCTGAACACAGCCTCCCCCATTCAAGGGGGTTTGCCATAATGCCCACGCTTGGCAGGCAACTTAGGGATCGCAGTTTAAGTTATCAGTCCTCAGAAGGCGCTGCTGCCCACCGTCCGGTATTTAACCTTTAGTCGCCTCTTACAATACCCACAGGTAGCAATGGGGTGGGTGACATTTTAACCCGGCACTCCACGGGCTAACTAGATGCCACTAAATGCCCCACCACTATTCTAAACAAATCATGAAGATCTAACATGCATCATGATCTGCATTCATAACTAGGACATAGTGGTCCTGACGATGCCAACTTATTAAGACACCCACGGGAAGAAATGGGAGGGTGACATTTTAGCCCGTCACCCCTCAGGGTAATCTTCCATGTAATTCATGATAAGTCAGAGGTCTGAGACTACAACCCTGTCTCATTAGTGACAGGTCTATTATGAAAAAAACATGACTTGCCATAGCAGATAGGTAATGTTACCTAAAGGTTTTGATCTAACAGACAAGGGACTACCCTGAAGGTAAGCAACATACTTGCCAAATGCCCAGTACGGTTACAGTGTCTGTTGCTACAATGCACAAAACCTAAATGCAGTAGCATAGACATAGAGATTTGAGATTATGAACTGGAAAGTTAAAAACTTGTTAGTGTTTTCTGTGTGTAGTCTCAGAGAATTCCTTCTTAGTTTGTCAGAGTGTGTAGTATGACTTGTTGGAAGGACGGCGTCTATGTGAAAGACCATCACAATTTCGACAGTGTCTAGATCCTAGTACCATAGGTCATCGTATAGTAGATTACAATACATGTTGCATTGGGCCTCCAGTCCTCAACTCACCTCATAATCACAAAGTTCATCAAATAAGCCAGTTAGAGCTTCGTCAATAGAATCTACTTTTACATCAGTTCGCAAGCAAACTCGACAAATCAATAGCGTTTTCGACATTTTCTTGGGTCACTTCATTTATATTACTTTGTTTATTGAATCTTTAAATACAAAAACACCACCACAATCACAATCCGTAAATACAGGATTCATATTTCATTCATAATTTAGAATAAAATAAAATATAATTATGTATTTCAATACCACTGAGCAAGTAATATTATTCAATACTAACAAATACCAAAGATCAAAAACTACAATATGTATACCGGAAACAAAGATTACTAACCCCACAAATACTCGATAGTGTTCTTTCGATACCAACCAAGTACATCACAGATTAAGAATATTTAGCATTAGAATCATTCTTACGATACCTACTCGGTATCGGAAAGAATGTACTTGAATCGAATCATAATTATTATAAACATTTTTACGGTTGAGAAAGAGTTACTAAGATACAAAATAATATATAACGTATTTTAATTAAATGTAGCCCGATACATATTATTTTGTGTTATTTAAGTATCTAAGTAAAAAGTCCCAAAATAAATTAGATTAAAAAAAAAAAAAAAAAACAGTATCTAAGTAGGTAGTAGTAACTTTGTTTCAGATTAAATTTTAACTTTTTTGGTTATTAAACAAGGTCATCTAACTATTTGTTGTACTAGTACCCGAGATTCTGAGAGTATTTACAGTTACAAAAAATATTATGTTATTTTTAATAAATACATGGATCTAATGGCCATGATATGAACTGATTACATTTGTCATAGATAGTCGTAATATTTTTGATTATCTGTATAATAGGTTTTTTTTACCGGCGGTATGCCTTTATTAACAAAATACTACGAACTATATACAACACACACAGCTTCTACTAACCAATACCGAGGTTAGCATACTTGCGCCAGTTGCGCCGCTAGAGTTGCTCCGCCGAAGTCAAAGTTAAAATCATTTATTCAATTTAGGCTTCTACGACGCTCTTATGAACGTTTTAATATTAAAATATTCTACATATCTATCTATTCCACAGTGCTTGTAGTAATTATACAATAGCTTCATCTGGCGTCACGCAGGGATCGATAATGGGCCCTCTACTCTACATCGCTTATTTGTTTGATACCTATATACCAGTGCTTTGAAAACTTTCTAATGTTTGCAGACGACAAACAAGTTTACATGAAGATCAAAAGTATAGAAGATTGCAAAAATCTCCAAAAATATTTGACTAATTTAACGGGATTATGATAAAAATAAAATCAATATAAATCTAGCTAAATGTATGAAGATATCATTCACACGCAAATTGGTACCCATCGAATACCAGTATACAACTAATTCCACTCCCGTTAAAACGTAACGTTTGTAAGAGACTTGGGGATTAAATTAGACTCTAAAATGATGTTTGAGGAATAAGTAGAAGCTGGTGTAGACAAGGCATATAAACAGTTAGGTTTTATAAAATGAGCGTGCACTACTTTTTAAAGTATATGGTGTATTAAGGTACTATACTTTGCGTACGATAAGAGTGTATTAGAATACGCCTGCAGTGTTTGGTCTCCTATATAGGGTATATTCCATTTGACGCTAAGAACGTTATTTTCGATAATTTTGATCACATTCTGCGTCTATGGTTGTGATCAATGTGATCGTTTGTAACTGTTCTCCCCTGTTCCATTTAGGATAAGAACGCTAAGAATGCCACTAAAATTTTCCGTTTCTGTCACTTTTGACATAAGATGTAGGGAATTCAAACTGTTCCAGTAGCCTCATAGCGTTTATGGCGAAAATAACGCCAAGACCCATGTGGAACAACTTTTTGGAATTGTGATCGTTTTTAGCGAATTTAACTTCAAATGGTAAGCACCCATACAATGTCCATATACAGATAAGTACTGGAATCAATACAGAAAAGAAATATATATTTTTTAAGTATTTGATTCATATATTGAGGCATGTAAGCATTATAATATTGATACATTAGAACAGAGACGCAGGCAATATGATGTTTTGTTATTACACGACATATGGTAAAGTAACATAGATTGCCCTGAGCTTCTTGCTAACGTATCGCTTCAAGTACCTTTAAAACGAACTAGACATACGCCATTACTATATAAACCTTTCTCTTGAATCACTCTATCTATTAAAAAAAACCGCATCAAAATCCGTTGCGTAGTTTAAAAGATTTAAGCATACATAGGGATATAGGGACAGAGAAAGCGACTTTGTTTTATACTAGGTATGTAGTGATACACTATACAATTTTTTTTTTATGGCGGTATGCCTTTATTAAACAAATACTACAAACTATATACAACACTACAGCTATTGCTATATACTATATACTACAAACTATATACAACACTACAATAAAAGCATTTGGACTCATAGGCAGTCCAAATGCTCTAGCCCACTATCAGTTGGCAGCGTGCCCAGCATGCTGGCAGCATTGCCCCGTTGAATTGCAATGCTTATTCTTTGAGCCAAATAGGTGCCAGCATTTTGATCACGCGTCGCATCGACCAAGCGCTCTGATAGATTTGGAAAATACGATGAGCTCCCGGTTCCCACGGACCCAACGTCTCTACACCAAACGGCTCAAATATGTAACCCATACCGAGGTTAGCATATTTGCGCCGCTTGAGTTGCTCCGCCGAAGTAGCCGCAGCGCCAGCCCTCACGTTGGTTTCAGAAAGATGTGACGGCGCTAACGTGTCTACGCATGTAGCGTCCCACACTAAGGGCCGTCCTAACTTCCATGGAACCAGAGTCATGCCGTCAGGTCTTTTACCATCGTCACGCATCAGACCGTTCGGTTCGAGAACAGCTGGAACATTGGCGCTGGTAAAAGCCCGGCGAATGATATCGTTAAGGCTGGCGTGGCGGGAAATTCGACCAGCTACAGATAAATGTAATTTAATAATTTACAGTACCTGTATATTTGCAGCTTAATGATTTTGTTAATGGTAATCATAATACTTAGTAATGGTAAGTTTTATTTCATCTTGTTACGATGAAGTTACAGTAGTTTACTTTTAAAAGTGCTGTACCATTTTAGACCTACAATAAATGCATTTGACTTCAACTTTGAATGATTTTTATTTTTAACAGATCAAAAAGGGAGCAGGTTCTCAATAAGGTTGTATTCATGTTATGATATTTGGTTTGATTTTCATTTGAAAACATCGTATTTTGTTTGAAAGGATATACTTTAAGATTCATCCCTTTGAAATTTCATCATAATCAGTTAAGTAGTTTGGTTTTTAAATCATACTATATAATCAACTTGAAAAATAAGTTGTTCAAGATAATGAAGTTGCATATATTGCATTTCTGTGATTTCAGTGTTGTTTACGATCATTACAATAGTATCAATGAACTATATAGGGCATAATTTCAAACGAATGTGTCCTAAGATTCAACAAGTAAAACTGTCGATAGTATTACGCTCGCGTCATTGCAACACTATGTCACTCACACATTTACATTTCATTTTATGTTACACCATTCATCCGTCACTGTTGGTCTTGTACATCCTAAGCCTATGGTTTGCCGTAATATTGCCAAAGAAAAGGGTATAATTCCGGAATTTTATCTTTCACTTCAGTCAAAAGGGTGCCTCTATCTAATATTGAATGCATTTTTAACATCCACCTTCAAAAGCACATCTCCACAATTTTGATCAAGAAATGTGCGAAGTGAATGTACAGCAGCCTCACAACCACCCTGCGAACCAAAACCGAGTTGTAGTGGTTGAAAAAGATTACTTAAAAAAGCAACCTTTTTCCTACAACCACATTTGGCTGTGAGGCGACGATAAGTGGTGCCTACTGCTATAGGTCTAATACCACCATCTTTTTTATTGAGGGCACATAAATTCGCACCGTACAGAATTTCGGTAATTTCATTGTTGACCTGACCCGACAATATCAAATTAACCAAAGCCTACCTCACCAGAACTATAAGATAAAATATCTTTTAAGTGCTGAGGCGTCAGGCCATCTAGACCACCGGCTGAGCCACTTAGAAAAGATGCCACGGCTGCAGAAACATCCTGTGGGGTCACCTCAACAATGTCATTATTTTGTTCAGGAGAGTCGGGAAGGTGGAGACCTGCAGTTGCAGGCGGATGCTTTTCTATTAGGGAATTCAACGTGTCAGATGTGAAAGGGGCGATTGTATCACTCGAAAACAAGATGCGTGCCGCGTTTTTGATGTCATCATCATTAATTTTGTTTTCTACTATTTTAATAGTAGCTGAATCGACATTATTTGTTTTTGTATTCCGCCGCAGTGGCGGAATTATTAAAGTTGAGCCAAAAGATTGCTCTTCCCGTGCCTTGTATTTCACGCAGTTTTCCTTTACTCTAGTTGTAAGGGATTTTTTGTTAGAAGGATCAAAATTTACGTGAAATACGTGGTACGGGAATGCTAGAAGATGCTCCCAGGCTTGCGTAGTATTAGTAGCCAAAACGTTTTTAACCGAAGAAGATAACGATTGGGCAACAGAAATTCTCGCACCCCGAGGTATGCGTTTTATAATAGGAATATTATTTTTGTACGAGCTTAAAACCTCCCAAAACGGTTTGGCAGGGGTAGCAGGGCTCGCAACACTGCTACTACTCACTGTTTGATTATTTATTGGCGCCGAAAGGGGAATTTCCAAATTTTTATGACACCTTTTTTGGTGAATTTTGAGGCCTTTTTGACCTTTAAAATATCGAGCCTGGGGGCACTGCGGACACAACATCTGGCTGTCTTGCGATACAAAAGTCCCAACTACTGCATTCATTGTTTGGGTACAAAGCATTGTTTACAAAATAGATCAAAGCTTATCTTAGAATCTCTAGGGTGACAAATTAACTCCAGTAGCATACACAGTTAACTTAGCTTTTCCCACACACACACAAACACCCACATTTCTCCTACGTAATATATCTATACTTATAATAAAACTGTAACAGATCCAATTATGTGCATGACAGATATATTGAAAAAAAAAATGAACGCAATGTGTAGCTGTCACTGATGCCAAAACTGTATTTTTTTATTATAGAATTCAATGAGACAACACGATTTGAGTTCATACTACGAAGAAGGTCATTGTATACTATTTATCCCAAAATTCAGCACGGTTCCCTCGGGAAAGGGGATGAAAATCAAAATGTACACTTAGTTGTTATTTATTAACGCGTAGTCCGATTTTAATTATTCTTTTTTTGTGAGAATAGTGACGAGTAAGCCCGGCGCGACACGGGCTGCCTGATACCCCACGGGCAGCCCGGCACCCCACGGACAGCTCAGCACGCCACAGGCAGCCTGACCTGCCTGACTGATCGGTTGAGAACAGCTAAGTAAACTTCGCTACGAGCGCTTCAAAAACAGTTGTGATTTTTTTACATAACACGCTACAAACTAGCCAAATCAAACCTTGGAGTACCAGGAGATAAGAATCATAAAGAATGTATTAGCGTAACATCGTGTGGTTTTTAGTCGGTCACTTGCTGCTGTGGGAGTAGTTGGTGTCGAGCCCGACATATCCCGGCCTCCTTCCCCGTAGTGGACGGGTATGCGTAATGCATTTTCAACACCCTTGCTCGTAAAGTGAGCTTTATTATATCGTTCTTAGGGCCATAAACCGAACTATAACACCCTCGTGCATAATAATATTATACACTAGTGCGTAATAGAATTATCCCTACAAAGTTAAGTTAGTACCTAACTGCAAATTATATGTGAGTAAACGGAGCATTTTCAATTTAACCGGGTAATACAGATTTGTAACATCAAAGAGGTTTATATGTAATCAAACATCATAAATTTGCCGCGCGCAAAAATAAAAACTTGGGCGCTATTTTCCATAATTTTCGTATGTTGTTTATATCGCATTTGTGCAATATATATTTTTTCCTCGCAAGGGTGTTGAAAAAGTGCGTATGAAACTCGTGAGCAACTTGCTCATTATATACTCGACTGATACGCCCTCGCCTACGGCTCGGGATGCAACACACAGCCTCGTGTGTAATGAGCAACTTAGCTCACTTGTATCATAATCTACTATTTCCACACGCAAAAAAAAAAACTGTGGGAGTCGTAAAATCATGGTCGTAGGGTGTCTTGTAAATGCCCGCCTGGATAGCTCAAGTAGAAAATCTGTCGCCAAGCAACTAACGGTGTGTTCCGGCAGCTGTATTTGAGAGCCAGTATATATACCTCAAGGTAATGCGCGTCGTGCAGTTCGTCACATGTCACTGCTTATAAAATCATTGTCACTCGACTTTAATATTGTTTATCATCAACAAATTTGCATTACCATTAAAGTATACAAATACTTTTTTCAATTAATTATCTCTTACTTAAAAAGCATTAAACCGATTTAGATGGAATTTGACCTACACAATAAAAAAAAATTAATTGAATTAGATTCATAATTGGCGGGCAAATCGAGCAAAAAACATAAAAAGAAAAAATAATGTTTGCCTAAGTCTTTGTCGAAATCGGTAGGTACCATGATAGTCCAAAAGTACCTATTATCACAATATTGTGCGCATGGTACCGACTTCGACAAGTTATTACACACTTTTGAGTGTTGAAGTCGCTAAAGAAGGTTCCATTTTTAGGTAAAAAAAATTTTTTACTTTTTTAGTTTTCCATGCTACTTATGGGATCGATTGTCATTCACTGTCAATGACTATATCATCAAGATAGGAAAACACTTTTCAGTTATTGGAGTGTTATTCAAAAACGGCTGAACCGATTCTGATGAAATTTAAATGGGAACGCGGGAAGCATCAGCTTCCAAAAAAGAATAATCAAAATTGGTTCATACAGTCAAAAGTTATGAGGTAACAAACATAAAAAAAAAAACAATTGACTTGAGTACCACCTCGTTTTTTCAAGTCGGTTAAAAATGAACACAGTCGAAGTGAGAACTTCCTCCGATTATAAAGTCGGTTAAAAAGAAATAAAACACATTTAACATTAATATTTTATTCTATTTTATGTTTTTACATGTTTTCTCTCCCTCCTTACATGGTTGTGGACGCCGCGTACATGAGCCTTCAGAGCTGAAGAGTGTAGGAAACTTTTTTGACAGATGTCACACTTGTAACGACGGTCACCGATGTGCGTCTGTTGAAATAAATATAAACATGAACATCTGTCAAGTGCTGGGGGCCAACTCCCACCTTTTACGAAACCATCATAAAAAAGAAGCGTTTTGTTTCATGCTAGATAGGTAGGGGGTGATTGAACAAATGTCATAGGGAATCGGGAGAGCAGTTGAATGACACCTGTCAAAAATCCAAAATGTCGGATTTCAAGATGGCCACCATACAAAGTGCTCCGCCCCTACTGAAGCTCGGCCTAATAATCATTCGCAGTCACGTACTATCACCGACCCACAATCGCGTCAAGCAATATTGGTTTGATCCTACTTAAAGAACGAATGAAATATGTATCACGGATGTGCAAGCGAGATACATTTATTGTTATTGCACATTGAAGGGTATGCAGAACCTATCACACAAGATTATTCTTAGCGTAGGTTCTGTAAGTCAATACAGCATCAATTACAAGCCACTATATGTTATGCTTAGTTATAATATAATAATAAGTGTGAATATCTTTAGTGTTTAGTTGCAACTGTACCAAAGTTTGTGAAATAAATATATTATTATTATTGTCTGCAACACAATAAATGTCTGTAGATTTTTATAGTTTCACTCATCAAATAATTTTGCTAAATTTATTTTAAAGTATAATATAAATAAATACATTGTACGTAATTTATACATTAATTAAACCCAGTTTTTATCGTTGGAACAGTAATACTTTGTACGTGAGAGTTCGCGAATAGAGTGAACAGTTTGTTCTGACGTCATCAAAACGCTGAGCGATGACATTACCGATTGTAAGCCTGCATAATTGACGTGGAGGCATGAAATTTAGCAGTAAGATCAAGTTATTATTACCATAAGAGGTAAGAGTTGCCCCCCAGGTTGGAAAGACAGGCAGACGAGCCTCAATTATAGGACTCTATTTAGCCTTTTGGGTAATCACCATAGAATATAATAAATACAACTTAACTCTACCATAAAAACAACAAAGTTTTGAAGCAGTGACGGCCGAGCGGTAATAGATATGGACTGCCGCTGTACCCTGGTTCGATCCCCGCCGCCTTGAGCTTTCCCGGTTGGTGGAAGGGCATTTTGCGATTGCCCGCCTGTCTAGCTTCCACCCTCAAGAAGATAATCTGTCGCCAAGCTCCTACCAGTGTGTTCCAGCAGCAGTCCTTGAGAGCCAGTAAAATTACGTGAGACTTAACAACTATGTCTCAAGGGGACGGGGACAGGAAGATTTTCTACCTAACCAGGCGAGCATTCGCAAAATGCTCTTCCACCATGTGGTGAAGCTCAAGCCGGCGGTGGGGATCGAACCAAGGACCTGCGGCACGGCAGTCCATAGCTGAGACTGCTCGCATATCACTGCTTTAAATATGTACAGGGTTATTGGTAAAATGCTAACAACCTCTTAGTGTTGACTTCTGCTAGTCCTAACAAACATTTTGAGTTGTTTTTTTTTGTGTTTGTTTATATCTATTTGACGGAATAAGCACGACGACCACCTTAACTTAAAAGTCTCTTCGTGCCTGTAATACATTATTTCATATTTTTTATTACTTCCGAGCTAAGAGCGCCCGCCGCGGCTACACTGGACCGCGCCGCGCCCTTTGAATAGAGTTTTGAATATTTACATCGAGCTAAGTAATAAAAAATATGAAATAATAAATTACAGGCACAAGAGACTTTTAACATCAGTTGGTGCTCGTGCATATTCCGTCAAATACACATAAAAACAACAAAAAAAACATTTTTTATCTCAAAATGTTTGTTAGGACTAGCAGAAGTCAACCCTAAGAGGTTGTTAGCCATTTACCAATAACCCTGTATACGGCACTATTGTAGGACATACCATCAAAGTTTTTATACATACCCTCATATGGCAATACAAGTTGGAGGAAGTCCAGAATTTCTTGCCGCACAGATGACACGGTATTGTGGGTGGCTTGTGGTACTGTGGACAAACATAGGCTTGTTTTAGAAATTAATACGTACTTAGCGAGACATTCACGCAGGCGTCCCGAACTTTCCTTGAAAAAACTACCGGATGTGGTCAAAACTATAGTAGGATCTTACGGTCTTGTTCACGTGAGTAATTGCGTATTATTTTCTTCTTCTTATCCGGTACGCTCTTGACAGAGCGGTCGTGATCGCTATGTAGTAGTAGTACTGGTAGGGGCAGATGTGATGCGCCTCACGATGTTTCGCCACCTTTGCCTGCTGGATGTCATTCTGCTGCACTGGTTTAGTGAACCTCCGATGGCAGACTTGATCTGGTCAGTCCAACGAGTGGGTGACCTTCCGCGCGGTCTAGTGCCTTCCACTTTTCCTTGGATGACAAGGCGTTCTAAGGACTGATTGTCACACCGGGAAACATGTCCGAAGAATGTAAGGATGCGAGATTGTACTATTGAAAATAGACGTTGCTTGATACCGAGTTCTCGAAGTATCGAGACGTTCGTTCGAAACTCAGTCCACGAAACCCCGAGCATTCTTCTCCAGCACCACATTTCCAGAGCGTCTATTTTCTGTTTTTCCACATCTCGCAGAGTCCACGTTTCAGCTGCGTATAAAAACATGGGAAATATAAGTGTCCTCACGAGCCTAGTTTTCGTAGCCTTGGTTACTTTCTGGTCCACCATATTTTTCTCATCTTGTCCATAGCCGTTCTTGTGCTACTCATACGTCTTTTGATCTCATCGATGCACCCGCCATTGTTTGAGATTTAAGCCCCAAGATATATATATATATATATGATTGGACCACGATACAGTTTGCAATCTGAGTCACTTCTGGCAAATTATTTCTAGCACGGTCGACAATCAACACCTTGGTCTTGCTGCGGTTAATCTTAAGTCCAAACTCATGGCTCACTCGTGCCATCTTTGACAGCAGCTCTTCCAAGTGTTGTGAACTACTCGCAAATAAGGTGGTGTCATCCGCGTATCGCAAGTTTGCAATGTTATATCCACCAATTGTTACACCATCTGTCCAGTCCTCCAAAGTAATACGCATTATAAGTTCAGTGTATATGTCACCGTTTTATTGTACTAACCGTTAGTTTATAATAAATCTAGTTAGATTATAAACTGTCGATAGATTGTGAATGGAAACTAAAATTTACAATTTAACGTTTAAATTTTCGTAAGATTATAAACTGACCATGTCTAGCTGGCAGTTTATAATCTAACGATCTATAATCGCCCGCGATATTGTGAACCGTCCCAACCGACCTTGTCGTCAAGGTTGTTAGCATTTTACCAATAACCCTGTATACTTACACTCATATGATTGGCGAGCAGTATATCCCTTGTGAACTTCTTCCCGCAAACGTCGCATTCTTTAGTAGGAACCATGTGGCTTTCTATATGTGTAGACAATGTTCCTTTCCTCGTGAATTTAGCTCCACAAACATCGCAGGAGTATGGACGAGCGCCCGTGTGGTAGTTCTTGTGTTCTTCGAGAGCTCTTGACGACTGTAAACAGTAGAAGAATTGGCGAAGGTAGAAGCATACTGATCCAAGTGTCATTTTTTCTATATTGGAATTATATGGAACAAATGCAAGGAAAAAAACTTTCAATTGATGCCACATTGATCCAAGTACAAAAAGCGCCTTATATTGATAGAGGACCTCAATTTTTCACTTTAGCATTATACTTTAAAAAATATATCCTGCTATACTGATCCAATTTTAATTTGATATCTGTTTTTTTTTCAACATTTTGACTACATTTAATCAAAATATTTTATTATAGATTTTTATTTATTTTCGTCTGACATATTAGCCATCATTTCGATAAAGATTAAAGCATAATAAATCACGTATTTTTTTAAAACAAGTTCATACGCGTTTCCTTCTTTTTCTCAATATAATGAAAACGATACTTTGATCAGTATGGTTCTACCGTCGCCAATTATCAGTGTTCAGTCAGGAATGAGTTTAGACTAAAAATCGGTGTTAGGAGAAAAATCTAAATATGCTGAGTCGGCAATATTATTGTTAATATTATGTAGTATTGAAGCAGTGATGGCTCAGTGGCATGGGCTGTAGTCTGCCGCGCAGCAGGTCCATGGTTCGAATCTGGGCCTGAGCTTCACCGTACAGTGGAAGGGCATTTTGCGATTTCCACATGGTTAGCGACCACCTTAAAATATAAAATCTGTCGCTAAGGACTTAACGGTGTGTTCCGGCAGCTGTCCTTGGGAGTCAGTAATTTTAGGTTAAGCCTGTTAACCCCTTCGACCACATCATCACTTACCATCAGGTGAGATTGTGATAAAAAGCATATCTATCAGCAATAAAAAAAAGTTATATTATTGTTTGACAAGTAGTTATTAAGCTTGATTTTAGATATTATGCTGATATAGCTAAATAATAAATCCCCGTGGGATGCTGGGCTAGAATGTCACCCCCCCATTGGTACCTGTGGGTGTCGTAAGAGGCGACTAAAGGTAAAATCCCGAAAGGTGGCAGCAGCGCCTTCTGAGGAACTGAAGAAGCGCTCGTAGCGAAGTTTACTTACCTGTTTTTAACCGATCAGTAAAGTTAAACAACGTCGCGCGCGGTCATGAGTTGGATGAGTGAGCGCTAGTGATATTACTACTGAGCGTGCACGTGCTTCGGAGGGCACGTTAAGCCTCACCCTCAAGTAGAAAATTTGTAGCCAAGCACCTAACGGTGTGTTCCGGCAGCTGTCCTTGAGAGCCAGTACTTCTAGGCTAGCCTAAACATCATCTTCGACCACAACATCACTTACCATCAGGTGAGATAGTGGTCAAAGATTAACTGGCATAAAAAAATAATTAAAAAAAACTGATATCTTAAACTGCGATCCCAAGACGCCTGTCAATCGTCAGGATTATGGCAAAAACCCGCTTAATAGGGCTATGTTCAGCAGTGGGCAATCCGGCTGATACAGTACAGTTGTAAGTGTGCATTATCCTTTACTCACCGAGAACACCCTGCCGCAGATGTGACACAGATATTTGTGCGTCTCGCTATGCATAGCAATGTACTGCGCTTCGAAGTTCTCGCTCGGATGTTCAGCGCCAAAATGCCTTTTCAACCCGGTAACGCTGGACTCCTTTTTCGTACACTGAAACACAAAAGTAAAGTGTATAAAACGGACACGTGATCGAAACAGCGTGGTAATGGAGACCCTGTTAAGGACGTGAGGGAATGACACAAAAAAAAAAGTAAATAACGTAGTGTAGTCCCAAATTGTAATCGTTGGCACGGGTATCCAGAGCGGTCATACTCACATAAAGGTGTTGTCTAGTGGCGATGTTGTGTGTCGGGTCGCCATCTTCCCTCAACAATGGTTGAGGAAGGCGATGGCTGGCACATAGGGTCCCCCCCTGCTGCCGGGAGGTCCCTACTGCCGCCCCCTTAAAAGAAATGCCCTCCTGGTGAGTCGGGGGACCCATCACCAATGAAGGGCAAGCATGAAGAATGCCCTCAAGAGAGGGGTGCCAAAGGCAGGAGGCTCCAGGGAGCCTAGCGTCGGGGTGATTGAGGTAGAATGCGCAAGCGAACCCACTTAACCCCACATAAGACGTAGAGGCCCACCGCTGGGTTTTTAGTGAGTATACTGGGCACTCTGCCCGGGGAGGCCCACATAACCACGTGGTTTCCCCCCGGAACTGCGGGCGTTTAACAAGCGGTAAAAAAAAAAGTCGATGGCTGGCACATGCGTCAACTCGTGAACAGGTGCTGCTAGAGGACACCGGTCTGCTGTGGATGCAAGTGATAATGAAATTACCAAAAAAACCAGACACCTGCTAGTTTGACTGGGACTCAGCCATAACTCCCACGCTTGGCAGGCGTTCGCGAATCGCGGTATAAGAAGACAGTTCTTAGGAAGTCAACACAGCCCATCTTTTGTAATTTTTCCCCGCATCGCCTCTTGCGACACCCACGGGCAGGTATAGGGTGGAGGTATAGGGTAACCCCATCCGTAAAAGTTCCAACCAACTTTTTTTTTATGGGATAGGAGGGCAAACGAGCATGCTGCTCACCTGGAGGTAAGTGATCACCGTCGCCCAGGAACATCCGCAACACCAGAGGTATCGAGGATGCGTTTTCGGCCTTTGAGGAGGAAATATGCTCTCTTCTTGAAGGCCCCTAAGTCGTATCTGTTCGGAAATGCTGCACCTGGCAGCTGGTTTCATATTGTGGCAGTGCGAGGTAGAAAATGCCGTGAAAATCGCAAAGTTGTGGACTTCCAGACGTCGGCATGAAATTGATGAAACATCATGCTTTGTCGGGACGTTCGATGGCGAAATTGAGCTGCAGGTAGTAAATCGAACAGTTCCTCAGAACACTTCCCGTGATAGATGCGGTAGAAGATGCAGAGTGATCTAACCATCTCTACGTAGTGCCAAAGGGTCGAGCCGGTCAGAGAGAACCTGATCGTCTACGATTCGAGTCGCTCTGCGTTGTATGCGGTCAAATGGAAGAAGCTGGTATTGGGGAGCTCACGCCCAGAGGTGAGAGCAGTACTCCATGTGAGGCCGAACCTGAGCCTTATAAAGTTGCAGGCGATGGACCGACGTGAAGTTCCGCCTCGCCTTTCCAAGCACACCAAGCTTTTTAGAGGCTAATTTAGCCTTATCTTCCAAGTGACAGCGAAATTGAACGATGCTCGATATGTCGACGCCAAGTACTCCGATGCTAGTTGAAGGGGCAAGGGGTGTGTCTTCAAAACGGAGGGATACGACAAAGGGGGATAAGTTAGCGGTACACGCACAAACTTGTGTCTTCTTGGGGTTAAATTGAACTAAGTTGAGTCGGCCCCACTTCGAAACATTAGACAATATGGTCTCGACTACATCTGTGATAACTAGCAGTTCAGATCTGTTATATCTAGCAGTTTGTACTGTACTGTATCAGCCGAATAGTCCACTGGGTACAGTGGGTTCGCCATAATCCCCACGCTTGTCAGGCGGCTTGGGGATCGCATTGTGAGATAACAGTTTCTCAGAAAGAGCTGCTGCCCACCTTCTGGTGTGTTATGCTTAGTCGCCGCTTACAACACCCACGGGTAGAGATGGGGGGGTGATACTCTAGCCCGGCACCTCACAGGCAGTAGTTTACATCTGTGATATCTAGCAGTTCCCTAAGCCAACTGGTGGCACGGAATAAGTGGGTCCGGTAAGATATATAGGCCTTTAACTTATATTATGACCCGGCTGTACTCGTACCTCCACCGGACTTTAACAAGAAAACCGTGAACAAGATTAAACGGATTTGTTAAACTAAGGGCCTGTTTCAGAATGTTCGAGTAAGTTCCTGTTATACTACCCCGAACATATTTAATAAATAAAACACTATCTTTGCGTTTCACAGTCATCGATTTAGCCTATCCATCGATTAAAGCTTGAAACGCGCTGCATGTTAACTGTCATTTTTATCATTCAGTTATTTTGTGTTCTGGGTAATACTACCCAGAACATAAAATAACCGGACCTTACTCGAACATTCTGAAACAGGCCCTTACTTAAGGCACAGACCCGAATAAGTTCAGAACCTGTACTGAATAGCTTTACTTGAACAGATTTTTCACGAAATATATTTAGTTCATACGAAAATTATAGGTTAATCTTCATCATATTCTCTAAGGCAAAGTTGATACACGTTTCGTTAAAATTTTCTCTATGGAATTAAATTGCAAAGTTCACTCTAAGTTAAGCTTGTAACATAAATATCTTAATTATTTATGTATGTATTCGTATAAAAATATAACAATTATATAGAAATGAATAGATTCAGGCGTTACTTTGCGGAAATCTATTTTTAATAATAACAAATACTTTTAAAATATTTTAAGAAAACATCAAATTAATATTTTAATAAAACACTTAAAAAATATAAAAATATATCTAGTGACAATTCCGCTTAATTTTCCTGCTAAGCCGACGTGACGTCACAAACACCACGCAGCCAAACCGGAAGAATTTTCGACGCGTTTCGCTTCTACACGAAGCATCCTCAGGAGGTCTTGACTCTTCGAGCGCACGATCGAGAATTATATAGAAAACATTTATCAGGAGGGACAAGTTTATGTACATTTTCGATTTAAGTTACTATATTTGTGTTAATAAGCTTTCTTTCGTTTATTACCCAAAATGATCGCAATTTCACCATCGCTGCCTCTCTTTCACTCTTACGCAGTCCGATAGTGACAGAATTCCAGCATTTGTCAGCGACTTACATTTTCAGTTGATAAACAACTACAAATTTATGATCACTTTCATAGTAATTTCACAGAATAAAAAGAACCAGAAGGATCACTCCGCAAAGCCATTCCAATAAATAAGCTACTTTAGCTACGACGACGCAATAAAGTGCACTTCAGCTCGCAAAGCACGGAGTACCTAATATTTATATTCACGTACAATGCGTCTGTCTTTCTATCGCATGTGCACACATAGCTCTGTTCTCTTCTGACGCGACACGCACCGTACAATTAGCCCGTCCGGACGGATACGCCGATGTACCCGTAGCGACGTAGGTGCCTAAAGTGTGGAGTGAGCCAGGGCTGTCACTATTGAAATAAAATAATAATAAAGTATTCATAGTGTACATACCACAGGACAGTTTAATCTACGTGAACGTTTGCCAGGCTTTGCTATTGATTCATCATGTAATCTTTCCTTTGTTTCTTCTTTTGCATGTTCAGTGTTCTGCTGACCCTTTAAAAAGAACACTTTGAAGTTTAGTAAATTTATTCTAACGTTACTTGGGGATAATATATTTTTAACATATCCACTTATAGGTTTTACCTGCGGAAATATTTTTAGTTATATATACTTAAAAATAAGAGTGGTATTATCAGCGATTAAATATATCGCAGCGATCTTTGATCAAATAAGGCAAATCATAGTATAAGCTAGAAAGAGAACAGGACCCAATATTGATCCTTGCGGAACTCCCATTTGTACTAAACACTCGGAATATGTGATTATGTTCATTCCAACCGTCTATAGCCTTTCAGACAGCTATGACTCATATAAGATTTAAAGCTGTTCTACAAATTCAAAGGTATGAATGTTTACCAACCAGAATGTGGTGCTCTACGCAGTCAAATGCTTTGATAAAGTCACAAAAAATATACCTTATGCTTTCTATTGTAGTGGATTTTCAGGCCGCAATCCGATGAAAACTTTCTACCGCACACTTGGCATATGAAAATGTTTTTCTCTCGGTGTGCGGTATGCATGTGCAAATATTGTCCTGATCTACTCCTGAAAATATGAGATGGTAAAAAATATTATTTAAGTATGAATTATAAGTATTACTAGCTGCGCCAAGCGGTGTTACCCGCTGTTTTACATAAAGTATAACTAAGTTGACTGGAATAAGAACATGTGTGCTCGCAGCCATTTATAAAACCATACCAACCATAACAAATAACCAACCAACAGCAACCATAACTATTTTTGTTACATTTTTTGCATTGAAATTTACTCATTCTTGAAAAATTATAATGTGCTTAACCATTATAATTTGACCATTGAACATGACTTGTTCTTCATAACCATATTTCGGAGAAGGTACTGAAGCTAGAGCTAGGTAGTTTTTCACAGTTTTTATCGTACTGATGGAAAACGCTGAATGATAATAACGATATGCAGACATTGTGTTAAATTAGGGTATAAGCTATCTGCATACTGAATTTCATGCAAATCGGTCAAACTGGTATTGAGTTAAGAGATAGCAAAAAAACACCAACTTTCGCCGTATAATATTTGTAGATTCAGTAGGATAGACATACCAAATCATCGAAATTTATTCCTAATTTACTAAAATATCGGAGCAAAAACTAAAGTTTCACTACAGTGGTGTAAATTGATCGCATAGAAACCAATGTTGTAAGCTTGTATTTTATTGTCTTATTAAACATCTGATGAAATTATATTCGTATTATAAAGAGTATCTAGAGCGCTGAATTTGGTTGAGGACTATGATTGGACTATGAGAGCTGGCCAAGCTGACTTATTTAATTAATTTTTGTACCGGGTCGTAGAGAGCCAGATATCACCCAATCATCCTTTCTTATACTGCGGTACATCCCGGTAAAACACCATTATTGTTAAAATATTTGTTATTAATAAACATTATGGTTATTGGAATTATTGTTTTCAGCGTAAATAAAACAGATTTATGGCTCTATATTATATATTTATATCTCTATGGGAGAAGCAGGGGGTGCCCAGGTGGGTGCTGGCTACTTTTAGACTTTGCCCTTCACTTTAATTTATCGTAACAGAAAAGGCTACCTTCAGAGGTGAATTGCAAGCGCTTTAAGTGGAGTAGCAATTATGGTGATTCTGGGTATCAATACCCTCTATCTTTTGGCTTATAATACATGAAAAGGAAAGTAGGATTCCTCGCTCATCCTTGAGAGCCTGTAATTCTAGAGTTACTGGCTCTCAAGGACTGCTGCTGGTACACGCCGTTAAGTGCTTGGCGATAGATTATCTACTTGAAGGTGGTCGCTAGCCAGGCGAGCATTCGCAAAATGCCCTTCCACCATGCGGCGATGCTCAAGCCTGCGGCATTCGAACCATGGACCTGCTGTGCGGCAGTCCATACTCAATGCCACTGAGCCATCACTGCTTCAAAATCTACCTTCATACCAAATTTCATCAAATATGATCCCGCACATGACTTAATAAAAATTTCCCCTCGTATATTTATAATTTTGTAATGATTTAGCTGTTTGAGCGTGTAGAAGTAAACACACTCACAAACTTTCGCATTTACAATATTACTAGGATTAGAAGCAAAGTAGGATTCCTTGTTCATCCCACGGAAAAAATATTTTTTTTTCTGTATAAGAAGTAGCCTAAGTGTTGTTCAGAGTGTTAGAAACGTTCCAACCAAATTTCATCAAAATTGGTTTAACCGCGCCCTGGTTAGCTATCTAACAAATATACTACAATTTGTTGCTCATTTCACGGGAACACTATACTTTTTCGGAATTAAAAATAGCCTATGTGTAAATCAGAGTGTTAGCTACCTCCATAAAAAAAATTCATTCCAAAATTGATTCAGCTGAATGATTGAGCGTGAAGAAGGAACATTTAAACATACTAACAAACTTTCGCCGATATAACAAACTTCATTAAAACTGGTTTAGCCTTGGCTTGGTTAGCTAGCAAACAAATACATACATTACAAATCCTTGCTTATCCCACAATAATACTATACTTTTTGTTAGGCTATGTTGTATACCTTCGACCGCCTTGAGAAGTCCGACACTTTGAATGGAACGTTTTAGGAATACCCGCCTGGCTACCAATCAACAAAGTAGAAAAACTGTCGTCAAGCTGGTAAATTCCGGAAGCTATCCTTGAGAACCAGTAATTTTAGGTTAGCTGAAACAACACCTTCGACCACACTTACTATCAAGTGAAATAGTGGTCAAAGGCTAGCCTATCAACTATAAATAAATACAACTTAAATAAATTCTAATACCTATAAAGTGTCACCTCAAAAAAATCTGTTTTGTATTTTTCTACCTTTGAAATAAGTGAACTTACCTAAATTGAGCATCACAGACTTCACAGGAGTACATAACACCCTTGTGTTGATTAAAATGTGGTATCATCGATCCTCTGAAAACAAAACACAATTAGTTAATATTCGTGATGGCACTATATATCTCACGCGCTACATAAAAACTTGGGACACAGCTTGTGACAAAATATACTCACTCTTGATAAGTAACAAAAGGGACACATCTTGATAAGTAACAAAAGGGGCACATCTTGATAGAAAATACATTTTTGGTATGTGACAAAGGAGCACAGCTTGCGACAAAATATACTCAGTCTTGAAAATTAACAACAGGGGCACAGCTTGAGACAAAATATACTCACTCTTGATAAGTGACAAAAGGGACACATCTTGATAGAAAATACATTTTTGGTATGTGATAAAGGGGCATAGCTTGAGACCAAATACACTCATTTTGGTAAGTGACAAAAGGCCGCAGCTTGAAACACAATACACTCAATCACAAAGGGGTGCAGATTGAGACGTAATATACTCATTAATAACAAATATTTTTAAAATATTTTAAGAAAACATCATATTAATATTTTAATAAAACACTTAAAAAATATAAAAATATATCTAGTGACAATTCCGCCTAATTTTCCTGTTAAGCCGACGTGACGTCACAAACGACCGAGAAATTTCTCGGTCGTGCGCTCGTAGAATCAAGACCTCCTGAAGATGCTTTGTGTAGAAGCGAAATGCGTCCAAAATTCTTCCGGTTTGGCTGCGTGGCGTTTGTGACGTCACGTCGGCTTAACAGGAAAATTAGGCGGAATTGTCACTAGATATATTGTTATATTTTTTAAGTGTTTTATTAAAATATTAATTTGATGTTTATTTAAAATATTTAAAAAATATTTGTTATTAATAAATATGGATTTCCGAAAAGTAACGCCTGGATCTATTCATTATCGTAATATACTCAGTTTGATAAGTGACAAAAGGACACAGATAGAGACGCAATATACTTCGTTTAGTAAGTGACGAAGGGGCACAGCTTGAGATGAAATACCTTCACTTGTGGTAAGTGACAAAGTGCGTTCAGTTTCAAACAAAAGACAAACTTTTTATACAAAGAGTCAGTGGTGTATAATTTTAGAAACTATGGCGCACTGATACACCTAACACCGTATCGCCATTGCCTAAACTAAAGCCATTCAGTATATTTGTATGGAATTCTAAACCATAACGCTAATTAACTCTCGGTATCGCCGCGAGTAGCCAGTGAAAATGAGGCGGGGCGATATGTTTAAGCGGTGCTGGGGCGACACGTCTGCGTTGTCCTTCAGTGTTGAGAACTATCCAAAAACTGGATTAACAATAGTACCTACCTAGTACCCAAATACTGGATTAACAATCAAAATAGTACCTTATAGGACGTACATTGAAACAGGTTTAAATACGGTGTTACAGGCAGGGTCTAGCTAAGATAGTGTTCTTCCAACAAAGGGCTAGAACCCTAGAGTCACAGTTTCTGGTATTAAAATATAAAGAGTTACAGCTTGAGACAACATGTATACTGCCTCTTGCAAATGGCCACAGCTAGAGGCACAATACATTATTTTTTTTGTTGCTTATAGGTAAGCTTTTGACCACAATCTCACCAGATGGCAAGTGATGATGTGGTCGAAGATGTTAACAGGCTTATAACCTAGAATTACTGGCTCTCAAGGACAGTTGCCTTGGAGACAAATTTTCTACTTGAGGGTGGGAGCAAGGAAAATTTGTAAATGACAAAGGGGTACAGTTTGAGACGAAATATACTTCGTTTGGTAAGTGACAAAGGGGTCACAGCTTGAGACAAAATATACTCACTTTTGGTTAGTGACAAAGGGGCACAGCTTGAGACAAAATATACTCACTTTTGGCTAGTGACAAAGGGCACAGCTTGAGACAAAATATACTCACTTTTGGTTAGTGACAAAGGGGCACAGCTTGAGACAAAATATACTCACTTTTGGCTAGTGACAAAGGGCACAGCTTGAGACAAAATATACTCACTTTTGGTTAGTGACAAAGGGGCACAGCTTGCATTTGTAAACAGTTCTGTGCTTTATCAAGTGCCAGCCGATGGACGACTTCTTGCTGTATCGTGTGTTGCACACAAAACACGCGTACGGGTTTTTGTCCTGTACAGAATAAGAATTATTTCAAACTGGGAAGTCACATGAAAATTCGTTTATATCATATGATATTTTTATTTCAAATTTCCATATTCCTTATGATTAAGTTCTTTGATATAAATCGCCATTGATGTGATGGAAAAGAAGATAATAAATAAGAGAAGCGGGCGGCAAAGTTAGCCTACAGCTTCGCCGCATCAACACGTTGCGTATCTACCATTGTTTCGGGTAATTTATATTTTTGACATGTTGGTGTTTTGGACATCATAGTCTGTAAGCCACATTGTATTTTTTTAAAAATAAATAAATAAATAGACTTGAGGAAGACGAGCGGTGCAATAGAAAAATCCACCAATACGATCGCTGCGCTTATCGTGTATAGGAAAATAAAGAGCTCACCAAAAAACAAAGCGGATCTTACTCGCAAAATACTGATAAACGCAGCTTATTTAGAAGAACACTAGTTGAGATTTATATTAACAATAAAATTATAAAACCTGTCATGTGCGTGTAAGGCTAAGAAGAACTGCTATATACTTTATTATATGTCTATGATCGCCGGTCTCTGACCAAGTGGATGTGTGGCGTGGGGTAAATATAACGGACAACGCGCACTGTCTCCTATGACGGTTAAGGTAATACAATTCGAGCACGAATTTCGGCTCGGACGAGTATGTTCCGATGGCCGAGTAGAATAGGCATCCGGCGCGGAATCGGAGGACGCGGGTTCGATTCCCACCAGAGACATAAAATTTTGTGCTCCAAAAATTTGTAAAATTAGACATATGTTTTATTTACGTCACGGTATCATCATTCGGGTTACATCCACATAAAAAAACATAATGAAGAGAGACAAAAAATCATATGATATCTTACATTATGTGTTTTCCCAATATGATTTTTCAGCTCCCTGTTATTTCTAAAAGCTGTATAGCACTGTTCACACTTGTACTCCGCAGTGATGTACTGCTCGTAGTATTGCCGCTTGGAGAACTCTTCCAGTATGCTCTCCTTATCCGGGAGGTGTTCCACTGTGAACCCGCTGACGTACTTCGAACACAACTTTTTATTTAATATACTAAGCAGCCGCATGCCGTCTGGTGTGACACCTTTTTTGATAATACCTGAAAATTTATAAAACTACATAAAAGCTGAGCTTTGTGAGGACTCGCGTTTATTTTACAACCTGATTCTAGTGGTGACATCTAGTATTGTGTAGATTAACTACGATGTATTTGAGTATTGAGTTTAGTTCTGTTGCAGCGATGTTAACTCTTTGGTTTTATAACAGATGGCGTTAGTAGTGCAATAACATTCTATCCAATTAATACAAAATTGTTAATGATTCTTTTTAATAGGTATAAAATTATTATTTTTTTGGCAGATAACACATCTAGATATGAAGTTAAATTACTATGTAAAAGCACAAATCTATAGGCGTTATAGTTTTTCAGTAAAGTGTGCCACAAAATGTTCAAGTTGTGGGACAGTGATAGGTCTCGCCCATATAAAAGTTGCGAGTTTCAAAACATTTTCATGTAATTTTCGAGGCTGATAAGGGTCTCCCTATATTTATCGGTGCGGAATCAGTTTTAATTAGTCTGAAAATGGCGAAATGATGGTTTGCCGAAAAGCTGATCGCATCCGCACGGCCCTTTGAACGGTCACGACGTCGTCGGGATGCTCACATCTCCGGGTTCTCAAACGCATATCTTTCGGCATAATACGAGTAGTGGTGATACGTACTCGACTTAAACCGATTCATCCGATGTGGGCCGAACGCATAATAACAACCGTCGCGATTGCGCGGCCTATCGATAGTACGACTAGTGTGGTGATACGCACACGGCATAAGCCGTTTCCGCGTCGTAAGATGTCCTTGAGAGCCAGTAATTCTAGGTTAGCCTGAAAAACATCTTCGACCACATCATCACTTAACTTCAGGTCTACTATCTCAATGGTGGTCAATGGATAGCCTATCAGGTATTAATAAAAAACAAAGTAACAGAAAATTTAAGACCCGGAAATACCGCATTCAGATTAAAAACTTGTTGGTAGATATAGTTAGAGTAAGTACATACCCCGGCTCCGAGCGAATTGCTTTTTAAGCCGCCTTAACATAAGCAACCTCAGTATACCCAAACTATTTAAAATCCGATCCTTGTCTATCACCGTCCCCTCTTCATCTTTCAACTCTCCAACGCTACTGAAAAACTTCTCCAACCTTCTTCTTAACTCTTCGATAGAGATTTTACCTTTGGTCTTATTTCTTAGAACTCTTTTCTTTAGGTTACTAACTGCTTCTACTAAATCCGACTGCGCAGGCGCATTTTTCTGAGCCACAACTTTTCTAGCAACTTTATTTGCTATAGTTTCGTCGTCACTTAAAGGATCAACAATTTTTTTATCTTCATCAGTGGAAGTGTCAATATCTACGTCAGCTGTAACAATTTCAGAGGTTTTGTCTGTTTCTTGGGATGTTATTTCTATGATGGGATTATCAATTGCATTTGAGTCACTGTTAGAGTATTTTTTATGAAGTTGTGCAAGCAATCTTATACCTTCTGGTTGAAGTTCCTCTGAGCTATATCCTAAAACAATTAAATATTTATGTAAGTGACATAGTTTATGTTCGCGGCGAAGGACATTCCAATTTCTTTAAACTAAATCTTCGAAAAATATATTTATTTATGTACGTCACATAGAGTCTATGTTTGTGGCGAACTCTTTTCCTTGATAGTAATTAAACAACTTTAAACGGTTTAAACGCGTATATATATCATTATTTTTGTTCCTTGAACTAAATCCTAGAACAATAAATTATTTATGTAAGTCACATAGTCTATGTTTGCGGGGAATTACTTTAAAACTTCTTTGAAACTTAATCCTGGAACAATGGTTTCTAATGTACGTCACATATTTGTGGCGAAATCATTTTCATGAACTAAATCCTAGAGAATAAAATTATTTATATACGTTGGATTTTATGTTTGCGGTGAACGCTTATCCAAGTTCTATTGAACTAATTCTTATACTGTACCGTATCAGCCGGATTGTCCACTGCTGAACACAGCCTCCCCCATTATGGGTGGGATTGCCATAATCCCCACGCTTGGCAGGCGTCTTGGGGATCGCAGTATGAGATATCAGTTCCTCAGAAAGCGCTGCTGCCCACCTTCTGTTGTGTTACCCTTAGTCGCCTCTGACGACACCCACGGGTAGAGATGTAGGGTGACATTCTATTCCAGCACCCCACGGGCTATAACATTTTTTATTTTTTGCATATTGTGACGGAACAAGCCCGAGGCCTACCTGATTAGTGTGTTAGAGAGTTAAGTGGACCAACCTCGGCCTACAACAGATGCATTTCGTCAACGACGAATTGCACTGTGCCCGTCACACTGAGACGTACAGTTGTTAGGTCTCATGGGCCTGAAATTTTACTGGCTCTCAAGGACAGCTGCCGGATCACAATGATTGCTGGTGCTTGGCGACAGATTTTCTACTTGAGGGTGGTAGCTAGCCAGGCGGGCATTCGCAAAATGCCCTTCCACCATGCGCGGTGAAGCTCAAGCCTGCGGCGGGATTCGGACCATGGACCTGCTGCACGGCAGTCCATAGCCAATGCCACTGAGCCATCATTGCTTCAAGATTTGAGTAAGATAGTCTATGTTCGCGGGGAACTAATTTTGTAGAAGGGAGATAAGGAACAATATTCACGAAATCGACGTTTCATATTCGTTTGTAACCAAAACTGAACCTATTCCATAATTTTTGTATAGGCTCGTATTACTTTCTTTTATATTAAAACCTTTTCTAAATCATCTGGTGGTCCTACGGACGTGGTGGTAATACGGGGCACTTTTGTATTTTAGGGTCATATTCTATAGTAATATTCACTTGCTGAAAAAAGAAAATGACAGGGGTTTGCCAATAAATAGACTTGTCCGTCATTATTATTTAGCAACCGGCTAGGACTCGCGGAATATTTCTCCGACCAATTTCAAACTTCGTCTGGGAGTCACGATTGTACAGACCCACCAACTTATCTGTTCAGGCGGCAGAAAAAAGAACTACAACATACCTTCAAATTGTGACAGTTTGTAGTTGATTTCCATGACTAGTAGCGCCCTCGAAAACTGCACGCACTACACAGCGTTGAGATGGTTGCATTTTAGCTGTCAAAGTCAAAATTCATTCGTCCAAACTGTCACTTCTGTCACTGTCACTATGATTATTACTGTCGCTATCGGTATCGGGACTTCCAGACGAAAAACTTTAAACAGGTTCGAAACTGGTCGGAGAAATATCCGGTAAATATTACGCGAGTCCAAGTAGAGACAAAACTCGCGACAGTTTTTTAGCTCAGATTTTGTACAAAATAAAATTGAATCGCCTCCGTTTTTGAGAAGAACACTAGGGAATACGAAACATCCGCATCCCTCTTAAACTTGAATGAATTAGAAAATAGGCATTATACCTATTGCTACTTGATTCTTCAGCTGCCGTAGTACTGATAGTGATAATTCGGTCAAGCTATGCATTATAACTTTGGTGTCAATCACACGGCCATCTTCGTCTTTTAACACTCCACATTTGCTGAATCTTTTTGCCAGTCTCTGTCTCAACTCTCCCATTGATATCTTCTTGTCTAGGTTTTCATTTCTACGTTTTACTTTTCTATTGGTTACAGCACTATCTTTAGCAAGCTCTGATTTATTTAACTTTCGTTTTTTTGCATTATTCTTTGGTGTTACTACATTAATCGGAATTAAGTCATGTTCACTTGAATTCCTAATTTCAATTTCATTGACACTGTCAACATTGTCATCATCACTGTGGCAAATTCTTTCAATTTCATTAGAATTACTAGCTAAGTTGTCTAACTGAACTTCCTCAAACAAAACTTTGATAGTATTATTAAATTCTTCTTCTACAATTTCTTGTTTCACTTCAATGGATGGTTCTACGTTGTTTTCACTGTCATTGCTAATTGTAGGTAACTGATTTTCAAAGCAATCACTGTTATTCTCATCTTCAGGAATGTCAATGGCTATAATATGAGGGTACTTAGAATCTTCTATTTCTACTGTAGATAACGGGTTGAGTTGGTATGTTTGGAAGACATATACTTTAAAGTTCTTCCTGTGGCACAGACTTAAACTTGATGGCGGCATTTTCTTAGATAGACTCTTCATTGGAACCCTTATCTGAAAAATTGAAGGTAAGCTTTCTCTAATAGACAATCACTTAAATACCTAGTGGCAAGCTATAAGGCAGTTGACTCAGAACATGAGAACCTTACTTCCTTTACACTTTGTACTTGAAGAGTCCAGAACTAAACTTATTTGCAAAATAATGTTGGGCGCAAAATTGAATTGGGAGCATTGACAGGTAACAATGTGCATTTTCCCTCCTCCTTCCCATGAATAGTTAGAAGAGGTAGTAAGGCCCTTATAAGCATATCGTATATAGGAACATTAGGAACATAGTTAAATTTGTGTCTCCACAAAACCAAAGATGGAATAACAATTGACAATTTTTTAGTTTCCAGCAAGTGTAAGCAGTTTCCAGCTTTACTTTATTGTAACTTTTGTTGGTGGAGATACTAAACTACTAGTTCTCTACTAATTTCTTCGTATTTCAAAAAACGCAGTGAGGTCTTCACACGACAAAAAAGGGCTATATATGAAAACCTCTTGTACCATCCTCGATGTCATAAAACGATCTATAAAAAGAATGTTTACAACATGTGCATCATAATATATAATAAATTACCAAATGAGTTAAAACTTCTGCAGGGCAATGTATTTAAAACTAAATTGACTTATTGGCTGTTAGAGAAATGTTTTTATAATGTGTCCGAATATTTGAATAACTAACTTGACTTTATTAATTGTATTTTATATTTGTATTTTTAACTTTATTATTTTATATTTGTGTTAGTTTGTATAAACTTACCTAATATTTGCACGCCTGCTTGCAGGCAGAATACAATTGTCAATACAAAAATAAGATCTTATTGTAAATATTATGAAAGTATTGTATTTTTTGCAAATAAATTATTGATTGATTGATTGATTGAATAGCTTTTACAATAATCCTAAACATTATATATATTAGGTCCTTACATATGAAATTGGCGTTTTTCGTACTGGCCACTTTAATCACGAATTTCTCCTCTTTGGTAAGGAATTCCAAATTCAAATTTGTACAGCTATAGACTCATGTATTTGTGCTTCGATGATCGTCATTCATTTGATTTTTTTCTTCTGTTTTTTTCTGTTTGCGTCACTCATTTTACAAAATGGAAAACCTTAAATATCGCATTATTTACGAGTACGAGTTCCGCCGTGGCACTAGTGCTGCGGAAACAACTCGAAGGGTGAATGATGTGTATGGCGGTCGTGTTGCAAAAGAAAACACAGTTCATTTTTGGTTCCAACGTTTTCGTTCTGGAAATTTCGACCTGCAGAACAAGCCCCGTGGACGGCCTGAGACTCAAGTTGATAATGAAGAGTTGAAGGCTATTGTGGAAGCGGATCCATCGCAAACCACGTCCGAGTTAGCTGCAGGCTGCGATGTTAGTGATAAAACTGTTTTAATTCACTTGAAGCAAATTGGGAAGATTAAAAAGCTTGAAAGGTGGGTACCTCACGAATTGACTGAAACAAACCGGCAAACGCGCGTCGACTGCTGCGTTACATTACTAAACCGGCACAATAATGAAGGTATTTTAAACCGAATCATTACCTGTGATGAAAAATGGGTTCTTTACGATAATCGGAAGCGCTCAGCGCAATGGTTAGATCCTGGCCAGCCAGCCAAATCCTGCCCCAAGCGAAAATTAACCCCAAAAAAGTTACTTGTAAGCGTTTGGTGGACTAGTGCCGGTATTGTTCATTACAGTTTTTTCAAATCTGGCCAGACTATTACGGCTGATGTCTATTGTCAGGAATTGCAAACCATGATGGAAAAGCTAGCGGCTAAACAACCTAGGCTGGTCAATCGCTCCACGCCACTGCTGCTTCACGACAACGCTAGACCACACACTGCGCTACAGACGGCTACTAAATTAGAAGAGCTTCAATTGGAAAGTCTAAGACATCCTCCGTACTCCCCGGACCTTGCTCCAACAGATTACCATTTTTTTCGAAATTTGGATAACTTCTTGCAAGGGAAAAAATTCAACTCCGATGGGGCAGTCCAAATCGCCTTCAAAGATTTTATTGATTCCCGTCCGACTGGTTTTTTTAGTAAAGGGATCAATGAACTACCTATGAGATGGCAAAAGTGCATAGAAAATAATGGTTCATACTTTGATTAATTAAATATATTATATTAAAAAATATTCGACTTTTTGTTCCTCCCATACAAAACGCCAATTTCATATGTAAGGACCTAATATATATATATATATATATATATATATATATATATATATATATATATATATATATATATATATATATATATATATATATATATATAATGTTTATATTTATATATATACAGGGTGTCCCAAGGAGTAGTGATATACTGAAGCTGGGAGGTAGAGGACCTAGAGGGATAACTGAATCACCCACATGTATGTTCCGCGATTTTTCGTATTTATGGAGTTATGACTTTTTTTATGGTGACGTGAATTATTGCGGTAGATGCTTGATTTGTATTGTATTGTATTGTAACTTCAAGGGCTCTTAAAAAAATACCGTTTGGCTTTTAAAAACTTGCTCTATCTATAGCTACCCTGTAATTTTCATTTTATTATTCATAAGGATTAAATCAAAAAGTTTACATCTAAATGTGGTAAGTGCAAAATTTTTATTTACATGATGATTAATGCAAGCAAAGTAAAAGCAATTACAAGGTGTTTAATTACAATAAATTTTCAAAATGCCCCCCCTGTTGCTCAATGCAAGTGCGACATCGCCGAAAAAAGTTGTCTTATAAACGTCTGTATGCACTTCTATTATTTATAATGGTTTCTTCTGCTACTTTCAATTTCCGGGTTAACAAGTCCAAATTGCGGCATTCTCTCGAGTAGACGAGGTCTTTGTAGTATCCCCATACAAAAAAAACAATGGGGTTTAGGTCGGGGGACCGTGGAGGCCAGGCTATAAGGCTGGCGTCACCCCGGCCTCAACGACCAATCCATCTTTCAGGGTATCTTTGATTTAAATAGTTTCTCACGTCCATATACCACGGTCCCCCATCCTTAACTCCATTGATTTTTTTTGTATAGGGATACTACAAAGACCGGCGGCCGCACTCTACTCGAGGGAATGCCGCAATTTGAACGAGTTAACCCGGAAATTGAGTGTAGCAGAAGAAACCATTAAAAATAATAGAAGTGCATTCAGACATTTAAAAGATAACTGTTTCCGGCGATGTCGCACTTGCATTGAGCAACAGGGGGGGCATTTTGAAAATTTATTGTCACTAAACACCTTGTAATTGGTTTTACTTTGCTTGCATTAATCATCATGTACATTAAACATTTGCACTTACCACATTTACATTTCTATTTTTTTATTGAAGCCTTATGAATAATAAAATTAAATTTTCAGGGTAGCTACCTGATAGATAGAGCAAGTTTTTAAATGCAAAACGGTAAATTTTTTATGTGATTTTATTTTTTTAGGGGCCTTTGAAGTTGTGAACATATGGGTAATTTTATCTTTTTTGGCATTTAATTATTTTTTTTATATTATTCAAATATCTAACGATAGTACATGTTACCATACTGAATTGGACTATCTATCAGCTTAGCACACAAAAAATATCAAGCATCTACCGCAATAATTCACGTCACCATAAATAAAAATCTTATCGTACTCGGCGATAGGTGAAAAATTAAAAAAAAAATCATAACTCCAAATATACGAAAATTCGGGGAACATACATGAGGGTGATTCAGATAGCCCTCTAGGTCATCTACCTTCCAGCTTCAGTATATCACTACTTCTTGGGACATCCTGTATATATATGTATCTTTATTCTTGATAGGCTAGTCTTTGACCATGATCTCACCTGATGGTAAGAGATGATAAGGTCAAAGATGTTGTTCAGGCTTACCTAGAATTTCTGGCTCTCTGATTTTCTACTTGAGGGTGTTGAACTACCACCATGCTAAATGGTGCTATTGTAGGTGGTGGTACAGCTCTAATTATGATCATATTATATGACAGTCTAATAGAAGCAGTGTGGATGTTGAATATTATTATCTATACTTATATTAAAACTGTATTAGATCGGATTCTGTACATTGCAGATATTTTGAATAAAAATATTTGAGAGCTCTCTGTAGCTGACACTAATGGCTGTCTGTCTATTTGTCTATATCCCGGCCACGCATCACTCCAAAACTACTGAATGGAATTCAATGAAACTTAACACAATTTGAGTTCATATTATGAAGAAGGACATTGTATACTTTTTATCCCGAAATTCAGCATGGTTCCCTCGGGAAAGGGAATGAAAGTCAAAATGTACACTTAGTGGTAATTTATTAACGCGAAGTCCGATTTCAATTACTTTATGTTTGTTAGAATAGTGACGAGCAACCCCACGGACGGCCCGGCAACCCACGGGCATTCCGGCAGCCCGGCACCCCACGGGTAGCACGGCACCCCACGGGCAGCCCTACACCCTTATTTACTTTGCAACCTTGCTATGATAGAACACTAAAATCTGGAACATTCACCACAATAATTTTTTAACTATCAATGTTTTGCCAGATACATTTTGGATACTGCGCAATGGAAGTGCAATATCTCATATATTTTCGTTCTAACGTCAAACAAGGAAAACCTCGGCAAACAGACGCCGTTTTAAAATCTAAATTCCAAAGAAACGCACAAGTTGCTTCAACATTTATTGTGCGAACTGCGAAGGAACTCTCTGAGTTACTTAACTACTCTCTTCTGGAAAATACAACCTGGGAGTTTTCAAACCAAAAGTAAAAAGCTCCTTTCTGAGCTATGTTTTACTGCGAGTGCTTACCGCAGACCACAGCATTGCTTATAAGATAATGAGGGCTCAAATGTGAATAATTAGCCTGCAGGTACAGCAATCGTGAACGAAGTTGTAGGTACAGCTAGTAAAGATAATATGTGAAAAGTGCGTGTGAAAGTTGGTGCAGCTGTTATTCATAGCCGATTCTAGGCATATTTTTTTTTTTTTTTTTTTTTTATGCTTGATAGGTTAGCCTTTGACCACTATCTCACCTGATAGTAAGTGATGATGTGGTCGAAGATGTTGTTCAGGCTAACCTAGAAGTACTGGCTCTCAAGGACAGCTGCCGGAACACACCGTTAGGTGCTTGGCGGCAGATTTTCTACTTGAGGGTGGTAGCTAGCCACGCGGGTATTCGCAAAATGCCCTACCACCATGCTATGACGACTGCCATCCTAAGACAACAATCGGGACCGACGGCTTAACGTGCCCTCCGAAGCACGGAAACGCTCAGTAGTAATGTCACTAGCGGTCACCCATCAACTCATGACCGCGCGCGACGTTGCTTAACTTAGCTGATCGATTGAGAACAGCTAAGTAAACTTTGCTACGAGCGCTTCAATAGCTATATGTCAATGGCAAGTCAAAAGGCGATAAAAATTACTCCGGTATAATAAAACTTACAGCCTGATCTTCTTTCATCCATGTTTGGAGGATATCTGTAGCCAACTGACATTTTTCTTTAAAACTATTGAACTTTACCAGCGTGTATGCACATTCTGTGCAAAATCCTGTACAATCGTTTATCTGAAAATAATAATAAAATCTGGTTACATATAAGTTCAAATAATTAGTAATTGATAAGAAGAATGCACAACATAATATTATTTTGTTAACAACAACTAAAACAACACAAGAACGATATGTCCTGCACTGACATCCCGCTTGGGGTGTTTTGTACATTTCTCCCACCAGCTTCAACCCAAGCCATCCCAACTCCTCAATGTCGCGGAGAAGGACTCTGGGTCGCTGGCATAGCTGCTCCAGTGGCGTATGTGGTGGTAGTAAGGATTTCGTAGGTGAGAATGACTCACATAGTCTCAACTCTTATTTGTTCCATGGCTTCACAGTGCAATAGTACGTGCTCCACGGTCTCTTCTTTACGCATACAGCTACTACAAAGAGGACTGTCTTTTGCTCCAGTTTTGTGCAGAAAGCAGTTCAGGTTACAGTGATCCGTAAAGAGGCCTACAACAAGGCCCAATTCATCCCGCTGTAGCGTTAGCAGGTTATTTGTCAGCTTCTTGTTTAGATTTGGAACCATGGTCTTTGCATGTTTACAGTTTTTTAACTTATCCCAAGAACATAATTGCAGTAGATTTGTAGTATACCCGTTTTTTGGGTATACTACAAAGAAGTATACTTTCGAAGTCTGGGTTAAAGCAATGCCAGTAAATACCTCAGAGAAAGAAGGTTGGAAACCTGCTACTACAGGAACAAATTTCAAATATTTTTTTCTGATTGCTGGTAAGTGAGCCTTTAGGCCACAATTACGAGACATTGTGGTGACAGATTATGTGGTTGAAGGGTTTTTTATGGGGTTGTGGCGGACTTTTCGCAGACCTACCTGATGTTAAGCATTAACCTCTGCCTATTACAGATACATTTCGAATTTTGTTTTAAGTGAACTGAACTGCATAATGTTGTTAAGTTCCATGTGCCAGTAATTTTTTTTGTACTTACGATTCGCCCCAACTTTGCAAGGGGGCATAAAAAAATACATATAAGACATAAAAAAAAACATGCTGTAAAGGGCCATACTGATCTATATTAAATGCACTATGTATTCAGGTATTTATTAAGTTACATAATTGGATAAAGATGTATTCTGAATTGCTTCGTAAATAAGACAATGTTTTTCATAAAATGTAAAGGATAAAATATGGTTATTGTGGGTTATCCCTAAGAGATAGACATATACCATCGCGGACTTTTTAATAGACCTTTTTAAGTTGTACAATACTGTTATTCATTTTGATCTATCTCGTAGGGTTCAATCAGCGTTTGGGCTCAGTTTTCCATTGCCTGACGTCAGGTTGAGGGTTGATATTTTTTTCATAGAAAGGTTACATTATTATAAGCACACACGCAAAGTATCAAAATCAGAAAATGCGTAGTTTTTGAGAAAAAAAATATTGAAAATTAATTATTTTGCAATATTAATGCTAATCCATAGGGATTGACAAATCTGTGGTAGCATAGATTATATAGAATTCTCGCCAATGAACGTTTCGTTTTACGAACGGTTAAAGGCGTATTCCACTTGACGCTAATTTCGATATTGTCGATAATTTTGCGTCTATGGTTCCACATTTAATATGAACCATAGATACAAAATGTGGTAAAAATAATCGAAAATAACGGCGATAATAATTGGCGTCAAGTGGAATACGTTCGGTAACGTTTTATATAAAAAAAACAGGTTAGGTTAGGTTGAAACTGCAACAACACAACGCGCGAGCCGAGCGAGCGTAGCGAGCGTGCCGCGGCAGCGGCCGGCGAAGCGCTAAAAAATCTGTTACACATCCAACAAAAGGATAAATTTGATCAGTGAAGTGTTACAAAAAGTGAGGTGATGATTTTACAAATATATGCATAACTCGAAAACTATGCATTACCTTGTAATAAAAGTGGTGGGAAAGGGAAGGGATGACCCTCCCCTTCCACTGCCCTCCTTAATGGCAATCGATTTTAAAATTATTATTTTAATTTTAATCCAGAAAATGAGGAAAATTTAACATAAGTAAAATAGGGGGGAGATGCGGGACTTTTCATTTGAAGAGGGGGGAGTGGTACCCCTCCCCCCCTCTCCCCACCCCTTCTACCCCCTGGATTCGACGGACGTCAATGGAAAGTCGTACCAGCGTTTGCAATGAATGCGCAAAAAAATGTGTTTATTTACGAAATCACATTAGAAATCTTTAAAATTATCAGTGTATCTCTACTATATTATGCATGTATTATACATATAATCCTTCCTCTTGAATCACTCTATCTATTAAAGAAAACTATATAAAAATCCGTTGCCCAGATCAAAGCATATTATAGGGACAAACAGACAGCGGGAAGTGACTTTGTTTTATACTATGTAGTGATGCGCTAATTGACAGACATTTAAGTATGTTTCCTAATTAATTTATTACTATTCAATTATACTGGGACTTACCTTAGAAACACAAAGTTTATCAAATAATGTACACAAATATGCATCTTTACGACGTATATTGCGGTCAGTGCGAAGGCAAACACGGCATATAGATAACATGATAGTATTTACCATATCTGGTTATTATTCACAGGGGTTTTCAATCATTAGATTGAAATAAACAATAAATATTAATTCCCAGAATAATTGAATATACATTCAAAATTCAAATTTCCAATTTCTTTATTTTCAAACAAGACTCAAGACCAAAGATTACTAATCCTCTCTCAAGACGTTTCCTTTCTTTGACAGGAGCTATTTACCCGCAATCTTAGTAATCTGTGGAAGTATAATAATCGCCAACGGATAAAACAAGTTTGGGTGCGTACCATTTGCGTGAGATTCGCTAAAAACGCTAAAAACGATCACACTCCCAAAAAGTTTTCCACATGGGTCTTGGCGTTATTTCGCCTTAAACGCTACATCTAATGTCAAAAGTGACAGAAGTGGCAAATTTTAGTGGCATTCTTAGCGTTCTTATCCAAAAATGGAACGGGGATGACAGTTACAAACGATCACGTGATCACAACCATAGACGCAGAATGTGATAAAAATTATCGAAAATAACGTTCTTAGCGACTAATGGAATATACCCTATGAATGAAACAGAAGATACATAACCCCATGAATGGGTCAGCAGCCGGTCGGAGAGCAATCATTGGTACACTGCACTGTGAGAAAAATATATAGTTAAGTTGAATAGTAGCGTGAAAACCAACGCAATCAGCTGTGTCCCCGGTGAGGTTCATAATGGTCATTATTATTATAATATTACCTACATTCAATTAAATTTTTTGAGCGTATCGTTAACGTTTTTATATAATTGCACGATCGTATATTACCCATACGCACAAAAACATAAAAAAACTAAATAAAAAAGAGGTAATCATTACCTTGAACATTTTGATTTACAAACTTGTAAATGCTTTAAATCCAAACAATGAATGCAGTAGTTGGGACCTTTGTGTCGCAAGACAGCCAGATGTTGTGCCCGCAGTGCCCCCAAGCTCAATATTTTAAAGGTCAAAAAGGCCTCAAAATTCACCAAAATAGGTGTCATAAAAATTATGAAATTCCCCTTTCGGCGCCAATAAATAATCAAACCGTAAGTAGTAGCAGTCAGTGTTGCGAGCCCTGCTACCCCTTCCAAACCGTTTGGGAGGTTTTAAACTCGTACAAAATTAATATTCCTGTATTAAAACGCATACCTCGGGGTGCGAGAATTTCTGTTGCCCAATCGTTATCTTGTTCGATTAAAAACGTTTTACGCTACTACGCAAGCCTGGGAGTATCTTCTGGCATTCTCGTACCACGTGTTTAACGTAAATTTTGATCCTTTAAAAAAATCACTTACTACTAGAGTAAAGACAAACTGCGTGAAATACAGGGCATGGGAAGAGCAATCTTTTGGCTCCACTTTAATAATTCTGCCACTGCGGCGGAATACAAAAAAAAATTGTTGATTCAGCTACTATTAAAATAGTAGAACACAAAATTAATGATGGTGACATTAAAAAACGGCACGCATCTTGTTTTCGAGTGATACAATCGCCCCTTTCACATCAGTTGAACTCCCTAATAGCAAAGCACCCCCCTGCAACTGCAGGTCTCCACCTTCCCGAATCTCCTGAACAAAATAATGACATTGTTGAGGTGACCCCACAGGATGTTACTGCAGCCATGGCATCTTTTCTAAGTGGGTCAGCCGGTGGCCTAGATGGCCTCACGCCTCAGCACTTAAAAGATATTTTATTCTGGTGAGATTGGCGAGACACTTCTAAGGGATGTGACGGCTTTGATTAATTTGATGTTGTCCGGTCAGGTCATCAATGACATTACAAAATTCTGTACGATGTGAATTTATATGCCTTTAATAAAAAAGATGGTGGTATTAGGCCTATAGCAGTATGCACCACTTATCGTCACCTCACAGCCAAATGCGGTTGTAGGAAAAAGGTTGCTCTATTAAGTAATCTTTTTCAACCACTACAACTCGTTTTGGTTCGCAGGCTGGTTGTGAGGCTACTGTACATTCACTTCGCACATTTCTTGATCAAAATTGTGGAGATGGATGCTTTTGAAGGTGGATGTTAAAAATGCATTTAACTCATTAGATAGAGGCACCCTTTTGACCGAAGTGAAAGATAAAATTCCGGAATTATACCCTTTTACCTATATAAACATTCAAGTACTTGCGTAGTACAAAGTAATGTAGTAAATATGACTCTAAAGAGTTATTATGAGAAAACGTGAAGCTAGGGGTTATTTTATTTGTAAACTGTGAATAGAACGTGTTGATTTTGGTGTTGACGTCGTTATTGATTTTGGAGCTACCATTAAAATGTATCCTGATGCATATGTGGCGCCACCCAAATATAATGCATTTGGACGGACACTTTTTCATGTACCTACCATAGACATAATAAATACTTGGACCGGAAATACCTACAAAAAATAGGTGCATACTACAACTCTAAATGTCGCTGAAAATGGTTGCCAATGCTAGGGTTGTGCCGGTCAGGGAATATAGTGTTACTATAGCAAGTATCGATACTAATACAACTTAATAGTATAATAGTCCTACTACGTATATCACGTATGAATACCTACAGTTATTTGTAACAGAAGAATGGGTAAGATTTAATTCCCTTCTGATATCTGACAGTACAATTAATGTAATGTTTTTTCTTCACAGAATTTAAAAATAGTTACATCAAATATTTAGTTACATCACATTTGCACATACGCTTATTTTATATCTGGTCCATATACATAAAAGTGCTCTGTAATCTGGTTTGTAGCTTCTGGTAGGTATGCGGACTGGGGTTGTTATAGTTCATGTCATTTCATTCCCGGGACATTTCGTGGGATACTAATTTGTTCGGTATGAATCTAGTTACTTGTCTTTGCAGTCAATCTATTCAATTCTATAAGCAAGTCAATATATTGACTTGTTCCAGTGGAGTACAATTCCCAATGCCATCATCTCTTATCTCAGCTCTCACAAGCAACTTTTTATATGCGGCACGAAATTGAATGGCATTGGGGTTATTTTTGAAACCCCCTCTTGATCTCACAGCCGAAAAGAAGAGCTCAATATGATCTTGGCTGATCTTGTAGAGTGGTATGTACTTCAACATTTTTGTGTCTTCCACCAAGTAACTATACATTGCCAATGCGCTTTTCATGTTTATCAATAATCCAATAAAGCCGGTTTTTCTGCGGGAATTGATGACAAGTTCACCTGTGCATAGTTTTAAACTTGTGAGGTAATTAGTCGCACCTTCAACTAGAGCTGATATAAAGCCAATATTGGCGGGACACATGGCTTTTTTTTAATCCTGGCAGACGGATGGAATTACTGTTTAACACGTCAAAGACGTCGTTCATAAGATTTATAAAATTGACAGTGCCACTACATTTCTCAAATTGTTTTAGTTTTAATACACTGCGGCAAAACTCAAGTGCATCTGCTACTGAGTTACTGAATAATTGTGTCGCCAGCTTCACTTTCATCTTCTGTTTGTGATAGAATATATGCGGCTTTTTAATTTTATTTGCGAGATGTAGTCCCTGTTTTTCTTGAAGTTCGAGCAATTCTTCTACAAATTTAAAATCTACCATTTGACCAAATGAGTCAATAAAAACTCTTAGTTTGCCAAATGCATTACAAATTAATTTTACTGCGTGGCATGGGTCGATAAGAGCGTGGATGCGAGTGCTACCACTCTCAAATCTAGTAACGCCTTGGTTTTTTGTAATGTCGCAACCAAGAGAAGTGAACATGCTGAAATTTGCGGCAGGTCCGTCGTATGTAATGCTAACAACTTTTACACCCACCCTAAGAACGTTACCTATAAAATAACGTTCTTAGGGTATGTTCCATTAGTCGCTAAGAACGTTATTTTCGTTAATTTTGATCACATTCTGCGTCTATGGTTGTGATCACGTGATCGTTTGTAACTGTCATCCCCGTTCCATTTTTGGATAAGAACGCTAAAAACGCCACTAAAATTTGCCACTTCTGTCACTTTTGACATTAGATGTAGCGTTTAAGACGAAAATAACGCCAAGACCCATGTGGAAAACTTTTTGGGAGTGTGATCGTGTTTAGCGTTATTAGCGAATCTCACGCTAATGGTACGCACCCTATTGGAACATACCCTTACCTACGACTGTCACTACGTCACAACAAAATGTTGCCATTATGAGCAACAACTGAAATATTTCTGTCTCTTTTATCAAATACGGTAGCCACATTAGAAAGAATGAAACAAAACTATATCTCACATTTTGTTACATATTTCACTCTTAATTGTATAAGCAAATGTAGGTAGGAATATAGCGGCGCCTCCATGTTTTTTCTTATCTCTATGGTACCTACACAGATGATTCTCCTTACCTTACCTCTACCCTCCATAGTTCTGGAGTGCGTTCAGAGGCTCAGAGTGTAGTTGTTTCGTTGTTTGGTTGTTTTTCAACTTACCCTGAGGTATGGAACGACCGGTTGTTTTATAACCTCAAACAAATTGTGACATTGACAGACTTACATCATTATCGTAATAATAATTGCTATTTAACACTATCACAAATTCGTTTTCCATTTTTATTTAAGTTTTATATTTTGAGAATTTATATTTTTTGAGATATATGGGTGAGCGCATAAGATAGAATACGATATAAACGTCAAAGTCATTTCATGTCACGCGTTTTATGGTTAAAAAGTTGCAACCTTCAAAGGTTTGGAACGGTCCAGTTGTGACAACCGAACGCTCTACTCGAAGGTTGTGAACGACGTTAGAGTGAAAAGTTGCACTCCGAGTGCGCTCTAACCAAGGTTCGGAACGCACCCCTGTGGTATTGTATTGTATTGACTATTGACAATTTGACATTTCTCTTTTTGGTTTGTCGTGTTTGTTTGTTGTGATTTGTGTTGTGTTGAATATTTGTATTTTAATTATTTGATTTTTTCTAAAATTTAAGTATAATGTGTTGTAATGATTTTACGTAAAGTAAAAGCGGCAAATTTGCACTAGTAGACGAAAATGTTGCATATATGTTATGTTTGTCTACGGACTAATCGGAGGCTTCATGCCGTGGACGACTTCCTTTCTAATTTATTTGACGAACTCTGCGATTATGGTGTATTTGTAAGTATATCGATAATTGAATTAAATTATTGACTTACTAAATTTTGAAAGGTGCATGATATATTATAGTCAAGCGTTGGCGTTCATAGTACCTGCTGCTGTTCAGTGATGTTAACGGTATAACAATTAATTGTTTTTCTCATATTTGCATAACCATACATGTGATGCATAATAATATTATATATTGTATTAGGCTCGTCTTTAGAATTAGTATACACCACAATGTACCTTAATTTTTTTTTACAGATAGACATAGTTAACTTGAATAATCACACGAAATTTTATCTTCAGGAAATCAATAGTTTTTGAGAAATAAATTTTTGAAGTTTTAATTTTAACATTGATTATTTGTGTATTTTATACTTCCACTAAGTACATGGCATAGCCTTATGGATTCAAAATACACGTCTGAATGTTCCTGACTGCAAATTATTAGGGTGGCTTAGATTCGGTTGAATATCGTACTCTCATATATATGTAATGTAATCTGCATAGCAGGCATTATTGCAAACATAACAATATTAAAATAATAAGAATATAGTTTTTCTAATATTTTAATATAATTATGTATTAACGCTTGCTCAGCAAATAAGCTTACACAATATAATGAAACGAAAAAAATACCTACCTAGAGGTAAAAAAAAAATTGCTTTATTTTGTAAGTAAATAGTTTCTTTTGTGATAGGCTATACTGCTAACACTCTCACATGTTAGTTAATGATGATTTGGTTGTGCCATTCAAGTTAAGCCTTACTCTCAATGCCAACTGGCTCTCAAAGATAGCTGAAAGTGGCACACTACTAGGTCCTTAAACAGATTTTATATATTACTGTGTCAGTTAGCCAGGTGAGCATTTACAAAATGCCTTACTAATTACTACCATGTTAACCATTTTTTAAATTTATTTTATACTGCTATGTAACATACACAAATGGACAAAGAAGCAAATACGGGTAAATAACACCTGGGCTCGCTACTGGTCACTGAAAGAAATATTGAAGAACAAAAACACTCCCATGCCAATCAAGTGTAAAGTATTCAACATGTGCATCCTACCAATACCTACTTACGGGTGCCAAACCTGGGGCCTGACAAAGGCTCACAGTCAAAAATTAAAGGTATGCCAACAGGGGATAGAGAGAAGCATGCTACACCTCAAGCTGAAAGACAAGTGGAGACTGACCAAAATCAGAAAGACCACAGGTGTGACAGATGTCTCAAAGAAAATCAAGAGAATTAAATGGCGTTGGATTGGGCATGTAGTTAGATCTACAAAAGAAAAATGGACCAAAGAGGTCATATCATGGTACCCCAGAGATGTAAAGAGAACAAGAGGATGGCCACAAAGAAGATGGGAAGATCACCTACCACCAGGATGGCGCAGATTAGCAATGGACAGACATAAATGGCGAATTCTAGAGGAGGCCTATGTCCAGGGAGAGCAACCTGATGGATAATTAATGCTGGTGTTACCAATTTTTTTGAGCATATTGTGTAAAATAGAATTAAGTATTAGAAATAGGAAAATTAGTAATACGGCTAGATGTTAAGAAATGAAATACTAACACCCTGCAATATAATGTGGGTTTGTTCCAAGGTTGCTGCTTGTCACCAATAGCGTTTAATATAGTAATTAATATTTTAATTGACAAGCTAATTAGTCATGAAAAAAAGTGGGGCTATCAGTTTAAGATAAATAACAGATACACAGAATCCATCTTAGCTTTTGCTGACGACCTTGCAATACTGACACGTAACCCAAAACAGTGTCAAGAACTTTTACGAGAAGTGGATGAGTTCTGTGCATGAACTAAAGGATTGAGAACAAAACCTAGTAAATGCCACTGTCTGTGTCTGGGTAGACGGAACACCAAATTCACCTCTTAATATCCGGGACTGTTGATAGGAGGAGAATGTGTTTCCACAATTGCTGAATCTGTGCCATTTAAATTTCTTGGTAGGAAGATAGATTACAAAGGACGAACACCATCTCTAGATACTGTTGTTGATAGCTTTCTTAAAGATCTTAGTATGGTCGACCAACAACCAATAAGCAACATTAAAAAAGCTTGGATATACGACAACTACTTAACATCACGTCTGACTTGGCCTTTTCTAGTATACGACATTACTAAAGCCCTTTTAACAAAACTGAAGTCATGGTTGGGGCTCGCTATTTCGGCAGATCCATCTACTTTATTTAGGGATCAAAATAATTTTGGGATGAAATTAAAGAAACCATCGGAGCTCTATAAACACCTCAGAGTTACCAAAACGCACGTCTTACTAAAATCTCAAGACGATATAGTCGCATCTCTCCCAAAAGACAAAAGTGCCTCCGATCTTGATTCAAGGCTTCAATTCCATAAACGATTTATGATAGGTGCACAGGCCAGCAAAGCGGGTTTTGGGTCGAGTAAGAAAGTTGAGGATAAAGACGTTGTAAAATCTTTTCTACAACAAGACGAAAATGATAGCTATAAAGTGCACTTTATAGCTATCATTTTCGCAATTGCATGCATGCAATGAGCTTGGAAATGCAAAGTAAGTGGCTAACCATAGGTGAATTTTGTATTCCTCTGGCATTAAAGTGGTGCACCTTGATATACGATTGGTCACCTGCCTTATTAAAATTCTATCTTAACGCCTTTCAGATGACCCTCCCAGACCAAAGTAATTTAGTAAGATGGGGGAAAGCCACCGAAAAGTCTTGCGGTATTTGTCGGGAGGCCATAGGTACAGCACGGCACTTATTGGTAGGTTGCAAGGTGCTCCTCGATAGGGGTCATTATTCCCGTCGCCACGATAGAGTCCTCGAAATCATACGTGAAGCGGCGAGTCTCGCGGTAGCTAGAGCAAAAAAAGGTTTGACCACGAACAAGCGACACGTTGCTTTTGTAAAAGAAGGGTCATCTACAAAAACTAAATCCAAGCCTTACTCCATCATAGGCGCAGCTCCCGATTAGACTCATTTGATGGACACGTATGAAAAACATTACAAAATCCCTGAGGATGTTGGTGTTTCGTCATCCAGACCAGACATATTTCTATACTCGAAGAATCTAAAACGCATAGTACTTATAGAACTTACTGTGCCGTGGGAAACAAACATACCTAAAGACCACACAATAAAAACTAACAAATATTATGACCTAACAAATGAATTAATCAAAAACGGTTATGTGGTTAATTTATATGCTGTAGAAGTCGGAGCAAGGGGTATACCAGCAAAATCCCTATACAACCTACTAAAAGACCTTGGCCTGTCAAGAACAACCGTAACTTCCATCCTAGAAAGTGTATCCAAGGCGGCATTAGTAGGATCTTACCAAATTTGGTTAGGCAGGGGAGGAGGCTCGAGCGGTGAAAGGGAGCATTGATGCATCATAAAGGGGCCCCTTAACCTTACTCACTGGGTTACAAGTCCAAGGCACCTTGACTGGAGCCTCTTCCTCTGCAATGCTATGGACCCGGCACCCGCACGGTGAATCCATGGAATGCTAAGTAAATTCGTCACAAAATCAGAGATTAAAGGCTATGTTTATTTATTTTATTTATTTTTATGTAACATGCACAAGGCACACCTGGTAAGCGGCAAGCCTATAACAGCTCACAGCACCATTCAGACCATGGATAAAATCAACCAATAAATCAATAACTAATTAACAAGATACCTGCAGAAATTAAAGAAAAAATTATCCTACAAATATCAAAACTGTATAAGACCAATATTACTTGCTAAAACAAATTGGATCATCCTATGTAACTCGTATGCACCTACAATGATTAACCATTGCATGTGCGACAACTGTATTGCAACTATTTGTAATAAAACGAAAAGACAACACACATCATCGTCATCAGCCGGAAGACGTCCACTGTTGAACAGTTGGGCTACCTGCGACTTTCAGATGTCATTAATCCACCTAGTGAATAACACACACACTTTGTTAAATCTTGTGAACTGCGCTGATGTAGTTTATATTTTACCCACTTGTTTGCAGTATTAATATGTTTTTACGTTTTGTATACTTGTCGAGAATATATCTGTTTCAAATCCCCTGAAAAAACTCGTGCATTGCTCCCCCGGGATTAGGTAAGCGCCGAAAAAAGCGATAAGTATCGCTTTCCATACAATTGTGCATCGCTTCAATGTCGTTCACGCGTTTAAGGGCGTTTCGTGGTACAGGGTAGTGCCTTTTTTTTTTGACGCTGGGAAAATGCATTACGCATGCCTCCCATCGGGGGATGGAGGGGGTATGTGGGACTCCCCGGTGAAAGACCGGTATACCCACTAAACAACCCAGCGGCATTCCTGCATCGTTTGTGTGTAGGAGGACTGGGAGACCGGCAGAGCCTTTGCGTCCAGTCCCCCTTCGACGACCGCCCGCTTTTACAGCGGTGCCTACATGCCCCTCCCAGCAGGAGGGGTCCGGGAATGACCAGGAATGCTTGGCAATTCCCGCCTGACGGAGGTGGTGAAAAGGTGCAATGCTAGAGAAAGCGCCCCCGCGCCTTTCTCTCGCTATTCACCACCGGGTGGGAGAAGATGACGATTATTCAATCGCCTTCTCCCACCCCTTTTTCGTCTGCGCAGTGGCCCCGCAAGGGGGTCTTCCTCCCTTGCGCGCTCTGCCGCCTCCTTTTGCGAAATCACTTCCTCGCAAAAAGAGGCGACCGCTGCCCAGGCCCCCTCGCTCTCCAACATGGCGTTGACCACGCTGGGAAGCGAGAGGTCCGGAGTACAGGGTAGTGCCTGAGACAAGGTCAATCAGGTGCGGTTAACCTATTTCGACAAGTTTTGCACTATCGGATGGATGCCTGACGGAGCTAGAAGTCATGCCGCTGTGGAATGCGCTTGTGTGTTAGTTGTACCGTGTTCGTCATTTGCTTTATCGTTTTTAATTTGTTTTATTTGTTTTGTGCGTGTTTTGTTGCTGTTTTCTTGTCACGTTTCAGTTATTTGAGTTTTGTATTCGCTATTGTGAACGTGATATAAAGCCATCTCCTTCATCTTCAAGGCCATTTTAAAACTTTACATCACCTATAAGAAAAACGAAGTATTCGCCTATGACGGAAAACGAAAAACATATGGTTATTAACGTTACTAATATGTTCAAGAAACGTGGCCTAAAGGCAAACAATATTTTTTGTCAACATCCTATTGTGTCGAAAAATATGTTATAATTTTTTTTATCCTGATACAAAGTGCCTAGTGATTTCCTTGCAATGTTTTATAATTCACCTCAAGCTAAAATATAAAGTGTATCCATCAAAAAAAGGTTGAGAGTCGCTGCAGTCCGCTCAAAGGTCAATGGCCGAGTTTCTCAGGGGATTTGAAACAGACTATAGATAAACCTTATTTAGATTTTTAGATACTTCTTGTCATATCACTATTGTCAAACTTAATGTTGATAAATAAATAAAAAAACATGTCTCTATGGTATTATTATTATTTCAGAGTGATTCTACTGCAAGATTCTGCATAGAATGCAGATATATGCTTATAAAGGTCAACAATTTCAAGAAACAATGCAGGCTGGCTTCGGAAACCCTTACAAAATGGAAGAAGAAAAGCCAAGTTGTATGTATCAAATATTATTACTTTTTGGTATAAATTATAGCTACACCCAAAGATGGTGGATGAACTATGTACTACTATACTAACTATATTATATATTACAAAATCACAAATATATGATAGAATTTTTTTTTTAAGTCATGTGCCGGATTCGTACCCGCGTCCATCCACCCCTTTGAGCTGGGGTATGCTCTAACTAACCAATTGAGCTAACATGACATGATGTCATAACTCAAATCTTTCCTATTGTTCTTTAACCATCGTATTGGGATGGAGGGGTATTGGGATGGGTTCGAATATGATAAAGAGGAAAGATTTATATCTTTGTATGCAACAAATAAACTTAAAAACTACTTGTGTGATTTAAAAATTCTTTCACCATTAGAATCCTACAATATCCCTAACAAACATAGATTTTCATATAATTAAAATGTTTTGGTTAATACCCGTGCAAATCTAGGGCGGGCCGCTAGTAGTTATTATATTGGTAAGAGTAATTAAATTTCTAAATTTTCAGGACAAAGAATGTTTGGATTCACTATCAGGGATCATGCCATTGCCTCGCTTAAGTATAAGCGAAAAGAAAAACTTCAAGGTCTTCTACTTCCAAGAAATTGAACAAATCACTCCTCCCGACACAACATTCAAACATCCCAATATAATAACGCTTAATATACCTAACGGAGAAACATACAACACCTTGAAACTTAAACAAACTCTTTTACAAAATCAAGTGAACGATACAGATGCATTTAAAGTAAAACAAGAAGACCAAGACACGAATGAAAAGTTATTTATTGAAGAAATACAAATTGATAATGTTGCTGATCAAATACTTGATAATATTGAATCAAGAGTTAGTAAAAATGAATGTGAAATTGGAAATGATGTCGAAGGGGATGACGATGTGATATTTGATGCCGAACAAATTGATATAGGTAAAAATAACTTTTCAACACTCTCGCTCGTAACGGGCCTTTAAATGCACCGATTTAAGTGTCATAATATAATCTATTACGCACTTGTGCTATTTTTTTACATTACCGCACTAGTGTTTTGAATAGAAAAAAAAAACAACGTTTCAACACTTCTCACCAAGGAGATTGTAGTTAGTTTCGTTCGTTTTTCATATAAAAACAAACCAAAGAGTATTTTACCTACTGAAGTAGAACTTTAGAATGTTTAATTATAAACCTTCTTAATCAGATTAATATTGCTATCGAAAAGATCGAGAAAATAATTTCGTATTCGTTTTTCGCAAGTGTGTTGAAAAACGTCGTATGAAACTCGTGCGCGTTGTTTATTACAATCTCTATCCCATTTTGTAATAAACAACTTCGCGCACTTGTTGCATAATGTACTATTATTAATTAAATAGTTTGATTTCCAGTGGCATAAATAGCAAGCCCGGCAAACTAAACCATTGACTCTGCCCTTAAGGGTGAACTGGCCGGCCCGTTTTCCATACAAACGTCGTAGGGTGATTACTCCCTTATTTGAGGATTTAGGTCTAAAATAAAGCATAATACCGATCGATCTCATCATTATCTAGGCTTGTATGATGCCGAAATTTTGATAAAATATATATATTGAGAATTATGAGCCTTGAAACATTTTCATACAAAGTTTTCGAAGCTCATAACTTACAACTAAATTATCTTTTTAAAATTTCGGCATCATACAAGCCTAGATAATGACGATATCAATCGGTATTATGCTTAAGTCTGGACTTAAAACCTCAAACAAGGGAGTGATCACCCTACAACGTTTGTATGGAGAAGTGACCGGCCACTTTAGATTAATTTGGTGTGGACATATCTTATAAGGAAAAACAACAAAGAGAGTGTTGAGAGATAATTTTACCGTAACGGAATAAGCACGTGGCCTACCTGGTTTTAAGTGGACTCACCTCTGCCAAATGCATTTCGTCACGAGGCATATAGTTGTTAAATCTCATAAGTCTTTAATTTTACTAGCTCTCAAGGACTGTTGCCGGAACGCACTGTTAGGTGCTTGGCGATAGATTTTCTACTTGAGGGTGGAAGCTAGCCTGGCGAGCACTCGCAAAATGACCTTCCACCATGCGGTGAAGCTCAAGCCGCAGCGGGATTCGAACCATGGACCTGCAGCGCGGCAGTCCATAGCCAACGCCACTGAGCCGTCACTGCTTGAAAAAGTTTAATTGAACTTCTTTTTATTGATACAGACATCAAATCAGATTCAAACGACGATGATATAGTGTTAAAAGAAATAGCGCAAAAGAAAACGACAAGAAACGTTAAGAAGGTGAAAACGGATGGTGAAAAAGCCAGTGAAGAAACGGCAAGAAACCAGAAAAGCAGTAAGTTATCTCTGAATGAGCTGAGGAAGATATTGCTGAAGAGGTTTATCAATTGTGGGGAAATTAAGGATGAAAATGGGGATTTTGTAAATACAGATATAATATTGAAGAATTTGAAAGATATGCCGCTGCCTATACTGAGGAAGTTGAAACATCTGGTTGTTTCAGGTAAAAAATGTTTGTACCTATTATTTATATATTAATTGGAAAACAAACAGTGATATAATAACTAAATTACTGGAAAAAAAACCGGCTAAGTGCGAGTGGGACTCGCGCACAATGGGTTCCGTACCATTATCTGTAACCTAATCTTGCAAGTTACAGACACTTCACAGTGTCCGATTGAGCTGGTTAGGTATGGCGAAAACCTCTTTTATTGTTTGGCAGCCCCCTTAATTATTTATTTTATTTTAATAAATTATATTTAAAGAGAACATAAAACTAAATATTCTGTGAATAGATAAAGCGTCTACCTGTCACTGTTATTAGTATCGAGCAAGAAACGGTAAAAAAATCAAGTTTGTTGTATGGGATTTATAAAAATAAATATTAACTTAACCCTTAAATATTTTATTTTTAGTATTTGTTGTTATAGCGGCAATAGAAATACATAATCTGTGAAAATTACAACTGTCTAGCTATCAACATTCTTGAGATACAGCCTGGTGACAGACGGACGGACGGACGGACTGCGAAGTCTCAGTAATAGGCTCCCGTTTTTACTAATAATAACAAATACTTTTAAAATATTTTAAGAAAACATCAAATTAATATTTTAATAAAACACTTAAAAAATATAAAAATATATCTAGTGACAATTCCGCTTAATTTTCCTGCTAAGCCGACGTGACGTCACAAACGCCACGCAGCCAAACCGGAAGAATTTTCGACGCGTTTCGCTTCTACACGAAGCATCCTCAGGAGGTCTTGACTCTTCGAGCGCACGATCGAGAAATCGTCATTATTAAAAATGGATTTCCGCAAAGTAACGCCTGAATCTATTCATTATCCCGTTTTTACCCTTTGGATACGGAACCCTAAAAATAAACATCTTGTAACACCTTTTATTTTTCTGCGTATTGCAACTAAAATACAAAATCAATAATGTTGAAAAAAAAACAAATAAAAATAAAATATAAAGTGAAATACAGGAAGATAGAAGAAGCGTGACGCTTAAAATCGATAGGTTTTAAAACTTATGGGTGAACAGGGTGTCAAGTCTGCTAATCAATATGAATCTATAATGGACTCGGCCTGGTCAATTTTGACAGTTTTGGTAGTCTACTAACTTCATATCGTTCATATTGAGTCAATATTGATTCAATCTCGGTTTCATTTGAAAACGAAACGAAATAATAATAAATAATAACAAAATTGTTTTCTGAATTACCTTAATCTTCTCTTTTTATTTTTTGTTGGCAATATCGTCAAACCAGCCTAGATTGATCATAGATTCATATATTCGTAAGGGATCAGCAGACTACCGATTCTGTCTTGTATGAATCTTGAATGGATCTATGCTGAATATGAACATGTAATTAGCAGACTTGGCCCCCTGGCCGGTCAGTTCTCCATACAAATATCGTAGGGTGATCACTCTCTTATTTGAGATTTTAGGTCCAGACTTAAGCATAATATCGATCGATCTCGTCATTATCTAGGTTTGTATCGTAACGAAATTTTAAAAAGATAACTTAGTTGAAAGTTATGAGCCTTGAAAACTTTATATGAAAATGTTTCGACGCTCATTACACTCAAGTTAATTAACTTATGAAAAAACTGTTACGATACAAGCCTAGATAATAAAGAGACCAATCGATATCATGCTTTGTTTTGGACCTAAATTCTCAAATAAGGTTGTGATCACCCTACGACGTTTGTATGGAGAACTGACCGGCCAGTTCAACCTTAAGACTAGCTATCACCCGGGGCAGTGGCATTTGCTGCACCATGATTAATTTATCAGCTTCTACTGTTATGTTTTTTTTTATGTTATTGTGACGGAACATGCCCGAGGACCACCTGATGTTAAGTGGACTAACCTCTGCCTATAACAGACGCATTTCGTCAACGACGAATTGCACTGTGCCCGTCACACTGAGACGTACAGTTTTTAGGTCTCATGTGTCTGAAATTTTAAGACATTATGGCTAAAATTAGCTTTTTACCGAATTCATAATAAGGAAGAGGCACTTCGTCTGTTTTTTTTTGTGTTTGTTATCTTAGAACTTTTACTGGTTGAACCGATTTTGATGTTTTTTTTTTTTGAAAGCTGATGCTTGCCGTGTGAGAAATTTAAATGGGACATTTAAATTTCATCAAAATTGGTCTAGCCATTTTTGAGTTAGACTCCAATAATTGAAAAGTATTTTCCTATCTTGATGATATAGTCATTGACACTGAATGACAATCGATGCCATAAGTAGTAAGGGTCTATAAAAAAAGGTGAAAAACAAATTTACCAAAAAATTTAACTTCAACACTTAAATGTGTGAAATAACTAGTCGAAGCCGGTACCATGCGCACAATATTGTGATAATAGGTACTTTTGAACTTTGCACCATCATGGTACCGACTTCAACAAGTTATTTCACACTTCTTAGGGTTGAAGTCGGTTCCATCATCCATCAAGTGGGTACATTTATTAGTAATAGGTACTTATGATAATGCTAGTTGTATGTCCTTACGGTGAAAATACAAAAATTTAACATCAAATGTTAAAATTCATGATCTTTCTTTTATTTCTGACACTATGTTATGCAGCAAAATATAATCCTTATGATGAAATCTTTCGATCGGTATGATAAAACTACAGGATGATTTTTTTCTCGTGTAACGGGTTCGATTCCTGGTTCAACCATGTAATTATTTAAATATCTATATTCATAGATATTTAAATAATTTCTATATATAAATATCTATATTCATAGATATTTAAATAATTTCAGTCAGTTTAAATTGTTTTTAAAATTCAAATAATGTCTTTCAATAAAATGTTCCATCTACAATTTTCAAGGTACTTTCCCTACATGTGGCATCGCCGTAGGACGCCCTGTATAGTATGTAACATATCGTTAAAAGATGTTTAAAAGAATGGCCCCGAGTTTCTTGCCTGTTATTCTCGCAGTGGCTCTATACAATTTATTTGCTGAACGTGGCAGTACAATGTAGAATATTTCAATACTAAAATTTGTAATTGACCTTCATAAGAGCGTCTTAGACGCCTAAATTGAATATGTGATCTTGACTTTGATATACGTGCTTCTTTACTGACTTGTGTTATTTATTTTATATTTAAATTATTTCAGAGTGCAATCCCGCAGTACTCTCAGCGGACAGTATAAAACTGCTTTCATATCTACACAAAAAATACTCACCGAAAGAACCAAAAAGGACCTTGAAAAAAGTAGAAGTCTTAATATGCAAAAATGACGATTATATATCAGAAAACAATGACGGAAATAATTACGACACAATCGATAATAATTTAATTAAATACGACATAAAATCTGATTATAACACGAGCGACGATGACGTCATAGCGAAAAAGGTCACAAAAAAGAAGAACGTCAAAAGAAAAGGAAAGAAAACGCTAACAGCTAAGGTGATAGACAGTGACGTAGGTGAAAGAGACAAAGTGAGGAAGTTGACTGACAGAGAAAGGAGACAGAAGATATCCAAGGACGAATTGAGGAAGAGATTGGTGAAAGCGTTTGGTAATAGTGGAGAGTTGAAGGACGATGATGGGTGTGCGATTGATACAGAGCTTATATTGAATAGTTTGGACGATATGGCGTTGAGGACGTTGCGACGGGTCAAAAATCAACTTGCGATAAGTATGTATTTGTCAGTATTTTAAGTTCAAAAATCTTAGCTCTATCGCACACCCTGGACACTCAACTAATTTTTTTTTTGTGCCTGATAGGTTAGCCTTTGACCACTATCTCACCTGATGGTAAGTGATGATGTGGTCGAAGATGTTGTTCAGGCTAACCTAGAAGTACTGGCTCTCAAGGACAGCTGCCGGAACACACCGTTAGGTGCTTGGCGACAGATTTTCTACTTGAGGGTGGTAGCTAGCCATGCGGGCATTCGCAAAATGCCCTAACACCACGCTATAACGACTGCCATCCTAAGACGACAACCGGGACCGACGGCTTAACGTGCCCTCCGAAGCACGTGCACGCTCAGTAGTAATGTCAATAGCGGTCACCCATCGAACTCATGACCGCGGGCGACGTTGCTTAACTTTGCTGATCGGTTGAGAACAGCTAAATAAACTTCGCTACGAGCGCTTCAAAACAAAAGCTAAACAAAAGCCCCGTTCTAACTACCTATTACACAGACGCTACACAAATGTAGTTTTTGTACACGCGTAATAGTGTGCGTGAAGTCTAAGGTTGTCACCTTATGAATAATTGTTGTACTTACCTACCAAACAATCATTTGATGCTGTTATTTATGATGACTTCTTAGATTTCGTTAGTTATGCGTACCTACCTGCAGAAACATTTACAAGTACAACAATCCAACTCAATTAATTAATCACGTAGGGCGTAGGAATGTATCCAACACACAAGTAGGTATAGTACCACCAACTTAACTGTGCAGTTCTCGAGGGCGCTACTGGTCATGGAAATCAACTACAAACTGTCACAATTTGAAGGTATGTTGTAGTTCTTTTTTCTGCCACCTAAACAGATAAGTTGGTGGGTCTGTAACATTACTTCACATTTCACTCCATTACGGCGGTATTCCATTTGAGTTATTTTCGATAATTTTGATTACATTTTGCGTCTATGGATCCACATTTAATATGATCGCGCCAAAACGCGAAGTATGACCCCGCGGAGGGTACCGGCGCGGCGTCCCCCGGCAAGCACCCCGCGCTTCGCCGGCTGGCACTGAACTTGACCCACATTGACTTGACTTAGTTCTGCTGCATATGCAGTTCTTAGGATAAGACAGTTAACAGACGTAGCTACTGCTCGCCTAGTTTATTTCGCGTACTTCTACAGTATTATGTCGTATGGCGTATTGCTGTGGGGAACTGCTGCTGAGATAGAGACAATCTTTATCATACAAAAGCGTGCAATTTGAGCCACATATAAAATGGGTCCTAGGGAATCTGTGAGGGATCTTTTTAAAGAAATTGATATTTTAACTTTACCAAGTCTGTATATATTTGAAAATATTATGTATGTTCGTAAAAATTTGAGTAAATTTAAATTAAACAGTGACAATCACGATTACAATACTAGGAATAAAGATAAAATAGCGGTGCCAGGTTTTAGATTAGCAAAGACAAAAAAAGGTCCTTCTTAGGTAATTGTGTGCGGTTTTATAATAAAGTTCCCAAACATATTATGTACAACGCTCACAGAAGGGAAATTCAAGTTGCATGTGAAAAACATATTGGTTAAGAAATCCTACTACACAGTTTCTGATCACATAAACGACAAAAATGCCTGGACAATTTCGCCTCCGCCAAGCTATTGCCTGTCACCTACATAATTTAAACAAATATTGTAATAACTCTATTATATATATGGTATATAGTAAGTATGTAACACATTGTTAAAAGATGTTTAAAAGAATGGCCCCGAGTTTTTCTCATCCCCACAAGAGATAACGCGTGTTATATAATAAATAAACTGTGCAGTATCAGTGAAGTGAATCCGCCCACAAACTATCGTGGCCGTGCTCTTGAGTCGCAGTCATCCCTCCTTCCCTAACCAGTGTTCGACCTCAGCCGAGGACTTGATTTCGCATGGTGGAAGGGCATTTTGCGAATGCCCGCCTGGCTAGCGACCACCCTCAATTAGAAATTCTGTCGCCAAGCACCGAAAGGTGTGTTCCGGCAGTAGTCCTTGAGAGCCAGTGAAATTACAGACACAATGAGACTTAACAACTATGTCTCAATGACGGGCGCAGTGCAATTCGTGAGTTATCATGAATTGCAACTGTTATAGGCAGAGGTTAGTCCACTTAACATCAGGTGGGCCTCGAGCTTGTTCCGTCACAATAACATAAAAAAAAGACTCGGGAAACCACGCCGCCTTCATCTGCACACAATTAAGGCCGTGGCCAGCTCTCAGCACCCCACAACATCAATCCCAGTAAGTACCCCAATTACATAAAATTCCTTCCCTAACGATTAATAGTGGCTTCGCGTCACTATAATATGAACCATAGACGCAAAATGTGATCAAAATTATCGAAAATAACTCAAATGGAATACACCCGTAATGGTGTGAAATGTGAAGTAATGTTACCTGAAGTTAGCTCCGCGTCAGCTCAGAATCGGTAGCGGGGTGAGGAAGGCTAAATTAGTGGGGGGAGAGGAGGAACTATACGTAGTATTATTATATTATGTTCTATGTCTAAGTCTCAGTTACAAAAATAAACGAGAGGAAAATTATAAACATGTGCTGGATTCGCACCCGCGCCATCCACTGTAGTATGCTCTGACCGCTAAGCCAACATGACATATGACTCTACTTTGTCCTATCGTACTTAAGTAAGATTAAAGTCTGCGTTTTAAAGTCTTGATCTTTGCTTCAGAGAATGGCAAAAGAGTCCTTACACCGGACGGAATAAGGTTGCTTTCGCTTCTACAAAAGAAATTCTCCAACGAATACTCCAACGGCTTCACAGTGGAACACCTCCCTACTAAGGAGCGCATGATGGAGGAGTTCACCAAGCGGCAGTTCTACGAGAAGTATATAACGGCAGCGCACAAGTGTCACCTATGTTATACTACATTTAGATCTGATACGGACCTGACCAACCATATAAGGAATGCGCATAATGTAAGTTGAGATCATTTTTACAAAAAAAACAAAATAAAAAAAATTATGTTATTTTTTAACTATAATAATATTCGTTTATAGGTGTAGTTATTATTCTATAAATACTTATAAAACCATATTTTTACTTTTTTATATAAAGCGTTATTGGTAAGATGCTAACAACCTTTGAAGCGTTCGTAGCGAAGTTTACTTAGCTGTTCTCAACCGATCGGCAAAGTTAAGCAACGTCGCCCGCGGTCACGAGTTGGATGGGTGACCGCTAGTGACATTACTACTGAGCGTGCACGTGCTTCGGAGGGCACGTTAAGCCGTCGGTCCCGGTTGTCGTCTTAGGATGGCAGTCGTTATAGCATGGGGGTAGGGCATTTTGCGAATGCCCGCCTGGCTAACTACCACCCTCAATTAGAAAATCTGTCGCCAAGCACCTAACGGTGTGTTCCGGCAGCTGTCCTTGAGAGCCAGTACTTCTAGGTTAGCCTGAACAACATCTTCGACCACATCATCACTTACCATCAGGTGAGATAGTGGTCAAAGGCTAACTTATCAGGCATAAAAAAAAAAAAAAGAAATCTCACCTGTAAGTTAAGTTATGATGCGATCGATGATGGAGCGCGCTTACCCTGAAAGTTTTTCCATTCACTCTCGTTTTGATGACCCGCATTTTGTACTTGACCGGAAACAAAGACTCAGGCAGGGTTGTCCATTCCAAAAAAAGTGTAATTTTTTTTTTATTTTTAATATTATTGTGACGGAACAATCAGGAGGCCCCACCTGATGTTAAGCAGTAACCTCTACCTATAACAGATGCACTGCGCCCGTCACCCTGAGACATACAGTTGTTGTGTCTCTTGTGCCTGTAATTTTACTAGCTCTCAAGGACTGAGTAACTAAGTTTTCCTTTTCAGGAAAAGAACCAACACGTGTGCACCGTATGTAATGTGCGATTAAGCAAAGAAACAACACTTCATTGGCACATGTACAAACACAGAACTGTGTTCAAGTGCAAGTTGTGCCCCTTTGTCGGATATCAGAAGTAAGTGTTTACTATATTTAACAAAACCAGGCTTTGTTTGTGTAGTTTATTAAACAAATGTGTATTTGTGTATAACTATAAAAAACAACTTTAAAGTAACTATGTAAAACTGTGTTTGTACAATCTGAAATGTGTGAGTGACCCAAGAAACCACACTCCATTAACACACATACTAAAAAAGAACTGTGTTCGAGTGCAAGATGTGCCCCTTTGTCGGCTATCAGAAGTAAGTACTTACTAAAGTTAACAAAACAAGAGTGTGTTTGTGCATAGTTAACTATGTAAAACTGTGTTTGTACAATATGAAATTTGCGAGTGACCCAAGAAACTGCAGCCCATTGGCACATATTCCAAAAAGTACTGTGTTCAATTAAAGTTGTGCCCCTTTGTCGGCTATCAGAAGTAAGTACTTACTAAATTTAACAAAACAAGAGTGTGTTTGTTGCATAGTTAACTATGTAAGTCTGTGTTTGTACAATATGTAATGTGTGAGTGACCTAAGAAACTGCATTTACACATATTCCAAAAAGTACTGTGTTCAATTGAAGTTGTGTCCCTTTGTCGGATATCAGAAGTAAGTACATACTAAAGTTAACAAAACACAAAACACAGTTTGTACAATATGTAATATGCGAGTTACCCAAGAAACCAAACTCCATTGGCACATGTACAAAACAGTACTATGTCACAGTGAAGATGTGCCCCTTTGTCGGCTTACTATATTTGTCAAAACCAAGTTGTTTTTATAGTTTATTAATCAAAGGTGTGTTTTTTGTGTGGTTAACTAAACATTTGTGTGTTTGTTGGATAGTTATCTATGTAAGACTATTTGTACAATACATAATGTGCTGGTGACCCAAGAAACCACACTCCATTAATACACATACTAAAAAAGACCTGTGTTCAAGTGCAAGATGTGCCCTTTTGTAGGATATTATAAGTAAGTACTTACTATACTTCACAAAACAAAAGTGCGTTTGTTGCATTGTTATTTAAGCAAAACTATGTTTGTACTATATGTTATGTGCGAGTAATCCAAGAAACCACTCTCCATTGGCTTATATGCAAAAAGTACTGTGTTACAGTGAAGATGTGCCCCTTAGTCGGCTCCTCTGATAGCCGATACATACTCACTTTAGTTAACAAAACAAGAGTATATATGTATAGTTAACAATGTTAGACTTAGTAATAAAACAACTTTAACGTTTTAAATCGCGTATATTTATCATTATTTTGAGTTATGTTAGTTAGTCTTAGTTGAGTCACCCGGTGACCGCGATCTTTGCAAAGTGTTTGAAACGTCGGGACAAAATAATGATAAATATACGCGATTAAACCGTTTAAAGTTGTTTAATTACTGTGTGTAATAATCGCCAAAACCTAAGACAACATTATGTTAAGACTTGCTGGTACAGTGTCGAGTGACACATTCCATTGACAAACACAGATTGACATAAAAATACAGAACAAATGCAAGATGTGCCCCATTTTTGGACATCAGAAGTAAGTGTTCACTAAAGTTAGCAAAATAAGAGTTGAAGTGGCAATGGGCGGGCCACATTGCTCGATGAACTGATAACCGATTGGGAAGAAAGGTTCTCGAGTTCTCGAGTGGTTACCACACTACACCGGAAGACGGAGAGTTGGTAGGCACTCCACTGATGAAATTTTATTTATTTATAGGTGATAGGGTAGCCTTTGATCACTATCTTACCTGATGGTAAGTGATGTGGTCGAAGATAGCTAAACTAGAATTACTGGGTCTCAAAGATAGCTGCCGGAACACACCGTTAGGTGCTTGGCGACAGATTTTCTACTTGGTCGCTAGCCAGGCGGGCATTCACATAATGCTCTACCACCATGCGGTGGAAGTGCATTATGCGAATAAGGTGAAGCCCGCGGCGGGATTCGAACCATAGATATTCTGCGCGGCAGTCCATTGCCAATGCCACTGAGCCGTCAACAAGTCAGCAGCTTCCGTTCTTTATGGGGTTCTGTTGGGGAGGTCTTTGTTCAACAGTGGACTGATGATGATGATTTATATATCTAATTGGGAATGTTTTGATTTCAGAGGCACCATGATAACGCATTACAATCAACATAAAGGCGTTATATACACTTGCGACATATGTAATGCAAAATTCAAGTGAGTACTGTGTCTTCTTAAATCCATCATTATCACTACACAGTATGAAACAAAGTGGCTTCCCGCTGTCTGTCTGTCTGTCCCTATGTATGCTTAGATCTTTAAAACTACGTAACAGATTTTGATGCGGTTGTGTTTAATAGATAGAGTGATTCAAGACGAAGGTTTATATGTATAATACATGCATAATATAGTAGAGAAACACTGATAATATTAGAGGTTTCTAATGTGATGTCGTAAATAAACACATTTTTGCGCTTACATTGCAAACGCTGGCTGAACCCTACGAGATAGGTCAATACGATGTACTACAGTATTGTACACCTTAAAAAGATCTACAAAAAAGTACGCAATGGTATATGTCTATCGCTTAGGGATAACCCACAATAACCATTTATTATCCTTTACTTTTTACGAGAAATAATGTCTTACTTTACGAAGCGATTTCAAGCAATACAGCATTAATACTTATCCAATTAAGTACCTTAAATACATTGTGCATTATATATAGATCAATATGGCCCTTTTACATCATGTAGTTATTTCGTTGCGCGTTGAGTGTTTTCACATGGCCAATTATATGTCGCTCTTTCAAGAGTAACTTCTAAGGAAAACATGTTTGTATTGTCTAATGACTTAAAAGCTATGAAGCTCTGAAGCAGTGATGGCTCAGTGGCATTGGCTATGGACTGCCGCGCAGCTGGTCCATGGTTCGAATCCCGCCCAGATCTTGAGCTTCACCGCATGGTGGAAGGGCATTTTGCGAATGCCCGCCTGGCTAGCGACCACCCTCAAGTAGAAAGTCTGTCGCCAAGCACCGAAAGGTGTGTTCCGGCAGTAGTCCTTGAGAGCCAGTGAAATTACAGGCACAATGAGACTTAACAACTATGTCTCAATGTGACGGGCGCAGTGCAATTCGTGAGTTGTCATGAATTGCAACTGTTATAAGCAGAGGTTAGTCCACTTAACATAAGGTGGGCCTCGAGCTTGTTCCGTCACAATAACATAAAAAAAAATATATACATATATAAAGACATTCTGCATCAGCAGCAATATTAATGTAGTATTGCACCCGTGCGAAGCCGGGGCGGGTTGCTAGTTGAATATAATATTTTTTTTAGTGTAATTTAAAACATATATATTTTTAATAGTGTCATAGAACCAACAGCTCTTAAGAAAATCCCATTATTTTTAATGTTATAGTTACGGAACAAGCTTGAGGCCTACCTGATGTTAAGCGGACTAACCTCTGCCTATAACAGATGCATTTTATCACAAGTCACGAATGGCACTGCGCCCGTCACATATTTCATACGCACATTTCAACACCCTTGCGAGGAAAAAAAATATATACTGCACAAATGCGACAAAAACAACATACGAAAATTATGGAAAATAGCGCGCAAGTTTTTTTTTTTGAGCGCGGCAAATGTATCCATATTGATTACATATAAACGTCTTTTATGTTACAAATCTGTATTACCCGGTTAAATTGAAAATGCTCTGTTTACTCGCATATAATTTGCAGTTAGGTACTAACTTAACTTTGTAGGGATAATTCTATTACGCACTAGTGTATAATGTTGTTATATACGAGGGTGTTATAGTTCGTAGTAATTAAACAACTTTAAAAGGGTTAAATCGCGTACGGGGTGACTCACCCCGTGACTACGATCACTGCAAAGTGTTTGAAACGTCGGGATTAAAATAATGATAAATATACGCGATTTAAACCGTTTAAAGTTGTTTAATTACTATGTGTAATAATCGCGAAAACATAGGAAAACATTATGTTATAGATCGGTTTATGGCCCTAAGAACGATATAATAAAGCTCACTTTACGAGCAAGGGTGTTGAAATACTATATATTACTTTACTATAATTTCAGAAGCAGATCTGGTCATTATATGCACATGAATAAATTCCACGAGACCAAGCACACTTGTAAGCTGTGCGGGAAGGCCTTCGTCTCTGAACATGGATTGAGATTTCATCAAGTTAAGAAGCATCAGGTAATTATTTTTGTGCCCCGTGGGGTGCCGGGCTAGAATGTCACCCCACCATCGGAACACACCGTTAGGTACTTGGCGACAGGTTTTCTACTTGAGGGTGGTAGCTAACCAGATTCGCAAAATGCCCTACCACCATGCTATAACGACTGCCATCCTAAGACAACAACCGGGACCGACGGCTTAACGTGCCCTCCGAAGCACGTGCACGCTCAGTAGTAATGTCACTAGCGGTCACCCATCCAACTCATGACCGCAGGCGACGTTGCTTAACTTTGCTGATCGGTTAAGAACAGCTAAGCAAACTTCGCTACGAGCGCTTCAAACTCTGAACCAATTTAACTCGCTGCATTGCGGGCCTGATTGAATATTGAAAATATTTCATTCTACCAATCAACAAAGCTTTTTGTGAGTGAGTTTTTGAGTGTGTGTTCTTTACACACTCACGCTGAAACGTCTGAAAAGTAGTAAAAAGACTTTTTTAATAGTTATGTTCGCAATAACGCCTGCTATGCGGATTACATTACAAAATCACAAATATACGTTAGGAAAAATTTAAGTCATGTGCGGTTAAAGAACGATAGGAAAGATTTGAGTTATGACGTCATGTCATGTTAGCTCAATTGGTTAGAGCATGCCCCGGCTCAAGGGGTGGATGGACGCGGGTTCGAATCCCGCACATGACTTAAATTTTTCCTATCGTATATTTGAGATTTTGTAAAGTAGTAAAAGACATTTAAAATATAGACAGATGTTTTATTTTTTACGTATTATATTGTTTACGTGAGCGAAACCAAGGGGCGCAGCTAGTTATATAATATATTTCTGTGTTAAAGCCATTGCCGTATATTTTTTTCTATGTAACAAACATTTAGCGCCATCTGTGTGGAACTAAATCTCCACTGAGTCGAGTAAGCTTACATATTCTTGCAGAGTCAAGACTCAACGAGTATCGTGCCTGAAGAATACAGCAAAGTTGCTGCGAGTGCGTGTAAAAAGAAAATATATAAGAAGTACATAGCCTGCCCTTTGGTATGTATACTTACCCTTTTAGGTGTTTTTTTTTCTATTTCTAATATTTTTTTAAACAAATATCCCATTTATATTCATTATTTCCATGTAACATTATATTTATTTATTACTTGGAAGACCAACAGCCATCATGTAAAATAGAAACATGTATACAAAGAAATGGGCCAATTATAGGTCCTCACGAATATAAACAATTTATACAAAGCAATAAAAATAGTGTGAACTATACTTAACTTACTTTTACAAATATCACACAATTAGCCGAAAAAATCCCTGGCCAACAACTGCCTAGCCGATAGGATGCTCGTACAGAATATATCTATATCTATTTCCAGACGTTTACTGAGTACATTGAAATTATTGGACGCTCTTAACAAGTATTAATTTTTCCTATAATTAGTATCAGATACCGGAACTATTTATTTTTATTTATACTTGATAGGGTAGCCTTTGTCCGCTATCACATTATATTGAAACATATGTGAATTGTTCAAGTGCCTAGAATAATATTTTTCTACTTTGCTATTGTTTATTTAATTGATTGCCGCCTCTCAAAAATTTGTACGCCTTTATGGGGAAAACATGATGATCACTATACTTAATTTTGACACCAATATGCATGCGTTTGTTATGTATAATACTCATTTTATGCAAATAAATGATTATCTTATATCACCTGATGGTAAGTGATGATGTGGTCGTAGATTCAGATTTACTGCGTATAGTACCACCAACTTAACTGTGCAGTTGTCGAGGGCGCTACTGGTCAAGGAAATCAACTACAAACTGTCTCGATTTGAAGGAATGTTGTAGTTCTTTTTTTTGCCGCCTGAACAGATAAGTTGGTGGGACTGTATATAATTTTAATGCTTTTTCACCTTGAGACAGATCAAAAACAAAAAGCACATCAAAAAAGGAAGTGAAACTATAATACAAAAAAAATTACCATCACCCTTTTTCAGCACATATTACATAGGTACATTACAAAAATCACAAATATACGATAGGAAAAATTTAAGTCATGTGCGGTCATGTACAGTCGCCTGCAATAAGAAGCACTTCGTAATTTTCATAATAATGTGATGTAGGGAAGTTCTGGATTATCGAAGTTAATATAAACATGAGTGCACATAATAATAATAACAAATATTTTTAAAATATTTTAAGAAAACATCAAATTAATATTTTAATAAAACACTTAAAAAATATAAAAATATATCTAGTGACAATTATAAAAAGCATCTTCAGGAGGTGTTGACTCTACGAGCGCACGATCGAGATTCGTGTAGAAGCGAAACGCGTCGAAAATTCTTCCGGTTTGGCTGCGTGGCGTTTGTGACGTCACGTCGGCTTCGCAGGAAAATTAGGCGGAATTGTCACTAGATCTATTTTCATATTTTTTAAGTGTTTTATTAAAATATTAATTTGATGTTTTCTTAAAATATTTGTTATTATTAAATATGGATTTCCGCAAAGTAACGCCTGAATCTATTCATTATCATGAGTGCACATATTAAATTTATTCTTTGATTTTAAGATACTTCTGCGTACATAGAGAGACACATAAGTATTTGCCACAATTTTGAAAATTACAATGTGTATACTTATTATTGCAGGCGACTGTACATAGGTACATATTAAAGAATACAGATACAACTATGTTGTTCAGGCTACCCTAATTCCCAATTTTCTCACAAGAGCAGCTGCCGGAACACACCTTTAGGTGCTTGGTGACAGATTTACTACTTGAGGGTGTAGCTTGAAGCTGTGATGGCTCAGTGGCATTGGACTGCCGTGCAGCAGGTCCATGGTTCGAATCCCGCCGCGGGTTGAGCTTCACCGCATGGTGGTAGGGCATTATGCGAATTTCCGCCTGGCTAGCTACCAGCCTCAAGTAGAAAATCTGTCGCCAAGCATCTAACGGTATGTTCCGGGGGCAGTCCTTAAGGGCCAGTAAAATTACAGGCACATGAGACTTAACAACTATGTCTCAAGGGCGCAGTGCAATTCGTGACTTGTGATGAAATGCATCTGTTATAGGCAGAGGTTAGTCCACTTAACTTCAGATGGGCCCCGGGTTTGTTCCGTCACAATAATATAAAAAATACTTATGTACATAAATACTTCATATTACCTTTGAGAGTCCTGAATACATGTTAGTATCTAGACCCCGTGCCAAACATTGATAGTACATCAGTTACCTCCAGCACATAAAATTTGAAATAGTAAAATTTAATTTTAAATATGAATGGTAGCAGGGCGTCTAATTATACCCAAAAGTCATAGTGTCCAGAATGTTCTATATTAGTCTAGATAGAAAACACAATAGCGGCCATAAATCACCCTTTTAACGTAACTTTTGTATGAAATTCAACGGAAACTAACTACTAAAAAAAAACATAGAATGTACCTAATCTTCACAATGTTATAAATAAAAAGGGTCGCCTTTGTTCTCAGGCAACTAGTAAACAACCACAGTATAATAAGACACAGAATAATCGACGTTGGATTATTCTAGATTGTTCGAGCTCTTGTGCCATAACAATATTTACATATATTTCAGTGCACGAAACGTGAGCCAGGCGTGAACGCAATGAAGCAGCACTTCAAGTCGGAACACCCCAACGACAGCTTTGAATCTCACTACACGGTCACGAACAATCATCTCTGCCATGTTTGTGGGAAAGCGTATCAGGTAACGGATGTTAAATGTTATTTAGCTCCCAACTAATGCTTTCAGATACGATAAACAATATACCGATACTTCGGCAGAGCAACTCAAGCGGCGCAAATATGCTAACCTCGGTATGGGTTACATATTTGAGCCGTTTGGTGTAGAGACGTTGGGTCCGTGGGGACCGGGAGTGAATCGTATTTTCCCAAAACTTATCAGAGCGCTTGGTCGATGCGACGCGTGATCAAAATGCTGGCACCTATTTGGCTCAAAGAATAAGCATTGCAATTCAACGGGGCAATGCTGCCAGCATGCTGGGCACGCTGCCAACTGGTAGTGGGCTGGAGCATTTGGGCTGCCTATGAGTCCAAATGCTTTTATTGTAGTAGCTGTAGGTTTGTATATAGTTTGTAGTATTTGGTTAATAAAGGCATACCGCCCGTAATAAAAAGATAACCAATATGTTCGATGCCGTTGCACGTAAATATGTCCGAATCCAAGCGGCTGAAAAAAAAATAACATGGCACCTAACTGTCAGTTTCATGGTGTTGCCAAATTTGCTTGAGTGGTGAATTTGTGGTTTTTAGAATTGTGTGAAAAAGTTTGTGTTGAAAATAATTTAACTGTGAGTGGTAGTTACGAGGGGAGTTGATCCAATCCCTCCCCTATTCCCCGAATAATCTCTACCGAATTGGTTTGCGCAATACTTTTTTTTTTCTTTTTTTTATTATTATTATTCACTTTATTTATTATCCAACATAATTTTAACTTTTTTACAACATTATTACAAAAATAAATATTATAAAAAAACTTGGGTGCCGCTGGTAGCGGGGCAGAGCCCAAGCTACTAGGTTAGGGCTGCAGAGAGAGGAACCTCTGGACAATGCGTGTTGTGTCCAGTATCACTGCCTTCTGCATCCGACCCTTGATCCAACCGCCTAGCGAGAGCTTCTTGAGGTGTTGGTCGAGGCTCTTCGCTATAAGGCCGTTCGCCGAAACGACTATCGAGACAGTGATCGTCGAGTCAACATCCCACATGGCGGTTACCTCGTGAGCCAAGTCAAGGTACTTGCTGACTTTATCCTTCTCGGCCTTAACGAGATTCTCGTCATGTGGGATAGTGATATCTACGAGCATTGCCCGGCGCTGGGATCGGTCGACCACCACGATATCAGGCTTATTGCAAACAATAGTCCTGTCCGTGATGATAGAGCGGTCCCAGTAGAGCAATGCACGACCATTCTCGAGAACTGGCGCCGGTGCGTACTGGTAGTACGGCACCTCTGACTCAACAAGGCCGTGTTGAAGGACAAGTTGCTGGTGGATGATCTTGGCCACTTGGTTGTGCCTGTGTAAATACTCGCCGTTAGCAAGATGCGAACAACCGGAAATGATATGCCTGAGTGTCAGAGAGAAATGTCGACCGTACCGTCCTTCAGGATATATTTCCGATAGTTGTTCGTCATCATTACTTCGTCTGCAATTGCACAGGCAAAACCCTCGGTTTCCCCAAAGAGGTCTCCGAAGCGTAGCCAATTCACCGAAGCTGGTATGTCCACATCAGGCCCTGTTAGGGCCCGGAAAAACCTACCGTGCAGCTCCTTGCCTTTCCATACTGCCTTGCGGTCATCGGTGCTCAGCATCGTTGGTTTGCGCCAGTTATCGTTCGCCAAGGAGAGCGGTGTGAGGCCTTTGTCAACCGCCACGACATCACGATGCATCCCGCACTCGTGGTTACGGAAATAATCCCTGAGATTGCACACTTCACGGTTGTGGGGACATGAGGGTCTTGGCATTTAAAAAGCCGCGACCTCCCCATTTCCGTGGAATGTACAGTCTCATAACTGACGAGCGCGGGTGTAGCATGCGATGTGAAGTGAGCAGTTGACGGACCTTTCTATCCAGGGCGTCCAGCTCAGTCTGTGTCCACTTCAGTATGCCAAAGGAGTATATCAGTAGAGGCATCACCCAACCGTTAAAGGCGCGCGCCTTGTTGCCTCCAGACAAAAGACTTTTAAGTACTTTTGTCAGGCGGAAAAAGAAGCGCTCCTTTACTGATTTCTTGATGTCCTCTACCGAAATACCCAACGACTCTGACATACCGAGGTACTTTTAGTCTCGACTTCGGAGAGAGATCTGAAAGTCATTGTCTCAGAAAGCTGCAAATTCGGAGAATTTACAACGTTCCCCTGCTGTACATGCAAGACCGCACACTTATCTACAGCAACCTCCATCCTAATGGCACTACTGAAAACCTGTGTAGTTTTTAGTAGCTCCATCAAGTCTTGGCGTTTCGGAGTAAACAGCTTGAGATCGTCCATGTACAGCAGATGACTAATAACCTCACCTCCTCTTCGAAGCCGAAAGCCTAGCTCTGAATCCTCCAGCAAAGTGCTGAGAGGATTTAACGCTAGGCAAAACCACAATGGACTTAGACTATCACCCTGGAAGATGCCCCGCTCAACCCTTATAAAGTCCTGCGGGCCAGAGGAGGTGTTGCTACCACCTGGTTGACGAAGGACTGTGGTCCACTGTCTCATACACGCAGCTAAAAAGGATTTTAGGGTTGCATCAATTTTATACAACTCTAATATCCTTTCCAGCCATGAATGAGGCACTGAATCATAGGCCTTCTTGTAGTCAATCCAGGCAACAGAGAGAGCCCCTCTGTTCCGCCGAACATGTTGGCTAATGGTCATATCTAAGAGGAGGAGCTCCTTAGTACCACGGGACCCAACCCTACATCCATTCTGAGCGGGGGCTAAAACATTGTTCGCAACAATGTGCGTGTTCATTTTTGTGGTCAGAATGGATGTAAGGAGCTTGTAGATGGTAGGCAAGCACGTGATAGGTCTATAGTTTTTCGGATCCGTGGTACTACCGGACTTGTGGAGCAGGAAGGTGATACCGGTAGTCATGAAACGGGGAAGAGAACCAAGCTCAAGGGCCTCTTGAAATTGAGTTGCCAATCGGTCGTGTGAGCAACGAATCCATTTTATCCAGAAGTTGTGCAATCCGTCCGGGCCAGGACTTTTCCAGTTCTGGGTCGAACGAATTGCACAAGTAACGTCTACGGGGTCTATATTAACAGACCCCATGGATTCGATAGACTCACATTCCCGCTGGACAACACTAATCCAATCACCCTCCTTATTATTGTCATTGCTTCCAATATATTCCAGTCCGCGACCGCCCTGAACGACCACAAGAACCTCCACTCTGGCGTGCGTCCGTACAGCTGCGACGTGTGCTGCGCCACGTTCGCTAAGAAGGGCACGCTCAAGACGCACGTGGAGACGCACATGCCGCCCACTAAGGAGTGCAACGTCTGCGGGAAGAAGTTCAAGGGGGCCAACAACTTGATGAACCACATGCTCGTATGTATACAGTTTTACTGCCAATGCCGCCCACTAAGGAGTGCAACGTCTGCGGGAAGAAGTTCAAGGGGGCCAACAACTTGATGAACCACATGCTCGTATGTATACAGTTTTACTGCCAATGCCGCCCACTAAGGAGTGCAACGTCTGCGGGAAGAAGTTCAAGGGGGCCAACAACTTGATGAACCACATGCTCGTATGTATACAGTTTTACTGCCAATGCCGCCCACTAAGGAGTGCAACGTCTGCGGGAAGAAGTTCAAGGGGGCCAACAACTTGATGAACCACATGCTCGTATGTATACAGTTTTACTGCCAATGCCGCCCACTAAGGAGTGCAACGTCTGCGGGAAGAAGTTCAAGGGGGCCAACAACTTGATGAACCACATGCTCGTATGTATACAGTTTTACTGCCAATGCCGCCCACTAAGGAGTGCAACGTCTGCGGGAAGAAGTTCAAGGGGGCCAACAACTTGATGAACCACATGCTCGTATGTATACAGTTTTACTGCCAATGCCGCCCACTAAGGAGTGCAACGTCTGCGGGAAGAAGTTCAAGGGGGCCAACAACTTGATGAACCACATGCTCGTATGTATACAGTTTTACTGCCAATGCCGCCCACTAAGGAGTGCAACGTCTGCGGGAAGAAGTTCAAGGGGGCCAACAACTTGATGAACCACATGCTCGTATGTATACAGTTTTACTGCCAATGCCGCCCACTAAGGAGTGCAACGTCTGCGGGAAGAAGTTCAAGGGGGCCAACAACTTGATGAACCACATGCTCGTATGTATACAGTTTTACTGCCAATGCCGCCCACTAAGGAGTGCAACGTCTGCGGGAAGAAGTTCAAGGGGGCCAACAACTTGATGAACCACATGCTCGTATGTATACAGTTTTACTGCCAATGCCGCCCACTAAGGAGTGCAACGTCTGCGGGAAGAAGTTCAAGGGGGCCAACAACTTGATGAACCACATGCTCGTATGTATACAGTTTTACTGCCAATGCCGCCCACTAAGGAGTGCAACGTCTGCGGGAAGAAGTTCAAGGGGGCCAACAACTTGATGAACCACATGCTCGTATGTATACAGTTTTACTGCCAATGCCGCCCACTAAGGAGTGCAACGTCTGCGGGAAGAAGTTCAAGGGGGCCAACAACTTGATGAACCACATGCTCGTATGTATACAGTTTTACTGCCAATGCCGCCCACTAAGGAGTGCAACGTCTGCGGGAAGAAGTTCAAGGGGGCCAACAACTTGATGAACCACATGCTCGTATGTATACAGTTTTACTGCCAATGCCGCCCACTAAGGAGTGCAACGTCTGCGGGAAGAAGTTCAAGGGGGCCAACAACTTGATGAACCACATGCTCGTATGTATACAGTTTTACTGCCAATGCCGCCCACTAAGGAGTGCAACGTCTGCGGGAAGAAGTTCAAGGGGGCCAACAACTTGATGAACCACATGCTCGTATGTATACAGTTTTACTGCCAATGCCGCCCACTAAGGAGTGCAACGTCTGCGGGAAGAAGTTCAAGGGGGCCAACAACTTGATGAACCACATGCTCGTATGTATACAGTTTTACTGCCAATGCCGCCCACTAAGGAGTGCAACGTCTGCGGGAAGAAGTTCAAGGGGGCCAACAACTTGATGAACCACATGCTCGTATGTATACAGTTTTACTGCCAATGCCGCCCACTAAGGAGTGCAACGTCTGCGGGAAGAAGTTCAAGGGGGCCAACAACTTGATGAACCACATGCTCGTATGTATACAGTTTTACTGCCAATGCCGCCCACTAAGGAGTGCAACGTCTGCGGGAAGAAGTTCAAGGGGGCCAACAACTTGATGAACCACATGCTCGTATGTATACAGTTTTACTGCCAATGCCGCCCACTAAGGAGTGCAACGTCTGCGGGAAGAAGTTCAAGGGGGCCAACAACTTGATGAACCACATGCTCGTATGTATACAGTTTTACTGCCAATGCCGCCCACTAAGGAGTGCAACGTCTGCGGGAAGAAGTTCAAGGGGGCCAACAACTTGATGAACCACATGCTCGTATGTATACAGTTTTACTGCCAATGCCGCCCACTAAGGAGTGCAACGTCTGCGGGAAGAAGTTCAAGGGGGCCAACAACTTGATGAACCACATGCTCGTATGTATACAGTTTTACTGCCAATGCCGCCCACTAAGGAGTGCAACGTCTGCGGGAAGAAGTTCAAGGGGGCCAACAACTTGATGAACCACATGCTCGTATGTATACAGTTTTACTGCCAATGCCGCCCACTAAGGAGTGCAACGTCTGCGGGAAGAAGTTCAAGGGGGCCAACAACTTGATGAACCACATGCTCGTATGTATACAGTTTTACTGCCAATGCCGCCCACTAAGGAGTGCAACGTCTGCGGGAAGAAGTTCAAGGGGGCCAACAACTTGATGAACCACATGCTCGTATGTATACAGTTTTACTGCCAATGCCGCCCACTAAGGAGTGCAACGTCTGCGGGAAGAAGTTCAAGGGGGCCAACAACTTGATGAACCACATGCTCGTATGTATACAGTTTTACTGCCAATGCCGCCCACTAAGGAGTGCAACGTCTGCGGGAAGAAGTTCAAGGGGGCCAACAACTTGATGAACCACATGCTCGTATGTATACAGTTTTACTGCCAATGCCGCCCACTAAGGAGTGCAACGTCTGCGGGAAGAAGTTCAAGGGGGCCAACAACTTGATGAACCACATGCTCGTATGTATACAGTTTTACTGCCAATGCCGCCCACTAAGGAGTGCAACGTCTGCGGGAAGAAGTTCAAGGGGGCCAACAACTTGATGAACCACATGCTCGTATGTATACAGTTTTACTGCCAATGCCGCCCACTAAGGAGTGCAACGTCTGCGGGAAGAAGTTCAAGGGGGCCAACAACTTGATGAACCACATGCTCGTATGTATACAGTTTTACTGCCAATGCCGCCCACTAAGGAGTGCAACGTCTGCGGGAAGAAGTTCAAGGGGGCCAACAACTTGATGAACCACATGCTCGTATGTATACAGTTTTACTGCCAATGCCGCCCACTAAGGAGTGCAACGTCTGCGGGAAGAAGTTCAAGGGGGCCAACAACTTGATGAACCACATGCTCGTATGTATACAGTTTTACTGCCAATGCCGCCCACTAAGGAGTGCAACGTCTGCGGGAAGAAGTTCAAGGGGGCCAACAACTTGATGAACCACATGCTCGTATGTATACAGTTTTACTGCCAATGCCGCCCACTAAGGAGTGCAACGTCTGCGGGAAGAAGTTCAAGGGGGCCAACAACTTGATGAACCACATGCTCGTATGTATACAGTTTTACTGCCAATGCCGCCCACTAAGGAGTGCAACGTCTGCGGGAAGAAGTTCAAGGGGGCCAACAACTTGATGAACCACATGCTCGTATGTATACAGTTTTACTGCCAATGCCGCCCACTAAGGAGTGCAACGTCTGCGGGAAGAAGTTCAAGGGGGCCAACAACTTGATGAACCACATGCTCGTATGTATACAGTTTTACTGCCAATGCCGCCCACTAAGGAGTGCAACGTCTGCGGGAAGAAGTTCAAGGGGGCCAACAACTTGATGAACCACATGCTCGTATGTATACAGTTTTACTGCCAATGCCGCCCACTAAGGAGTGCAACGTCTGCGGGAAGAAGTTCAAGGGGGCCAACAACTTGATGAACCACATGCTCGTATGTATACAGTTTTACTGCCAATGCCGCCCACTAAGGAGTGCAACGTCTGCGGGAAGAAGTTCAAGGGGGCCAACAACTTGATGAACCACATGCTCGTATGTATACAGTTTTACTGCCAATGCCGCCCACTAAGGAGTGCAACGTCTGCGGGAAGAAGTTCAAGGGGGCCAACAACTTGATGAACCACATGCTCGTATGTATACAGTTTTACTGCCAATGCCGCCCACTAAGGAGTGCAACGTCTGCGGGAAGAAGTTCAAGGGGGCCAACAACTTGATGAACCACATGCTCGTATGTATACAGTTTTACTGCCAATGCCGCCCACTAAGGAGTGCAACGTCTGCGGGAAGAAGTTCAAGGGGGCCAACAACTTGATGAACCACATGGTCGTATGTATACAGTTTTACTACCATTTTTTATCTGTGATTGTAACGTAAATCTTATATATAAAATTCTCGGGTCACAGTTTTCGTTGCCATACTCCTCCGAAACGGCTTGACCGATTTTGATGAAATTTTTTGTGCTTATCCGGTATCTATGAGAATCGGCCAACATCTATTTTTCATCCCCCTAAATGTTAGGGGTAGTCCACCCCTAAATTTATTTCTTTATTTTCTAGACAAAATTTTTAATTTCTATTTTTTTATGATATAACATACAAAAATACATACAATCCTCAATTTTCACCCTTCTACGATCAACCCTTATTTTTTAAATTATTTATATGGCAAAACAACGTTTGCCGGGTCAGCTAGTTTATTTATATAAAGTAATATTTTTTTTTTTTATTATTGTGAAGGAACAAGCTCTAGGTCCACCTGATGTTAAGCGGTATCCTCTGCCTATAACAGATGCATTTCAACACAAGTGACGAACTGCACTGCGCCCAACACCTTGAGACATACCTGTTAAGTCTCATTTTTCCTGTAATTTTACTGGCTCTCAAGGACTGCTGCCGGAACACACTGTTAGGTGCTTGGCGACAGATTTTCTACTTGAGGGTGGTCGCTAGCCAGGCGGGCATTCACAAAATGCCCTTCCACCATGCGGTGAAGCTCAAGCTCTGGGCGGGATTCGAACCATGGACCTGCTGCACGGCAGTCCATAGCCACTGCCACTGAGCCATCACTGCTTCAAAATATACAAATTCAAATATGCTTAGAATACACGTACAAAAACTTCAATTTGGAAACTATCGCGAGTTTTATCCATATTAACTTATTAGGAACCGGCTAGGACCCGCGTTATATTTACCGGATAGATTCCGACCAGTTTCGGACTGTTTTGAAGTCCTTCGTCTGGGAGTCACGATTGCGCGAAGCGACGAGCACGGGCCTCAGCGCGTAACAAAAAAACTAGGTATTTGTATAGTACTAGCGACTCGCCCCGGCTTCGCACGAGTGCACTGATACTAAATATACTACAGAATGTCTATAAATACTAATAATAACTAATATTTAAAGAAAACACTTAAAAAATATAAATATATATCTAGTGACAATTCCGCCTAATTTTCCTGTTAAGCCGACGTGACGTCACAAACGCTACGCAGCTTAACCGGAAGAATTTTCGACGCGTTTCGGTTCTACACGAAGCATCCTCAGGAGGTCTTGACTCTACGAGCGCACGATCGAGAAACAATTCTCACATCGGCTTAGCAGGAAAATTAGGCGGAATTTTAAGTGTTTTATTAAAATATTAATTTGATGTCCTCTTAAAATATTTTAAAAATATTTGTTATTATTAATTATGTAATATTTTAATTATTACCACGTAAGTGACAGTTTGTCATTGATGGTAATAAATTTATTTAAACCGAAACCGAAATCGACGGTAAATATATGTACCGACGTTTCAAACACTCCGAGTCACCCCGTGACTACGATCACTGCAAAGTGTTTGTAACGTCGGGACAAAAATAATGATAAATATACGCGATTTAAACCGTTTGAAGTTGTTTAATTACTATGTGTAATAATCGCGAAAACCTAAGAATAAAAACCTCTTACGACACGCACGGGAAATGAACGTGACAATCACTACATAGTATAAAACAAATTCGCTTCCCGCTGTCTGTCTGTCCCTATATATGCTTAGATCTGTAAAACTGCGCAACCTATTTTGATGCGGTTGTGTTTAATAGATAGAGTGATTCAAGAGGAAGGTTTATATGTATAATACATGCATAATATAATAGAGGAACACTAATCATTTTAATTACTAGGTTTTCATTCGATTAAGAAAGTCCGAGTTTTATTTATTTCCTCGCAAATGTTATAAAACGTCGTATGACATACGTGCGCTATATTTACAGCCTATGCTTTCTTGTAGCCCTCGCCTACGGTTCGGGCTAGCAATATCGCCTCAGCTGTAAATTTCAACTAACCGCACTACATCTTGTACCTACTATTACTGTATTAGCCAGATTGTCCACTGCTGAACATAGCCTCCCTATCAAGAGTGGTTTTGCTATCCCCACGCTTGGCAGGCGTCTTGAGGATTAGTTCATCGGACGGCGCTGCTGCCTACTTACTGGTATATGTAGGTTTGAAGCGCTCGTAGCGAAGTTTACTTAGCTGTTCTCAACCGATCAGCAAAGTAAGGCAACGTCGCGCGCGGTCATGAGTTGGATGGGTGACCGCTATTGACATTACTACTGAGCGTGCACGTGCTTCGGAGGGCACGTTAAGCCGTCGGTCCCGGTTGTTGTCTTAGGATGGCAGTCGTTACAGCATAGTAGGGTATTTTGCGAATGCCCGCCTGGCTAGCTACCACCCTTAAGTAGGAAATCTGTCGCCAAGCACCTAACAGTGTGTTCCGGCAGCTGTGCTTGAGAGCCAGTACTCCTAGGTTAGCCGGAACAACATCTTCGACCACATCAACACTTACCATCAGGTGATATAGTGGTCAAAGGTTAACCTATCAAAAAAATGTCCCTCAGTTGCCTCGTACGATTCCTAAAGGAAAATATGGGGGAGTGAAATTCTAGGGTGGCACCTCACGGAAAGCATATTAATAGAGCTCTATTAATTGCACTGTCCTCCTTGGCTTAAGGAACCCTAAAAACGGACTTTATCGCTTTGAAGTTTTTGAAGCAATGATGGCCGATCGGTAATTAGCTATGGACTGCCGCGCCGCAGTACCCTGGTTCGATCCCTACCCCCGGCTTGAGCTTCACCGCATGGTGGAAGGGCATTTTGAGATTGCCCGCCTGGCTAGCTCCCACCCTCAAGTAGAAAATCTGTCGCCAATCACCTAACGGTGTGTTCCGGCAGTAGTCCCTGAGAGCCAGTGAAATTACAGGCACATGAGACTTAACAACTATGTCTCAAGATGACGGGCGCAGTGCAATTCGTGACTTGTGATGAAATGTATCTGTTATAGGCAGAGGTTAGTCCGCTTAACATCAGGTGGGCCTCGAGCTTGTTTCGTCACAATAACATAAAAAAAGAAGTGCTAAAAACTGTGACCTATAACTTTTTTTTTTCCAGTACCACAAACCGCCGTCGAAGGAATGCCAGATGTGCGGGAAGATGTTTAGCACTGGATCAAATCTGTACAACCATATGAAGGTATGTATACATTACAAGATTACAAATTTGCGAGAGAAAAAATGTAAGTCATGTGCGGGATTCGAACCCGCGTCCATCCTCCCCTATAGCCGGGGTATGCTCTGACCGACTGAGCTAACACGACATGACGTCATAACTCAAATCTTTCCTATCGTTATTTAACCATCGTATTGGGATGAAGCGACATCTATAGTACCACTTGCGTTGTACTACAAACAAGACCAATTTTGCAATTGGTTTTATACTTGTAAATGATGACGCAACCTTATAATTTTAATATTGTTATATATGCAATAACGCCTGCTATGCGGATTACATTACAAAACAAATTGAATCCCACATATGACTATTATATTTTTATCTCTCGTAAATTTGTAATTTTGTAATGTAATCCGCCGAGCAGGCGTTATTGCAAACATAACAATATTAAAAGTGCATATGCACTGCTAGTGCGGTGCCCCTTTGAAAGAGACGTCTGGAAGCGTACCACCTATCACCTTACGTGAGTATACAGGGTATATGGGAACAACTTGAGTTGAATTCTGTCAGTCCATGGTGACAGATTTTCTACTTGAGGGTAGTCGCTAGGCAGGCGGGCATTCGCAAAATGCCGTACCACCATGCGGTGAAGCTCAAGCCCGCGGCAGGATTCGAACCATGGACCTGCTGCGCGGCAGTCCATAGCCAATGCCACTGAGCCATCACTGCTTGAACAGCAAAACCAGCTTTAGCTGTATTCCTTACCACCATTACCCGCTGCAGTATACAGGGTTATTGGAAACATGCTAACAACCTCTTAGACTTCTGTTGACAAACATCTTTTTAATGTGTTTGTGACGGAACAAGCTCGAGGATCACCTAATGTTAAGAGTCTCTTGTGCCTATAATTTATTATTTCATTTTTTTTATTACTTTGCTCGATGTAAATATTCAAAACTCTATTCAAAGGGAGCTTGAGGATTACCTCCGTTTAACAAGACATACAACATTAGTTCTACGACTTTACTCAAAACCCAAAACATGTGTCAGAAAAAAAACAATAAGTTTTTCTAGTACTGACTGACTGTCTAGTAGTAAATAGTATTAATATATAATAGTAATATATAATAGTATAGTAATAGTAAATGACAATGCCTACTCCGAGCTAAGAGCGCCCGCCGCGGCAACACTGGACCGCGCCGCGCTCCCTTTGAAAAGAGTTTTGAATATTTACATCGAGCTAAGTAATAAAAAATATTAAATAATAAATTACAGGCACAAGAGACTTAACATCAGGTGGTCCTCGTGCTTATTCTGTCAAATACAAATAAAAAAATCCACAAAACATGTTTGTTAGGACTAGCAGAAGTCTACTCTAAGAGGTTGTTGGCTTATTTACAATAACACTGTATACTGCAGCGGGTAATGGTGGTAAGGAATATAGCTAAAGCTGGTTTTGCTGTTCAAGCAGTGATGGCTCAGTGGCATTGGCTATGGACTGCCGCGCAGCAGGTCAATGGTTCAAATCCCGCCGCGCTAGCGATCAACCTCAAGTAGAAAATCTGTCGCCAAGCACCTAACGGTTGTAACGGCAGCTGTCCTTGAGAAGCCAGTAAGTCTGAACATCATCTTCGACCACTACTCTTCTACTTACACACATCTACTTACCATCAGGTGAGATAGTGGTTAAAGGCTAGCCTATCAGGTATAAATAAATACTACGCGAGATGGTTCGGATTAGTACTGAAATATTTATACGTCCAAGCAATGCAGAGTTTATGTTCTTTAACAGAGTTTTTAATAATAAAACGGAAAAAAATAAAAAAATAAAACCGACTTCAAACAAAAAATAAAATATGCACTATAAGTAGATAAACCAATCATCGTATCATCATCATCATCAGCCGGAAGACGTCCACTGTTGAACAAAGGCCTCCCCCATAGAGCGCCACAAAGAACGGCTATTAGTCGCTTGTAATCATTGGCTACCCGCGACTTTCACGATGTCGTCAGTCCACCTAGTGTAAATCATCGTATACAGTTTTAATTTCAAAGGAACGATAAAACGCTTAATGAAAATAAATAACTTGCAGTCGGGCTTTTTTAACTAATTTAAACTTGTCAGAATATTAACCATAGAGAAAGTACTAATAAGAGTGACAAAGACCATAAATGACAGCGTACACCGATAACTAAATATCAGCTTCGGCGACAGATGTCGCTAAGTGTATCAAATCACATAAAATAACGAAATTACATTTTTAATGGCCGTCGTAAATCTCACTAAGGCTACTCGCAGATTTGAGCTTATTCCGGCGTACGTTGCGATTGCTACTCTAATTAGTTCTTTCTCTATGATATTAACTGATTGTTAAAATGTATTTTCTTGTATTACAGCGCCATCTAGGTGAGAGGCGATACAAGTGCGACATATGTTCTAAGAGCTTCATGGATACGTCTGCGAGAAACGAACATGTCCGCGGAGTACACAATCATATACGAAGGGTCAGAAAGAAAAGGGAATAATTTCTACATATTTATTCATAGAATCATTTAGAAGAAATTTTGGTAAAGCTGGAAAAAGAACGGAAGATGCCGGTTCGATTCCCGCTGGGGTAAACATTTTGTTTTCTGAAAATGTGTAAATAAAATTACAATAAGTTAATGTAAATGCATTTATTTAAATTATGAAACAATATTACTAGTTGTGATAGTATACTATTTTTTTTTAATCTCTCGCTTATCTAAATGATCTTGTCCAATGACGCATTATTTATATAATATATAGATTGTATTATAAATTCATTTTTTTTGTAAGTTTAAGTTATTCAGGGTTATTGGTAAAATGCTAACAACCTCTTAGGGTTGACTTCTGCTAGTCCTAACAAACATTTTCAGATGTTTTTTTTACTATGAGACACAGAACTTAAAAGTATCAGACAGTACTAGAAAAACTTATTGTTTTAAGTGTTGAGTCTCTCCGAGCCAAGAGCGCCCGCCGCGGCAACACTGGACCGCGCCGCGCTCCCTTTGAATAGAGTTTTCAATATTTACATCGAGCAAAGTAATTATTATATTTAATACATAAACGACAAAAATGCCTGGACAATTCCGCCTCCGCCAAGCTATTGCCTGTCACCTACATAATTTAAACAAATATTGTAATAACTCTATTATATAGTAAGTATGTAACACATTGTTACAAGATGTTTAAAAGAATGGCCCCGAGTTTCTTGCCCGTTCTTCTCGCAGTGGCTCTATACAATCTATTTGCTGAACGTGGCAGTACAATGTAGAATATTTCAATACTAAAATTTGTAATTGACCTTATAAGAGCGTCGTAGACGCCTAAATTGAATATTTGATTTTGACTTTGACTTTGAATTAAAAATATGAAATAATAAATTACAGGCACAAGAGACTTTTAACATCGGGTGGTCCTCTAGCTTATTCAGTCAAATACACATAAACAAACACAAAAAAAAACTCAATATGTTTGTTAGGACTAGCAGAAGTCTACCCTAAGAGGTTGTTAGCATTTTACCAATAACCCTATATATAAGGAACAGCAAGTGTAAAAACTGTAAAAAGCTAAGTTTATTAAATACTTAAACAAAATTACAAATTTACCATAGGAAATATATAATCTTGTGCGGGATTCGAACCCGCGCCTACCACTACTATAGCCGCGGCATGTGCAATGCAAAATTAGAGTTATGAGTAATTTTTTTTTTTTTTTTTTATTATTTATATTTTTACACTACAGACTCTGGGTCCGTACTCTTTTGAGATCTTACTTTTCCTTATCATAGTAATACATTTTATTAAGTAATCGTTGTCTCCAATACATCAGTCTTCCTGAAGGGAAGGGTGTTTTAACATTAAAGTGAGTCCATATTTTTTTTTATTTGTATAAATTTTTTTTTATTATCTAGTTTGTTAGGTGAAAAATTAAAATTTATATAGTAAGTATTTATTATCCTAAGTTGAAGGGCCGGCCACTGGTTCCGGCGTTGCCCTTGATAATTGTAGATGAGCCCTTACGACCCCTTCGTCCCGGTTTTTTATAGCCATTTTTAGGTTGTAGTCACAAATTACTTTTCCATTTGCCTCTGTTGCCCGCCTCATGAATCTGCCAATGGCGTCCGAGCTGTCGTCTGTGTAATAAATGCAGCGCTTTGAGTGTCGTGACACTGCTACTACTGCGTGTGATACGCTGTCTCGGAGCTTGGTGACTTTTTCCCTCATCTGTACTATGATTACTGTCTCGTACGTCAAACCCTGCGCTTCGTGCACTGTCAAGGTGCATGACCCTGTACCAGACCCATATCCCTTGCCGACAAGTGAGGCTTTTTCCTCCTGTGTCAGCGCGAGAAATAAGGTACTCTGGAGGTCTGTTGGAATGTTTGCACCTGTGTAACGTTCTAGCGTCAGGGAATGAGTTTGAGATCGCGATGAGTATATGCCCGGATACACTTCGCTAAGGGCGTATGCCACATCCATGGGATTTCTGTGCGTGCAAAACAACTGTTGGGTGATGGAAGCCACCATATTTGGATTACCGTATCGTATATCGAAGAGATTTTCTCTTTCGATATAGGGCAGTTGGTTAACATCTCCGATGATGACGACATCCTCAGCGTCCAGCAACCGCACTGCCATTATGATGGCCCCGAAGTGGTTCATGTGAGCCTCGTCTATTAGAAGACGTTGTTCACTTCGTCCCATGAACCCATTGGCCAATACGGAGGCCAGGGTACGCACTTTGGATTTGACTCCGTCGCCTATGCGTTGCGCTACCCTGTCTCGTAGATCTTTGGCTGCTTCGGTTGTTGTGGTGACTATGATGTCCTTATCAGCATCGAAGTTGTCAACTATCCAAGTTGTTTTGCCGCATCCTGGAACTCCATTAATCCATGTTATGTTTGGCATAGTCCAAAGCTCGCAAGCCGCTGATGGATCGAGAGAACCCGAAATGGTTTTGGCCATTTCTAGGATTTTCTCCTGCAGCATTATCTTCGTGCATCGGGCAGTTACGACGAGTTATGAGTCATTAGTCATGTTAGCTTACATGGTCAGAGCATGCCCCGGATATAAAGGTGGATGGCGCGGGTTCGCTACCCGAACATGACTATAATTTTTTCTCTTGTTATTTTCTGATTTTGTAATGTAATTCGCGGATTAGATAAATATATTTGTATATACTATAATTATAATTACATAAGTATATATTTTCCTCTCGTCATTTTCTAATTTTGTAACGGAATCCGCGGATTACATCACAAATATATTTGCATATGTAATAGTTATAATTACATAACTATAATAATAACAAATATTTCTAAAATATTTTATGAAATCATCAAATTAATATTCCAATAAAACACTTAAAAATACAAAAATATATCTAGTGACCATTCCGCCTAACTTTCCTGTTAAGCCGACGTGACGTCACAAACTCCACGCAGCCAAATCGGAAGAATTTTCGACGCGTTTCGCTTCTACACGAAGCATCCTCAGGAGGTCTTGACTCTACGAGTGCACGATCGAGAAAGAAAAACTATAATAACTATATTTTTTCCTCCTGTAATTTTGTAATGTAATCCGCGGATTAGACAAATATATTTCTATTAAAAATTATAATTAAATTATAAATATTTCGGTATTAATAAAAATGTTATAATTATTATAATAAGTTGTATACTATGCAAGTCACGTGGTATGTGTAGTTAGAGCTCATAAAGTTTTGCGCGAGTTAATTTATATTTTATAATCAAGTGGAGGATTAGCGAGTGAGTGTATTATAAATATTAGTAAAATATATATATATATACATTGTTTTTTTATTAATAGATTATTTTGTTAATGTAATTATTTATACGTTGTATTATTTGAATCTAGTTACGTTTTAATTGTTTAAGTATTAATATAATATAATAAATAAATATATATATAATAATAACAAATGTTTTTAAAATATTTTATGAAAACATCAAATTAATATTTTAATAGACACTTACAAAATACAAAAATATATCTAGTGACAATTCCGCCTAATTTTCCTGTTAAGCTGACGTCACAAACACCACGCAGCCAAACCGGAAGAATTTTCGACGCGTTTCGCTTCTACACAAAGATTGTCACTACATATATTTTTGTATATTTTAAGTGTTTTATTAAAATATTAATTTGATGTTTTCATAAAATATTTTAAAAATATTTGTTATTATTAAATATGGATTTCCGCAAAGTAACGCCTGAATCTACTTATTAAATATATATATATAATAAATAACCTATAAATATTAATTGTATAATAAATAATTAACACGCCCGCGATTACGTTCGCGTGCGTTACAAAAACTGTACAAAAGTTCGACTAAATCGAATAAACGATGCGCTACCGTATTAAAGACGAACAGTATTTTTTTTTATATACATATATTTATCACTGCCAAAGTACTAGGAGCCCATGAATAGCAAACAGTTACCTTAACAACTATGTTTGAAAGTGACGAGCGCAGTGCAATTCGTGACTTGTGACGAAATGCATCTGTTATAGGCAGAGGTTAGTCCGCTTAACATCAGGTGGGCTTCGAGCTTGTTCCGTCACAATAACATAAAAAAAACATATATTAATGTCAGAATCAACTAATATTGCAGTGTTGTATATAGTTTGTAGTATTTGTTTAATAAAGGCCAGTAAAAAAAAAAACTAATATTGCTGTAAAATAATATTTATCACTGCCAAAGTACTAGGAGTCCATGAACAGCAAAGAGGTACCTTAATGTAAGTACTTAGTGCAACATGCTTCATCCATAATTTGAGACGTTTGAGAGGGTAAGTAAATTGGTGAAATTATATATTTGTTTAATGGAATAATCACTAATTTATGAAACGAACCAACTCTGTGAACTAAATAAAATCTCATTTGTTCAATCAACTGAACATATTAATATTGTAATGTTTGCAATAACGCCTGCCCTGCGGATTACATTACAAATTAACGAGAAAAAATTATAGTCATATGTGGGATACGAACCCACGTCCATCCACCCCTATAGCCGAGGTATGCCTGACCGAAAATAATATTTATCACTGCCAAAGTACTAGGAGTCCATGAATAGCAAAGAGGTACCTTAATGTAAGTACTTTGGTACAACATGGTTCATAATTTGAGACGTTTGAGAGGGTAAGTAAATCGGTGAAATTATATATTTGTTTGTTGGAATAATCACTAATATATGAATCGAACCAACGGTCGGTCAGAACATACCCCGGCTATAGGGGTGGATGGACGTGGGTTCGAATCCCGCACATGACCATATTTTTTTTGTCGTAAATTTGTAATATTTAAGATAATAAATCTCATTAATTCAGTAAATTGAACTGGGAGAATGAACTAGAGTAAATAGAGGCACAAAACTCCGTGCCACCTTTGCTCCCGTCATCGCGCTGCAGCATCGCATCGTCTAATCGTCTCGGTAATAAGCAGCGCTTTACAAACTTAGGTTAACTTAGCATAAGACATAATATAGAAATACAGTCTATTATTTATTGAACACAATGCTGTGTAGTTTTATTTATAACCAACTAGCGACCCACCCCGGCTTCGCACGAGTTTTTAACAAAAAATATAAATTGAAACACATAAAAAGTAGTTATTGTGACATAACTGTAATAGTTAGTCATAGGGTAGTGCGGGCCTTTTGTAGTTATTAATGTCCTCTATAAAATTGCAGTACATCACTTTTTCCTATTGTCAACAGTCAAAATAGTAGATTGTTATACAAGGGTCGAAAGGTAGGAATTTATTACTTTCACCCGTGTTAAGCACTCTACTTTTCATTTCGAATATAAGGAAAGTAAAAAATAGCAGTTTTTCTAAATTATTCATTAATAATAATAACATGAATTGCCAACTATTTAAAATTAAGTAATTGTGATATTAGAATTTTTGTGAAATTTAAAGTTAAATTTTGCTTGCAATATTTACAGACGACTATCGTCCGAATAGGAATGTATGACTTTCACCCCTGTTAAACACTCTACTTTTCACTACGAATATGAGTAATATAAAAAATATTTTTCTATAATATTTATTGATAACAAGAACATGAATAGAAACTATTTAAAATGAATGCACTTATAGTCAAAATAGTATAACTTACATCTATCTGTGTTGAACACTCTCATTTTCAATAAAAATATGAGAAAAGTAAAAAATTTTAGTTTTTCAACTCTATAAAAATAATCAAAAATATTTACTGAAAACCAAAACATGATTAGAAGAAACATATATAGAATTAATTGAGGGATAAGAACAATTTGTAAAATTAAGTAAATTTATTGTTAGATTTTTTTATAATTTTACTTACCATCCTGCCAATTTATATATATATATATTCTTTTTTAAATTTTATACATGGCACACAAAGCTTTAATCTTTTACATAAACACAAATGTAGCCGTAATTAGTTTTTATATTACAGCAAAGTATTTTAGAACGAAGAAATATAGATATCTAATGTTGTTTACAACCATGTTTGCCATGGTTACAGTTACAGCAGAGTACCTTAGAACGAAAAAACATAAACATGTTGTTACCATGGCAACCATTTTATTATATTCCATGGTTACAAGTCATTCCGGCCCAAGAGAGGGAAGCATTTACTATGAGTTTTTCCCACTCTTAGGTGGGAAGCAGCGTCTTCCACCCGCTACTATTTTCTGAGTATGAGAAATGAAAAAGTTATATCGCGTCCGCTGTGGGCCGTTTCAAGGCTCAGAGTGGAGTTGTTTGGTTGTTTTAACTCTCAAGGGTTCGGAACGACTCGGTTGTTTTATAACCTCAAATATCGATTTTTGGTGGGGAACTAGCAAAATATATAGACGTTTAATGATATTTTTAATGCAATAACTACCGCTACCTGCAAAATAGAAAAGAGTGCCTATAATTCTCTCATCAGGAAATGTCAAGGTCATGTTAGTTAAACAACATCTATTCTTGACGATCGATTTTGATAGTTAAAAAGTTGCAACAACCGAACACTACTCGAAGGTTGTCAACGACGACGCGACGCGACGTTAGAGTGAAAAGTTGCACTCCGAGTGCGCTCTAACCAAGGTTCGGAACGGCCCCCAGCGTACGCGATATAACTTTTTTTTCACACGTTGGGTTACATTATCGAAGTTTTCATATATATAGGAGGGCGTTTCTCGTGTGATAAAAATATCACAACAGATAAATATTGACTAGAGATAACATGACGGGATTCAAGTCGGTATGATACCTTTTACTATTCGATAAATTACCTATTTGATTTCGATTAAACAGATTCAACGGTACCTTGATCACAGATTATGTTATCGCGTTATTTCACTAGAATACAGAGATTTATCTGCTGCAAGGTGGGTGCCTGAACATTTATGTATGAAATTATTTTCAACGACAATGTAGTAGAAGAAAGTAAGTAATCTACTTAATACAAACATAATTTTAAAGAACGATGGCGACTATTGCCTCAATTAAACCAAGTCGCGTTCATGAATGTATTAGGTATTGTGTTAATTGTCAGCCTATTTGACATTATTTAAAAATATCAGTATATTTTTGAAAGTGATTCTTGAGTTATATTTAAATTAATTTATTTAATTTTTGCATAGATTTGGTACAGCACGCTAAATACTTCGAAGCCAAATTAGAGAAAAAAGTGTCAGTCAGTAGTGATGCCATTGAATTTTTTTAGTGTTATGGAGTATACTTTAAAGTATATTTTGTTGTGGTCCGAATAACACTATTAGCACATATAGAACGCGCAGAGCTGATCTGAATTGTACGAAGGGCGCGATACGTTGCGAAGCAGAAAAGTGTGATGTCCTCGATGACGTCACCACACAGTGCAACGCTCACAGTACTCATGGCGTGGCGAGGCTGCCCCGTGGATAGACTCCATGAGCACTGCCTGCCAATAGTGCTCTTCGGACCAAGCATTGGTTTGCTTACAAGTCTATGGCTCAACTGCCATAACAATCAATAATAAAAACTTGAAAATCTCAGACCTATCTGAGTTGTTTCACATCTCTTTGTTCAGTCTTAAAGGTAAGTAAGGTTTTAAATAGTTTAAATCCATTACAATTTTTAGGTAATAAGATAATAATTTATTTTATGATGGCTGGATAATGTCATGAGCACGCTTTTACTTTAGTCTTACACACGAATTTTAGTATTGCAAACGGCCATAAGCTAGCATATTTCAAACGGTCCATTTATTAGGACTCTTAGCAGTGAGCACTTTTAGTTCTGTTGGCGTAATTCGGACTGCACCCTAACTGATCTATGATAGAAATGGCGTTGAAAAAAGCTTATTTGTGATCTAGTCACTAGTAATCTTATCATTATTACTTCTCATAATATATCTAATCATCATCACTATTATCAATGCACCTTATTACTCTTTGTAATTTGACAAAAAACCCTTTTTATCCGACTGCCAAGGAAGGGTTTTCACGCGTATCTTGTATTTAATTACCAATGTTTTGTTATACCCTTATATATTCCATATGGCTGGAAAAATTCTTAAAAATTAAGTGTCCTCAGATATGTGTTTGAAAAAAATTGTGGATTTTAGGAGCGAAATATTATTCCGTTTAAAAATAAACACCCTTCGAGTACGGTACCAATATAAAGAAAGTAAAAGGATATTACAAATATATATACACCGTGTCCCAAAATTCAACGATAAGCCGGCATCGGTGCATGGACCTACTCATGACTACTCGGGAAAAAATAAAAAAAAAATTATAGCTCTTTTTTTTTTTTAATTACAGAGACTTTTATAAAGTTGCGCCAACTTTTAATAAAACTTGCCATGGTAGTGTCCATACCTTTTTTTTTAACCCAGACTATAGAAAGTGCATAGAATGTTAAAATCTATGAAAATTATAAGAAAAAATTTTTTTTTTACTGATTTTTGTGAAATAACTACAGACTTTCTGTAATTTTAAAGGATTGTGGTAGATAGCCGTCCTTCTTAGGTTGCTAATGCACAAAAAATATCAAAAATATGTCAAAAATTGTGGTCATGGTAGTTGAAAATAGCATAATGGGTATCGAATATCGATGAAATTTATAAAAGTCTCTGTAATGAATAAAAAAAAACAGTTATAATTTTTTTTTTTTTTTTTCCCGAGGAATCATGAGTAGGTCCATGCTCCGATGCCGGCTTATCGTTGAATTTTGGGACACGCTGTATATATAAGTTGTATTTTATATTTAATAAGTCAATAAAAAAATTTAATATATAAATTCTACATTAAGGTTAGTTTTCAACGAAACCCTAAATTAATGTTTTAAATAGCCGGCTGTACTAACGCATATTGTTCGAGATTGTCGACCTAGGTTTCGGCTATATCCGATGCCCTTCATCAGGTGAGTTCAACACTTCGCCCAACTGCTCGTTCCCATGTCAACCCATTAATTTCCTATCAGTTTATAATTTGCTAATGGGTTCCACCAGCTACTAAAATTAATGCGGAATTCTCAATTTTGTTTCGATATTTTTAGTGTAGTCGGTTTTCTAATTGTTTATTGGTTTATTTTATTTATATAATTTATGGGCTTTGTGATGATCGATCACATCGCCCAGTGAAGCCAAAATACAAACTTCCAACTAATTATTGTAAAGCTAAATTTGTACTGCACTGTATCAGGCAAATTCTCTACTGCTGATTACAGCCTCCCCAATTAGAAGGGGTTCGCCATTATCTTGGGGGACTTATCTGGTAGCTTGGTGATCGAGAAGGCAGTTATTCAGAAGGCACTGTTGCCATGTTCTGGTGTTCTATCTAACGTTGTTATTGTTGGTTGAATCATATGAGATGTCTTCATAGTACAGTTAGGTAAGAATGTTCATGATATTAAAATAATGTGATTACATATTAAAATGTGATAAATTATTTAAGAGATCTGTTAAAAAACTGTAAAGTCTCAGATTTGTAACCCACACACATTTAATTTGTTGTAACAGTTGAGCCACAGATTCGTAAGTAAACTAACGCTTCGTCCGAAAAGATCTTAGAGCGCTATTGACACGGAGTGGACATACTTAGTGATCATCCGCGGGGCCGCGCCGTACTGTTAGCGCTGATTGGTGTCGTCCTCGATGATATCACACCTATCAGCTATGCAAACATTTGGTGCCCTTCGTACAAATCGGACTAGCTGTGAGCGTGCTATTAGTACCAATTACGCATATCCAACATCAACCATAAACTGTGTTTATATAACGTTGAGTTCGATCGAATAGGAAAATATGTCAAACCGACTTGATCCCCGTCATGCTTCTCTGATCAAGATTTATCTATCGTGATAATTTTATCACTGTGCGAGAATCGCCCTCCAGTTTGTTGACCAGAAAGACTAGCTAACTGAGCACAGACGACCGACGGACGGTATATACTCTTTGGTAAATCTGGAGACTTCTGTAATCTATAACTTGCGCTCAGTCTGCTAGAGAGTGGAGACTGTATAATCTTTGCCTCAGTTCATAGAGAAAAGTAATATCCTGGATCAGTTTTATTTTAGCAATACGAGTGTGAAGACGTTAGTTTGAAATTAATTTTATATCATCGTTATAATTTTTACTTTCATCGCGAGTTCTAAATATTCTTTATGCGTCCATCGTCCGCAATTTGGTAAGTTTATTAGTTAAACTTAGAACCTATTTGAACTTTAAATAGCGGTACTAAGGATAATTTGATCGTCAATTAGGGAAAAAATACTTAGTTACAGAACTGTACCGGCTTGCTAGCGCTACACTCGACTTGATAACATTGTTGGTTGAATAAAGACTCCGATTGATGAACTATTTATGTTAGTAATATTAATATTGCAATATGTACATGCGTAGATACCTAGATATACAGAGTTACTGGTAAAATGCTAACAACCTCTTAGGGTTGACTTCTGCTAGTCCTAACAAACATTTTAAGTTGTTTTTAGGGTTCCGTACCCAAGGGGTAAAAATGGGACCCCGTTACCTACTGAGACTTCGCTGTCCGTCTGTCACCAGGCTGTATCTAAAAAACTGTGATAGCTATACAGTTGGAATTTTCACAGATGATGTATTTCTATTGCCGCTATAACAACAAATACTGAAAATAAAATAATATAAATATTTAAGGGCTCCCATATAAAAAAAACTAGTTTTTTTAGCGTTTTTTGCTCGATGATAATAACGGTGACAGGTAGACGCTTTAACTATTCACAGAATATTTAGTTACGGAACCCTTCGTGCGCGAGTCCCACTCGCATTTGCCGGTTTTTTTTGTGTTTGTGTATTTGACGGAATAAGCACGAGAACCACCTGATTTTAAAATTATCTTGTGCCTGTAATTTATTATTTCATACTTTTTATTACTTCTGACCAAAGAGCGCCCGCCGCGGCTACACTGGACCGCGCCGCGCTCCCTTTGATTAAAGTTTTGAATATTTACATCGAGCAAAGTAATAAAAAATATGAAATAATAAATAACAGGCACAAGAGACTTTTAACATCAGGTGGTCCTCGTGTTTTTTTCCGACAAACTAAAATAAAAATGAATAAAAAAAAAACAATAGCAAAAATTTAAAAAAAAGAACAAAATACTATATGTTTCTAGCACACTAATACTTAAGGTTCAGTGATCATAATCGAAAACATGTGTATAGTCCCACCAACTTATCTGTTCAGGCGGCAAAAAAAAGAACTACAACATTCCTTCAAATTGTGACAGTTTGTAGTTGAGTTCCTTGACCAGTAGCGCCCTCGAGAACTGCACAGTTAAGTTGGTGGTACTATACACAAGGAAAAAACTATTTGTGGGAACTTTGAGGTAAATTTTGTTTTAAATTGTAAATTGATGATAAACAGTATTAAAGTCGAGTGACAATGATTTTATAAGCAGTGACATGTGACGAACTGCACGACGCGCATTACCTTGAGATATATTTACTGGCTCTCAAATACAGCTGCCAGAACACACCGTTAGGTGCTTGGCGACAGATTTTCTACTTGAGGGTGGTAGCTAGCCAGGCGGGCATTCGCAAAATACCCTACCACCACGCAATAACGACTGCCATCCTAAGACAACAACCGGTAGCGACGGCTTAACGTGCCCTCCGAAGCACGTGCACGCTCAGTAGTAATGTCACTAGCGGTCACCCATCCAACTCATGAACGCGGGCGATTGCTTAACTTTGCTGATAGATTGAGAACAGCTAAGTAAACTTCGCTACGAGCGCTTCAAAATATAAATATATACAACTTTATTTGTGGCAAAACAAACATAATATACCAACATAAAACTCAAAAACCCGTGGGGTGCCGGGTTAGGATGTCACCTCCCCATTTCTTCCGTGGTGGTTCCGAGTTGGATGGGTGACCGCTAGTGACATTGCTTAACTTTGCTGATCGGTTAAGAACAGCTAAGCAAACTTCGCTACGAGCGGTATAAATTGTTGTATTGCTCAAAGAAATTGTTAAAACTTGCAGACTATGCACAACCGCGATTAAAATCGCCGCTTCTGGGATGCCTATGCCATTCCTTAACCTGTTTTTGGAGCAACCATAGAGGTTGAGGCTGATTTAACGGATTTAGTAAGATTTTGAAGCAGTGATGGCTCAGTGGCATTGGCTATGGACTGCGCCCAGCAGGTCCATGGTACGAATCCCGCCGCGAGCTTGAGCTTCACCGCATGGTGGTAAGGCATTTTGTGAATGCCCGCCTGACTAGCGACCATCTCAAGTAGACAATCTGTCGCCAAGCACCTAACAGTGTGTTCCGGCAGCTGTCCTTGAAATTACAGGCACAGGAGTCTTAACAGCTATGTCTCACAGTGACAGGCGCAATGCAATTCATGACACTTGTGATGAAATGCATCTGCTATAGGCAGAGGTCAGCCCGCTTAACATCAGGTGGGCCTCGAGCTTGTTCCGTCCCCATGACATAAAAAAAAACAAATAGTAAAGATAATATCTTTGACCGTTCTAAATATATAATGAGAATTTTGGAGTACAAATATCAATCTCTATGTTATCACCAGTAGATCCATACTGACGAGCCATTCTTACCAGCGGATTATAGAAGGAAGTGTTATTTTTGTATTATTCAGAATCTCCTAATAAAGTTTCGGGTTGCTAACCAACACATAAAATAACTGGATGATAAAAATGACAGTTGACATGCAGCGCGTTTCAAGATTTAACCGATGAATAGGCTAAATCGATGACTGTGAAACGTAAAGATAGTGTTTTATTTATTAAATAAGTTCCGGTTATACTACCCAGAACATAAAATAACTGAATGATAAAAATGACAGTTAACATGCAGCGCGGTTCAAGCTTTAACCGATGAATAGGCTAAATCGATGACTGTGAAACGTAAAGATAGTGTTTTATTTATTAAATATGTTCTGGGTAGTATAACCGGAACATAAAATAACTGAATGATAAAAATGACAGTTAACATGCAGCGCGTTTCAAGCTTTAACCGATGGATAGACTAAATCGATGACTGTGAAACGCAAAGATAGTGTTTTATTTATTAAATATGTTCTGGGTAGTATAACCAGAACATAAAATAACTGAATGATAAAAATGACTGCTAACATGCAGCGCGTTTCAAGCTTTAACCGATGGATAGGCTAAACCGATGACTGTGAAACGCAAAGATAGTGTTTTATTTATTAAATAAGTTCCGGTTATACTACCCAGAACATAAAATAACTGAATGATAAAAATGACAGTTAACATGCAGCGCGTTTCAAGCTTTAACCGATGGATATGCTAATCGATGACTGTGAAACGCAAAGACAGTGTTTTATTTATTAAATAAGTTCTCGGTAGTATAACCGGAACATAAAATAACCGAATGATAAAAATTACAGCGCGGTTCAAGCTTTAACCGATGGATAGGCTAAATCGATGACTGTGAAACGCAAAGATAGTGTTTTATTTATTAAATATGCTCTGGGTAGTATAACAGGAACATAAAATAACCGAATGATAAAAATTACAGCGTGGTTCAAGCTTTAACCGATGGATAGGCTAAATCGATGACTGTGAAACGCAAAGATAGTGTTTTATTTAAATAAGTTCTGGGTAGTATAGCCGGAACTTACTGAAACATTCTGGAACAGGCCCTAAGTCTGTAAAGCATTAGTTATTTGTGCAACAAGAGAGCAAAGTCATTTTTTGCTGAGAGTGTTGGCGAAGGATTCAACGATTGAATCACGAGCTTAGCGACAGGTATAGTTTTTTTTTTTTTTTTTTTTTTTTTAATAACTGAAAGTTTATACTTGACCACTATCTCACCTGATGGTAAGTGATGATGTGGTCGAAGATGTTGTTCAGGCTAACCTAGAAGTACTGGCTCTCAAGGACAGCTGCCGGAACACACCGTCAGGTGCTTGGCGACAGATTTTCTACTTGAGGGTGGTAGCTAGCCAGGCGGGCATTCGCAAAATGCCCTGCCCACCATGCTATAACGACTGCCACCCTAAGACAACAACCGGGACCGACGGTTTAACGTGCCCTCAGAAGCACGGAAGCGCTCAGTAGTAATGTCACTAGCGGTCACCCATCCAACTCCTGACCGCGCGCGACGTTGCTTAACTTTGCTGAACAGCTAAGTAAACTTCGCTTCGAGCGCTTCGAAAAGATTGAAATAACTATTAACTTATTCAACTCTTTACGCCAGCTACGAAATTTTATTCCCGCTCTTTTATTTAAATGGCGTGTTCGGAAATAGCACCCATGATATTTTATTATTCAAAATATATGACGTAACATTTTTGAAAGTAGAATTATATTTTACAGGTTAAATATCAGTTTTATATAAACAATACTTATTTTCGTTTAAATACAACAATAAGTTAATAATTCAATAACACAATTCCATTAAACATAAATATACGATAGGAAAAATTTAAGTAATGTGCGGGATTCGAACTTGCGTCCATCCACCCCTTGAGCCGGGGTATGCTCTAACCAATTGAGCTAACATGACATGACGTCATAACTCAAATCTTAAATCCGCATAGCAGGCGTTATTGCAAACCTAACAATATTAAATCAATTCCATTAAATTTGTCTCTCTCTCTTTCTAATGGCGGGAAAGAGATAGTGTGAATGTTTCGAACAAGGCTGAATATTTTGATATTCGAAACTATCTGAAAAAAAAAGTTAGTTTGTCTACAGTGAGCAAAATCGCATTTTGCTCTCTGATTTCAGGCAGCAAAACCTATACATTTTTGTACTGAAGTGAAAAAAAAATATGTTTAAAAATATGTATGTACATATAATTATTGTATGTTATGTACTTATATAAATATATATCTATATAAATATAATCATTATACTTTACGAATATTTTTGTGTATCTGTATAATGTAATATATATTTTCGTCTTGTTTAATTAAGTCCTCTATCAATTTTTCACTGTTCTAGTATTTGTAACATTCGATTAATAACCCTGTACCATGTACTGTCAAAATGTCCAATACTGTTGGGTACTGGTGGGATCGCTTTAAGGGATAAGACCGCCCATTGTCTCACTTAGTTATTATGTATCTTTAGTTGTAAGTTTTTTATTTTAAAATTAATCTTTGTAAGAATAACAAATATTTTTAAAATATTTTACGAAAACATCAAATTAATATTTTAATAAAACACTTAAAAAATATAAAAATATATCTAGTGACGATTCCGCCTAATTTAACTATTTTTTTTTAATAACAAATTAGGCGGAATTGTCACTAGATATATTTTTATATTTTTTAAGTGTTTTATTAAAATATTAATTTGATGTTTTCGTAAAATATTTTAAAAATATTTGTTATTATTAAATATGGATTTCCGCAAAGTAACGCCTGAATCTATTCATTAATCTTTATGTTAAAATAAAGAGTTTATCTATCTATCTACTTGCCATAGACAATCGCGGTCAATCAAGAAAACTTGTTTTAAATCCTATAGGATGAATGGAAGCGAGCGATGACCATTGCCAGTATTTCTAGCAAAAAAAAGTATGCCGTACAGTTGACTCTGTAACCTGTTTCAATTTATGATATCCTGGTACTTAGTGGGTCTTAACACGACTTGACGTTTGTCACACATACCTTATTTTTTAGGGTCCCGTACTAGGTAACGGAACCCCATTACTAAGGACCGACTTTCCGTCTGTCTTTCCCACTAAACAACCCTAATAACTGTCATAGGTCAACTATGAAAACTTGTTTCAAATCATATAGGATGAATGGACGCGAGCGATGACCATTGCCAGTATTTCTAGCAAAAAAAAGTATGCGGTACAGTTGACTCTGTAACCTGTTTCAATTTATGATATCCTGGTACTTAGTGGGTCTTAACACGACTTGACGTTTGTCACACATACCTTCTTTTTTAGGGTCACGTACTAGGTAACGGAACCCCATTACAGGAACAAATTAATCGCAAATGTCAACTGAATTACAACCAAGAACAATTTACACTTATTTTTCCCTTATTTATGGTGTTTTCCTGTTTGCGAAGGCATGAATATTGACATGTAATCTATTAAAATTGTTGAATTCATCGGTGCTGAATCAGTTTCGGCGAAGGAAAAAATTCAGCAAAATTAGGTTAGAATTATTATTGAAAGCAAGAGCATTTGAAAATATAGACATGGAACCGGTACATCAAAAACTAAAATGCCAGGCTTCCGAAAACTAACACATTTATCTTTGACGGTATTTTTACCCTCGGATTTTAGATCTTTGAGAATGAATATTTTCAACTATGAATGCAATTTAAACGACACATCAGTCAGACGAGCATTTGACTTCCTGCTTGCGTATTGCAGTAGTTCATACACTGTGCAGCATTATAAACTTGTGGAAATTTTGCAGCGCCAAAAATCTAGCCTAGGATATTGTTGTTCAATATGTTCAAAAGTGAATTATAAAAATTATAAGCGAAGTAGGTACATATTTTATTACTATGAAAACTTCGTTACCTAATATTGTATAGAATATAAACAAACAGTTTTGCCATTTTTTATCCATTGCTGGTTGCCCGTGTAGTTATTTTAAGGTTGAACTGGCCGGTCGCTTCTCCATACAAACGCCGTAGGGTGATCACTGCCTTATTTGAGATTTTAGGTCCAGAATTAAGCATAATACCGATTGATCTCGTCATTATCTAGGCTTGTATGATGCCGAAATTTTAAAAAGATAATTAAGTTGAAAGTTATGAGCCTCGAAAATGTTATATGAAAATATTTCGAAGTTCATAACTCCCAAGTTAACTATCTTATTAAAATTTCGGCATCATACAAGCCTAGATAATGACGATATCAATCGGTATTATGCTTTGTTTTGGACCTTCATCCTCAAATAAGGGAGTGATCACCCTACCACGTTTGTATGGAGAACGGGCTGGCCAGTTCACCCTTAAATTATAATGTAGACCGCATGGTTTAAAAGTTTGGCCACCCCTAATATAGTTTATGGTACTTAAATATACCAACCAATAGCATTATTACCTATTTTGTAGCAGTAGAGCTCTTTGTGAAGGTTTATAATGATAATGTTTGTGGATATAAGTTATGTTAGGCAATTATGAATGAAAAATGATATCTGGCGAATGTCCACCACAAGCACGCTGACAGATGTCGATTCTTTCATCAAAGTTTTTAATCACTTTTTGGCAAAATGGCGGGTCTATTTCTTTAATCATTAGCGGGTAGTTTTCTAGTTCTTAACCGATCAACTAAGTTAAGCAACGTCCGCCGCGGTCAGGAGTTGGATGGGTGACCGCTAGTGACATTACTACTGAGCGCTTCCGTGTTTCGGAGGGCACGTTAAGCCGTCGGTCCCGGTTGTTGTCTTACGATGGCAGTCGTTACAGCATGGTGGTAGGGCATTGTGCTAATGCCCGCCTGGCTAGCTACCACCCTCAAGTAGAAAATCTGTCGCCAAACACCTAACGGTGTGTTTCAGCAGCTGTCCTTGATAGCCAGTAATATTAGGCTAGCCTGAACAACATCTTCGACCACATCACCACTTGCCATCAGGTGAGATAGTGGTCAAAGGCTAACCTATCAGTCAAAAAAAACACGACGGATTTTGAGATTTAAGGCTGCAATCGATTCGATTGGCTCCGTATAGACTCTATCCTTAACATAGCCCCTCGAAAAATAATCCAGTGGTGTTAAATCACACGATCTGGCTGGCCATTTCGTGAAGTTTGGCGATCGGGATATTTGGTTTGCAATAAATTAATCTTTTACTATACTATTACTAAATACAATTTTTCGTTCTTTAAAAGTTTCTCGAATATTTCTCTTCGTTAATGCCAAACCAATAACGTCATAACCGCACGTGCTTGGCCGCAATGAATATTTGTTACAAATCTGACATTAAAATTCTTAATGGTTCGTAATCACTGTGTAACATTATTAGTTACAGCTGTGGAAAACAAAGATGTAATTCAGCTATTTTATTTTTTGAAGATATCCAGGAAGTTACTTTAGTTTTTTTTTATGTTATTGTGACGGAACCAGCACGAGGCCCACCTGATGTTAAGCGGTATCCTCTGCCTATAACAGATGCATTTCATCACAAGTGACGACTCCACTGCGCCCATCACCTTGAGACATACTTGTCAAGTCTCATTTGCCTGTAATTTCACTGATGCCGGAACACACCGTTAGGTGCTTGGCGACAGATTTTCTACTTGAGGGTGGTAGCTAGCCAGGCGGGCATTCGCAAAATGCCCTACCACCATGCGATGAAGCTCAAGCCCGCGGCGGGATTCGAACCATGACCGTGACCTGCTGCGTGGCAGTCCATAGCCAATGCCACTGAGCCATCATTGCTTCAAAATTAGTTGTTCGTGACATTGGATATGTGGTCAAAGCAACTTGATCATTGAATGTTTTTCAAGGCTGTAATAGACAATAATAACAGAAAGGTATTTTGAGAATATTTTAATAAAATTTTAATAAAAGAATAATATTAATAATATTTTTTTTCTTCTAAATATGATTTTTTTCTAAATTGGTTTTAGTTTTTTCCTATCTGAAGTGCTCGTAGCGAAGTTTGCTTAGGTGTTCTTAACCGATCAGCTTAAGCAACTTCCGCCGCGGTCATGAGTTGTATGGGTGACATTACTACTGAGCGTGCACGTGCTTCGGAGGGCACGTAAGACGTCGCGCGTCGGTCCCTGTTGTTGTCTTAGGATGACAGTCATTATAGCATGGTAGTAGGGCATTTTGAAAATGCCCGCCTGTCTATATAGCTAACCCCTTCAAGTAGAAAACCTGTCGCCAAGCACCTAACGGTGTTTTTTTTATGCCTGATAGGTTAGCCTTTGACCACTATCTCACCTGATGGTAAGTGATGATGTTGTTCAGGCTAACCTAGAAGTAGGTGTGTTCCGGCAGCAGTCCTTGAGAGCCGCGAGCGAGAGTGAAATTACAGGCACATGAGACTTAACAACTACGTCTCAAAGTGTCGGGTGCAGTGGAGTTCGTGACTTGTGATGACATGCATCTGTTATAGGCACAGGTTAGTCCGCTTAACATCAGATGGGTCTCGAGCTTGTTCCGTCACAATAACATAATATATATAAGCTAGTGTTTTGATCATAGCTTGATATATCAGCTGTAGGTACTTATTTTTACTGAAATGGCTAGAATATCAGCGTTGCTCAAACAGGTTGATGCAATAATTTTAAGTGGATCCTATCTTTTTATCCATTGCATTAACCCACAAGATGTTATCTTCATTTATGTTGGTGATAAAATATTGGTTTTAAATATTGCATCACACACTTAAAGATTCTGCTTGTTTCTACTTGTGTTATGTATATAATATACATGGTTATTGGAAAAATGCGAACAACCTCTTATAGTTGACTTCTGATAAGCCTAACAAAAATTTTGAGATATTTTTTTTTTTTTTTTTTTGTGTTTGTTTATGTTTATTTGACGGAATAAGCACGAATATTAAAAGTCTCTTGTGCCTGTAATTTAATATTTTATATTACTTAGCTCGATGTAAATATTCAAAACTCTAATATTCAAATGCCTTGTGATGAAATGCATCTGTTCTAGGCAGAGGTTAGTTCGCTTAACATCGGGTGGGCCTCGAGCTTATTCCGTCACAATAACATAAAAAAACCTCTCGTAATTTTGTAATGTAATCCGCGAAACTTTCGTTAATCATTTTCAGATCAAACATACTAAATACCCATAAAGGTATAGTCTGCGCTACAGGGGTCAGGGTTTTAACCATAGGCTTAGGATGTAGCGAAGCGTAGCGAAAAAATCCTAGGTCTATGGTTTTAACATAGTAAGGGCCTTTTTCATAATGTTCGAGTAAGTTTGTTTTTTTCATTTATTTTTATGTGTTTGTGAAGGATTAAGCACGAGGGCTTTTAAATGTGTTTGTGACGTAATAAGCACGAGGACCACCTGATGTTAAGTCTCTTGTGCCTGTAATTTAATATATCATATTTTTTACTACTTTGGTAAGTATTTCGTAAGTACGTTATTTCATATTTTTTATTTCTTAACAAAGTAATAAAAAATATGACATATTAAATTACAGGCACAAGAGACTTTTTACATAAGGTGGTCCATGTGCTTATTCTGTCACAAACGTAAAAAAAAACAAAAAAAAAAAGAGAACTTTAATCTTAAAATGTTTGTTAGGACCAGCAGAAGTCAACCCTAAGTTTTCTACTTACTTCAGTCTTCAGTATAAGTAGGTAGGTATATACAGCGGCGTGCGTTTCTCCAACAAAATGCATTACTATAAGAAAAAATAATTTATATATTCTTATCGCATTACCCTTTTTTCTTCCCGGATAATGCCATTGTTTAGATTAAGAGCAATCAGTGTTTTTGTATAAATCTGGCCCTGCTGCAGTCACGTCGTCCCTGTAATTTTCTTTCAGCAATAATAACATAAAAAAAAATGACACCATATAATACTATTTCTAAATATTAGTTTTAGCATACATATTAGGCTCAGCAATATGCGTACAAAATTTGAACACTTTGTATTGAATATATGACGAATATGCGTTTGTGAACGCTACGTGAACTCTACTCTTAACTACGCTTATAACGTAAATATCTTTATTATTCATGGACCTATGTGTATAAAAATATAAAAATAAATTTGCAAATCCTAATCATGGGGCATTTTAAGTTTTATTTACTATTTTTGAGTTAATAGTTTTGTGTTCTTTCGTTTTTCACCCAAACTGCCAGTGATTTTACCATCACCGCCTCTCTTTCACTCCTACGCAGTGCGATAGTGATAGAATTTTAGCATTTGACAGCGTCCTAAAGGTACCTGGGGGCAAACTCCAACCTTTTATGAAACCATCATAAAAAAGGAGCGTTTTGTTTCATGCTTAAAATAATCATTCGCAGTCACGAACTATCACTGGCCCACAATCGCGGCAAGCAATATTGTTTTGATCCTACTTAAAGAACGAATGAAATAAGGATGTGCAAGCGAGATACAAGATGTTTATAATATACCGTTATCCCGCTCGCACTGTTCCGAACTACGATGTTATGGAACGGATTTAACATAGTTTTACGGCATTTTATTGTGTGCTCAACAGCTGCCTGTAATTTTTTTAGTTTCATTCATCAAATAAATTTGCTGCATTTATTTTAAATAATGATAGTAATAAAAACATTGCACGATAATTTGCACATTAATTAAACCCATTTTTATCGTAAAATACCCAAAATCAAGTTTAAATCCGCTGCTAGAAAGTAACTTTTTAAGATGGATAAACATAACGGGTTTGTCGCTGGAACAGTAATACTTCTTACGTCAGAGTTTGCGGAAAGAGCGATCAATTTTTTATGACGTCATCAAAACGACGAGCGATTCTATTACTGTTTGTAAGATTGCTTAATTGACGTGGTGGTATAAAATTTAGCAGTAAGATTAAATTATTATTACTATAAGAGGTGAGAGTTGGCCCCCTGGTAGATAAGTGTATGTATGACACTTAACCTTCTTCCTCTACGGTAGTATTAAAGTTCAACGACTCATTGGACCACTTATCTAATCATCGTTTACATTTACTTAGCCATTAAACTGTCGTTAAGTTATAGTTAAGTTATTAACTAAGTTGTATGTGATTAACTCATAAGTCATAACGCACATCGTGTTGTTTACGCGGTTATTGGAACAAAGGGGTTGTGTTATTATTGGCTTCACCCTTTAAGGGGGGGGGGGGGGGGGTTTGCCTGTTTCTATGTAAACTTCAAAAAGAAGTAGGGTTCTCGTTTTGATTTTTACAGGGTGTACCGATTTAGATGTTATATTTTTTTTATATTCGAAAGCGGGTGCTTGTGATGTGGTCCCATTAGATTACTATTCGTCAGATGAGTGTAATCTGACGAATAGTATTTGAGATATTACTAATAATAAGTATTTTAAGAGAGAAATCGGTCGTTTTATGGATAAAATATTTTGTTATAATAATGAATAGATTCAGCCGTTACTTTGTGGAAATCCATATTTAATAATAACAAATATTTTAAGAAAACATCAAATTAATATGTTTGAAAACACTTAAAAAAATATAAAATATATCTAGTGATAATTCCGTACTAAATGACGTCACAAACGCCACACAGCCAAACCGGAAGAATTTTCGATGCGTGTCACTTCTACACGAGCATCCTCAGGAGGTCTTGACTCTACGAGCGCACGGTCGAGAATTCTATAATAATAATAATAAAATATAATAATTCTCGATCGTGCGCTCGTAGAGTCAAGACCTCCTGAGGATGCTTCGTGTAGAAGCGAAACGGTTTCTTTAAATACACCTTTTGTGTGCGTGTGCGTTGACCTTTATATAGGTTAATGGTCAACGCACACGTATCGCCACGGCACTATATCAACGTCATCGCCTCGTCTCATTATCAGTTCTGCTCGCGATCTTGTCCCGAGTCGAGGCCATACCGATACGGCATTGAGTTGATTAGTGTGAGTTGCTGTAAAGCTGTGTAGTTTTTTATTGTCGGTAGTCTAGGCTTTGACTATCTCACCTGATGGAAAGTAATAATGTGATCGAAGATGTTGTTCAGCCTTGCCAAGAATTACTGGCTCTCAAGGACAGTTACCGGAACACACCATTAGGTGCTTGGCGAATGGCGACAGATTTTCTAGTTGACTGCTACTGAGACAGGTATTCGCAAAATATCCTACCAAAATATGCTCCGAAGCGTGTAAGCTCTCAGTATAGTACGAGTAAATGCCGCTAGATGTCACTTTACTAATGAACGCATTGGACGTTGCTAATCTTACTTGATCGATTAAGAACGTTTAACATGCTACAACACTGAGTGCTTCAATAAAAACGCTTCTATACAAAGTATACTGAACGGCTCGAGTCGATCATGTTTCGGTGCCGGTCGGACCAGTGCGCGTCAACCATAAGTCTGCTTAGCATCTTCGGTCTTGGATCACGTCTTTACTTACCTACAGATGAGGCTGAGGTCATAGACTAGCTTAACAGAAAAAAAAAAAAAAATTTTTATGTTCTTGTGAGGGAACAAGCTCGAGGCCCACCTGATGTTAAGCCGACTAACCTCTGCCTATAACAGATGCAGTCACGAATTGCACTACGCCCGACTGCCGCCCGTTGTTATTCTTATGTGCCTGTAATTTCACTGGCTCTCAAGGACTGCTGCCGGAACACACCGTTAGGTGCTTGACGACAGATTCTCTACTTGAAGGTGGTCGACAGCCACCATGCGGTGAAGCTCAAGCCCGCGGCGGGATTCGAACTATGGACCTGCTGCGCGGCAGTCCATAGCCGATGCCACTGAGCCATCACTGCTTCGTGGATATTACCATAGACGTGTTTTTATGTTATTTGTATGTGTTTCAGACGGATACGATGGTACCTTCGGCGTTGCTGGTGTGCGCGTTGGGAGTAGTGGCTGCTGTGCCGCTCCAAGACAAAGGCCGCGATAGCTGTGGATACGAGGTACGTGCTATCTTTAAGGGCCTTAACCCATTGGCATCGGCGATAATGATAACAATAGAATTTTATTCATAACTAGGAAGTAGTGGTCCTGACGATGCCAACTTATAAAGCCTGCTTACCATCCACGACCGTATCATCACTTACCGACAGGTGAGATAGTCAAAGGATAGGTAACCTAAAGCTAAAAAACACATTGTTATGTGGGCCTTGTTTTTGAACCATTTTAAAAGAAGTACCAGGCTACCATAAATCATTAGGAGACTTTAAAATATTGTAGCAAAATATCCAGGCTTACCATATGTCTATAAATTATATCAATTTAGCAGAAGTACCAGGCTACTATAAATAATAAGCAGGCCTCTAGAGTAAACTCAATATTAAGAGTCGATAGGAAATTATCGCGGGTTAGAATGCCTTAAACTCCAGGTTAACCCATTGGCATCGACGATAATGATGTCAATAGAATTTCATTCATAACTAGGACGTAGTGGTCCTGACGATGGCAACTTATAAAGCCTGCTTACCATCCACGACCGCATCATCACTTACCGACAGGTGAGATAGTCAAAGGATAGGTAACCTAAAGCTAAAAAACACATTATGTGGGCCTTGTTATTGAACCATTTTACAGAAGTACCAGGCTATCATAAATCATTAGGAGACTAAAATATTCTAGCAAAATATCCAGGCTTACCATAAATCTTGAGGAGACTTATAGAACAATTTAGCAGAAGTACCAGGCTACTATAAATAATGAGTAAGCCTCTAAAGTAAACTCAATATTAAGAGTCGATAGGAAATTATCGCGGGTTAGAATGCCTTAAACTCCAGGTTAACCCATTGGCATCGACGATAATGATGTCAATAGAATTTCATTCATAACTAGGACGTAGTGGTCCTGACGATGGCAACTTATAAAGCCTGCTTACCATCCACGACCGCATCATCACTTACCGACAGGTGAGATAGTCAAAGGATAGGTAACCTAAAGCTAAAAAACACATTATGTGGGCCTTGTTATTGAACCATTTTACAGAAGTACCAGGCTATCATAAATCATTAGGAGACTAAAATATTCTAGCAAAATATCCAGGCTTACTTAATCTTGAGGAGACTTATAAAACAATTTAGCAGAAGTACCAGGCTACTATAAATAATGAGTAAGCCTCTAAAGTAAACTCAACATTAAGAGTCGATAGGAAATTATCGCGTGTTAGAATGCCTTTAACTCCACTTTAAGGCTAGAGTGCTCTTAGTGCTCTCCATCCAAACGTAGTTTCCTAATTTTTCATTTATCTCTTAGTAATCTAAGGAATAAGTGTATTTCAATATTTAAGTAGCTTTTGTATTTATTTAAGAAGCGGGTTTATAAATTGTCTGTATTTTCTAAAACTTTTTGGGTGTAGCTGTACTTTTTTGCAAATTATGGATGTTAATACAAACAATTAGCTAACTAAGATATTCAAATACCGCGCACTAGTCTAGCTGCGCCCCTGCTGGCCAAGAGAAGAACTAATATTGACAGCTGTGATTAACTCCACGAAAGTTGTTATTCATTATTGTACATCATTTTTATAATTAAAAACAGTATTATACCAACTCCATCGTATTCATTCAATAAAAAGTATAATATTCAACAAAATTGGCGACCGTTTACAATATTGTGTAAAGACACAATTCACGAACTGCAATCAACACGGAAACAATAACAACGGCGGACTTCATTGGAATCTTTGATGACTTGGTGACTGTGATAATTTTTATCTGGGACGACAACGGCGAGGAATTGCAAAGAGATTTAGAAAGCTGGCAGTGCAGAAGGCTTCTCAAAGGGAGGTTTGCCCATTCTTTACTTTCTTCTACTTCGTCTAGCTTGCTCGAGTTTCCAAGAAATTATATACGTTAAACCCAAAGTCCAACTTCAGAGTACACAAAATATTACTCAGTAATTTCAGCTGTCAAGCTAATTAGATTCTATATACTAAATCATACATAGTTGCATCTATTTTGCTTCAATAAGCATCTTTATATAAACATTATTCGTTTATTTCTTCCTACAATTCCCATCAATAATCTACCCACTTTTTTCTGCGCATAATTATGCGAGCTACGAATAGAAACTAGCGCGCTAAGTGCAAAGTGTATTTCATCGTTGTAAACAACTTACTTAGTACAGTCATTTATATACCAATTCGTTTGTCTACTACTATTAAGAATAGCTTTGAATTTCTTACATTCCTATGCATATATTCACTACCTGTTAATTAATCTTAGTATCGACCCCAAAGTAATTTTTTTTTTGTGCTCAGTAAATTTAAGGTGTAAACATTATCAATTGCAGTTATAACGAGACGCCGGGCACCGTGCAATAACGATCAGCTGATTCACAGTTATAATTCGACTGTGGTGCAGAACCGGCCGGCCGATTCTATTATTCTCGCGCGAGATTACAGCGGTTTTATGTTGTTGCTAAGGTATTTATAAAGTAAATTTTTTGTTTTCATTCAAATGACTGGCACAGACGATAAGAGCGTTCAGGATATGAAAGAACTTAAAGGTAAAAGGTCCTCGTTAAAGGGAAGGTTAACTACATTTGAAAAATATTTAGAAGAATTAAAAGAACAGACGGTAATAAATAAAATACAACAAAACGAGTTAAAATCACGCTTAAAAAAGATAGAAGCTATTTTCGACGAGTACGATCTCATTCAGACTACCATAGAAATTAAACAGGATAGTCAAGAAAATGTAATTGAAAGGGAAACAACGGACAATCGATTTTTTAGGTGTATGGCAGAAGCTCAGGAAATTATGGAGAAATGTAATAATACAGAATTAGACAGTTCATGTTCCCAAGTGTCTTTAAAGCACTCTAATTTTAAATTACCTCAAGTTGGGATTCCTAACTACAATGGTGATGCTTCTAAATGGTTAGAATTTCACGATACCTTTACTTCTATGATTCATAACAATGATTCTATAGCAAGTATAAATAAGTATCAATACCTCAAAGGTGCACTCACTGGTCCAGCAGCTTCGGTAATAGCGTCTTTAGAAATTTCTAGTAGTAATTACGAAGTAGCATGGAAACTTCTATGTGATAGGTACAATGATAAGCGTAAGCTAGTATGTACTCATCTTAAGGCTTTATTTGATGTTCAAACTATCAGTGAAGAAAATGCGTTACGTTCCCTCGCCGATCATATTGCTAAGCATTTAAGAGCGTTAAGTACCTTAGGAGAAAAAACGGAAAATTGGGATACGTTGATAATATTTTTGTTCTCGACTAAACTCGATAGCATTACAAGTATTAAATGGGAAGAATATAAATCAGCATTGTCAGAAAATCCCGACTTAGAAATATTCTTTACTTTTTTGCGTAGGAGAGCAGATGTTATAGAAGCAACGGCAAGTAGTAGCAACCGTGCTGCCGAACTGCAGCAATCGCTGGAACAACCGCAGCTGCAGCAATTCAAGCGCATGAATAAACAACAAAAGTCATTCGTTGCTGCATCTTTAGACAAAAAACATTATTCTGCATGTATAGTATGTAATGAGGAACATCTGATTTACTACTGTAAAAAGTTTTTGTCTATGTCACCGACAGACAGATTAAAGGTTATTATTAAAAATAGGCAATGTATTAACTGTCTTCGTAGCGGACATTTGGCACCACAGTGCAAATCTCGACCATGTAAGTTATGCAATACAAAGCATAATTCACTCTTACACTTTGATAAACCAAGCGCAAAAAACCAAATAGTTTCCAACCCAATATCACTTTCAACTTGTATCCCCAATCAAGTATTGTTATCAACAGCCATTATCAAAGTCTCATGCATTAACAATAATTCGCCTGATACACAAAAATGTATTGAAGCTCGCTGCCTATTAGATAATGGAAGCCAGTCGAGTTTCGTGAGCCAGGATTTACAAAATAAACTCTGTGTACAGACTGAGGGTGTAGACTCCGTTTGTGTCACAGGTATTAACAGCATGTCATTTGAAGCTTTACAGCGCTGCTATTTAACAGTGCAGTCTAAAACAAGTGTGTTTAGCACGTCAGTCAATGCATTTGTTATCAAAGAAATAACTAGTTCACTGCCAAGTCATGAAGTTGATATTTCCAGAATCAATATACCTAAAAATATATCACTCGCAGATAGGACATTCCATACTCCTGCTAAAATAGACATACTATTAGGAGCCGACGTATTTTGGGATATCATATGTCCGGAACAAATTAAACTAGGTCGATATTTGCCTGTTTTACAAAACTCAGTATTTGGGTGGTTGGTATCCGGACCAATCATATGTTTTCCAACAAAAGATGCTCACACAAATCTTTTTTGCAATTTCAGTCACGAGATTCGAACCCAGCTCAACAAGTTTTGGGAACTAGAAGAAGTGCCTGTAAAGCCAGTTATGTCTCAAGAAGAGGAGGCGTGTGAGCATCATTTTGTGCAACACACGCGTCGTCTTGAAACCGGGAGATTTTGCGTTACGCTGCCTTTGAAAATGAAGCCAGAAGTATTAGGAGACTCATATTGCATTGCCCGTAAAAGATTTGAATCGTTAGAGCGTCGATTTCAAAAGCAGCCTGAAGTAAAATCGCAATATGTTCAGTTTTTGAATGAGTATGAAGCTCTTGGTCATTTATCAAGTACTAAAAGACCTGAGCACGCTGTATTTTTACCACATCATCCTGTATTGAAGGATAAAAGTGAGAGTACAAAATGTAGAGTCGTATTTGACGGAAGTTGCCGCACTTCTTCGGGCTTCTCTCTTAATGACATATTGATGGTAGGACCAACAGTACAGGATGACATTTTCTCTATATTAATTAGATTGCGACAACATGCATTTATTTTTACTGGAGACATAGAAAAAATGTATAGACAAATCTTTATCGAACCAAGTCAAAGGCATCTTCAATCAATATTATGGAGAAAGGATGAGCGGGAATCGTTGAGATACATGCAACTGCATACGGTTACTTATGGTACCTCTTCTGCACCATTTCTGAGTACTAGATGTCTAATACAGTTAGGATTAGAATGTGATGATCCAATCATCAAAGAGGTCATGTTACATGATTATTATATCGATGATATAATTACTGGGTGTTCTGATGAGATGGGCTTACAACATATTTATCAAGGTGTCACTAAACAATTAGAATCGGCATGTTTTAATTTACGTAAAGTCAAAAGCAACTCTCAGGCACTAATTAATACAATTTCGCAGGAAACTGACTTAGAAAACGTTCAAGAAAATTTAAGATTTTCTACGGTAACTAATACGTTAGGTATTGAGTGGAACCCTAGCAGTGATTGTATTCTAATTGCAATAGCAAAATCATTAAACGTACAAAAACACTTTAATTCATTAACGAAGCGTAGTATCTTATCAAAGTCATCTAGTGTATTTGACCCATTAGGATTATTAAGTATCTGCATTGTAACTTGTAAGATAATTTTGCAGCAGTTATGGTTGCAAAAAATTGGATGGGATGAGCAAATACCCGAGGAAATCTCACAAGTTTGGCAAAAATTTATCAATAGCTTAAAGAAAATTGAACATTTATCTATTCCTCGCCAGGCTATTTGTGCTAATCCCATTACAATTGATATGCACATTTTTTCAGACGCTTCACTTAAAGCGTATTCTACATGTGTATATCTGCGTTCTGCCGATGCATTAGGGAATATTACTGTACGGCTTTTGTGTGCCAAATCTAAAGTAGCGCCACTTAAAACTTCCACCATACCAAGGCTTGAGCTGTGTGGAGCAGTATTAGGAGCTCGATTGTGTAAGAAGGTCACAGAATGGTTGAGGTGTTCATTAAATAACAAACATTTTTGGTGCGACTCAAAGATTGTTCTTGCCTGGCTGGACACTTCTCCACACAAGTTAAGTACATTTGTTTCACACCGGGTTGCTGAGGTTAGAGATTTGTGTGTTAATGATGTCTTTTTGTATGTACCATCGCACTTAAATCCATCAGATCTGGCGACACGTGGTGTAGATCCAGATGAAGTACTGAACCTTTCGTTGTGGTGGGATGGGCCTGAATTCCTGAAAGGTACAAAAAGTGACTGGCCTGACCAGCAATGCGGAGAAATACAAACTAACTTGCCTGAAATACGCGTTCATGTTAGTAACGTTAGTACGCCTCAGAAGTCAATAATTGAATTTGAGCGGTATTCTAGTTTTTTGAAATTACTTAGGATACTAGCTTATGTTTATAGATTTATCAATAACTGTATGAGTAGTAAGAAGACGGGGCCTTTGACTGTAACTGAATTAGAAAGTTCAGAGTCCAAGCTAGCTCAAATGTCACAACACGAGAGTTTTCCTAATTTTGACAATAACTTTAAAAATTTCCCGGTATTACACAACTTAACTCCAATCGTAGAGAAAGAGACAGGGTTGATTCGTGTTGGTGGAAGGATAGATCAATCTAATTACGATTTTGATAAGAAACATCCAATTGTTTTAGACAACAAACATCATTTTACATTATTATTAATGAGGTACTATCACACCAAGTTGATGCATGCAGGACCACAACTGCTCCTCTCAGTCATCCGTGAACAATATTGGCCTATTGGCGGGAGAGTTTTAGCGAGAGTTTTAAACTCCAGGTTAACCCATTGGCATCGACGATAATGATGTCAATAGAATTTCATTCATAACTAGGACGTAGTGGTCCTGACGATGGCAACTTATAAAGCCTGCTTACCATCCACGACCGCATCATCACTTACCGACAGGTGAGATAGTCAAAGGATAGGTAACCTAAAGCTAAAAAACACATTATGTGGGCCTTGTTATTGAACCATTTTACAGAAGTACCAGGCTATCATAAATCATTAGGAGACTAAAATATTCTAGCAAAATATCCAGGCTTACTTAATCTTGAGGAGACTTATAAAACAATTTAGCAGAAGTACCAGGCTACTATAAATAATGAGTAAGCCTCTAAAGTAAACTCAACATTAAGAGTCGATAGGAAATTATCGCGTGTTAGAATGCCTTTAACTCCACTTTAAGGCTAGAGTGCTCTTAGTGCTCTCCATCCAAACGTAGTTTCCTAATTTTTCATTTATCTCTTAGTAATCTAAGGAATAAGTGTATTTCAATATTTAAGTAGCTTTTGTATTTATTTAAGAAGCGGGTTTATAAATTGTCTGTATTTTCTAAAACTTTTTGGGTGTAGCTGTACTTTTTTGCAAATTATGGATGTTAATACAAACAATTAGCTAACTAAGATATTCAAATACCGCGCACTAGTCTAGCTGCGCCCCTGCTGGCCAAGAGAAGAACTAATATTGACAGCTGTGATTAACTCCACGAAAGTTGTTATTCATTATTGTACATCATTTTTATAATTAAAAACAGTATTATACCAACTCCATCGTATTCATTCAATAAAAAGTATAATATTCAACAAAATTGGCGACCGTTTACAATATTGTGTAAAGACACAATTCACGAACTGCAATCAACACGGAAACAATAACAACGGCGGACTTCATTGGAATCTTTGATGACTTGGTGACTGTGATAATTTTTATCTGGGACGACAACGGCGAGGAATTGCAAAGAGATTTAGAAAGCTGGCAGTGCAGAAGGCTTCTCAAAGGGAGGTTTGCCCATTCTTTACTTTCTTCTACTTCGTCTAGCTTGCTCGAGTTTCCAAGAAATTATATACGTTAAACCCAAAGTCCAACTTCAGAGTACACAAAATATTACTCAGTAATTTCAGCTGTCAAGCTAATTAGATTCTATATACTAAATCATACATAGTTGCATCTATTTTGCTTCAATAAGCATCTTTATATAAACATTATTCGTTTATTTCTTCCTACAATTCCCATCAATAATCTACCCACTTTTTTCTGCGCATAATTATGCGAGCTACGAATAGAAACTAGCGCGCTAAGTGCAAAGTGTATTTCATCGTTGTAAACAACTTACTTAGTACAGTCATTTATATACCAATTCGTTTGTCTACTACTATTAAGAATAGCTTTGAATTTCTTACATTCCTATGCATATATTCACTACCTGTTAATTAATCTTAGTATCGACCCCAAAGTAATTTTTTTTTTGTGCTCAGTAAATTTAAGGTGTAAACATTATCAATTGCAGTTATAACGAGACGCCGGGCACCGTGCAATAACGATCAGCTGATTCACAGTTATAATTCGACTGTGGTGCAGAACCGGCCGGCCGATTCTATTATTCTCGCGCGAGATTACAGCGGTTTTATGTTGTTGCTAAGGTATTTATAAAGTAAATTTTTTGTTTTCATTCAAATGACTGGCACAGACGATAAGAGCGTTCAGGATATGAAAGAACTTAAAGGTAAAAGGTCCTCGTTAAAGGGAAGGTTAACTACATTTGAAAAATATTTAGAAGAATTAAAAGAACAGACGGTAATAAATAAAATACAACAAAACGAGTTAAAATCACGCTTAAAAAAGATAGAAGCTATTTTCGACGAGTACGATCTCATTCAGACTACCATAGAAATTAAACAGGATAGTCAAGAAAATGTAATTGAAAGGGAAACAACGGACAATCGATTTTTTAGGTGTATGGCAGAAGCTCAGGAAATTATGGAGAAATGTAATAATACAGAATTAGACAGTTCATGTTCCCAAGTGTCTTTAAAGCACTCTAATTTTAAATTACCTCAAGTTGGGATTCCTAACTACAATGGTGATGCTTCTAAATGGTTAGAATTTCACGATACCTTTACTTCTATGATTCATAACAATGATTCTATAGCAAGTATAAATAAGTATCAATACCTCAAAGGTGCACTCACTGGTCCAGCAGCTTCGGTAATAGCGTCTTTAGAAATTTCTAGTAGTAATTACGAAGTAGCATGGAAACTTCTATGTGATAGGTACAATGATAAGCGTAAGCTAGTATGTACTCATCTTAAGGCTTTATTTGATGTTCAAACTATCAGTGAAGAAAATGCGTTACGTTCCCTCGCCGATCATATTGCTAAGCATTTAAGAGCGTTAAGTACCTTAGGAGAAAAAACGGAAAATTGGGATACGTTGATAATATTTTTGTTCTCGACTAAACTCGATAGCATTACAAGTATTAAATGGGAAGAATATAAATCAGCATTGTCAGAAAATCCCGACTTAGAAATATTCTTTACTTTTTTGCGTAGGAGAGCAGATGTTATAGAAGCAACGGCAAGTAGTAGCAACCGTGCTGCCGAACTGCAGCAATCGCTGGAACAACCGCAGCTGCAGCAATTCAAGCGCATGAATAAACAACAAAAGTCATTCGTTGCTGCATCTTTAGACAAAAAACATTATTCTGCATGTATAGTATGTAATGAGGAACATCTGATTTACTACTGTAAAAAGTTTTTGTCTATGTCACCGACAGACAGATTAAAGGTTATTATTAAAAATAGGCAATGTATTAACTGTCTTCGTAGCGGACATTTGGCACCACAGTGCAAATCTCGACCATGTAAGTTATGCAATACAAAGCATAATTCACTCTTACACTTTGATAAACCAAGCGCAAAAAACCAAATAGTTTCCAACCCAATATCACTTTCAACTTGTATCCCCAATCAAGTATTGTTATCAACAGCCATTATCAAAGTCTCATGCATTAACAATAATTCGCCTGATACACAAAAATGTATTGAAGCTCGCTGCCTATTAGATAATGGAAGCCAGTCGAGTTTCGTGAGCCAGGATTTACAAAATAAACTCTGTGTACAGACTGAGGGTGTAGACTCCGTTTGTGTCACAGGTATTAACAGCATGTCATTTGAAGCTTTACAGCGCTGCTATTTAACAGTGCAGTCTAAAACAAGTGTGTTTAGCACGTCAGTCAATGCATTTGTTATCAAAGAAATAACTAGTTCACTGCCAAGTCATGAAGTTGATATTTCCAGAATCAATATACCTAAAAATATATCACTCGCAGATAGGACATTCCATACTCCTGCTAAAATAGACATACTATTAGGAGCCGACGTATTTTGGGATATCATATGTCCGGAACAAATTAAACTAGGTCGATATTTGCCTGTTTTACAAAACTCAGTATTTGGGTGGTTGGTATCCGGACCAATCATATGTTTTCCAACAAAAGATGCTCACACAAATCTTTTTTGCAATTTCAGTCACGAGATTCGAACCCAGCTCAACAAGTTTTGGGAACTAGAAGAAGTGCCTGTAAAGCCAGTTATGTCTCAAGAAGAGGAGGCGTGTGAGCATCATTTTGTGCAACACACGCGTCGTCTTGAAACCGGGAGATTTTGCGTTACGCTGCCTTTGAAAATGAAGCCAGAAGTATTAGGAGACTCATATTGCATTGCCCGTAAAAGATTTGAATCGTTAGAGCGTCGATTTCAAAAGCAGCCTGAAGTAAAATCGCAATATGTTCAGTTTTTGAATGAGTATGAAGCTCTTGGTCATTTATCAAGTACTAAAAGACCTGAGCACGCTGTATTTTTACCACATCATCCTGTATTGAAGGATAAAAGTGAGAGTACAAAATGTAGAGTCGTATTTGACGGAAGTTGCCGCACTTCTTCGGGCTTCTCTCTTAATGACATATTGATGGTAGGACCAACAGTACAGGATGACATTTTCTCTATATTAATTAGATTGCGACAACATGCATTTATTTTTACTGGAGACATAGAAAAAATGTATAGACAAATCTTTATCGAACCAAGTCAAAGGCATCTTCAATCAATATTATGGAGAAAGGATGAGCGGGAATCGTTGAGATACATGCAACTGCATACGGTTACTTATGGTACCTCTTCTGCACCATTTCTGAGTACTAGATGTCTAATACAGTTAGGATTAGAATGTGATGATCCAATCATCAAAGAGGTCATGTTACATGATTATTATATCGATGATATAATTACTGGGTGTTCTGATGAGATGGGCTTACAACATATTTATCAAGGTGTCACTAAACAATTAGAATCGGCATGTTTTAATTTACGTAAAGTCAAAAGCAACTCTCAGGCACTAATTAATACAATTTCGCAGGAAACTGACTTAGAAAACGTTCAAGAAAATTTAAGATTTTCTACGGTAACTAATACGTTAGGTATTGAGTGGAACCCTAGCAGTGATTGTATTCTAATTGCAATAGCAAAATCATTAAACGTACAAAAACACTTTAATTCATTAACGAAGCGTAGTATCTTATCAAAGTCATCTAGTGTATTTGACCCATTAGGATTATTAAGTATCTGCATTGTAACTTGTAAGATAATTTTGCAGCAGTTATGGTTGCAAAAAATTGGATGGGATGAGCAAATACCCGAGGAAATCTCACAAGTTTGGCAAAAATTTATCAATAGCTTAAAGAAAATTGAACATTTATCTATTCCTCGCCAGGCTATTTGTGCTAATCCCATTACAATTGATATGCACATTTTTTCAGACGCTTCACTTAAAGCGTATTCTACATGTGTATATCTGCGTTCTGCCGATGCATTAGGGAATATTACTGTACGGCTTTTGTGTGCCAAATCTAAAGTAGCGCCACTTAAAACTTCCACCATACCAAGGCTTGAGCTGTGTGGAGCAGTATTAGGAGCTCGATTGTGTAAGAAGGTCACAGAATGGTTGAGGTGTTCATTAAATAACAAACATTTTTGGTGCGACTCAAAGATTGTTCTTGCCTGGCTGGACACTTCTCCACACAAGTTAAGTACATTTGTTTCACACCGGGTTGCTGAGGTTAGAGATTTGTGTGTTAATGATGTCTTTTTGTATGTACCATCGCACTTAAATCCATCAGATCTGGCGACACGTGGTGTAGATCCAGATGAAGTACTGAACCTTTCGTTGTGGTGGGATGGGCCTGAATTCCTGAAAGGTACAAAAAGTGACTGGCCTGACCAGCAATGCGGAGAAATACAAACTAACTTGCCTGAAATACGCGTTCATGTTAGTAACGTTAGTACGCCTCAGAAGTCAATAATTGAATTTGAGCGGTATTCTAGTTTTTTGAAATTACTTAGGATACTAGCTTATGTTTATAGATTTATCAATAACTGTATGAGTAGTAAGAAGACGGGGCCTTTGACTGTAACTGAATTAGAAAGTTCAGAGTCCAAGCTAGCTCAAATGTCACAACACGAGAGTTTTCCTAATTTTGACAATAACTTTAAAAATTTCCCGGTATTACACAACTTAACTCCAATCGTAGAGAAAGAGACAGGGTTGATTCGTGTTGGTGGAAGGATAGATCAATCTAATTACGATTTTGATAAGAAACATCCAATTGTTTTAGACAACAAACATCATTTTACATTATTATTAATGAGGTACTATCACACCAAGTTGATGCATGCAGGACCACAACTGCTCCTCTCAGTCATCCGTGAACAATATTGGCCTATTGGCGGGAGAGTTTTAGCGAGACGAGTTTGCAGATGTTGTTTAATTTGCAAACGACTGAAAGGAGCAGTTGCCAAACAGATAATGGGAACTTTACCATCTCAAAGAGTAACACCAGGGTTTCCGTTTGAAGTGGTAGGAACAGATTATGCGGGACCTTTTATGATCTTAAATAAAAAGGGCCGCGGCGCCAGGCTAATAAAATGTTATCTCTGTGTGTTCATTTGTTTTAAGGTTAAAGCGGTTAATCTTGAATTAGTAAGCGATTCTGTGGTCACACAGAAGCTTTTATATTGGCCTTGCGTCGCTTTATATCTCGCCGAGGTAAGCCTCGTGAGATATTTTGTGACAATGGCACCAATTTCGTTGGTGCGAACCGCGAAATTTCTGCTCTTATAAAGAATTGTTCTGATGCTGTGCCAGATTTCATTGATGAAGGCATCAAATTTAACTTTTCACCGGCGTACGCGCCTAATTTTAGAGGATTAAATGAAGCTTCGGTAAAATTAGCTAAATCACATATGAAAAAGGTTGCAGGTAATGCGCATTTTACCTCTGAAGAGCTTGCAACACTATTTTGCCAAATAGAGGCTATTTTAAACTCGAGGCCGCTAGTCCCTCTTTCCCCTGATCCAAATGATCTTTGTCCTTTGACACCTGGGCACTTCCTCATGGGGAGACCCCTTATATCACTGCCAGCGCCTAACTTGCAAGAGGTTAATCCAAATCGATTGCATCGATACGCCCGTATAGAGCAAGCGCGACAACACTTCTGGAGCCGTTGGAGCAGTGAATACATATGTGAACTGCAGCAGCGATTGAAATGGAAGAACAGATACCCTGACATCAAGACTGATCAGTTGGTGTTAATCAGAGATGAAGCAAATCCACCATTGAAATGGCCATTAGGTCGTATTGTTGAAGTTTTTCCTGGACCCGATGGAGCCTGCAGAGTAGCAGACATTAAAACCAGCAAGGGAATCGTACGTCGAGCTATAAACAAAATTTGCCCGTTGCTAGACTAATCATAATATCACAACTGTAAAGAATATAAAGGGCTGAGAAAAATTCAACTTTTCAAGAAGGCGGAGGTTGTTAATACAAACAATTAGCTAACTAAGATATTCAAATACCGCGCACTAGTCTAGCTGCGCCCCTGCTGGCCAAGAGAAGAACTAATATTGACAGCTGTGATTAACTCCACGAAAGTTGTTATTCATTATTGTACATCATTTTTATAATTAAAAACAGTATTATACCAACTCCATCGTATTCATTCAATAAAAAGTATAATATTCAACAATGGAACTTTAAGTCTAGCTTTAGTTTTTATACATATTTTGTAACATTGTATGACTGTTTGTTTCCTTAATAAAATAAAAAAGTAAAACTTACCATATAAGTATAATTGAAAAGAAATGATGTGATTGTTTTTAATTACTGATAGGTAACCCATTGCCCACAATGTCACCTGATGGTAAGTGATGATGTGGTCGAAGGTGTTTAACAGACTTAACCTAGTATTACTGGCTCTCAAGGATATCTGCCAGAACACACCTTTAGGTGCTTGGTGACAGATTTTCTACTTGAGGGTGGTCGCTAGCCAGGCGGACATTCGCAAAATGCCCTTCCACCATGATGTGAAGCTCAATTCCGCGGCAAGATTCGAACCATGGACCTGCTGCGCGGCAGTCCATAGCCAATGCCACTGAGCCATCACTGCTTCAAACTACCTATTACCCATTATTTAGTATCAGCAATGCACCCGTGCGAAGCCGGGGTGGTTCGCTAGTTGTTGTATATATCTTTGCTAAACCTTGCTTTTAGTGAGGATGACAAAGAACTGTGAAGCAGTGATGGCTCAGTGGCATTGGACATTGTGCATTGGACTGCCGCGCAGCAGGTCCATGGTTCGTTCACCGCCGCCGGCTTGAGCGTCACCGCGTAGTGGAAGGACATTTTGCGAATGCTCGCATGGCTAGTTACCACCCTTTAAGTAGAAAATCTGTCACCAAGCGCTTAACTGTGTGTGCCGGCAGCAGTCCTTGAGAGCCAGTAAAATTACCGGCATATGAGACATAACAACTGTATTTCTCAGAGTGGCGGACGTGGTGATGTTCGTCAGATGTCAGGAAATGCACGTGTATAGGTAGCCTTTATCATCAGGTGGACCTCGTGCTTGTTCCGTCACAATGCAATAAAAAAATCCTTAGAAACTACTAAGTTTTTTAAATGCTGATAAATTAGCATTTAACCACTATCGCAGAAGTTTATAAGTTAAACTATTGTTCCGGCTAACTGCTGGCTATCAAAAGCAGCTGCCGGAACACTAGCTAGTTGCTTGGTGATTTTATACTTTAGTCTTGTAGGAAAACATTTCCAAATTTTCCTATAACCATACAGTGAAGCTCATGCCAGGATTCGAATCATATAACCCCTTTGCGGTATTTCATAGCTATTGCCGCTGGGTCATCATTGATTCGAAAGTTTAAAGTAAATAAATATTTCTAAAATTATTATTTATATTATATATTGTATGTTTTATAAAGTAAACTCAACAAATTTCGATTTTACCTGCACTACCTGCCCTTACAAACATTTTTAAATGAGAGTTTTCTGATAAAAAAAATTTTTTTTTTTTTTGTTTTTAATGTCTGGACCGAGCCAAGAGCGCCGCCGCGACAACACTGGACCGCGCCGCGCTTCCCTTGAATAGAGTTTTGAATATTAACATCGAGCAAAGTAATAAAAAATATCAAGTAATAAATTACAGGCACAAGAGACTTTTGACATCAGGTTGTCCTCGTGCTTATACAGTCAAAAACAAAAGAAATTAAAAAAAATAAACAAAACGAAAATAAAATCAGCCTAAAATGTCTGTTAGGACTTGCAGAAGTCAACCCTAAGAGGTTGTTAGCCATTTACCAATAACCCTCTATATTATACAATAACCGGAAAAAACACTCGCGTATAGAGTGACAAAAACGTCACTGATGATAAGCATCTGATCGAATTTACTTAGCATTCCATGGATTGACCGTGCAGGTGCCGGGTCCATAGCGTTGCAGAGGAAGAGGCTCCAGTCAAGGTGCCTGGGACTTGCAACCCAGTATGGTTAAGGCCCCTTTATGATGCATCAATGCTCCCTTTTACTGCTCGAGCCTCCTCCCCTACCTAACCAAATTTTGTAAGATCCTACTAATGCCGCCTTGGATACACGTTTAGATGGAAGTTACGGTTGTTCTTGACAGGCCAAAGTCTTTTAGTAGGTTGTATAGGGATTTTGCTGGTATACCCCTTGCTCCGACTTCTACAGCATACAGATTAACCACATAACCGTTTTACATACCTTTAAATATGTCAGAAACTCACGAGAATTTCATTTCAAAAAAAGATTATATTGTTATTTGTGCTTTGAGGAAAGTCATCGCTCTGTTTATCAAAACATGCTCTGATTATAAGACAGTCATAATTTAATCATGTATTTTGATAGCCTTGTGAACTTTACACTGTAGAGAGTATATAACGTAAATTAAGTTGTTCAAACAGAATTAAATCGATATGCCATCTAATGACTCTATAGTAATATGGTACGAAAAAAAACGAGTCGTTATATTAGGTTATAGGTTAGCCTTTGACCACTATCTCACCTGATGGTAAGTGATGATGTGGTCGGAAGATGTTGTTCAGACTAACCTAGAAGTACTGGCTCTCAAGGACAGCTGCCGGAACACACCGTTAGGTGCTTGGCGACAGATTTTCTACTTGAGGGTGGTAGCTAGCCAGGCGGGCATTCCCAAAATGCCCTACCACCTTGCGAACGTATGAAAAACACTACAAAATTCCTGATGATGTTGGTGTTTCGTCATCCAGACAAGATATATTTCTACACTGAAAAAATCTAAAACGCTTAGTGCTTATAGAACTTACTGTGCCGTGGGAAACGACCACACAATAAAAACTCAGAAATATTATGACTTAACAAATGAGCTAACCAAAAACGGTTATGTGGTTAATTTATATGCTGTAGAAGTCTGAGCAAGGGGTGTACCAGCGAAATCCCTATATAACCTACTAAAAGACCTTAGCCTGTCACGAACAACCGTAACTTCCATCCTAGAACGTGTATCTAAGGCGGCATTAGTAGGATCTTACCAAATTTGGTTGGGCAGGGGAGGAAGCTCGAGTGGTGAAAGGGAGCATTGATGCATCATAAAGGGGCCCCTTAACCTTACTCACTGGGTTGCAAGTCCCAGGCACCTTGACTTGAGCCTCTTCCTCTGCAACGATATGGACCCGGCACCTGCACGGTCAATCCATGGAATGTTAAGTAATTCGTCTCGTAGCCACAAGCCGTTCTGATGCTCTTAAGGTGGAAACTCACGTCAGTGGCGAGAGTTTTAAAATTTAAACAATTCTTTCTCATTTGTAGCTCAGTATCGTAATTATTAATTCGTATTATTAGATAAACAGAAACAAAATCATAAAAGCACAGATGCTGCACTATTTTATTCAGGGACCATGCGAATGCTTTATCTTTTACTAAACGAGCACGAACATTGATCTACTTATCGACCAACATTAAATGTACAATAACGTAAATAATATGGTTTTGTCGCTTGTAAAAAAATATCGTTGTTTATTTATAATACATTAAAAACGAGTCTGTTTGGAATAATCTAAATCATCGTACGCTCGCCCATACAATCAAGATTATTGGCGTGCTCTGGCTTTATAATGTTTTCAAAGGGCGTATTCCATTTCACGCTAATTTCGTTATTTTCGATAATTTTGATCACATTCTGCGTCTATGGTTGTGATCACTGTGATCGTTTGTAACTGTCATCCCCTGTTCCATTTAGGATAAGAACGCTAAGAATGCCACTAAAATTTGCCACTTCTGTCACATTTGACATTAGATGTAGGTAATTCAAACTGTTCCAGTAGCTTCATAGCGTTTATGGCGAAAATAATGCCAAGACCCAAGTGGAACAACTTTTTGGAGTGTGATCGTTTTTAGCGTTTTTGGCGAATTTAACTTCAAATGGTACTTACCCTAAGTTTCAACAGAGAGCTAACTGCCATTTTTTCAATCGTATTAATTGCGTGAATAAAATGTGGGATGGGTGGGTGGAATGGGTAATTATGTGTAGAAGGAAAATGAGGAATCAATTGAGACGAATTACTTAGCATTTGGATTCCCCGTGCGGGTGCGGGGTCCATAGCGTTGCAGAGGAAGAGGCCCAAGTCAAGGTGCCTGGGACTTGCAACCCAGTGAGTAACGTTAAGGGGCCCCTTTATGATGCATCAATTCTCCCTTTCACCGCTCGAGCTTCCTCCCCTGTCCAACCAACATTTGGTAAGATCCTACTAATGCCGCCTTGGATACACGTTCTAGGATGGAAGTTACGGTTGTTCTTGACAGGCCAAGGTCTTTTAGGTTGTATAGGGATTTTGCTGGTACACCCCTTGCATCGACTTCTGCACCATAAAAATTAACTAAGTAACCGTTTTTGGTTAATTCCTTTGTTAAGTCATATTGTTTGTTTTTATTGTGTTGTGTTAATTCTATGAGTATTATGGGTTTAAGAGTTTTTGGGTATAGAAATATATCTGGTCTGGACGACGAAATACCAACAAATTTTATAGTGTAATTAACAGGTACCAATAAAAAAACCGGCCAAGTGTGAGTGGGACTCGCGCACGAAAGGTTCCGTACCATTATATGTAATCTAATCTTGCAAGTTACAGACACTTACAGTGTCCGATTGAGCTGGGTAGGTACGGCGAAAATCTCTTTTATTGTATGGGAGATCCCTTAATTATTTTTTTATATTAATTTAAACAATTAATTATATTTAAAGAGAACATAAAACTAAATATTCTGTGAATAGTTAAAGCCTCTAGCTATCACCGTTATTAGTATCGAGCAAGAAACTGTTAAAAATCAAGTTTGATGTATGGATTAAATATTTTTTTTTATTTTTTTTATTATTTGTTGTATAGCGGCAATAGAAATACATCATCTGTGAAAATTTCAACTGTCTGGCTATCACCGTTCTTGAAATACAGCCTGGTGACAGATAGACGGACAGTGGAGTCTTAGTAATAGGGTCCCGTTTTTATCCTTTGGGTACGGAACCCTAAAAGTGACAGTAAAAGTACGTAATAGGTTACAATGTTTGACAACTCTTGAAGCAGTGATGGCTCAGTGGCATTGGCTATGGACTGCCGCGCAACAGGTCCATGGTTCGAATACCGCCCAGAGCTTGAGCTTCACCGCATGGTGGAAGGGCATTTTGCGAATGCCCGCCTGGCTAGCGACCACCCTCAAGTAGAAAATCTGTCGCCAAGCACCTAACGGTGTGTTCCGGCAGCAGTCCTTGAAAGCCAGTGAAATAACAGGCAAAATGAGACAAGACAGGTATGTCTCAAGGGCGCAGTGCAGTTCGTCACTTGTGATGAAATGCATCTGTTATAGGCAGAGGATACCGCTTAACATCAGGTGGGCCTCGCGCTTGTTCCATCACAATAACATAAAAAAAACTTTTTTATGGCGCTACGCGCGGTGCTTCCACCGACTTTGGTTATGCTAGCTCTGCTTGTGCGTTGTGGTCACCAGTTATCCTGAAATCGTCTTCGTTGCAAAGATTACGGAACGGATGGTCTTCAATGCTTAATGCCCTTAGCATGATGTAGGTCGGTAGAGACCCGGGGCGAGATGGTGAATGCTAACGCTACCCCATCTCGCCCCGGACAAGGCGGCAGACTGCTCATCCCGGGTTTTTAGTGGGTAACCTCATTTACTACCCCCCCGTGGGGGTAGTAAGGCCCCTCAGGCGATGACTCCCACATAACCACTCTGCTCCCCCCGGAGCCAGGTGGTATCCATAAAGGATTTTCCCGGGTCAAAAAAAAAAAAGGTCGGTAGAGACAAAGTGCATTGCACCCAGTGGAAAACAGCTTCGGAGCTAATCGTCCTCAATATAAAAAGTCGTTAAGTTTAATAGATTTTAATGAAATATGTCATTAAAGAGAATTTTCCTTTGTGCATATTGGTGATAACGATTATTTTATATCTTTACTAATTAAAAAATTAAGGAGGAGTTCCTCAATTCGTCAGTTTTTTTTATGTTTGTTACCCTGAACTTCTGACTGGGTGATTTTGACGATTATTTTATTTATTTGAAAGCTGATGCTTGCCGTGTGGTCCCTTTTAAATTTCATCAAAATCGGTTTGGTTGTTTTTGAGTTACACTCCAATAACTGTAAAGTATTTTCCTATCTTGATGGTATAGTTATTGACAGTGAATGACAATCGAGCCCATAATTAGCAAGGGTCACTAAAATGGGTGAATTTTTGGAGGCTTATACTGAAGCTGCTTCTCCAAATTTTACTTTTTTGTTTGCATAAAAACCTAGGCAAAGTGCTCAAGATACCTATTAGCTCAAAAGTTTCAAAGAAATATCGGTTTCAACGCCATAATCACGTACGAGCGTTTTTGTGAAAAGTAAGACGGGTTGGCCGCTCTTAACAGGCTGACATATAATTTTTGAAGCAGTGATGGCTCAGTAGCATTGTCTATGGACTACCGCACAGCAGGTCCATGGTTTGAATCCCGCCGCGTGCTTGAGCTTCACTGCATGGTGGTAGGGCATTTTGCGAATACCCGCCTGGCTAGCGACCTCCCTCAAGTAGAAAATCTGTAGCCAAGCACCTTACCGTGTGTTCCAGCAGCTGTCCTTGAGAAATCAAGCAATTCTAGGCTAAGCCTGTTAACACCTTCGACCACATCATCACTTCCCATCAGGTGAGATTGTGGGCAAAGAATCTAAACTATCAGCGATAAAAAAAAATAACTCATTTTAAAAGACGACTTTGCCTTTTGGAAACTGTCCAAGCAGAAATTCTGCTGAAAAAAACACATGAAACCTATAATGATAGTGGTTAGGTAGTGGAGGAACACTCCAGCGCATGAGTTCAGAAAAAATCTGATAAGACTGACACACAAAGAACTATGACAATGAGTTTTTACGACGATAATAATTATGAATTACAAATTACACAACTTTAACCCAGCGAGGATGTGGTACAAAAAGGGTACATCGAGGATGTGGAGGGTCTTGATGACCCTGTATTTAATTCATAATTTAAAAGTATTCATTGCAATTTTTTAACATAGGATAGGTAGATAACTTACGCATTGGTTAATTATATAAGGATTTTCATGAAAAGAAACACTATTATGCGTATAAAATGTTTCATTATTTCAATTTTACAAAAAGCCTTATTTTAATCAACGTTCGCAGGACTCTGCCATACATTAAAAAAAACAACACATACAAATATTATTACGTAGTAATTGGTAATTTTTGGTAGGAATTTATATGATATATCATGTTTTATCACAAAATCAGTAATTATCCAGTCTTTTAGGCTACTAATCATCTCTATATATGGGTCATAATTGCCCTATTTGAGTTTTACGCACGTTTACATACTTGCACGTGTTGCACCCGACTAAGTAGAGGTGGGAAAAAGGGAGGGTATTTTATTGACTACAGCTACTGATAAACTCGACAGCATGCGACTGCAGGTAAAAAAACTGTACATCAAACAAAATGAGCAGGGTCAAATTGACCCTACCACATCCTCGCCGGGTTAAGGTTGAATTGGCCGGTCACTTCTCCATACAAACGCCGTAGGGTGATCACTCCCTTATTTTGAGGTCCAAAATTAAGCATAATATCGATAGATCTCGTCATTATCTAGGCTTGTATCGCAACGAAATTTTGAAAAGATAACTTTAAATAAAATGTTTCGAGGCTCATAACTCACAAGTTAATTATCGTATTAAAAAAATGTTACGATACAAGCCTAGTTAATAAAGAGATCAATCGGTATTATGCTTTGTTTAGGACCTAAATCCTCAAATAAGGGAGTGATCACCCTACGACGTTTGTATGGAGAACTGACCGGCTAGTTCGCCCTTAATGCCCGGGCTACACGAGGCTAGTTTTTCAAGCTAGGATAGCAAACTAGTGTTAGTAAGCTAGCAAGCTAGTACTTCTGGCTTCGTGTAGGCAAAACTATCTTCATTTGTAAGCTAGTAAGCTAGTTACCACCACTGATTTTACTATCCTGGCTTGTTTACTAGCTTCATGTGACCGGCGAAACTAGTTTGCAGTTGGCTAGTAAACAGGAACGCGACGAGTTTATTAAGATTTTAAAATGCCCGAACTAGCTACTACTCTAGCCTCATGTAAACAGAACTAGCATGCTCCAAGCTAGGTCAGCAAGCCAGGACAGTTTGGTAAAAAACTAGCTTGCTATCCTAGCTTGACAAACTAGCCTCGTGTAGCCCGGGCATTAAGCTCAAAGTTAAGTAAAATACGGTAACAAAACTGGAACTGCAACATGAGGAAATGAATGTAAAACATTTTTTGTCTATGAAACCGAATATGTCAAAGCACAGCGCCCCTTGCGGCGCGTTAGTGAATCAAACATATTGTCATACAAAATCGCGTTTACTCACTCACGCCGTATCACGAGTAAAACTTACGCTGGGTACATTGGTCTTATCTTACTTTGAAATGTATACGTTGTTAGTTGTGTGTGATAATAGTGCATTTTATTTCCAGAGTTGTCCGAAAACAGACAAAGATGTGTTGAACGTGCACATTGTGGCACACACGCACGACGACGTCGGCTGGCTGAAGACCGTAGACCAGTACTACTATGGAAGTAAGGAATATATTATTTTTTACTTTTTTTTATGTTACTGTGACGGAACAAGCTTGAAGCCCACCTGATGTTAAGTGGTCTAACCTCTGCCTATAACAAATGCATTTCGTCAACAGTCACGAATTGCACTGCGCCCGTCACATTGAGACATAGTTGTTAAGTCTCGTGTGGCTGTAATTTCACTGGCTCTCAAGGATTGCTGCCGAAACACACCGTTAGGTGCTAGGCGACAGATTTTCTACTTGAGTCTTAATTACTCGAGAATTGTACGTGAAGCGGTTGAAATTAAAGACAAAAATTTAAATAGGGATGGTGGATTTACATTTTCTACATCGAATCCTATAATAAAAAAGCTCGAGTCGTTATTTGTCTCCGCGTGCAAGTTCCGATACTGTTAGTTTAGTGTGTCGAGGTAACAGTGATAGACAAAAACGATGACCGAACGGGGGTAGATTTAAATCGCTCCCGCCGCTCCTCAAGACGATGACACCCGCTTCTTCAGTCTACTCGTGACCACGATCAATGCAACTTGATCGAAACGTCAAAGTTAGTAAAATTATTATTATTTTGATATTAATTCGTTTATGATTTTGAAATATGTAATATTTTTTATATACATTTTAGGGTTCCGTATTAGAAAACGGGACCACATTACTAAGCTACGGCTGTCCGTCATAGGGGTCTTTAGAACCATAATAGGTAGCCGATTTTTTTACAGACGTATGGTGGATTGCTTAACAAATAAAGATTAGAGCGAGCGAAGCGAGCACTATTGTTGAACGTTTTATGTCACACTTTACCGAAAAACTATCACGCCTATAGATTTGTGCTTTAAGGTTGAACTGGCCGGTCGCTTCTCCATACAAACGCCGAAGGATGATCACTCCCTTATTTGAGATGAATTAAGCATAACACCGATTGATCTCGTCATTATCTAGGCTTGTATGATGCCGAAATTTTAAAAAGATATAGTTAAGTTGAAAGTTATTAGCCTCGAAAATTGTATATGAAAATGTTTCATAGCTCATAACTCTCAACTTAATTATTTTATTAAAATTTCAGCATCATACAAGCCTAGATAATGTTGAGATCAATCGGTATTATGCTTTGTTTTAGACCTAAATTCTCAAATAAGGGAGTGATCACCCTACCGCGTTTGTACGGAGAACGGGCCGGCCATTTCACCCTTAAGTCATGCGTCCCTTAACATAGTAATTTAACTTCATATCTATTATTGTGTATTTATTAACGTGCTATCTGTCAAAACATATAATTTTGTTACCACAACTGGACACAAAAGTCAACTTTAAGGACCGTCAACCGCTAATATTATACGAATTTAAATTTAAACATAATAATGATTACCACTGAAATAACAGGCAAAATGAGATTTAACAGGTATGTCTCAAGGTGATGGACGCAGTGCAGTTCGTCACCTGTGATGAAATGCATCTGTTATAGGCAGAGGATACCGCTTAACATCAGTTGGCCCTCGCGCTTGTTCCTTCACAATAAAATAAAAATAAACATAACTTGTTTACAAATTTACGAGAGATAAAATATAGTCATGTGCAGGATTCGAACCCGCGTTTCCGCACATGACTATAATTTTTCCTCTCGTATATTTGTAATTTTGTAATGTAATCCGCATAGCAGGCGTTATTGCAAACATAACAATATAAAAAAATACGATAACTTCATCCGCAGGCGTTGTACTAAATTAGATTTTGTTTGGGACTGAATAAGAATCATAATTGAGAATATTAAAGAATTTTAAGTTTAGAGAGTTTGTATATAATCGACACCGCAGTCACATATATTAAAAGTAACTTTGTAGGTATAGTTATGCCCTAATAACAAGATTGCTGAAATTCAGCCTTAAAATTGAACTCACTGTATTAAGACTGGAGGGAGGTCTCGAATTTTCATACAAAAAGATAAAACGTTTCTACCCCCCCTAAACAATCATTGATTTTGATGATTTTTGGAAATATTATAGATGATATTAATATCCAGGTTTATAGGTTTTGATTTTTATCATTGTATTAAAGGAATTTGAATTAATGGGTATTAAAATACCGATATTTTCTCAAAACTTGTATCTCTAGTTTGTGGATTATTTATGGGAAAAATAATGATAAATAAATAAAAAGAAAACTTATAAACCTAGTTTATTCTGTCAGTTATAAAATAAGACCAACATTTTCAGATATGATTAATGTTTTCTATAGGAGAAAAGTTTTCTCCCAGAACGTAAATTATGCGCAAATTCTAAGTCAAAACTTGAAGAAGCTGCAATTGTCCTTATCGCACTATTCTGTTAGGGCGTTTAGCGGCGGACAGCATCACTTTGTTAAAATACCTATTTTTCTGTAGGAGCTTCTCTTCGCGTTCCTCTTAATACGTTTACGTAAGTTAGTATTAACATTATTTTAAACAAGGTAATATATACTATACATCCGAATTTATTTTGTTACAAATGAAGGAGATGTTTATAGTAAGTTTTACGAATTAGTAAGTAAATAATTTTTATTTTATTCAATAAATATTCCTATCTGAATGACTATATATTTCAATATTAGTTTATGCAACTGTCATATAATAGAGGGTATTAAAACATGAGCGTAGTTTTTTTAAACGAGCCGCAGGCGAGTTTCAAAATAAGATTACACAATAGCAATTAACAAGAGTGTTTTAATACCTAATTATATGCAGTTGCATACACTACTTTATTTAATCTCATGGCTATAGGTAGTTACATTAAATAAAAATGTTATCCAACAAAATATTACTCACATTCGTATGTACCAAATAGCGCCAAAATGGCAAAAGTCTGTTATTGGTCTATGGCTCGGAACAAGCGCTCACCACAGATAATGTGTACTTAAATTGAATTGAAACCTCCTTGGTCGGGACACATTATACTTTAATAATTAAAAAAAATGTTTTAAAGCATTGTTTTGTTAGGAGAATAATGCTTTAATTTAACTTTTTAATTTTCTTAAAGAAGTATGTAAATAAAATATGCCAACAAAAGTCTGTATTTCATTTCATAATTAGAATATTACCGAATGACATTATATAAAATATATTTTTAAAATTTAAATATACAGGTTTATTGGAAAAATGCTAACAACCTCTAAGGGTTCACTTCTGCTTGTCCTAACAATCATTTTGAGATGTTTTTAATGTGTTTTTGACGGAATAAGCACTAGGACGACCTGACTCTCTCTTAAAACAATAAGTTTTCCTAGTAGTCTCGTAGTAAAAGACAATGACTACATCGAGCCAAGAGCACCCGCCGCGGCAATATTGGACCGCGTTGCGCTTCTTTAAATAGAGTTTTGAATATTTACATCGAGCTAAGTATTAAAAAAAAAAAATTACAGGCACAAGAGACTTTTATCATCAGGTGGTCCTCGTGCTTATACCGTCAAAAACACATAAAATAGTATTAAAATCTTCTCAAAGTGTTTGTTAGGACTAGCAGAAGTCAACCCTAAGAGGTTGTTAGCATTTTTTAAACGACCCTGTATAATGTTGGCAGCTGTTAGCATTACAGTCCAACAGGGCTATGCTACCAGCATGCTGGGCAAGCTGCAAACTGATAGTGGGCTGGAGTATTTGAACTTCCTGTAGGCCTGCAACAGTTGTTAGGTTGCTCAAAGGTTTTCAAACTAATGTATATTTAGTGTTATATATAGTTTAAAGCATGGAATTCATTTTCGAAATAGTTCCGTTGTTTAATGGGATTATTAATGAAGGCATATTATATTGTGGAAGTTATGCATTTTGTATGTGTCCATGTTGTGTTAGAGTGTGTTGTTCTTAGTATTGTGATTAACATACCTTAACTATTAAAACCCATTTCACCACTGAAAATCCTGATCAATTGAATAAATCATATTTTTCTATTGGAGTACAAAATTTTATGGGCGGGAATCGAACCCGCGTCCTCCGATTTCGCGCCATATGCCTAAACCGCTCGGCCACCTGAGCTCGTTATTGCTTGCTGAAATTTCGTGTTCCAATTGTATTACTTTAACCGGACTCTGCGCACTTAGGGACATCACATTTTGTGCTACAATAATTTCTAAAAATATGATTTTAGCTTAGCAAGCGATAGTGCTGTAACCATATTTAGAAATAATTGAATAAATGTTAAAATATAAATTAGGAATTTCGAAATGGCTACTGATGACCCTTATTCTTTATAATATAAATAATAATTAATTTTATTTCAGACTAGCTTACTCAATTGAAATAACTTTTTGTAAGTTTTACTTTAGACTAGAGTTGTTATTAATAATTGCAGTAAATGTGGTCTAAATATCGGCATATTCAGAATTAAGTAATTTCAATTGAGTAAGCTGGAGACATTCACAATATGTCACGCATGACACGAGTAGAGTATTTTCTCGTTCATAGACAAGTGGCGGACGATAGCAGCGCACCACGCAAAGATCCGTTCATTGGGGATTATCTATGGACGATTATCCATTGCGCTATTTGTTGGTTGAATTGCGAACAGTTTTAGGAAATAAGCAGCGATGGTCTTTGAACCAATAAAATACCATAGTTTTCTTATTAGCACATGCTAGCGAGGCTGGTCGCGGATTTAATAGAGATATTGCGTAGTGCTTAATGCCCCCAAATGAAGATTATGGCAAAGTTTAAATCAATATAGGTAGGCACATTGATGTTAGTTGGCTGAGCTTTTGTGAGGTCGAATCGAAATAGTTTGTACGGTGGCCATTTTGAAATGTAATGAAATTTTATTAGCTTGTGATCCTAGGTTACAGCTTGTTGAAATATTACAAGAAAGTATCTCTAGGTTCCGCTTCAAAGCATACAAGCATGAGAGTGAAGAATACCGTATATCATAATAATCTAGACACATTATTACATTATTAACAAAAAAAATGAAATATATAAACGTACCAATGTTATGCATATTACATGTGTTGCTTACTTACTATTTAACATTTAAAAATTCGTCTATTGTGTTGGTCATTAGGAAATCAGAGAGATTATTTTTAAAAGAGCGCAGATCGTTCTTATCACGGATTGTGAATGCTATTTTGTTAAAAACAATTGGTGCCATACGAAATATTTTTTTTTCTATAATACCGTTTTTGTTTTTGTACTTAATTGGCGCAGATTTTTTTCACGTCTGATACAAGGATTATATTTTTCAAAGAGATTTGTATCTCGGATCTTGGATATTTGACACATGTCATGGGTGGCATTGGCTGTGAATGGTATGTTACCTGCATTTGTTTGCGAAATCACAATCCTAATATAAGACCCACATCAGCAGCTAATTAAAGTTAGTATTAAAATTACACAAACCGTCATTGAAATAGGGCCCATGTCAGCGCACGCTGCATCATGACTGTTAAGGTAATCGCCTTGTCCAAAATACTACTATATAACTATTTCACAAGGACGCCGTTCCTCGATTTTGAAAATCGCATTGAAAAACTAAAGATATAAAGTTTATCTTTAGTTTGATATGGTTTTGAAGAAAATCGTCAGTCGTTTAGGAATTTTGTTGCGTAACTCGCTCGCTCGAAGCGCTCGTAAGGAAGTTGAAGCTCTCGTAGCGAAGTTTGCTTCGACGTTCTGAATCGATCAGCAAAGTTAAGCAACGTCAACCTCGGTCATGACTTTGATGGGTGACCACAAGTGACATTAATACTGAGCGCTTCCGTGCTTCGGAGGGCACTTTAAGCCGTCGGTTTTTGTCTTAGGGTGGCAGTCGTTACAGCTTGGTGGACCACCCTCAAGTAGAAAATCTGTCGCCAAGCTCCTAACGGTGTGTTCCGGCAGCTATCTTTGAGAGGCAGTAATTCTAGGTGAGCCTGAACAACATATTCGATCTCATCATCACTTACCATCAGGTGAGATAGTGGAGGCTAACCTATCAACCATAAAAAAAGGACTTAACGAAACTTCATTTCGCGAACAAATTTTTAATTCAATAATTTTTACATCACATTCAATGTTTAAATTTGTTTAAATGTTGCCATGAGTCATGATCGATCGAAAGATTCCTAGTATATTTTGTTCACATTACTTTAATACCATCTGGGAAAGTAGATGGCGTTTAAAATCAGGTCAATTAAAGTGTGTCTCTTGTATTCGCCTTAACGTTGTTCATTTATCCGCAGGTCGTAACAACATCCAAAAAGCAGGGGTGCAGTACATATTAGACTCAGTTGTCAAAGAGCTATGGGCAGATCCAAAAAGAAAGTAAGTAATGTAAAAAATGTTTTTGGTAAAACGCCGTACCGGCATCGGACTCGGAGCAAGCTCGTGAGCCGTCGGAATGAGGTGAAAATGAAATTTGACGTTGTATTGACGTCTAAGGGCCTGTTCCATTAGTCGCTAAGAACGTAAATTTCGATAATTTTGATCACATTCTGCGTCTGTGGTTGTGATCACGTGATCGTTTGTAACTGTCATCCCCGTTCCATTTTTGGATAAGAACGCTAAGAATGCCACTAAAACTTGCAACTTCTGTCACTTTTGACATTAGATGTAGCGTTTAAGGCGAAAATAACGCCAAGACCCATGTGGAAAACTTTTTGGGAGTGTGATCGTTTTCAGCGTTTTTAGCGAATCTCACTCAAATGAAACGCACCCTTATAACTGTCATTTTAGACGTGTCTGACGTCTATATGACGTACGATAAGACGAACAATATCACAGCTACAAGACGTAACTAAAATACATGGATATGAATTTTTAAGAAGTTAAATCGACGTCGTTTCGACATCAGACTTCTTTGAAACACTATCTCTGACATATGACAGTTTTAAGACTTTATATGGACGTTTTTTTTTAAACTTCATAATGACTAATTTTGTATTTTTTGCGTTAGAGCTTGCTAAGAAACAAGCTTAAATCAAAATATTTTTTATATATTACTCTAGATATAGGGCCTGTTTCAGAACGTTCGAGTAAGTTCCGGTTATACTACGCAGAACATAAAATAACTGAATTATAAAAATGACAGTTAACATGCAGCGCGTTTCAAGCTTTAACCGATGGATGACGCAAAGATGGTGTTTTATTTATTAAATATGTTCTGGGTAGTATAACTGGAACTTAATCGAACATTCGGAAACAGGCCCTAAGTCTTTTTTTTTAGTATTTTGACGCCAGTATCTAAATGGAGACAATTTGCTTGACAGCAAAATCTTTGGAGTCGGTATAGCTACTAATATTTTTACAGCTACTGGGGCACGAACTTTGGGCATCGTCATAGAATTCAGTTACTACACACTGCGGGAATGAATAAGTGAATTGCTTGAAAAAAGATTAATACTTTTAATTACTGTGTATGTACGGACCAACATTGAGTTTTGTTTTATGCACAGATATGGGAAGAAAAAATAGCTACCCCGATACAGGGAATCCTAGTGGGGTAGCTATTTGTACATCATAAGCAATATTGCAAAGTATTTTTCTGGTACAATAAACTATTATTATTATTACTTTTCATTTAACCTATACTACCAATTACGGGCGTCTACACGACTTCATTGGTAAACTAATAAAGTAACCCTAATCAAGACCAAAAACAGACGTCATCCAGGCTTGACATATCATATATATATACAGATAAAGTACCAGTCATGGACGCCGTAATGATGCTATTAAGAGCGCACCGAGCTTTTTAGTTCTTCTCGTATGTGTGCATGAGTAGGGCACGCCGCCAGCATCCGTCCCCGTCCGACGGCCGAAGCTGTACTAAAAGTGGACAGGGACAAAACATCGCGGCTCTGGCTAAAATGGACGGAACGTGCGTGAATTTAGCTATTTCCTTCGTATAAGCGCTCGTAGCGAAGTTTACTTAGCTGTTCTCAACCGATCAGCAAAGTTAAGCAACGTCGCGCGCGGTGATAAGTTGGATGGGTGACCGCTAGTGACATTACTACTGAGCGTTTCCGTGCTTCGGAGGGCACGTTAAGCCGTCGGTCCCGGTTGTTGTCTTAGGATGGCAGTCGTTATAGCATGGTGGTAAGGCATTTTGCGAATGCCCGCCTGGCTAGCTACCACCCTCAAGTTGAAAGATCTGTCGCCAAGCACCTAACGGTGTGTTCCGGCAGCTGTCCTTGAGAGCCAGTACTTCTAGGTTAGCCTGAACAACATCTTCGACCACATCATCACTTACCATCAGGTGAGATAGTGGTCAAAGGCTAACATATCTAGCATAAAAAAAACAACAAAAACAAATACCTATTTGAAAAATGTAATGTGTATACGTTATAGAAAACACGGTGTTTTCTTATTATTAAAAAACTGATGACTTTCCGTGAATTATTTACGCCGTACTAAGGGTTTATTGAATTGTTTAGAGATATAACTTTGGATATTTTTTCTATAGAGGAAACTTGAAGAAATCGTGTTTCTAAAGTGTATGATTTGTGGAATGAATCCTTAAATATCATATATATTATTTGCATAACTCAAAATTAGAAATAAAGATTTAGCAAGGGAACAAACGAACGTAAGTATTTCACAATTGCCTCGTTGCAGACTTATACACACTCGCATACTTTCACATTCTTATATACACATACATACACTGTCTCACACTCTACATATACAAAAAACATAAATATACTTAACCTAATAAAAAAAGCCTAACATATACCTTAATTTTTAGTATTCTTTGATTGTAACTAGCATTTTTTCACATACAAATTTTAATAGCTATATAATTCATTACTTAATCACAATTACCTCAATACGGAAGAGCGAGCTGTCTACCACAGGTATGTCAATAATTAAAAGAGAGTCTCAAATATATAAAATGTATATTAGACTAAGTTTACCGAAATAAATATTTTGTATTTGTATTTTTTACCGTACTTTATAGCACCAGCAGACGTCATAGTTATACTTAGACGTCTCTTTGCTACCTGGGATACGACATAGAGGCGATATATTTGAGTTCTTCTCTATAGAACTATAGACAGTCCATAGGAATAGATAAATCTATGATGTATGTGATGCTGATGTTTTTCTTTTGCCAGGTTCATCTACGTTGAAACTGCGTTCTTTTGGAAGTGGTGGGTTCGCCAACCAGTTTCCATTCAAGAAAAGGTAAGTTCTTTTGTTTCATAATGACAACCTATTTACTCGTATGAGATCAGTAGTCATGTCGTTCACAAAGCCATTTACCATTAGGTATCCCACAGAGGGTGGTAATAATACAATTTCTCTCGACGGCGACGGAAAACCTTTTGTTCCCACATAAGGAAGTAGAAACGCAAAAACGAATTGAGGAAATGTGTATCTCGCGAAATTGAATTCGAAACGCTCATATCAAATTTTGCTAAGCTGTTCTTAACCGATCAGCAAAGTAAAGCAACGTCCGCCGCGGTCATGAGTTGGATGGGTGACCGCTAGTGGCATTACTACTGAGCGTGCACGTGCTTCGCAGGGCACGTGCGTCGGTCCCGGTTGTTTTCTTAGGATGGCAGTCGTTATAGCATGGTGGTAGGGCATTTTGCGAATGCCCGCTAGCTTTCACCCTCAAGTAGAAAATCTGTCGGCACCTAACGGTGTGTTCCGGCAGCTGTCCTTGAGAGCCAGTAATTCTCGGGTAGCCTGAAGAACACCTTCGACCACATCATCACTTATCGTCAGGTGAGATAGTGATCAAAGGCTAACCTATAAGGCACAAAAAAACATCCTCACCGCAGGAGTCGCAACGCACGCATCGAATCAACATGAAAACCTTTCTGTGTTTTGTGAGAGTGCTGTCCTATGAAAGAATGAGGATGACGTCATCCGCCCGTCCACGCCGTACTGCACGCATTATACAGATGAAGTTATCCGCGCGCGCGTGAAATTCGTATATTACTGAAATACGGATCGTGCGGCGCGGATAGGGGCGCGTCGTTACAAACAATTTCAGAAAACATTTCTAAAATTATTGCGTTCTGGGAGAAAATTTTTCTCCTATAGTAAACATTAATCAAATCTGAAAATATTGGTCTTATTCTATAACTGACAGAATAAACTAGGTTCATAGGTTTTCCTTTTTCTTTATTAATCATTATTTTTCATATAAACAATTCACAAACTAGAGATTCAAGTTTTGAGAAAATATCGGTATATAAATACCCATTCATTCAAATTCCTTTAATATAATGATAAAAATCAAAACCTATAAACCTAGATATTGATAACATCTATATCATTTCCAAAACTCATCAAAATCGGTGATTGTTTAGGGGGGTAAAAACGTTTTCTCATTTTGTATGGAAATTCGTGACTACAACCGGGACCAACAGCTTAAATTACCCTTCCAAGCACGTGCAAACTCAATAGTAATGTCACTAGTGCTCACGCGTCTAAGTGATGCTTTCTTCCATTGGCAGGTCCATACATTGGTACGAGAGGGTAGACTGCAATTCGTAGGCGGAGCGTGGAGTATGAACGACGAAGCAGCCGCACATTACCACAGCACCATTGACCAGTTCACTTGGGGACTTAGGTAAGAAAAAACAAATCAAGTGTAAATAGAGATTGTTTTATACAACTGGGAATCGATTGCGAATCTTTAAATTGTGCAATGACCAGGATGTTGTTCTTCTCAGCAAAATCAACTCAACCTTCGGCCCGTGTGCACTGCCGCGAGTGGGATGGCAGATCGACCCATTTGGACATTCTCGAGAGTTTGCCTCCCTTCTGGCGGGAATGGGCTACGATGGACTCTTCCTGGGCAGGATCGACTACCAGGACAAAATGGCCAGACTGGACGGTAAACGCATGGAAACTCTGTGGAGGGGCGATGATGACCTCGGTGAGTTACCTCGAAGTTACAATAATTTATTCAATGGAGCCATATTCTCTTGCCGCTCCTTGCCTCTCAGTTCCACTACGCCACTGCTCGCCTTTACGTTTTTCTTGCAATAACACTCGAATGTCACCCCCCCTTTCCTAGCTGTGGGTGTCGTAAGAGGAGCCTAATGTGAAATACAGCGGCAATATAGCAGCGCCTTCTGAGGAACTGATATTTTAAACTGCGATAGCCTAGACCCCTGGCAAGCGTGAGGATTACGGCAAACCTCCCCTTAATGGCTATGTTCAGCAGTACAGTACAGTACTAAAACTATTATTTTGAATTTTTAAAACAAATTTGTCGTAGCGGGAACTCGCAGAGAAAAGGGTTTTCTATCTTCGGGGAATACAGGTTTTCACCAGGTAGTTCTCATCACCGTGGGGTGCCGGGTTAGAATAGCACCTCCCCATATCATCCCATGAGTGTCGTAAGAGGTGACTAAGATAAAAATGCTGGAACGTGGGCAGCAGCGCCATCTAAAGAACTGCCATCTTACACTGCGATCATCAAGCCGCTTGCCAAGCGTGGGGATTTTGGCAAATACGCCCTAAATGGGGGAGGCTGTGTTCAGCAGTGGACGATCTGGCTGATACAGTACAGTTATCTTTAGAAAGAGTCCATCTTGGTGGGTACCACCGCAGTGTCAGCTATTCTGCCTCGAATAAATAGTATGCAAACACTACTGTGTCTAAACGTGAAGGGCAGTGTAGTAAGTGAACTTGCTGGGTGAACGAGAAAGAAGTAAAAGTCACGTAAGAAAGGGTCGGTCAATCACAGTTGCAGCATGCACGCCACCTCGACAATATTATTGGTTCTTCAGAGATCATAGCACAGCCTGGACACTTGACTCATTCTCTATACAAAAGCCGCGTTCTAACTACCTATTACACAGACACTACACAAATGTTGTTTCTGTACACGCGTAAATGTGTGCGTGAAGTCTAAGGTTGTCATCGTATGAATAACTGTCGTACTTACCTACCTAACAATCTTTTGATGCTGTTAATATGACTTATTAGATTTCGTAGGTTATGTGTACCTTACCTACCTTCAGGTATATTTACAAGCACAACAATCCAACTCCATGTACGACGTAGGAATATGCAACAAACAACCGAGTAGGTAACATTACTTCACATTTCACTCGCATTACATATACAATAATAGATACCTACACTTTACAAATAATATCATTCCAAGTTCACATTTTATACAAGTAATGATAATAATTACAATCACAATAATAATTTATGTTCTTCTCGTATAATAAACAATCATGATGTGTGCCGTGTGTCAACCGTGGCGAAGGTCGGTATGTGTATTGCTTTTCTCTATGGAAGGTACAGGTAACAAAGACACTAAACTTGTTTCGCTGCAAACGAAGTCGATATCCACGGATATTTTTTGCAAACAAAAATGTTCTAAAATAATTTTATTTGAGTAGCAGTTTGCATAAAATACAAAGATAAAGTAGGTATTATGTTTGTATTTTTTTCAATACCTACTGTAAATTACCGGTTTTTATAAGTTACCTACTGTATAACTAAAGAACGACAAATAGGTAGGTACTTAGTGTAGGTTACCAAGAATTACTTACCTCGTTTTATCCTAAGGGAATCTACAAAAACTCCTATCCTTTTCTCATTTAGTTGATAAGCAACCTATAAAAATGGGGTACTCTTGTGCTGTTTACGCACAAGAATACCCCATTATCAACTTTTAAAATACTCGTACAATCGTCACGCTTTGTCGTCACGTGATCGTGCGCGAGTTGCGCGTCCCGTACTCAAGTCAGCTCAGCGACAGCTCCTAATCAGTGGCGTTCTATACGTAGTATTATTATATGTTCTATGATCGTAGTGTGTGTGTGTGGTGTGCGCAGATGTGTACAAGTTCACTGTAAAATCACTGTATGAACACATATTTAAATAATCACGTTTAGTAGAGGTCCGTCTCGTCGTCATTATTTTTTAACTAAACACTATCTTGTCTTGCAGGTAAACCATCGGATATATTTACTGGTGTTCTCTACAATACATATTCGCCCCCACCTGGATTTTGTTTTGACGTGCTCTGCAATGACGAACCAATCATAGACGACGCTGATTCGCCCATGTACAATGTGGATACTAAGGTAAAGTTGTGCTGGTTTTGATAAGAGATGGCGCTGATTTCAATGACATTTTAGTTTAACTGTCTCGTTGTTTGAGCAAGAAAAAGCATCGATCTGTAATCTTTTAGACCCGGTTTCAATCCCCAGTGTTTTCTTACAAATTTAATTTGTACGTTTTGTTCCTACGCCTGGTGGCAATGGCTTCGCCTTTTACTTGTGGTTTAGTCACCTTTATTTTCCCCCTTGATGATATTATACTACATAAAGACGTTTTAATTAACTTCATTATTATAATATGTCTTCAAAAGGTGAATGCGTTCATTGAAGTGGTCAAAAAAATGAGAAAGAATTACATAGCAAATAATATTCTTGTGACGATGGGGGAGGACTTCCACTACCAAGATGCGGCGATGTGGTACCGAAATCTAGATAAACTTATTGAGTAAGTGGCATGTCTTACTTTAGTCAAAAGCATGTTGAATAAATTCTAATAGCATTTATAATATATGGATCCTCACAACCAGATTATCACATAGCTTGATGCATTTTGCACGCTTGTTTGGTCAGCCAATTACCTAAAGACGAGCCCACAACTGTCATTGTTAGACAGCCCCAATTTAAGCGCTAATTCTACAAGATGTTTTCGGCCACAACGTCGCTTACTAACAGGTAAAAAAGTGGTGAAAAGCAATTCAAGGAAGCAAGAAAAGGAAAGTTATAAACATTGTCACTGATTCGAATAACGCCATCTATTTTCAAAAACATGATTGAAATGATTCGATTGCGCTCTCACACATCAAAAGAATGGATTTTTTATTTTAAAGCTTGCGCGATGTTTTGCAGGAGCGAAGATTGTTTTTGGAAGCTCTTTGACTCTGAACAATTTTCGTTGTATTTACTAAATAAAATACTTATATTTAGATAAGATTTGGATCAGCGCCATCTGTTACGTAGTTATTTGCAACTCTTATAATAATGTTGTATAGCGGGCTATTGCAATTAAAATTTATGTTACAAGGTGGCCAGTTTCTTGGAAGTTTGCAAGAAAATGTCGAAATCATACACGACTAATAACATATTAGTGACTATGGGAGATGACTTTCAGTATCAAGATGCTTCTATGTGGTACAAAAACTTAGATAAACTTATAGAGTAAGTGGCTTTAGTTATGCACTGGTATTGCATGTTTTGAGTAGTTTTTGAATGTATTTTTGCATGTTTGTGTAATTGTCTACACACACACACACAACACCCTTCCATCCCCACATACACACTACTACATATATCTCCACAGTAACAGATAATATTTCATAATTATCGTTTTAAAAATACCCACTTAAACACACCCTCGCGTACACACACACACTCACATGCACATGATAAATTACCATAAAATATGCAAACTATCAAAAATAGCTCTTGATGTTTTTCAGTTTATTCAAGGTTTTGTATCACACCGTAGCACAGAATTCACGCCTAGCTTCCCTCTATCTATATGTCGCCGTAGTCTTTCACGAATAATAACTAAGAATATGGAAGTATTGCGCCAGTTTTTGCAAGAATATTTAGACCGAAATCTATGTCAGAAATTTGCACACGTGTGCATAATATGTATAAAGGCGTACAGTTCCCGTCTTTGAGATTTTTAAGGACTGTTACATAAACTCCTGTTTGATATCGACAAATGCGAGTATGGCATAAAATGCGTCCAAATTGCACCAATTCATGACTCATGTCGATGTGAAGGTGTCAACGGGGTTCTAACCATCTTTACGCTCTGATTACTCTAAAGGTAACAAACTACCAACTCTTGTACACACGCCCGAGGAGCGTTGAATACAGTCAGATAGCATGCATTAAAATGAAGTCAACACGTGTTACAATTATGTGCTTGTGTTGTCCTGTGTGTCGACAGAAACATATTTTAATTATTGTTTTGTCAGAGAAGACATACAGACTCCATAAGAGGGTAGGGGCAGGAAGCTGACGGTAACCTATTTACGTCATGTTATTAGGACATGTCATCCTTTTAATTTTACGTTATACATTGTTTATAGAATACCCGTTTTTTCTCTCTCAGATTGATATATTCATACAGTACGTAGAGGCGCAGTCGAGATTCTTCCGCACCAACAATGTGATCATAACAATGGGCGGAGACTTTACGTACCAAGACGCTTCTATGTGGTACACGAATCTTGATAAGTTGATACAGTGAGTTCTCATAGACACTTTTAGTTGTAAACACACTTGCTTGCTTTACACACACCCTACTAACATCACACGCACACTCGTTTACTCTCGAATGTAATACGCACACTGGCATGAAATGCGGAGATTGAGCTTACAAAGGTAGTATACCAAACTATATTCAAGTTGAAACCGTGAGTTTTGATACACGCTCTCAGTTGTTTTTCACACTCTCGCTAGCTTTACACACACCCTACTAATATTTTACGCACACTCGCTCACTCTTAAATGAAAAACACATCGCATGAATCACATATACTTTGACAATAACGCAACAATGTGTAATAACAATGGGCGGAGACTTCTCGTTCCAAGATTGCTGTCATGTAAAACAAATCCGTGATGAAAACAATGAGTTTTGATACATTACTGTCAGTGGTATTAAACACTCTTACTTGCTCTACACACACCCTACTAACATCACCCGCATATTCCCTTACTCTCAAACTAAATACGCATACTCACATAAATGACACACCTAATGTCACAATTACACAAAAAACTATGCATAACAATGAACGGAGACTTCACGTATCAAGATACGTCGGTGTGTTACTCGAACATTGATAAGTTGACACACAGTGAGTTTTGACACACATTTTAAGTTGTATTACACACTGTCGCTTGCTTTAGACACACGTAACTTACATCACACGCACACTTATTCACACAATAATGCAACGATATAAGCATAGAAATAAATATAGACTTCACATTTTAATACGCTTCCATGTGGCATACTAACATTAATAATTTGCTACCATGAGTTTTGATACACGCTCTCAGTTGTATCACACACTCTCGGTTTCATTAATCACACACTAATATCTTAGCACGCACACTCCCACAATAACACAATGTGACCATATAATGGGCGATGTGTTACATGCTTTGTTGATATTACTAATCTCATGGTATTGTAGTTCAAATTAAATAAATACATATTAATTCGTCGATTTATTGCAGATATACAAATTTGAAAGCTGCTAAAGATGGTTTGAACATAAAATTGTTTTATTCAACACCTAACTGCTACCTAAAGGCTGTGAAAGAAGCTAAGTGAGTATTTTTTTATAAGTAATTAATTTTCTATTATGTCCAAGGTTTTTTTAAGATTTACATCTATGTTATCAATAGTCGAGTTACTAGGTTATCATTGAGTTTTTCTAACATTTGTACGTACAAACGATGAGCCAATCTGAGTTAAGAGGAACGGGGAGAGAAGCTCCTACAGAAAAATAGGTATTTTAACAAAGTGATGCTGTCTCACCGCTGAAGGCCTGAACAGAGTAGTGCGATAAGGACAATTGCAGCTTCTTCAAGTTTTGACTTAGAAGTTGCGCATAGTTTGCGTTCTGAGAGATAAATTTTCTCCTATAGTAAACACTAATCAAATCTAAAAATGTTGGTCTTATCTAAAATAATAACTGACAGAATAAACTAGGTTTATAGGTTTCTTTTTCTTTATTAATCATTATTTTTTATATTTCTATTATATTCACAATTATATTCACAAACTAGAGATACAAGTTTTGAGAAAATATCGGTATTTAAATACCCATTAATTCAAATTCCTTGAATATAATGATAAAAATCAAAACCTATAAACCTAGATAATGATAATATCTATAAAATTTCCAAAACTCATCAAAATCGGTGATTGTTTAGGGGGGTAGAAACGTTTTCTCTTTTTGTATGGAAATTCGAGACTTCCCTCCAGTCTTAATGGTCAGTGGTACCTCACACTGTAAGAAACCAGCTCTAAGACGAAGTGGTCTTAGTTTTTTTTTTACAAAAAATAGAACCAACTTCAACACTCAAATGTGTGAAATAACTTGTTGAATTCGGTACTATGATAGTTCAATAGTACCTATTATCACAATATTGTGCACATGGTACCGACTTCGACACATCATTTCACACATTTGAGTGTTGAAGTTGGTTCTATTTTTTGTAAAAAAAAAACTAAGACCACTTCGTCTTAGAGCTGGTTTCTTACAGTGTGAGGTACCACTGACCATTAAGACTGGAGGGAAGTCGGTTCTATTTTTTGATAAACATTTTTTTTCACCCATTTTAGTGAGCCTTGCTATTTATGGGATCGATTGTCATTCACTGTCAATGACTATACCATCAAGATAGAAAAATATTTTTCAGTTATTGGAGTGTAAATCAAAAACGGTTTAACCGATTATGATGTTTTTTTTTATTTGAATGCTGATGCCTACTGTGTGGTCCCATTTAAATTTAATCAAAATTGGTCAAGTTGTTTTTGAGATAAACTCCAATAACTGAAAAGTATTTTCCTATCTTGATGATATAGTCATTGACATGACTATCTATGGACTCAGTGAATGACTATCGATCCCATAAGTAGCAAGGGTAAAAAGGGAAGAAAATAAAATAAAAAAAAAACTGAACCGACTTCAACACTCAAATGTGTGAAATAACTTGCCGAAGTCGGTACCATGCGCACAATATTGTGATAATAGGTAGTTTTGAACCATCATGGTACCGACTTCAACAAGTTATTTTACACATTTGTAATGTTGAAGTGGATTCCACTTTATGGTATAAAATATTTTTATTCATATCTGTAAGACGTACACACTTTCTAAAAAACATGTTACACATTTTAATTTTTGTGACTTAGTTCACTTCAAGGGGCCGACACAGACTGGGATCTTGTAACATAAAATAAAACAAACTTAAACAAAATATATTTCAATTACAATGCGTGCTTCGTCGACGGCACGACCTTTTGTTTATCTAAAATGCGCGAAAATTCGAGGACATAATACTTTTCACATGGATACAATTATCATATATTACAATTTTCAACAGGTATTGTTTATGGATACCTACTTGGTGGTTAGATATGAAAATTCACTATCGTTGAGTTCCTAAATAGTAGTTTATGCAACTGTCATATAATAGAGAGTATTAGAACATGAATGTAGTTTTTTGAAACGAGCCGCAGGCGAGTTTCAAAATAAGATTACACGAGTGTTTTAATACCTAATTATATGCAGTTACATACACTACTTTATTTAATCTCATGGCTATAGAATATGGGTATAGGGTTGTATCCAACAAAATATTACTCAAATTCGTATGTACGAAATAGCGCCAAAATGGAAAAAGTCTGTTATTGGTCTATGGCTCGGAACCAGCGCTCACCACAGATAATGTGTACTTAAATTGAATTGAAACCTCCTTGGTCGGGACACATTATACTTTGATAATTAAAGAATTGTTTTAAAGCATTGTTTTGTTAGGAGAATAATGCTTTAATTTCACTTTTTAATTTTCTTAAAGAAGTATGTAAATAAAATATGCCAATAAAAGTATGTATTTCATTTCATAATTAGAATATTACCGAATGAGATTATATAAAAATAATTTTAAAACAACTGCACTACAGATTTTTATAATTTTACATTCATATGAATATTTTTTTTATATTATTATGATTGCAATAACGCCTGCTATGCGGATTACATTACAAATATACGATAGGAAAAATTTTCCGCACATGACTTAAATTTTTCCTATCGTATATTTGTAATTTTGTCATATGAATAATGTTATCTACGCATGACTTAAACCATTTAAAGTTGTTAAATTACTGTAAGGGTATGATGCAATGATGGCCGAGCGGTAATAGCTATGGAATGCCGTGCCATAGGTTCCTGGTTCGACCCCCACCGCCGGCTTGAGCTTCACCGCATGGTATGGAACGGCATTTTGCGAATGCTCGCCTGGCTAGCTACCAAGTCAAGTAGAAAATCTATCGCCAAACAGTAACGGTGCAACACCCCGTGCCCACGATCACTGCAAAATGTTTGAAACGTCGTCGGGACAAAAATAATGATAAATATACGCGATTTAAACCGTTTAAAGATATTTAACTATTTGTAATAATCGCCAAAACCTAAGACCTAACGGTGTGTTCCGGCAGTTGTCCTTGAGAGCCAGTAATTCTAGGTTAAGCCTGTCTATACCTTCGACCACATCATCATTTACCATCTAATGAGATTGTGGTCAAAGGCTTCAGTAATTGTGAAGCAGTGATGGCTCAGTGGCATTGGCTATGGACTGCCGCGCAGCAGGTCCATGGTTCAAATCCCGCCGCGGGCTTGAGCTTCACCGCATGGTGGAAGGGTATTTTGCGAATGCCCGCCTGGATAGCGAACGCCCTCAAGTAGAAAATCGGTCGCCAAGCACCTAACGGTGTGTTCCGGCAGCAGTCCTTGAGAGCCAGTGAAATTACAGGCACATGAGACTTAACTACTATGTCTCAAGGTGGGAACGGGTGCAGTGCAATCCCTGACTTTTGATGAAATGCATCTGTTATAGGCAGAGGTTAGTCCGCTTAACATCAGGTGGGCCTCGAGCATGTTCCGTCACAATAACATGAAAAAAAAAATTGTAACAATAGTAAAAAATAATTAATAAGATCGAATTCATTACCTAATTATGATTAATATAAATAAGATGTCAGGTTAAATTTATGTCAATTAATTAATAGTCAAATTAGATACTTATTTTAGTTTTTTATGTAAGAATTCCTTGATCGAGTAGTAATATTTTTTTATTATACTGATATGCACCCTTGAGCATATCTACTTTGTGGAGGCAATAAAAATGGATCATTCTCAGTAGTTCCATCGAATTTTTTTCTCACTAGTTCCATGGGACTTGGTAATGAAACTAGGGAGAACTATTTTCCTCATTCGTTCCATTATCTGCAAAATAATGTTTTACATCAGAAATATGTACCTTTCGCTTGTACATTAACGCCTATAGGGTTAATTCCACGACTACCTGTATATTGATTGAAAGTTAAACACGCTTCTCAAATTATGGAGGAACCATGTTGCACTAAGTACTTACATTAAGGTACCTCTTTGCTATTCATGGACTCCTAGTACTTTGGCAGTGATAAATATTATTTTACAGCAATATTAGTTGATTCCGACACTAATATGTATGTTTTTTTTTATGTTATTGTGACGGAAAAAGCTCGAGGCCCACCTGATGTTAAGCGGACTAACCTCTGCCTATATCAGACGCATATCGTCACAAGTCACGAATTGCACTGCGCTTGTCACCTTGAAACATAGTTGTTAAGGTACCTCTTTGCTATTCATGGACTCCTAGTACTTTGGCAGTGATAAATATTATTTTCGGTCAGAGCATACCTCGGCTATAGGGGTGGATGGACGTGGGTTCGAATACCACATATGACTATAATTTTTTCACGTTAATTTGTAATGTAATCCGCAGAGCAGGCGTTATTGCAAACATAACAATATTATCTGGATTTTCAGTTGATTGAACAAATGAGATTTTATTTCATTCACAGAGTTGGTTCGATTCATAAAATAGTGATTATTCCAACAAACAAATATATAATTTCACAAATTTAAGTAAATTTGTGAAATTATATATTTGTTTCAATTTTTGGATGAACCATGTTGCACTAACCTCTTTGCTATTCATGGACTCCTAGTACTTAGGTAGTGTTAAAAATTATATATAAGTTCACCAATTTACTTACCCTCTCAAAACTTCTCAAATAATGGATGAACCATGTTGCACTAACCTCTTTGCTATTCATGGACTCCTAGTACTTAGGCAGTGTTAAAAATTATATATAATTTCACCAATTTACTTACCCTCTCAAAACTTCTCAAATTATGGATGAACCATGTTGCACTAACCTCTTTGCTATTCATGGACTCCTAGTACTTAGGCAGTGTTAAAAATTATATATAAGTTCACCAATTTACTTACCCTCTCAAAACTTCTCAAATAATGGATGAACCATGTTGCACTAACCTCTTTGCTATTCATGGACTCCTAGTACTTAGGCAGTGTTAAAAATTATATATAAGTTCACCAATTTACTTACCCTCTCAAAACGTCTCAAATTATGGATGAACCATGTTGTACCAAAGTACTTACATTAAGGTACCTCTTTGCTATTCATGGACTCCTAGTACTTTGGCAGTGATAAATATTATTTTACAGCAATTTAGTTGATTCCGACACTTTTTGTATTTCAGTCCAATTCTGCCGACGAAGCAAGACGACTATTTCCCGTACGCGAGCGACCCCCACTCCTACTGGACCGGCTACTTCACCTCCAGACCTACCACCAAGTATTTCGAACGTCAGGGCAATGGATACTTACAGGTAAGTGTCCTTATTCACTTCCTATCTTAACACCTTTTGTTAAGATTCCAGATTGCCTAGATAGGCATTGTACGCAGTCTTCTACTTTTTGAATACAACATACAACCTGCTTTTTGAATCCTAACTCGCCCGCCGTTCGCGGGGCTTAAATAATAAAATACATGAAAATTACATACAACTTATGATAGTTTTTCGGTATTCCTCTGTCGACGACTCCAGCCTAGCGTGCCTAATTAAGTTACTGGCCAGCAAAATAATATAGGTACAAGATAGTTCCAGTTCTTCCTTCTTGCGAGAGCACAACACTTTTTAATAGTTCAAAGTGGATCAAATGTTCACCAAAACACACGCGAGGGTCCACACAGGCGGTTTTTTAAAAAAGAACAAACAATTAAGTTAGTTTAAACACCGCTGACCCAAAATCGACATATTTTCTTTACAAAATCAAATTTGTAAAGAAAATATGTTAAGTTTTCAAAACCAGAGAGAAAGCGACAAAGCATACTTTTTTCAACTCAAATTGTCCATAGACAAAAAGTAGACGACTACGCTAAGTTGCGTTCCAAACACCTTTTACACTAACTTACATCTAAGTGTAAAATTGGAAAATGTATGTGTGCAATCAAAAAAGAGTACGGACCAAGAGTCTGTAGTGAGTAGCATAATTATTAAAAAGAGTATTCTGCAGACTCTTTGGCAGTAGAGGGTTGTACTCCGTTCTATTCAAACGTCAAAAAAGTCAAAATATTCTACACCATTATTTTTTTTTGTTATTCTGACAGAATAAGCACGTGGCCCACCTGATGTTAAGCGATAACCACTGCCTATAACAGATGCATTTCATTACAAGTCACGAACTGCACTGCGCCCGTCACCCAGCGACATACAGTTGTTGAGTCTCATGTGCCTGTAATTTCACTAACTCTCAAGGACTGCCGCCGGAACACACTGTTGGGTGCTCGGCGACAGATGTTCTACTTGAGGGTGGTAGATTGCCAGGCGAGCATTCGCATAATGCTTTTCTACCATGCGGTGAAGCTCAAGTGGCAGGGATTCGAACCATGGACCTGCGGCGCCGCCATAGCTACAACCGCTAGGCTATCATTGCTTCAATTCCTTCAATTAAGACGTCTACGACGCTCTACATTGTACTGCCACGTTCAGCAAATAAATTGTATAGAGCCACTGCGAGAAGAACGGGCATGAAACTCGGGGCCATTCTTTTAAACATCTTTTAACAATGTGTTACATACTTACTATATAATAGAGTTATTACAATATTTGTTTAAATTATGTAGGTGACAGGCAATAGCTTGGCGGAGGCGGAATTGTCCAGGCATTTTTGTCGTTTATGTAATCAGAAACTGTGTAGTAGTGTTTCTTAATCAATATGTTTTTCACATGCAACTTGAATTTCCCTTCTGTGAGCGTTGTAATATGTTTGGGAACTTTATTATAAAACCGTACACAATTACCTAAGAAGGACCTTTAATTTGTCTTTGCTAATCTAAAACCTGGCACCGCTATTTTATCTTTATTCCTAGTATTGTAATCGTGATTGTCACTGTTTAATTTAAATTTACTCATTTTTACGAACATACATATTTTCAAATATATACACACTTGGTAAAGTTAATATATCAATTTCTTTCAAAAGATCGTACCTCTTATCTTAAGATATTACATATAATATCTCGCTATAAAAATAAAAACATCTTGTCCGAATAGATATCCTCATAGGTTATAAGTGCCATGTCAACGACTAGAACTTACCACGCGAAATGCAAATTGTATGGCAATTCGAGCTTATAATACTTTACCTGACAAAATCAAAGGAAATGGCTTAAATGTATTTAAAAAAAAGTTGTTCAATTTATTATTGGACAAATGTTATTACTCGATAAAAGACTTTATAAACGATAAAAAAATTTAATTATAATGTTTTATGGTGTGAGAATGATTAACTGATATATTAATAATTATTAACTGTGTACTATAAATGAGAAAATCTTTTTATAATATGTATAAATCGAAATCTAGTAATGACATTGAACTTTAATAATTATTGACATGGAAATTTATTTAATATTATTTAAAATTTTATTAATGAGTTGATATTCGTAAAATTATATAATTGTAAATTAAGCATGTTGAAAATATATGCACGCCAATTAGGCAGAGTTTTGTTGGAACTGTATTTTTATGCTATTTTAACTTTGCAATTATGTACCCAAGACTTAAGCAAATAAATATTCATTCATTCATTCAGCCATTCATTAATTTGCTTTCGCATATACAGTCCCACCAACTTATCTGTTCAGGCGGTAGAAAAAAGAACTACAACATACCTTCAAATTGTGACAGTTTGTAGTTGATTTCCATGACTAGTAGCGCCCTCGAAAACTGCACAGTTAAGTTGGTGGTACTATACACTAACCTATTTATCTGCACGTGTACTTTCAGATGGCCAAGCAGCTGCAAGTCCTCGCACAATTGGAGAAGCACAACGAATACGTGGTCAATGGACTCAAAAGTGCTATGGGTATGTCAATTAGTTATTCTCTACTCCTTATGTTTTGATGGATCTCTTCATCCATGTACTTCAACCAATTACACTGGAACTGGGCGGTCAGTTCTCCATACAAACGTTGATCGGGCCAAAACGCGACGTATGACCCCGCGGGGGGAGGGCCTTGCCCTTGCCGCGCCGCCCCTCTCATCCGACCGCGTGGAGTGGCGTGGTTGAGTCTTGACCTACATTCGTCCGTAAACTTTCGCCCGTGCGCGTGCGCAAATAATTCCATACTAGTAAGAGATAACGCGTGTGATATACTAAATAAACTATCCTATATATAGTGATAGACAGTGCCAGTGAAGTAAACTATCGTGGCCGTGCTCTTGATTCGCTGTCATCCGCCCTTCTTCCCATGTGTAACCAAAATAAACCACTGCGAATGAATACAGTGCTAGATTAAGCCTACGACTCCGCCCTCAGCACAGTAACCAGTGTTCGACCTCAGCCGAGGACTCGGGAAACCACGCCGCCTTCATCCGCACACAATTAAGGCCGTGGCCAGCTCTCGAGCACCCCACAACATCCACCCCAGTAGGTACTCAAAATGCATAAAATTCCCTCATTATCGATTTATGGTGGTGATCGCGCCACCAAACGTTGTAGGGTGATCACTCCCTGTATTTAGGTCCAGAACAAAGCATGATATCAATTGATTTCTTTATCTAGGCTTGTCCCGTAATATTTTTTTATTGTGAGAAATGGAAGCATTATCAGCCCAATCGTCCATTGCTGGACAGAGCCTCTTTATGCAGGACGAGTTTTCCCGTCACCCCCGTGACCACGATCACTGCAAAGTGTTTGAAACGTCGGGACAAAAATAATGATAAATATACGCGATTTAAAACGTTTTAAGTTGTTTAATTACTACGAGTTTTCCATAACCCCCACACTTGGCAGGCGGCTTGGGGATCGCAGTGTAAGTGGCAGTTCTTCATAAAGAAACGCTGCTCCTCACCTTCTGGTACTGAACTGGATTACCACAGGAAGATACATATAATCACGCCTGTATTCCCCGAAGGTGTAGGCAGAGGTGTGTAAGCACCCACATTTCGCCAATTGGGTTTTGGTTTCATGTAATAGGGGGCGAGCCCATTGCCATTCACCGGGCTCAGTTTCAGAGTCATACAAAATGTTTTCTCTAACACACTGTACACACAAGAACATATTACGAATAATATGTTTACGCTAACAACATATAAGACAGGACAAAAAAACATATTGTATGAAGCCCTGTTCAGGGCACTATGACTATGACGGTATACAGCCCTTTTTTGCGTCTAATGCACACAACACCCTACTCACATCCACGTGAGAAGTGGAATGCTGCTCATTTGGCACACTTTTCCCTTAGTCGCCTCGTACGACACCCGCAAGAAGAAATGGGGAGGTGACATTATAATGCGGCACACCACAGGAAGATACGGGTTGTAAAGGGAAGAATAACAGCAATAAAAATGTTTTAATGCCTATTTTTGTTTAGGTATAATGCAGCACCATGACGCCATAACGGGCACTGAGAAGCAGCATGTGACTCATGACTACGAGAGGATACTGGACCAGGCTATAGAAGACTCGCTCCTGGTGCCGAGGCAGGCTTTCAAGTGAGTCACTTATTGGTTTAGGTTTAATGCAGTATCATGGCGCCATCATGGGCACTGAGAAGCAGCATGTGACTCATGACTACGAGAGGATACTGGACCAGGCTATAGAAGACTCGCTCCTGGTGCCGAGGCAGGCTTTCAAGTGAGTCACTCATTGGTTTAGGTATAATGCAGTATCATGGCGCCATCATGGGCACTGAGAAGCAGCATGTGACTCATGACTACGAGAGGATACTGGACCAGGCTATAGAAGACTCGCTCCTGGTGCCGAGGCAGGCTTTCAAGTGAGTCACTCATTGGTTTAGGTATAATGCAGTATCATGGCGCCATCATGGGCACTGAGAAGCAGCATGTGACTCATGACTACGAGAGGATACTGGACCAGGCTATAGAAGACTCGCTCCTGGTGCCGAGGCAGGCTTTCAAGTGAGTCACTCATTGGTTTAGGTATAATGCAGTATCATGGCGCCATCATGGGCACTGAGAAGCAGCATGTGACTCATGACTACGAGAGGATACTGGACCAGGCTATAGAAGACTCGCTCCTGGTGCCGAGGCAGGCTTTCAAGTGAGTCACTTATTGGTTTAGGTTTAATGCAGTATCATGGCGCCATCATGGGCACTGAGAAGCAGCATGTGACTCATGACTACGAGAGGATACTGGACCAGGCTATAGAAGACTCGCTCCTGGTGCCGAGGCAGGCTTTCAAGTGAGTCACTCATTGGTTTAGGTATAATGCAGTATCATGGCGCCATCATGGGCACTGAGAAGCAGCATGTGACTCATGACTACGAGAGGATACTGGACCAGGCTATAGAAGACTCGCTCCTGGTGCCGAGGCAGGCTTTCAAGTGAGTCACTTATTGGTTTAGGTTTAATGCAGTATCATGGCGCCATCATGGGCACTGAGAAGCAGCATGTGACTCATGACTACGAGAGGATACTGGACCAGGCTATAGAAGACTCGCTCCTGGTGCCGAGGCAGGCTTTCAAGTGAGTCACTTATTGGTTTAGGTTTAATGCAGCATCATGACGTCATCATGGGCACTGAGAAGCAGCTTGTGATGTAGGACAGCCTGATCCAAAGGCGCAAATATTTTTATGCACTTGTGCTTAAAAAGCACAATTTTATGCACCTGTGCTAAAATTCATACTATTATGCATTCTTGCTTAAAAAAACATACATTTAGAACAGGCCAGTTTATAATACTACAGGCATTTGTGCTTTAAAAGCAGACTTTTATGCATACTTTTGCTTTAAAAGCAGACTTTTATTTACTAAATCATATAATATATATGATGAAATGCATCAGTTATAGGCAGAGGTCAGTCCGCTTAACATCAGGTGGGACACGAGATTGTTCCGTCACAATAACATTAAAAAAACTCACACACGTGTATATGTGGTCGAAGATGTTGTTCAGGCTAACTTAGAATGACTGGCTCTCAATGACAGCTGTCGGATCACACTGTTAGGGCCTGGGCGACAGTATTTCTACTTGAGGGTGGTTGTGACTTGTTAGCCAGGCGAGCAAGCCCTACCTGCGGAGGGTCGGGCCGGACCTGTCGGACGCCCAATTCGGCTTTCGAAGGGGGCGTTCGACTGTGGACGCGCTGGCCCGACTCAAGGGACAGGTGCAGGAGGCTACGGATGCAGGGGACGGGGTTTTGGCTGTGTCATTTGACATAGCCAACGCCTTCAACTCCGTCCCCCACTCGACAATCTTGGAGGCACTCCACTACCACGGAGTGCCTCGGTATCTGCAGTGTCTCCTGGCCGACTACCTGGAGGACCGAGCGGTCCTCCTTGTAGATCGCACGGGACAGCTCCGCCGGTACGTTGCGGGTTCCGGTGTTCCACAGGGATCTGTCCTGGGACCACTCCTGTGGAACATCGGTTTTGACTGGCTCCTGCGGGGAAGTCTCCTCCGTGGCACGAGTGTCATCTGCTATGCGGATGACACTCTCCTCACCGCCCGGGGGAGAGACTATAGAGAGGCGGCCAGTCTAGCCTCGGCCGGCGGATCCCTGGTTGCGGGTAGGATCCGCCGCCTAGGATTAAAAGTGGCGCTGCATAAGACCGAGGCCATGTTCTTCCACGGGCCTCGGCAGCGCATTCTCCCTGACGCCCATATTGTCGTAGAGGGCGTCAGGATCGAGGTGAAGGCCCAGATGAAGTATCTGGGCCTAGTTATCGACAGCCGGTGGCGCTTTGGCCCGCACTTCAGCGGGCTGTCAACACGCCTGCTGAAGGTTGCGGGTGCCCTCTCGTGGCTTCTTCCAAATATGGGGGGGCCCAGGGCACGATGCCGGCGTTTGTACGCCGGCATCTTGAAGAGTATGGCCCTTTACGGGGCCCCTATCTGGGCTGACTCCCTCCAAAGGAGGGAGAACGCCACTGCACTCCGCAGGCCCCAAAGGGCCATTGCACTGCGGGTGGCGAGGGGCTACCGCTCGGTGAGCTTCGCGGCGGCGTGTGCCCTGGCGGGTACCCCTCCTTGGGAGCTCGAGGCAGGGGTGCTCGCCAGAGTGTACGAATGGACGGCAGGGCGTAAGGCGCTCGGAGAGCACCTCGCCCCGGAGGTGCGGCAGGAGATTAGGCGTGAAGCGAGGGACGCAGTCGTCCAACATTGGACGGAGGACCTCGCCGCTGCTACTTTTGGCCGCCGAACGTTGGACGCCCTCGGGCCTGTCCTGCAAGACTGGCTCGGGCGGTCCCACGGTTTCCTTTCGTTCCGTCTGGTGCAGGTGTTATCCGGACACGGATGCTTCGGATCATACCTGCACCGGATCGGAAGGGAGGAGACACCGGCGTGCCACCACTGTGCAGCGGCGGAAGACACGGCGCAGCACACCCTCGAGGTGTGTCCGTCGTGGACCGAGCTGCGCCGCAGCTTGGTCGCAGTAATCGGTCCAGACCTCTCACTTCCCAGCGTGGTCAACGCCATGTTGGAGAGTGAGGGGGCCTGGGCAGCGGTCGCCTCCTTTTGCGAGGAAGTGATTTCGCAAAAGGAGGTGGCAGAGCGCGCAAGGGAGGAAGACCCCCTTGCGGCGCCACTGCGCAGACGAAGAAGGGGTGGGAGAAGGCGATTGAATAATCGTCATCTTCTCCCACCCGGTGGTGAATAGCGAGAGAAAGGCGCGGGGGCGCCTTCTCTCGCATTGCACCTGTTCACCACCTCCGTCGGGCGGGAATGGCCAAGCATTCCTGGTCATTCCCGGACCCCTCCTGCTGGGAGGGACGTGTAGGCCCCGCTGTAAAAGCGGGCGGTCGTCGAAGGGGGACTGGACGCAAAGGCTCTGCCGGTCTCCCAGTCCTCCTCCACACAAACGATGCCGGAATGCCGCTGGGTTGTTTAGTGGGTATACCGGTTTCTACCGGGGAGTCCCACATACCCCCTCCATCCCCCGATGGGGGGGCATGCGTAACGCATTTTTCCCAGCGTCAAAAAAAAAAAAAAAAAAAAAAAAAAAAAAAAAAAGGCGAGCAAGCCCTACCACCATGTTATAACGACTGCCATCCTAAGACAACAACCGAGACCGACGGCTTAACGTGCCTTCCGAAGCACGGAAGCGCTCAGTAGTAATGTCACTAGCGGTCACCCAAAAGTATTTCTTTGTTGAGTCACGTCTGTATTTATGATATAATCAAAGCATGTATGTTTTGTTCTCAGTAAAATGATGCAAGGCAACGCCACGGCGCCACCTCTGTTGTCATTCGATAGATGTCGCCTTAATGAGTCCAGTTGCTTCACATCCGAACACAGTGATAAATTTATCGTAAGTATTTTAATAAGGATTGATAGATTTTTAAGTCGTTTGTACACAAATCGTCTAAATTATCGTAGTTCTTATTCTTAGTAATTAAACAACTTTAAACGGTTTAAATCGCGTATATTTATCATTATTTTTGTCCCGACGACGTTTCAAACACTTTGCAGTTTTGAAACGTTTGGTTTGACAATCCAATAATCCTCGCCAGAGAGACCCGGTTTATGCCAAGAATGTTACGTGAGGCTATTGAAATCAAAAAGTACCCACATTTCAATAGAGATGATGGTTGGCAAGTACCACCTGCTTGGGATCCTGTTATCAAATTAATTAAATCCCAAGGCCGACACAAATCTGCAAGACCTCTGGACACTGTGAGCGAATACTGCGTGAATAGGGAACGTTATGATTAATATAAAAATTTCAGACGGTAGGACAAATAATTTCTTAATAACTCATGTGACAAATAAAACTTTAATACAATTTACAATTAGTCACCCCGTGACCACGATCACTGCAAAGTGTTTGAAACGTATAAATATACGCGATTTAAACCGTTTAAAGTTGTTTAATTACTATGTGTAATAATCGCGAAAACCTAAATTCTTATTCTGTTCATAATAAAATCCACAATCATGTATGGGAAGGGGGTATTTTCTACAGAATCCCCTTAGCCCCAAACTTTACCACGTACGTCGTGGTGTATTCCACTGGGCTCCTGGAATTCACAGGAAGAAACCAACCGATCTATGTACGAGTAGGTGAATACGGGGGAACAAATTGGCGGGAATCTACTCACCAACTAGCGGCTCGCTGAGCGTTCCGCCGAAAGGATTATTTTGCCAAAACACCTAACTTATTCTTACTGCAGTTAAATAAATCTAGGGATTCTTTTTGCGTAAACTTCCCTTGGTCCAGAAGTCGACGTCGCTGGTAGCCCGCAGATAGGTATCGCTTATATAGGTCCGCCTTTGTCACCCACGAGCTATTCACCACGGCACTGATAGTTCTAGTGTATATAAAATGTTCAATCCTGGACGCCCGGCGTCTGAATTAATATTAAATAGGTCGCCGCGACGTCACAAAACAACCAAACACTGTTTTATCCCAAAACCCAGTGGCAAATTACACAAATTACTTGTGCTGCGTGCGTAGGAGCAGATACCGAACCGAAGTGCGACCTTACCCGCGTCCTATATCAAGAAGAAAAACTTATCTGCGCTACCCGTAATATAACCCAGCGCCGTCTTGGGATTGCATTGACAACAGTATCTGCGTCCGCACGAATATGAACACTATACACCTAGAGAAAGGCTTCAACCCGAATACATAGTTTACCGAACAATCGTGTTACTTATAATTATCCATTTTATTTCCCTATTATATTTTATTTAAGGTGACACTATACAATCCTGTGGCGTGGCGTGTCAACGTTTCTGTCAGAGTTCCGGTTGCAGAAGCAGACTACGAAGTCTATGCGCCGAACGGTAAGACTATGTTTTGAGCGTGATGTGTCGTGAAACTTCTCAAGAACGTAGCGATTTGCTTCTACTTTCATCACGCGTTCTGTCAATGATTGTAAAAGTTTATAATGGTCTAGAAAACTAAATTTTCTTTCATTATTTTATCACCCAATTGTGTTTTTTTACCTTTAATTTTTAATGTAAACTTGTAAAAAATTGAGTAATAACAAATATTTTTAAAATATTTTATGAAAACATCAAATTAATATTTTAATAAAACACTTAAAAATACAAAAATATATCTAGTGACAATTCCGCCTAATTTTCCTGTTAAGCCGACGTGACGTCACAAACGCCACGCAGCCAAACCGGAAGAATTTTCGACACGTTTCGCTTCTACACGAAGCATCCTCAGGAGGTCTTGAGTCAAATATTTGTTATTATTAAATATGGATTTCCGCAAAGTAAAGCCTGAATCTATTTATTAAAAAGCTGAGCTTTGTGAGGGCTCTCGTTTAATATACACCCTGATTCTTGTGGTGTCATCTAGTATTAAGTAGATTAACTACGATGTATTTGAGTATTGAGTTTAGCTCTATTGCAGCGATGTTAACTCTGGTTTTCTAACAGATGGCCTTAGTAGTACAAGAACATACAACGCACCGTCCCCTAAGACGGTTAAAGTATAATACAATTGGAGCACGAAATTTCGGCTCGAAAGAGCATACCCAGGTGGCCGAGTGGTTTAGGCATCCGGCGCGAAATTAGAGGACGCGGGTGCGATTCCAGCACGGGGCACATAAAAAAATTTGCTCCAATATTCTGTAAAATAAGAACATTCTATCCTTAATGTTCAGTTTTTTAATAGTTATGATTTATAATTAGTTTTTGACAGATAACACATCTAAATATGAAGTTAAATTACTATGTTAAAGTACAAATCTATAGGCGTGATAGTTATTCAGTAAAAGGGGCCACAAAATGTACAAGTTGTGGGATAGTGATATGGTTCACTTCGCTAGCCCTAATTAACATTGATTTACTATAATTATTTAAGCTGCACTTAGTGTTTTCCTCGGGTAGTGAGGTGAAACATTGTGTTTCGCTCGGAGAATTTTGCGTTAGTTTCACTATGACAATCGATTGGAATACTTTTGCGTTTGTAATGTTAAATATATGTTGTTATAGCGGCAACAGAAATACATCATCTGTGTAAATTTCAACTGTCTAGCTATCACGGCTCATGAAATACAGCCTGGTGACAGATAGACGGACAGTGGAGTCTTAGTAATAGGGTTCCGTTTTTACCATGGGATGGGTACAGGACGCTAAAAATGAATTAAAAGTAATTGTCTCGATGGCTAAACTGCTTCAGAAGATATTCGTTTAGTGGGACTTAAATATTTTTTAGAAAGAAATATACACTGCAATTTGTATTTTATTTTTAATACGGAGACTTGAAACAATTGTAATTTTTATTATTATTTTATTTACAGGAGACAAAATCGAATCTCAACTAATTGACATTCCGATACAAATACAAAACATACCTACCCGCAATACGAACGCCACCCACGAAATAGTTTTCATCGCCTTCCTCAAACCTCTATTCTACAAATCGTTCTACATTCAAAAAGTAATAAAAAGAACCAAACGTGACGTCGTCTTTATCCAACCAAATAAACGCGTCCAAGATGTTTACGAAAACATCAACGACTATTGGAAAGACGTCAGAGAAAAGACTGACTTTGAAATTAAAAACCTCGAAGACATTGAAAAGGTTAAATTTATAGACGACAAAATTCCAGAAGAACCAACTGTTTTGAAATCACCTGAAATAAAGAATATAGACTTGAACATTCTGAAAGACAATAAAGATGAAACCATTAGTGATAATGTCAAAGAGTTAGAAGATATAATTAAGGAAGAAAAAGGGAAAGATAGAAGAGTTAAAAGCAAAAGGGAAGATTTTAGCTCGTATCCTAAGTTGAACGAAGAGGAAATGAGGATGCTCTCTGATGAACCTGCGGTAGTGCAGAAGCTTGAAGATTTCTTTGTGCTTGAGAATGGCGTAAGTTAACTATTTTTTTTAATGCAATGCACTATCTCGTTATCTACTTCGTTAATGGGATGAAAATATCCCATGTGTAAATTTAGCAGAGACGAGACGAATTACTTAGCATTCCATGGATTCACAGTGCGGGTGCCGGGTCCATAGCGTTGCATAGGAAGAGGCCCAAGTCAAGGTGCCTGGGACTTGCAACCCAGTGAGTAAGGTTAAGGGGCCCCTTTATGATGCATCAATGCTCCCCTTCACCGCTCGAGCCTCCTCCCCTGCCCAACCAACATTTAGTAAGATTCTATTAATTCCGCCTTGGATACACGTTCTAGGATAGAAGGTACGGTGTTATTATGACGGAACAAGCCCGAGGCCCCCTTCACCCTTCCCATTAACCGCTCGAGACTCCGCTTTGTTTTATACATATAAAACACAGCATGTCGTATTGCGTAATGTTGTGGGGAGCAGCAGCTGATATAGTGACCACACAATAAAAAGAGTAAATATAATAGAATAATGGTCTCGAGTTTCTTGTCCATTTTCTCGCAGTATTTCTAAGCATAGCAAAATTATAAATTTTTAAAATATTATATATATTATGTATGAAATAACAAAACTATTACATATTATCGACTTCCTAACTGAAACATGCAACGTATTTAGCTTTTTTGTTGTATTTAAATCTTTTTAGACATTTTTTTTTTTGTAATATCTCACTTTGTAATACCTCATTTTTTCTTTTTCAGAACATGAAACTTCATATAGACAACACCTCAGGTGGTATCAAGTCCATCACCTTCCCCGATGACAAAACCATCAATCTGAGAGTAGAATTCTACTACTACCAAGGTCAGATCGGCAACAACGAAGAAGCTCAGAACAGATCTTCAGGAGCCTACATATTTAGACCTACAGTTAGTTCTCCCAACGAAGCTAAACACTTAGACAAGTTAGATTTCAAAGCCATAAATGGTAAAATTGTCAAAGAAATTCGTATGGTTTGGTCAGAAAATGTCTTTAGTGTTGTTAGATTATACGATGGGTTAGATTACGTAGACGTAGAATGGGTAGTAGGTCCTATTGATATTGAAGACAAAGAAGGTAAAGAGTATATTGTGAGATATGAAACTGAAATGGCTACTAACGGTGAATTTTATACAGATTCAAATGGTAGACAAGTTTTGAAACGCAAAATAGATACAAGACCGCAGTATAATTTGACTGTTAATGAAAAAATTGCGTCGAATTATTATCCTGTTACTAATGAAATTTATATAGAAGATATACAAAGAATTGTAGTAATCACTGATAGGTCGCAGGGTGGGTCGTCTTTAATAGATGGTAATGTTGAACTGATGTTACATAGGAGGTTGCTTCATGACGATGCCTTTGGTGTTGGTGAGGCACTGAATGAAGTTCTGAATGGTAAAGGTCTTGTGGTTCGTGGTAACCATAGATTATTACTGACAGATAAAGAAGACGCACTTGAGCGTAAGCTCGTCATACAGACAGATCTGCAGCCTATTGTGTTTGTATCCGAAACAGATATGAACTTAGACAATTGGCGTTTGTTTTCTAATTGTTTTTCTTGGCTCAAAAGCCCTCTGCCCGAAGGAATCCATTTACTGACTTTGGAACCTTGGGATGACAAGTTATTGCTCCGTTTAGAAAATTATTTGACAAAATCCGCGGATTCTACCAAAGAGGTAGATTTGACTTCTGTATTGCAGAATATTAAAGTGATTAGTGTGAAAGAGACAGTGCTATCTGGCAATGAATGGGTGAACGAGAGAGAGAAATGGGAGTGGCAGCAAATAGATGATTTCTACGAGAGTTTCAATAAAATGTATGGAAGTGCTGATGAAGTCGATAAGGCTAAAGATAGTGTTAGAGCAACGGATGATGGATTTAAAATAAAGGTTATGGCGAAACAAATAAGGACTTTTGTTATTGATTATGAGTTTTATCCGTAATCGTCTTCGATCAAAACTATATAATCGAATTTGGGTCAAGGCTCTTGACGCGGCCAGAAAAATAAGAGCACAAAAGAACTGTGTGATCTTATTTCATACGACATTTTATGCCATATTTTTTTGATATCAATGTTTATTTTAGAATCTGGATGTACTTTAAATAATGACAAAAGATCATATGTGTGAGTGATACTTTGAATGTAATTAAACTTTATTGTCGAGGAGTAAGAGCAAGTTTAGATGTCAAGCGTTCAACACTCCATCTCAATACGATGGTTAAAGAACGATAGGAAAGATTCGAGTTATGACATCATGTTAGCTCAATTGGTTAGAGCATACCCCGGCTCAAGGGGTTCGAATCCCGCACATGAAATTTTTCCTATCGTATATTTGTGATTTTGTAATGTAATCCGCATAGCAGGCGTTATTGCAAATCTAACAATATTAAAATTATAAGGTTGCGTCATCATTTTGTCGTGTTTGTAGTACAACGCAAGTGGTACTATAGATGTCGCTCCATCCCAATACGATGGTTAAAGAACGATAGGAAAGATTCGAGTTTTGACGTCATTTCATGTTACCTCAATTGGTTAGAGCATACCCCGGCTCAAGGGGTGGATGGACGCGGGTTCGAATCCCGCACATGACTTAAATTTTTCCTATCGTATATTTGTGATTTTGTAACGTTAACACTCGTTGAACGCGCGCAAAATGTTCGTATAGTGTTCACATGACACGCGCTTGTCAGGCATTGTGCATTGCCGCGGCCGCCGCGGTTCAGTAGAGTTCTAACATTTGTCGAAGATGGACGTGCAAACAGTTTGAAACGGTGATTTTATACCGACGGCAGAAACGACGTGACAAGACGGAGATATTGGATCCACCAAATTTTGTCACACAGGCTGACTGAAAGTCAGTATAAATAATAAAATTCAGATTCATTGCTGGATTAGTTGTCGGACGATTTTTGGACAAACTAATACTGATGAACCCTAAAATACGTCTATGCGCGTCGAAAGCGCGCGCTTAACTGAACGGATACATAGAAAACCAATGATCTCAAAGCGCGCGTTGACGTGCGCTGACAGTCGAGCGCTAGCGTAGCGTTCAACGCGGCCTTTATTAAAACGCGCGTTATCATGTGTACGGCCTGAATAAAAGTTTGTAGTTGTAAACGCGCGTTATCAAAACGCGCGTTTAACGCTTGTCATCTGAACTTGCTCTTAGGATGCTTACCATTTGAAGTGAAATTTGCTAAAAACGCTAAAAACGATCACACTTCCAAAAAGTTGTTCCAGATGGGTCTAGGCATTATTTTCGCCATAAACGCTGTGAAGTAGCTTCAGAGTTTTGAATTCCCTACATTGTCAAAAGTGACAGAAGTGGCAAATTTTAGTGGTATTCTTAGCGTTCTTATCCTAAATGGAACAGGGAAGAACAATTACAAACGATCACAGTGATCACAACCATAGACGCAGATGTGGTCACAATTATCGAAAATAACGTTATTAGCGTCAAATGGAATATACCCTTAGACTTCATTACCAAGTATGCGTTATCGCAGCCACTTGCCGTAATTTCGTTCATGATTCTTATTCTATTGTTATTTTTAGTTGGTTATATTAAAGTTTTCATATATTTATGTCATTGAATAGTAATTAAGGTTCCAAAAATAAAAAAACTAGATTTGATTTTATTTATGTACCATGTTTATTTTAAAACAAAGATATTTAATAACAGTCAATAGATCAAACTGTAAGAACCAAGCGTGTTAAAAGTCGTACTTACCATGAGGTCACGTGTCATGCGCAGTATATGCATGGAAGATTGTACGTGTTTTGTTAATTGTGAACTCGATGAGTCCAAAATCAAAGCGGTAACTGTATGAGGATTATTCTTCACATATTTGTTCGTAGGGTTAGATGAAATAAGGATCAATTGCAAATAGCCTAACACCCAGTTTCTGAAACATTTGATAGTTAACGGACGAAAAACTGTTCGCTGATTGGTCAATGGTGTTCTATGACGCAATATGTGGCCAATGAGCGTTCAGTATTCATTTTGTTACTGATCAAGACTTTCCCGAAACTGCGGGTAACTCGTTTGTTCGTTGTCTAATTTTTAATGTTGAGGCTGAAGTACAATCAGTTCTATATATCGACTGGTAGTGGTAGGGATGGGTAAAATTTCCTGACGTCTCAATCTTTATCGATATCTTAAATTTTTATCGAATTTATTATTACACAGATTTATGTAATCATTTCTTTGATTTAATCATTTGCCATAATTTAGAGGTTATAATGTAAATGTTACACGCTTTTGAACCAAATAAAATAATTATTTTGTAGTATATATGCTGTTTTTATTATTTTAACCCTAAAAATTTAGTTTTTTTTATCAAGCCGCCATCCCATCATCAAGAGTCCCATTCTCACTACGCTGATTTTTTTTGTATTAATTTGATTTTGTACTATAAGCACTTATTTTGCCATTTTCTCCGGACCTCGATAAAAAATATGTCGATTGAGCTGGAGAACCCACATAGTCAATCTCAGTGGAAGGGTACGACAATTAATATTTATTTTTAAACATAAATATACATTTTCTTGAATTGAAGAGGTCGTGGAGGCTCTAATTAAAACAACCAAAGTCATCGCCGTAATCTGTGGCCGGCCCTTCAACGACAAACTGAACAGGTAATGTACAACGTAATAAATTAACCAACTAGATATAAGGGGAAAAAATATATATATAATTACGGACTCACTTTAGCTATAAGATATTTTAACTAAAACTAGACTAACTTCCCTTCAGGAAGAATATTGATATGATGGAGAATGAACTCTAAGTTAAAAATGATTATATGTAACATTATATATATAATTATTAAATAAGTACAGACCACGATTCTGTAGTGTAGTATTTAGTTCCAAATTTCTCCGCTGTATGTCGCCTTTGTTCCTTTTCGATACAATTATACCATTCGCTAGCGCCACCACACGTCGATTTGCAGTACTAAATTAAGCTACGTTTCTTACACAAAAAACGTTCCGAGTCGTAGGGACCCTTGGTCATAGGCATGCGCGGGACGCTTTCCTGAATAGTCAGATTTTCCGTGATTTTTGGCTAATAGCGCCCTCTAATAATCGTCATACACGACGCCGCCGTCGTAGCAGGTAGGTATTATATGAATGTATGTGTATGTAATACTAATCTAATCACACATTCATAGTCGTGCATGTGTGAGTAAATTTTAGTTCCGGATTTTGATACCAGAGCAGTCTCTTGACATAACGGGTCGGCATAAAAAATCGTAAAGGGCCTCTCTATTCCCAGTATATTACTTTTCTCTATGGTCATAGGTCCCTACGAGTCGGAACGTTTTTTATGTGAGAAATCTAGGTTAATTTATTTCTGCGAATTGATGTGTGGTGGCGCTAGCGAATGATATAATTAACAAATTTATTAATTATACCATTTGCTATTATAAATGTTTTCGCTTTTTTTAATTATTATTTACTTTTTTTTTTTTTTTTTTTTTATGCCTGATAGGTTAGCCTTTGACCACTATCTCACCTGATGGTAAGTGATGATGTGGTCGAAGATGTTGTTCAGGCTAACCTAGAAGTACTGGCTCTCAAAAATTATTAATTAATAAAAGGAACAAAGGCGACATACAGCGGAGCAATTTGGAACTGGGTAAAAAAATTATCATGGATTTTTTTTTAATTTTTATTAGTAAATACTCCACACTACAGACTCGTGATCCGTACTCTTATTTGATTATTATATTTTTTTTTGTTACATTTAATCATTTTTAACTTCATTCATGAGTACATTATCCAACTTACTTAGCTCTCCAACTTCATAAGCTTGAGAAGTTCAGGGAACCTATAAGCTTTTTTAATTCTTTAAAGTTAGCCTTTTTTCGTAACACTGCTATATCTAACTCTTGCTTCAAGGACTGTAGCTTTTGAGGTGGCAGACTTCGTGTTTGCGAACGGATTCCATATAATGTCTATAAAGCAAAATTGTAGATTCGCTAATTGCGCGCATAAACCATCAAGAAGCATCCAATAAAACAACACAATTGTAAAAATTAAAGCAAATTTAATTTAATATAGTTATCATTATAATAATTGTATAATAAATGCTATGAACGCAGCGCGGGATGCTTTTCCACGACTTCTCTCACTTCCGGGGACATGGACGCCAGTTTATTGCTGATGAAGAACCTGTCCACAAAAATATACAAGGATTATAAAGTGGGAAAAATATACAAGGTTTGTAAAGTGGGAGAAATATACAAGGATTGAAAAGTGGGAAAAATATATACAGGTAATAATTAAACTTTTAACGGTTTAGATCGCAAAAAAAATATTTAAAGTTGTTTAATTACTTTGTGTAATAATCGCGCAAACCTAAGACAACATTAAAAATATACAGGGTTTGTAAAATGATATAAATATACAGAGTTTGTAAAGTGGTATTAATATACAGCGTTTATCAAGTAGGGAAAATATAGACAGTTTGTAAAGAGGGAAACATATACATGTAGTAATTAAACAACTTTAAATCGCAAAAAAATCGCTTAAAGTTGTTTAATTACTTTGTTTAATAATCGCGCAAACCTAAGACAACAACAAAAAGATACAGGGTTTGTAAAGTGGGAATAATATACAGAGTTTTTCAGGTGTGAATATACAGTGTTTGTCACGTTGTTTGTTTAGGAAAAATGAACAGGGTTTGTAAAATGGTATTAACATACAGAGTTTGTAAAGTGGGAAAAATTTGCAGGGTTTGTAAAGTGGGAAATATATACAGTGTTTATCAAGTAAGGAAAATATGTAGGGTCTGTAAATTAGGAAGGTTTGTAAAAAATAAAAATATACAGGGTTATTGGTAAAATGCTAACAACCTCTTAGAGTTGACTTCTGTTAGTCCTAACAAACATTTTGAGATGTTTAAATTCCTACTCCGAGCCAAGAGCGCCCGCCGCGGCTACACTGGACCGCGCCGCGCTCCCTTTGAATAGAGTTTTGAATATTTACATCGAGCAAAGTAATAAAAATATAAAATAATACATTACAGACACAAGATTTTGTTGACATCAGGTGGTCCTCGTGCTTATTCAGTCAAAACTATATAAAAAAGCAGCAAAATAAATAAATTTAAAAAAATTCAAAACAACAAAAATACATCTCAAATTGTTTGTTAGGACTAGCAGAAGTCAACCCTAAGAGGTTGTTAGCATTTTACCCATAACCCTATATAGACTTCCCCGAGGATCGGACAGTCGGCCTCAGGAGGATGTAGAAATGCAATGGGTACCTTTTCTTTTTAACATTTTTAAGAATGGACTTTTTTATAGTAAGTATTGAATTTTTTTTTATATCACTTGTGTCAGTGCCCTTCAAACCCAAACACAGCAGTGCTGCTTGGTCATTTTTATTGTAATGTTATTGTGACGGATCAAGCACGAGGCCCACCTGATGTTAAGCGGACTAACCTCTGCCTATAACAGATGCATTTCGTCACAAGTCACGAATTGCACTGCGCTCGTCACCTTGAGACATGGTTGTTGAGTCTCATGTGCCTGTAATTTCACTGGCTCTCAAGGACTGTACCGGAACACACCGTTAGGTGCTTGGCGACAGATTTTCTATTTGAGGGTGGTAGGTAGTCAGGCGGGCATTCGCAAAATGCCCTTCCACCATGCGGTGAAGCTCAAGCCCGCGGTGGGATTTGAACCATGGACCTGCGGCACGGCAGTCCATAGTCAATGCCACTGAGCCATCACTGCTTCAAAAACTTCTTGTAATGCGAATTGGATTTTTTATGATCGAAAAAAGTCAATAATATTCTCTAAATTTAGTATCTGTACTTACCTGAGTGTATCCCTTAGAGCGTTAGGAAAGTATGGCTTTTCGATGACTTCTGCCAACACGGTGTAACATTCAGGCAGCGACCAGCGGATCCTGTACCCTTTGTTTTCGCTCTGAAACAATATAACTTATCTAATAACTTTAAAAAAGCCAAAATTACAAATTTACGAGCGAAAAAAGTATAGTTATGTACGGGATTCGAACACGCGTTCATCCACCCCCTATAGCTCTGACCGACTGAGCTAACATGACAATGAATCATAAATCCGAGAAAAAATCGAGACATAATTGCAGACAAGTAGTTAATATTATTTAACAAAAAAATATAAATTGTAAAACATAAAAAGTAGTTATTGTGAAATAACTGTAATAGTTAGACATATGGTATTGCGGACTTTTTTGTAGATATTGATGTTCTCTATAAAATTGTAGTACATCACTTTGCTCTATTGTCAACAATTTCCGCGGCGTACGCGATATAACGATTTCTTTGGTATTTTTTTCACACGTTGGGTTACATTATCGAAGTTTTCATACGGATCCCTAAGTTTTTGAAAATATTCTATAGCCTATGTTCATCAGGGATAATGTAGGATTTTAATGGTGAAAGAATTTGTAAGTACTTTGTAAGTTTCTTCGTTACATACAAAGATATAAAAATACAAATCTTTCCTTTTTATAATATAAGTATAGATGTACTTGTACTGTATCAGCTGGATAGTCCACTGCTGAAAACAACCTCCCCCAATAAAGGGGGTTTGCCATAATCCCTACTCGTGGCAGGCGTCTAGGGGATCGCAGTTTATGATATCAGTTCTTCAGATGGCGCTGCTACCCACCTTTCGGTATTTTACCTTTAGTCGCCTCTTACGATACCCACAGATAGCAATGGGGGGATGACATTCTAGCCCGGCACCCCACGGGAAAATGTATTAATTATTTTAGCATGCAAGATAGTGTATATATTCTGTGTAAAAAAAAAAAGTAACCAAATTCAACACCCAAAAGTGTCAAATAACTTGTTGAAGTCGGTACCATGATAGTTCAAAAGTACCTATTATCACAATATTGTGCGCAAGGTACCGACTTCGACAAGTTATTTCACACTTTTGGGTGTTGAAGTCGGTTCTATTTTTGGGTTAACATTTTTTGTTCACTCTTTTTAGTGACCCTTGCTACTTACGGGATCGATTGTCATATTCATCAAGATAGGTAAATAATTTTCAGTTATTGGAGTGTAACTCAAAACCTGCTTGACCGATTTTGATGAAATTTAAATGAGACCAAACGACAAGCATCAGCTGTCGATCAAAAAAACATTTCAAAATCGGTTCACCCAGTCAAAAGTTCTTAGGTAACAATCATAAAAAAATAGACGAATTGAGAACCTCCTCCTTTTTGGAAGTGGGTTAAAAATTAACAATGAGTGTGAGTGAGTGTGAGGAAAAAGTAATTTGTATTTGGCGAAGGTAGAACCATACTGATCCAAGTTATTTTTTTTTTCTATATTGGAGTTATATGCAACAAATGCAAGGAAAAAATATACAATTGATGCCACATTGATCCAAGTACAAGAAGCGCCTTATATTGCTAGAGGACCTCAATTTTTCACTTTAGTATTATACTTACTTTCAAAAATATATCCTGCTATACTGATACAATTTTTATTTTTTATCTGTTTTTTTTTTCTGCAGAAACCAACATTTTGACTGCTTTAAATCGAAATATTTTATCATAGATTTTTTTTATTTTGTCTGACATTTTAGCCATCATTTCGATAAAGATTAAAGCATAATAAATCACGTTTTTTTTTAAAACAAGCGCAAACGCGATTCCTTCATTTTCTCAATATAATGAAAACGATATTTGGATCAGTATGCTTCTACCGTCGCCAAATAAAGTAGTTATAAGGTAACACAAAAAAAAAATACCGTAGAGTTGAGAACCTCCTGCTTTTTTTGAATGGTGGTAGGGCATTTTGCGAATACCCGCCTGGCTAGCTACCACCCTCAAGTTAAAAGATTTGTCGCCAAGCACCTAACGGTGTGTTCCGGCAGCTGTCCTTGAGAGCGAGTACTTCTAGGTTAGCCTGATCTTATTATCTTATTATCTTATCTTCGACCACATCATCACTTACCATCAGGTGAGATAGTGGTCAAAGGCTAAAGTATCAAGCATAAAAAAAAACCGTTCGACCACAGAGGTTCCACCTACCAGGATATCATAAGATGAGACAAGTTACGGATACAACTGCGTGGTATAAATTTTTTGCTTAGAAATACTCTGGCAGTGGTGTAGCCGATCCCGGCGTGATAATACAACCGTTCCATATTTGAAGCGCTCGTATCGTAGCTTGCTTAGTCTTTCATGACCGATGAACTATGTTAAGCAACATGCACTGTGGTCTTAACTTGGATGGGTGAGCGCTAGTAGCATTTATATCTTAATATATAAAATTCTCGTGTCACAGTTTTCGTTGCCATACTCGTCCGAAACGGCTTGACCGATTTTGATGAAATTTTTTGTGCTTATCCGGTATCTATGAGAATCGGCCAACATCTATTTTTCATCGCCCTAAATGTTAGGGGTAGTCGAGGTAGTAGAGGTAGTCCACCTTTAAATTTTATTTTTTATTTTTTAGACAAAATTTTTAATTTCTATTTTTTTATGATACAACATACAAAAATACATACAATCCTCAATTTTCACCATTCTACGATCAACCCTTATTTTTTAAATTATTTATATGGCAAAACAACGTTTGCCGGGTCAGCTAGTAATCCTATAATCATCTACCGTCGCCATTTAAGTGTTGTGTATGTGTGAGAGAGAGGGGACAATCGCGTGGTCAGTATGTATAAGCTTACTTTAATTAACGCTAGCCCTCTAAGAACGCTGTCAGCCAGCACCCACTGCAGCGCGTGTCGTTTCTGAGCGCTTGCTGCTAGCATAGAGTACATGCTGACCGCTGACGTCACTTCCATCAGACCGGACACCAGCAAGGTAGCTTCCACGTACGCTTGTATGAAGTCACTTGGGTCTTTTATGCACTGAAATAAAATATAGTTGATTTCACATTACTTTCGAGATATTTTTAACATTTAGAGCCTGTTTCAGAATGTTCGAGTAAGTTTTGAAGCAGTGATGGCTCAGTGACCGCATGGTGGAAGGGCATTTTGCGAGTGCCCGCCTGGCTAGCGACCACCCTCAAGTAGAAAATCTGCCGCCAAACACCTAACAGTGTGTTCCGCCAGCAGTCATTGAGAGTCAGTTAAATAACAGGCACATGAGACTTAACAACTATGTCTCATGGTGACGGGCGCAGTGCAATTCATGACTTAGGGTATGTTCCATTTGTCTCTAAGAACGTTAATTTCGATAATTTTGATCACATTCACTGTGGTCGTTTGTAACTGTCATCCCCTGTTCCATTTAGGATAAGAACGCTAAGAATGCCACTAAAATTTGCCACTTCTGTCACTTTTGACATTAGATGTAGCGTTTATGGCGAAAATAACGCCAAGACCCATGTGGAACAACTTTTGGGATCGTTTTTAGCGTTTTTAGCGAATCTAACTTCAAATGGTATGCACCCTTATCATGAAATGCATCTGTTATAGGCAGAGGTACGCTTAACATCAGGTGGGCCTCGAGCTTGTTCCGTCACAATAACATAAAAAAAAAGTAAGTTCCAGTAATACTACCCAGAACATAAAATAACTGCATGATAAAACTGACAGTTAACATGCAGCGCGTTTCAAGCTTTAACCGATGGATAGGCTAAATCGAGGACTGTGAAACGCAAAGATAGTGTTTTATTTATTAAATATGTTCTGGGTAGTATAACCGGAACTTACTCGAACATTCTGAAACAGGCCCTTAACGTAGCTGTTCTTAATCGATCAGCAAAGTTAAGCAACGTCCGCCGCGGTTATGAGTTGGATGGGTGACCGCTAGTGACATTACTACTGAGCGTGCACGTGCTACGGAGGGCACGTTAAGCCGTCGGTCCCGGTTGTCGTCTTAGGATGACAGTCATTATAGCATGGTGGTAGGGCATTTTGCGAATGCCCGCCTGGCTAGCTACCACCCTCAAGTAGGAAATCTGTCGCCAAGCACCTAACGGTGTGTTCCGGCAGCAGTCCTTGAGAACCAGTACTTCTAAGTTAGCCTGAACAACATCTTCGACCGCATCATCACTTACAATCAGGTGCGATAGTGATCAAAAGCTAGCCTATCAGGAATAAAAAAAATAAACCACATCAACAAATTATTGGACCACAAAATTCTTTACCCCGGGCGGGAATCGAACCCACCTCCTCCGATTTCGCGCTGGATACTTATTCCACTTGGCCATCGGAACATACTGTACGTTATCATATTTAGAAATAAACAAAGATAATAGATCCCAATATGATGGTTAAAGAACGATAGGAAAATTTAGGTTATGACGTCATTGTCATATTGTGTTAGAGCATACCCCGCCAAAGGGGTGGATGGACGCGGGTTCGAATCCCGCACATGACTTGAATATTTCCTCTCGTATATTTATAATTTTGTAAAGATAATAGATTCTTTTCAATTTACCTGTAAATGAGCATCTATGACTTCTTCCGGCTTCGAACCAAGTTTCCTCAAGTTTTGTAAAGACGGTTCGCTCAGGAACTTACCCACGTCTGTCTCTATTTCTTCTACGACTGTAACAATGTTATCAAATTAAATTATAATTTTGAAGCAATGATGGCCGAGCGGTAATAGCTATGAACTGCCGAGCCGCAGGTCCCTGGTTCGATCCTCACCGCCGGCTTGAGCTTCACCAGCATGGTGGTAGGGCATTTTGCAAATACTCGCATTACAAAATCTGTCGTCAAGCACCTAACGGTGTGCACCGGCAGTTGTCCTTGAGAGCCAGTGAAATTACAGGCACATGAGACTTAACAACTATGTATCAAAGTGACAGGCGCAGTGCAATTCGTCACTTTGATGAAATGCATCTGTTATAGATATAGGCAGAGGTTAATCCGCTTAACATCAGAAATTATATAAAAATAATATAAATCTCGACATCGAGACTGACTCTAGTTTTGATCGTGCGTTCGAAAAGACAAGACCTCCTGAGGATGTTTCCTGTAGAAGCGAAACGCGTCGAAAATTCTTCCGGTTTGTCTACGTGGCGTTTGTGACATCACGTCGGCTTAACAAGAAAATTAGGCGGGATTGTCACTAGATAGTTTTCTTTAATATTTTTTAAGTGTTTTATTAAAATATTATTTAATTTAATATTTTCTTAAAATATGTGTCAAATTTTTGTTATTATTAAATATGAATTTCTATTCATTATTCAAATAATTTTTGAAACTCCTCCTCAATTATATTTGGAGATAAAGTAAATTTAAATTTAACTCCCAAAACATCTTCGACCACATCATCACTTACCATCAGGTGAGATGGTGGTCAAAGGCTAGCCTAGCAATAAATAAACAGTTCACGTTTACTTACTAGATGTGTCTATAGGTATGTCCACAATTTCTTGTATAACTGTGTAATTCTGAGCATCTTCCGTAGCACTGTCTTCTGATTTGTCCGAATGCTCTCCATCACTCTCCGACTGGGAAGGGTCAGAGTCTGTCACATCTGTAAACATTTTATTTTTATATATTAATAAGCAACTCGAACCTTGAGATACTCCAAAGATTTCAGAACATCGCTTTGAGAACTGTTTCCAGTGCACATTGGTTTGTGAAAAACTTGGAAATCCATGAGTACATCGAGATGCCAACAGTCAAAGAAGAAGTTAACAACTACTGCACAAAATATAAGGAAAGACTCAAGTGTTGGCTAAGAACCTACTGAATGACTAAAGCACAAAACGCCTCAAGAGATGCGACATTCTCTCACTTGATCAAAGAAACTGAAAAGTTCAACCACACTTATTAGGGCAGCTCAATAGAGCTGCTCCTAAATATCCTACCCCCCCCCCCCCCCTCTCCCTCTCTCTGACGAGCCGATAGCAGATGTAGAGAGCAAAAAAAAAATATATATATTAATAATAATTTTTTTCACAATAATGTTGTTTTAGGTTTTCGCGATTATTACACATAGTAATTAAACAACTTTAAATGGTCACCCCGTGACCACGATCACTGCAAAGTGTTCAAACAATCTAGAATAATCCAAGGTGGATAAACAAGTATGAGAAAACAAAGAATGTACATACTCTTCACAAACAGTGTTAAAAAAAAGGGGCGCCTTTTGTTCTCTGGGAACTAGTAAACAACCACAGTATAAGTAGTAGTTAGTTTCCCTTGAATTTCATACAAAAGTTGTTAACGTTAAAATGGTGATTTATGGCCCCTATTGTTTTTGCTATCTAGACTAACGCCAGAACATTCTGGAAACTGTGACTTTTTGGTATAAATAGGGTCGGGTCCAGGCCGACCAGTCAGTCTTACCATAGAGAAAGGACCAATAAGAGTGCCAAAGACCATACATGACAGCGTACACCGATAACTAAATACCAGCTTCCGCGAAAGATGTCGCTAAGTGTATCAAATCATATAAAATAACGAAATTACATTTTTAATGGCCGTTCTAAGATAACAACCGGGACCAACGGTTTAACGTGGCTTCCACGTGCCCGCTCAGTAGTAATGTCACTAGCGGTCACCCATGCAACTCATGACCGCGGCGGACGTTGCTTAACTTTGCTGATCGGTTAAGAATGGCTACGCAAACTACGCTACGAGCGCTTCTAATTTTGAAACACATTAATTTTAATTATTTTTCTGACAATTAAATAGCAATCTGCTTTCGTGTATAATACATTTAAGGTTGGAGTTTACTATTATATTAAATGGCTGTACAACATATATATGTATATATATCACTACATAGTATAAAACAAAGTCGCTTTCTCTGTCCCTATATCCCTATGTATGCTTAAATCTTTTAAACTACGCAACGGATTTTGATGCGGTTTTTTTAAATAGATAGAGTGATTCAAGAGGAAGGTTTATATGTATAATAACATCCATTAAATAGTGGAGAAACACTGTTATTTTTGAGGTTTCTAATGTGATGTCGTAAATAATTAAATTTTTTCCGCTTACATCGCAATATTTTTTTCGATGAATGACATACAGACAGGCTATATATTTTATACCCGGAGCGAAGCCGGAGCGGGCCGCTAGTATATATATAAGAATCAAAGTCCTGGCTCACTGACTGACAGACAACACACAGCCTAAACCGCTGGTCGCAGATACTTGAAATTTGGAAGATGTATTTGTCTGTATGCGTAGGGGTGTATTATGAAAGGATTTTTTGATAAATCCTAAAGGGTGACATCGTTTGAATGAATCTCCATTGCTTTTTAACAGTTCTAAAAAGTTGTATTCGGATAGAACATTTAAAATAAAAAATATGACTTCAATACTTTTTTGACAGCAATGACTGGTATAAAATTGGCGAGAAAACTTTGTATGGGAAGGTCATTGTTTTTGAAGTAATAATGATGAAATTGGTATCTTAGACTTTTTAAAACAAAAACATGCCACATTGATATTTTTTGCTAGGCTTGATCAGAAGGAGTGAAAATGGGGAAGAAAGTTTTTCACCAGATCCCAAACCGCTAGCGCTTGACCCTTTTCGTCCATCTGTCATAGTGATGTATCTTTTGAACCGTAATAGGCAGATAATTGACATTAAAACAATTAATATTTAATAATAAAAATATTTTAAAAATATTTTATGAAAATATCAAATTAATATTTTAATAAAACACTTAAAAAATACAAAAATATATGTAGTGACAATTCCGCCTAATTTTCCTGTTAAGCCGACGTGACGTCACAAGCGCCACGCAGCCAAGCCGGAAGAATTTTCGACGCGTTTCGATTCTACACGAAGCATCCTCAGGAGGTCTTGACTCTACGAGCGCACGATCTTGAATGAGCGGCCGGCGGCTCAGCCCGCCTTTATATAGACTCGGGCTGAGTCAGCACGCCTTTGTCTAGCCTCGAGCGTGAGTCACTGCTCTTTGTTGTAGCTAACAAATGGTAAGTGATACGTTTTTATTATTTATTAAATTATTATTTAATAAAAAAAAAGAAAATAAAAACCAGATTACTAATGCAATTTATGTATTTTTGAACAATTAAGATAATTTTCTATATGAGTTAGATAATAAACTTATAATACTTTATTATTACAAATGTGTTTACAGAACGCCACGCGCTGAGCATCGGAATTCGGATGAGGAAACACAACACTCCTTTTTTGAGCGGTCGTGTAAAGAACCCGAACTACTAATTAGATTTCCATAAAATTACTATGGGACCAATCTAAATCTATACCCTAACAAATAAAAAAAAAATTAAAACTTCGTTCAAAAATTACGAATTTGAGTCTTAAAAAAAAACTAAGAACCACCTTTTTTCGTTGAAGTCGGTAAATATAAAGTAACTCACATTCGTCGTCGCTCCCCTCTCCATCGCTGAGTTCAGCGGAGGCACCCAGTTTGCTGCGCATTGTAGATTTGTTCGCCGACCCGCCTAGACTGTTACCTAAAATAAAAAAATTACAATTACATACTACAGTTTTGTATATTTTTTCTATAGCTGATTGTTTAGCCTTTGACCACAATCTCACCTGACGGTAAGTGATGATGTGGTCGAAGATGTTGTTCAGGCTAACATACAATGATAAAGAAAAAAAAATCTGTAGTTTTTTTTTTAACTTTTGTATTTATTTATGTGTATTTGACGGAATAAGCACGAGGACCACCTGATGTTAAATGTTTCTTGAGCCTGTAATTTTATATTTCATATTTTTTATTACATTGCTAGATTCCAAACTCTATTGAAAGGGAGCGCGGTGCGGTCAAGTGAAGACGCGGCGGCGCTCAAAAATTAACAAACAAGATCTTAAAAAAAAAAAACCCAAATGTTCGCCCCAAATGTTTTTCAGTACTAGCAGAGGTCAACCCTTAGAGGTTGTTAGCATTTTACCAATAACCCTGTATACTACAATTGGAATGGCTTTGCGGAGTTAACCTTCTAGTACTTTTTATTCTGTGACAGACATTTCGGTATGTTTTGAATAATATAGTGTTACAAAATACTTTGACCACAGAAGTCGAACGTGACAGCGCCCTATAAATACGAGCAACGATGTAGGCCCGGGTTCAAGAAAGAGAAGCCAAACCCAAAGAAAGAGAGAGAAATAATAACAAGAAAGAAAGAGAGAGAGCGATTGTGAGGAGCCGCCGGCTGCCGCTGCCAGCGAGCTGATCGGTCCGCTGGGCTTCTCCCGTGTAGGCGGGGGATCAACCTGGCGCGGCTTGATCGCCCTGGTGGAGCGGAGGCCGGGTCTGGCCCCTCACCTAAAATCGACACCCTCAGCACCAAGAAGTGGTGCAAAAGACCGCCCCTTTATAAAGGGGTCGAGAAATGCCTGGGTCAGAGGGCACTGCCCTGACACCCACTCCCCACATCATACTACACGATGTGAGACGAAGAAGGTTGGCCCGGGTTCACTTTGCGGGCAGCGCTCAGAGGCGACGGACGTTTTACTTATAATATACTTATAGTGTTAAAAGTACTTGTGTACCTACATGTTATAATATATCTCAGTTAGGTTGTCTGTTATTGCATTTTTTTTTTATATGCCAGATAGGTTAACCTTTGACCACTATCTCACCTGATGGTAAGTGATGATGTGGTCGAAGATGTTGTTCAGGCTAACCTAGAAGTACTGGCTCTCAAGGACAGCTTCCGGAACACACCGTTAGGTGCTTGGTGACAGATTTTCTACTTGAGGGTGGTACTTCTGATTTCTAATAATAGTAAAATTTCAACATTTTTAAAGTCTTATATATATATATACAGCGTGTCCCAAAATTCAACGATAAGCCGGCATCGGAGCATGGACCTACTCATAACTCCTCGGAAAAAAAAAAAATTATAAGTGTTTTTTTTATTAATTACAGAGACTTTTATAAATTTCATCGATATTCGATACCCATTATGCTATTTTCAACTACCATGACCACAATTTTTGACATATTTTTGATATTTTTTGTGCATTAGCAACCTAAGAAGGACGGCTATCTACCACAATCCTTTAAAATTACAGAAAGTCTGTAGTTATTTTACAAAAATCAGTAAAAAAAAAATTTTTCTTATAATTTTCATAGATTTTAACATTCTATGCACTTTCTATAGTCTGGGTTAAAAAAAAAGTATGGACACTACCATGGCAAGTTTTATTAAAAGTTGGCGCAACTTTATAAAAGTCTCTGTAATAAAAAAAAAAAGAGTTATAATTTTTTTTTTTTTTTTTCCCGAGTAGTCCATGCACCGATGCCGGCTTATCGTTGAATTTTGGGACACGGTGTATATATATTAGGTCCTTACATATGAAATTGGCGTTTTTCGTACTGGCCACTTTAATCACGAATTTCTCCTCTTTGGTAAGGAATTCCAAATTCAAATTTGTACAGCTATAGACTCATGTATTTGTGCTTCGATGATCGTCATTCATTTGTTTTTTTTCTTCTGTTTTTTTCTGTTTGCGTCACTCATTTTACAAAATGGAAAACCTTAAATATCGCATTATTTACGAGTACGAGTTCCGCCGTGGCACTAGTGCTGCGGAAACAACTCGAAGGGTGAATGATGTGTATGGCGGTCGTGTTGCAAAAGAAAACACAGTTCGTTTTTGGTTCCAACGTTTTCGTTCTGGAAATTTCGACCTGCAGAACAAGCCCCGTGGACGGCCTGAGACTCAAGTTGATAATGAAGAGTTGAAGGCTATTGTGGAAGCGGATCCATCGCAAACCACGTCCGAGTTAGCTGCAGGCTGCGATGTTAGTGATAAAACTGTTTTAATTCACTTGAAGCAAATTGGGAAGATTTAAAAGCTTGAAAGGTGGGTACCTCACGAATTGACTGAAACAAACCGGCAAACGCGCGTCGACTGCTGCGTTACATTACTAAACCGGCACAATAATGAAGGTATTTTAAACCGAATCATTACCTGTGATGAAAAATGGGTTCTTTACGATAATCGGAAGCGCTCAGCGCAATGGTTAGATCCTGGCCAGCCAGCCAAATCCTGCCCCAAGCGAAAATTAACCCCAAAAAAGTTACTTGTAAGCGTTTGGTGGACTAGTGCCGGTATTGTTCATTACAGTTTTTTCAAATCTGGCCAGACTATTACGGCTGATGTCTATTGTCAGGAATTGCAAACCATGATGGAAAAGCTAGCGGCTAAACAACCTAGGCTGGTCAATCGCTCCACGCCACTGCTGCTTCACGACAACGCTAGACCACACACTGCGCTACAGACGGCTACTAAATTAGAAGAGCTTCAATTGGAAAGTCTAAGACATCCTCCGTACTCCCCGGACCTTGCTCCAACAGATTACCATTTTTTTCGAAATTTGGATAACTTCTTGCAAGGGAAAAAATTCAACTCCGATGGGGCAGTCCAAATCGCCTTCAAAGATTTTATTGATTCCCGTCCGACTGGTTTTTTTAGTAAAGGGATCAATGAACTACCTATGAGATGGCAAAAGTGCATAGAAAATAATGGTTCATACTTTGATTAATTAAATATATTATATTAAAAAATATTCGACTTTTTGTTCCTCCCATACAAAACGCCAATTTCATATGTACGGACCTAATATATGAAAAACTAGTTTGTACCTGCTAGCACGACGCGTGTGAGTCTGTCCTGACTGTCCGGCAGTACTGTGAGAGCCTCCACCATCTCCATGCAGGCTTCGCGGCCAATCTCGTTGTGGCTCACATCTATAGACTGGACAAACAAATATAAGTTTATTCAATTCAATTAGGACTAATATAAAAAAAATATACCCTCATAAAAATATATACTTCCGGTTTGGCTGCGTGGCGTTTGTGACGTCACGTCGGCTTAATAGGAAATTAGGCGAAATTGTCACTAGATATATATAATTTTTATAAAGATTTTTATTTTCTTTATTAAATAATTAATTAAATGTTTTCTTAAAATATTTGTTATTATTAAAAATGGATTTCCGCAAAGTAACGCCTGAATCTATTCATTATATACCCTCAAGTAGAAAATCTGTCGCCAAGCACCTAACAGTGTGTTCCGGCAGCAGTCCTTGAGAGCCAGTAAAATTACAGGCACATGAGACTTAACAACTGGACGTCTCAGTGTGACGGGCGCGGTACAATTCGTCGTTGACGAAATGCGCCTGTTAAGGGCAGAGGTTAATCCATTTAACAACAGGTGGCCTCGGGCTTGTTCCGTCACAATAAAAAAATATATATATATATATATATATACATATACAGAATTGTTTTACCAGAAGTGCCAAAAACCGCATTATATAAGAAACAACGTTACGTGTATACGTATCTAGAACGCTATACCTAAGAGAGACGAAATACTTGTTTTTAATGTATTATAAATAAACAAAGATGTTTTTTACAAGCGACAAAACCATATTATTTACGTTATTGTACATTTAATGTTGGTCGATAAGTAGATAAATGTTTGTGGGGTTTTTTTTAGTAAAAGATAAAGCATTCGCATGGTTCCAACTGCATCAAATAGAGGTGCTTTTATGATTTTCTTTCTGTTTATCTAATAATACGAATTAATAATTACGATACTTAGCTACATGAGAGAAAGAATGGTTTAAATTTTAAAATTCTCGCCACTTAGTTGAGTTTTCAAATTAAGAGCATCAGAACGTAGCCTCATTGCGACTACGAGACGAATTACTTAGCATTCCATGTATTGACCGTGCGGGTGCCGGGTCCATAGCGTTGCAGAGGAAGAGGCCCAAGTCAAGGTGCCTGGGACTTGCAACCCAGTGAGTAAGGTTAAGGGGCCCTTTATGATGCATCAATGCACTTGATGATTTCACCGCTCGAGCCTCCTCCTCTGCCCATAAAACAATTACCAACCCGTAGATTCCTAAGTAAGCTAAAATTATGGCTGATAAAGAGGTAATTTTACTCAGTCTCAGAATTACCAAATGTATACACACACATAAGTTAAAATTAATTAGATACTAAGGATTTAGACATTTTAATTGTATTAAATGAAAATCAATTCTCTTATATAAATTACTGATTTGCACGTATGTACTAGGAACTATACCATAGTAAATATATTATCCATGTTTATGTACCGACATTTAATGCAAATAAATACTATTCTAGTAATTAAACAACTTTGAACGGTTTAAATCGCGTATATTTATCATTATTTTTGTCCCGACGTTTCAAACACTTTGCAGTGATCGTGGTCACGGGGTGACAGACAAAAATAATGATAAATATACGCGATTTAAACCGTTTAAAGTTTTTTAATTACTATGTGTAATAATCGCGAAAACCTAAGACAACATTAAATTCTATTATATTCTATAAATAATAATGCCCGTGGGGTGCCGGTATGGAATGTCACCTCTCTATTTCTTCCCGTGGGTATCGTAAGAGGCGGGTAAGGGAGTGCGTGAGGAGCAGCATGCCACTTCTCACATGGATGTGAGTAGGGTGTTGTGTGCATTAGACGCACAACAGGGCTGTATACCATCCTAGACCCTGTCAGGGTTTCATACAATATGTTCTTGTGTTCCTTTCATATAATAATATAGCCTTATAGCGAAGAGCCTCGACCAACACCTCAAGAAGCTCTCGCTAGACGGTTGGATCAAGGGTCGGATGCAGAAGGCAGTGATACTGGACACAACACGCATTGTCCGGAGGTTCCTCTATCTGCAGCCCTAACCTAGTAGCTTGGGCTCTGCCCCGCTACCAGCGGCACCCAAGTTTTAAGTTTTTTATAATATTTATTTTTGTAATAATGTTGTAAAAAATTTCAAATAATGTTGAATAATAAATAAAGTGACAATAATAATAATAATAATTTAATTTGCATAAAGTTGTTAAATTTTAATTAATGAATCCATAGGCTCCCGAACTAGTTAAAAACTGTGTTTCGGGTGCCAGATTAATTAATTAATCCATAGGTTCCCGAACAATATGTTGTTAGCGTGGACATCTTATTCGTTATTTGTTCTTGTGTTTCGTCTAGTAAAATGTATAAGGAAATATTTTTAGTCGTAGTTCACTTCCCAAATTCCGAGAATCACACACATATACAAAAGTTTTAATCACTCGCTCATAGATATAGTTTATATCACTCGCACATAGAATCACCCACAGACTGATAATTTCTGACTTCTATAAGTAATTAATTTCATTCGCTCATACTGTTCGGTAAACTATGCATTCGGGTTGAAGCCTTATCTCTAGCCGTATCGGGTTCTTATTCGTGCGGACACGGATACGGTTTAAAATGTAATTTCCAGACGCTGTGACGTCACATTACTGATAGAAACGATATTATGAACAGGAATGCCGGGGGTAGGCGAATCGGGTCGCGTAAAAATAACTAGTATGCCTTTGCCATAGCTGACGTCAGGTGGCATCGAAAACTCCTGTTCCGTCAAACTGTGCGCGCGTTCGCTTATCAGTAACTTGTATTTTGAGTGTGCCTTTTGATATAATTAACGTGAGATCCGTCATAAAACTTCTGTTAGGTTGACCTGTGTGCGCGGTCGCACAAAAGTGGTTCATGTTAATCCGGACGCCGGGCGTCCTGGACCCAGACAAGACTTTTCATAGTGGATTAGTTGGTGAACTTCGAGCTTAGCGAGCGAGTTGCCGGCGGCGTCGGCCTTTTGGACAAAGGGAAGTTTTATCTAAATAAACTAAACCAGATTAGCGTTGCAACACTTGGAGGTTAGGTGTTTTAGTATAATACTCCCTTTGAGTACTCGGGCCGCTAGCAGGTGAGTGGATTATAATCTATCCCCCGTATTTACATACATAGATCGGGTAGTTTCTTCCTGTGACTTCCAGGAACCCAGCCGAATACGCCACGACGTACGTGGTAAAGTTTGAGACTAAGGGAATTCTGGAAAAACCCCACTGCTCACACGTTTCTAGTAGCAGTTAGTGGTTATCTCAAACACATATAATCACACACAGATTGATAATTTCTGACTTCTATAAGCGATTAATTTCACTTATTCATAGTATTATATAACAAACATAGTTTTTATACATTTCTGACTCTATAAGTGGTTTATTTCCATCGTTCACGGAATCCCACACATATTCCTACATTTCTCACCTCTATAAGTGGTTAATTTCACTCGCTCATAGAATCACACACAGATTTATAATTTCTGAGCTCTATAAGTGGTTTATATCACTAGTTCAATTAGGAATATATATAATAATTTTGACGCGGTCGTAGCGAAGTTTACTTAGATGTTCTCAACCAATCAGCAAAGTTAAGTAACGTCGCGCTCGGTCATGAGTTGGATGGGTGACCGCTAGTGGCATTACTACTGAGCGTGCACGTACTTCGGAGGGCACGTTAAGCCGTCGGTCCCGGTTGTTGTCTTAGGATGGCAGTCGTTATTGCATGGTGGTACAGCATTTTGCGAATTCCCGCCTGGCTAGCTATCCTCAAGTAGAAAATCTGTCGCCAAGCATCTAACGGTGTGTTCCGGCAGCTGTCACTGAGAAACAGTAATTCTAGATTAGCCTGTACAACATCTTCGACCACATGATCACTTACCATCAGGTGAGATGGTGGTCAAAGGCTAACCTATACAGGAATAAAAAAAAAAGCTCATAGAATCCCACATTGATTGATACATTTCTGACCTCTATAAGTGGTTAATTTCACTCCTCCATAGAGTCACACGGATTAATATTTTGGTATATTTCTGACCTCTATAAGTGATTTACTTTGCTCGCTTATAGAATCACACACACATTGGTATATTTCTCACCTCTATAAGAAGATCACTGTCCTTTAACGCTTTGGCTAACGCTTGGGCGCCTTTACTCTTTAGTAAACAGTCGCCGAAGTTCACTGCTTTCAGGTTCTTCAAACTGTAAAAGAAAAAAATATTTCATATTATATGTTTACAATAAAATTGTTACTTAATTTCTTTGGTATGATATATTGGCTTAATAATAACAAACACTTTAAAAATATATCAAGAAACTGAAAGCAATGATGGCCGAGCGGTAATAGCTATGGACTGCCGAGCCGCAGTACCCTGGTTCGATCCCCACCGCCGGCTTGAGCTTCACCGCATAGTGGAAGGGCATTTTGCGATTGCCCGCCTGGCTAGGTACCGCCCTCAAGTAGAAAGTCTGCCGCCAAGTACCGAAAGGTGTGTTCCGGCAGTAGTCCTTGAGAGCCAGTGATATTACAGGCACAATGAGACTTAACAACTATGTCTCAATGTCACGGGCGCAGTGCAATTCGTGACTTGTGATGAATTGCAACTGTTATAGGCAGAGGTTAGTCCACTTAACATCAGATGGGCCTCGAGTTTGTTCCGTCACAATAACATTAAAAAAATCTTTAAGTTAATATTTTAGGAAAACACAAAAAACATAACAATATATCTAAGAGCCAATTTTCTCGACCGTGCGCTCGAAGAGTCAATATCTCCTGAGGATGCTTCGTGTAGAAATGAAACGCGTCGAATTCTGTTTTTTAGCTTCGTGCCGTTTACGACGTCACGTCGGCTTAATAGGAAAATTAGGCGGAACTGGCCAACAATATTAATTTAATGTTTTGTTGAAATATTTTAAAAGTATTATTTATTATTAAACATGTATTTCCACAAAGTAACGCTTGAATCTGGCCATAACAGTTTGCTTACACAGATACATTTAATCTGACTACTTTTTTCCTGCCCTAATCCCACAATAAGCGGGGTCGCTGGACATGTATGAAATTCTACCCTGTTCTAATACTTATCTTCAAAACAATGAAACGTACATTGTGTACGGTGCGTGCCGCGTCAGAAGAGGTCAGAGCTATGCGTGCACATGCGATAGGAAAAGAGACACCTTATAATTAAACATAAATATTAGGTACTCCGTGCTTTGCCAGCTAAAAAGCACTTTATTGCTTCGTAGCTAGAGTCGCTTATTTATTGAAATGACTTTGCAGAGTGGTCATTCTACTCCTTTTTATTATGTCAGACGTATTGCAACACGGCTAATGACCTATCTGAAAACGACTTAGATCAAAGTAACAACGTTGCTACCTAGGTAATGCACTCGCGAGTGCTTGAGCTCCCTTTTCTCCGACTGTGTTGTCATTCAAGTTGAGTCGAGCGAGGCTAAAATGCACTTTATTGTTTCGAACTTAGAGTCGCTTATTTATTGAAATGGCTTTACAGAGTGGTCTTTCTACTCCTTTATATTACGTTAGAAGTATTCCAAAACGGCCAATGACTGAGCTGAGCTCCCTTCTCTCCGACTGTGTTGTCGTTCAAGTTGAGTCGAGCGATGCTAAAAGGCGCTTTATTGCTTCGAACTTAGAGTCGCTTATCTATTGAAATAGTGAAAGTGGTCCATGTGCTCCTTTTGTTTATGTAAAACGGCCAGTGACCTATCTGAGGATGAGTAAGAACAGAGTAACGTTGTTGCCTAGGTAAAGCAATTTTGTCGTGCAAGTTGAGTCAACCGAGGCTAAAAAGCACTTTATTGTTTCGAACTTAGAGTTGCTTATTTATTGGAATGGCTTAGCATAGTGGTCCTTCTGGTCTTTTTTATTGTGTTAGTATTCCAAAACGGCCAATGACCTATCTGAAGATGAGTAAGAACAGAGTAACGTTGTTACCTAGGTAAAGCACTTTTGTCGTTCAAGTTGAGTCAAGCGAGGCTAAAAAGCACTTTATTGTTTCGAACTTAGAGTCGCTTATTTATTGGAATGGCTTTGCATAGTGGTCTTTCTACTCCTTTTTATTGTGTTTGTATTCCAAAAAATGACCTATCTGAAAATGACTAAGATCAAAGTAAAAAAGTAACAAGTGTTTATTACCTAGGTAATGCACTCGCGAGTGCTTGAGCTCCCTTCTCTCCGACTGTGTTGTCGTTCAAGTTGAGTCGAGCGAGGCGCTGATTGTGTTTGAACGCCTCCGATAGTGCTGATATACCGACGTGGTATATCCCATTCTGTGGCATCGCTACTTCCTCCAAGGTACCCATTGACTGTTGACAAAAGAGTTAATGTAGATTAAACATTTTTGTTACTTAAACCTGGAACCGACTTCAACACTCAAAAGTGTAATATAATTTTTTTTTGCTCTCTTTCTTTCACCATCCTATGGAGAAGGACCGAAACTTTGAGTACAACATTTTTTTTTCTAGGTCATAGGCTGTACTTTGACGAAAATACATCTAGGGCCAGTTTCGCCTAATTTTCCTGTTAAGCCGACGTGGCGTCATAAACGTCACGAGGCAAAACAAGAAGAATTTTCGACGCGTTTCGTTCGTACACGAAACATCCTCAGGAGATCTTGTCTATTCAAGCGCACGATCAAGAAAATGGCGCCAGAGATATTGTTATATTTTTTAAGTGTTTTCCTAAAATATTTATATAAAGGTTTCTTGATTATATTTTTAAAGTGTTTGTTATTATTAAGCCAATATATCATACCAAAGAAATTAAGTAACAATTTTATTGTAAACATATAATATGAAATATTTTTTTCTTTTACAGTTTGAAGAACCTGAAAGCAGTGAACTTCGGCGACTGTTTACTAAAGAGTAAAGGCGCCCAAGCGTTAGCCAAAGCGTTAAAGGACAGTGATCTTCTTATAGAGGTGAGAAATATACCAATGTGTGTGTGATTCTATAAGCGAGCAAAGTAAATCACTTATAGAGGTCAGAAATATACCAAAATATTAATCCGTGTGACTCTATGGAGGAGTGAAATTAACCACTTATGGAGTTTAGAAATGTATCAATCTGTATGCGATTCTTTGAGTTTTTTTTTTCTATTCCTGTATAGGTTAGCCTTTGACCACCATCTCACCTGATGGTAAGTGATGATGTGGTCGCAGATGTTGTTCAGGCTAGCCTAGAATTACTGGCTCTCAAGGACCGCTGTCGGAACACACCGTTAGGTGCTCGGCGACAGATTTTCTACTAGAAGGTGGTAGCTAGCCAGGCGGGCATTCGCAAAATGCCCTTCCACCATGTGGTGAAGCTCAAGCCCGCGACGGGATTCGAACCATGGACCTGCTGCGCGGCAGTCCATAGCCAATGCCACTGAGCCATCACTGCTCCAATGAATTGGGTCAGCAGTGCCTTCTGAGAAACTGATATCTTATACTGCGATTCTCAAGCCACACACACCACATTCATGTAGAAAATCTGTCACCAAGCACCTAACGGTGTGTTCCGGCAGCAGTCTTTGAGAGCCAGTGAAATTACAGGCACACGAGACTTAACAACTATGTCTCAGTATGACGGGCGCAGTGCAATTCGTGACTTGAAATGGAATTTGTGATGACATGCATCTGTTATAGGCAGAGGTTAATCCGCTTAACATCAGGTGGGCCTCGTGTTTGTTTCATCTGTATCAGCTGGATCGTCCACTGCTGAACACAGCCTCCCCTATGAAGGGGGTATTTACCATAATCTCCACGATTGGCAGGCGGCTTGGGGATCGCAGTGTAAGTTGCTAGTTCTTTAGAAGGCGCTGCTGCCCACCTTCCAGAATTTTTGCCTTCACCTCTTACGACACCCACGGGATGATATGGGAAGGGTGCAATTCTAACCCGGCACCCCACGGGAACCGCACCCACGGGGATATATTCCATCACATTAAACTAAAAAATAAAAATTACCTGCTCGTGCCTACCCCAAATAAGTGGGATATAATGGGGAAAGATGAAGACGTGTAACGCTCACCTTGAAGACCTTAGCAAGCGCTGTAGCTCCATCATTCTCCAGTCGATTCCTACCCGCTATGAATATCTTCAACTTCCTCGGCCGCGCGGACAGCGCCGACGCGAGCAGCCGACCCCCAGTGATGCCCAAACCGTTGTTGTTTAACCGGAGTTCCTGAAAAAAAAAAAACATTAGACGTTATGATGTTATGCGAACCACAAACTTAACTAAAATTATGTATTTATTTTATATAAGACTTCATCAATAACAATTACACTGTTCCATGTATAGAATTAACTATTTTCTTAACCATTTTCTTATCTATTAAGCTAAATACATTGTTTATTAACACCAAAGTAATATTCAAACTTATTGAAGCACAAATATAATTTTTATGCTTCGGGCGGGAATCGAACCAGCATCCTCCGATTTCCCACCAGATGCCTTAACCACTCGGCCACCTGGGCACGCTCCTTCGAGCCGAAGTTTCGTGCTCCGACGCGTCCAACGCGAAATCGGAGGACATGGGCTCGATTCCCGCCCGGGGCATAAAATTTTTTGGTCCAATAATTTGTTAAATAAGATTTTCGCTTAGCACGCGATAGTGCTTTAATAATAATTATATTCAAAAGTTGTTATTTTGTTCAAGCTAAGGTTCAAATTGGTATACAGTACAATAATTGATTTTTAAACCCTAAGATACAAGTCATGCAGGTACATACTTTATTTTGATTTGTATTAATCTATACTAATATTATAAGGACGAAAGATTTGTATTTTTGAAGCGCACGTAGCGAAGTTTACTAAGCTGTTCTTAACCGATCAGAAAAGTTAAGCAACGTCGCGCGCGGTCATGAGTTGTATGGGTGACCGCTAGTGACATTACTACTGAGCGTTTCCGTGCTTCGGAGGGCACGTTAAGCCGTCGGTCCTGGTTGTTGTCTAAAGATGGCAGTCGTTATAGCATGGTGGTAGGGCATTTTGCGAATGCCCGCCTGGCTAGCTACCACCCTCAAGTAGAAAATCTTTCGCCAAGCACCTAACGGTGTGTTCCGGCAGCTGTCCTTGAGAGCCAGTACTTCTAGGTCAGCCTGAACAACATCTGCAACCACATCATCACTTACCACCAGGTGAGATAGTGGTCAAAGGCTAACCTATCAAGCATAAAAATATATATATATATATATATACTAATATTATAAGGACGAAAGATTTGTATTTTTGTATACAACGAGTAAACTTAAACATTATTAGACCGATTTCTATGAAATTTGTCATGGAATAAGTTTGTGATCCGGGAAAGGACATAGGATAGTTTTAATCTAATTGCGCACAACGAGGTTAATGTGTTTGCGCGACAAACAACAAACGCGCGTGCGGTGCCGCGACCGGATAGCTGGGTATTTTATAATATGAACTAAAATCTAAACTAAAATGAAGTAATATACAAAAGTTCTTATATTATTTTACCTAATGATCACTACAATTAATTATTTATAACTCCAAGTTACAAGTGAAACAGGTACCTGCATACATTATTTTGATTAAATCATAAAAATTAAAATATTAACACATTTAAAAGTAACAAATATTTTAAAAATATTTTAAGAAAACATCAAATTAATACTTTAATAAAACACTTAAAAAAATATATATATCTAGTGGCAATTCCGCCTAATTTTCCTGTAAAGCCGACGTGACGTCACAAACGCGTTTGGCTGCGTGGCGTTTGTGACGTCACGTCGGCTTAACAGGAAAATTAGGCGGAATTGTCACTAGATATATTTTAAAGTGTTTTATTAAAATATTAATTTGATGTTTTCTTAATATGTTTTAAAAATATTTGTTATTATTAAATATGGATTTCCGCAAAGTACCGCCTGAATCTATTCATTATTAACAGTTTTAAATCATTTGCAATTAAAATCATTCCAATAAATAATGATTCACGAGCGGTTACAGCTATGGAGTGCCATGCCGCAGCTCCATAGTACGATCCCCACCGCCGGCTTGAGCTTCACCTCATGGCGGTAGGGCATTTTCAGATTACCCGCCTGGCTAGCTACCACATTCAAGTAGAATCTGTCTCCAAGCACCTAACAGTGTGTTCCTTGCAGCAGTCCTTAAGAGCCAGTGAAATTACAGGCACATGAGACTTAACAACTATGTCTCAAGGTGATGGGAGCAGTGCAATTCGTGACTTGTGACGAAATGCATCTGTTATAGGTAGAGGTTAGTCCGCTTAACATCAGGTGGGCATCGAGCTTGTCCTGTAACAATTTTCAGAGTTAATTTTTTTGTAAGTTTTCAGAGTGCCAGCCATTCAATGATGAAGCCTTCGTTTAGTGCGCATTGTCCACAATGTATACTTTACTCTGTGTCATCCGGACCGTCCAGAGGTGAACACAGCTAGGTGTGCCATAATCCCCACGCTTGGCAGGCGGGTTGGGGATCGCAGTTGTACAGGGTTATTGGTAAATTGCTAACAACCTAGGGTTGTCTTCTGCTTGTCCTAAGAAATATCTTAAGTTTTTTTTTTTTAACCCTATTATATTTTTGGGGGGTTCTAATGCCTACTCCGAGCCTAGAGCTCCCGCCGCGGCAATACCGGATGATGGTACCTTGGTACCTTTGAATAGAGTTTTGAATATTTACATCGAGCAAAGTAATGTCGGAAGGGGAAGACCTAGGCGTTCGTTCCGAAATCTGATTGAAGACGTTCTGAAAAAAGGCCAGGTCAAAAGTACCCTAAACCGACGCTTATGTATGAAAGGATTGATGAGTATAGATGAAGCGAAAGAGGTTTGTAAGGATCGTAGTAGGTGGAAATCCGTGGTCTCTGCCTACACCTACGGGAAAGAGGCGTGATTTTATAACAAAACAAAAAATTATATATATTAAATTATAAAAATTATTATTATTATTATTTCACGCGCTAAACATAATATACATACCTCCAGTTCACTGCAGACGTCGCTTTGCAGCAACTTCGCGAGCCCTTCGACACCGATTGGGCCGAATGCATTGTCACTTAGATCCAGCACTGAAAGGCGAGCGCCAGCCTTTATCATACCTTCGCCTAGTGCACTCTGTGGATAAAAAAAATCATAGACAAACATAAGTAACTTCAAATCTAATTCGTAAATTAGGGGCCCGTTTCAGAATGTCCTAATAAAGTTCCGGTTATACTACCCAGAACATAAAATAACTGAATGATAAAAATGACAGTTAACATGCAGCGCGTTTCGAGTTTGAAAGGCGAGCGCCAGTCTTTATCATACCTTCGCCTAGTGCACTCTGTGGATAAAAAAAATCATAGACAAACATAAGTAACTTCAAATCTAATTCGTAAATTAAGGGCCCGTTTCAGAATGTCCTAATAAAGTTTCGGGTTGCTAACCAACACATAAAATAACTGAATGATAAAAATGACAGTTAACATGCAGCGCGTTTCAATCTTTAACCGATGGATAGGCTAATTCGATGACTGTGAAACGCAAAGACAGTGTTTTATTTATTAAATAAGTTCTGGGTAGCATAACCGGAACTTACGCGAACATTCTGGAACAGGCCCTAAGACTAATGACCATTGCGAGTGTTTCTTGGAAACACTACACAAAAACACGAAACAAAATTTAGTTTCCCTCCACAGTCTATGGTTAAAACAAAAAACTATGTTTAATACGCTATAAAATGCAGAAATTTTGTCACTATCGGACTGCGTAGGAGTGAAAGAGAGACAGCGATAGTGAAATCACGATCAGTTTAGGTCCGAAATCCGAAAGTAAGCTTAATAACACAAAACTCGTAACGTAAATCGAAAATGTAACTTTTCTTGTCCCTCTTGATAAGGTTTTGCTATTTTATTAATATATTTTCATACTTATTCATTCGTAATTCATTAAGATATTTACGTTACAAGCGTAATTTAGAGTCAACTTTACAATTTTATTCTATCGAGTAAATTTTAAGGACAACAACGTGTTCAACGTGTTTCTGACTTTTCTTGGCCTTAGGTAATATAATCAAGATTACATATAATTTTAATACTGCTACAAAATAAATATGTTTTGCTTAAAATCTGTTCAAGTAAATATTATAACTATTTAACACTTATCAGCGTCTAATGCTTTCTGTGACTAGTGGAAAACATCTACACAATCAATAGAAACAAATATTTTTATATTATATTAAGAAAACGTGAAAATAATTTTTTCATAAAATATATCTATATAGTGACAATTCCGCCTAATTTTCTTCTTAAGCCGACGCGATCGCTTCTACACGAAGCATCCTCAGAAGGCCTTGACTCTACTACTTTTTTTTTTTTAATGCCTGATAGGTTAGCCTTTGACGACTATCTCACCTGATGGTAAGTGATGTGGTCGAAGATGTTGTTCAGGGTAACCGAGAATTACTGGCCTAAAGGACAGCTGCCGGAACACATCGTTACATGCTTGACGACAGATTTTCTACTTGAGGATGGTAGCAAGCCAAGCTGGCATGCATAAAATGCCCTAACACATATTCTATGTTTTATTTTGTACTTAAGCATCTCAGGGATCCAAGATATAGGCTTACGCCTAATTGAAACTCGTTTATACCTTATTTGTATTAAATAGAACTGTTTGTGTTCTAAATACAGGCGTAATGCTATTGTAACTCTTTATGGAAAATAAATATTATTAGGCTGCAGTACTTAGCGCTTAACAGGTAATCCCAATTCGCGGTATGCCTAAAGAACTATAGCCGTAAACCACGTGAACTGTAATCACTTAATTTCTAAAACACGCCATACCTAATAATAGAAACACGAAACTCTTTTGTATGAAACATATGATATTATAACTTATTGTTGTTATGTACTTTACTGTTGTAATGTATTTTGTCTTAATTCTTTTGCTGCAGCTCGCTCGTTTCGGTTGTCGTCCTCAATATGACTTTGCCCTAGACTAGCCACTGCCTTCGAAGTCCAACATTTGCACTACACTCGATTCTTTGCATAACGAAATTAAATTACAAAGTAATCAATACAAAGTTTCGTATTACTGTTATTAGGGATGGCGTGTTTTAGAAATGCACTGATTTAAGTTCACGTGGTTTAGGGCTATAGGCAAAGCGTTCTTTAGGGATATCGTGAATAGGGATTTCGTGTTTAGGCGCTAAGTATCGCAGTGATATTATTGTACTCTCCTATCCTCTTGCCTCTGATTGGGTGGAGTCTGAGCCAGGGGTTCCTAAACTTTAAAGATAACAGAACACCAGCCAAATACCTTTTATTTTATAGAACATATATGATATGATAATGACTGATATAACTGTTTCATTTTATGCAAGATAGGCAAACATTTGGCCCCTATCTCACCTGATGTAAAGTGATGATGCTGCCGAATGTAGCATGCTTGCCTAGATGATACCTATTTAACACATTTATCTGAACTTAAAGTTTTATTGTGATGAATGTAACAGTTCCACTGTTTTATTAATAATTGTTTTATAGTGGGGTATTATGTCCGACAATCCCCCGTGGGGTGCCGGGTTAGAATAGGGTTGTTGACTTGTTTTTTTAAAGTATGTTAAATTATTTAGAACACTGAAATATACACCTAGCATTTTTAATTATTTTTTTTTGGATTCATGAAATACTAGAAATCCATCTTTTTATTTTCAACTTTTAAAATTGGCGCTAAAACCACAGACCTAGTATTTTTTGGCTACGCTCATCGGATTTTTACGCTGTGTGAGTGAAAGGTCCTAAGCTGCTACAAACCGTCGCGAGAAAAAAAGAGATAGTGAAACAAGAAGACGGTATGTCATTTTTTACTCGAGTAAGAGGTCATAGCGTCCCGGCCTCTTCCAAGTCGGCGCGAATTTTGTGTATTTGCTCAAATATCTTACGATTATAATATAAAATGTATTCTGCAAGCATGGTGTCTTGTTCAGTGAGTGAATGTGAGGTTACAAGACGCAGTAACCCGAATATATACACGTTTCACAGGTAATTTATGTTTATTTGTACTGCTTTTTGGATAATCATTATTTTGTCATTTTGTTCTAAAATTAGTTATATGAACTAGGAAATATTAGATAAAAGGTTTCTCTTCATACTTATCATCAAATAACATTGCTAAATGAAGAATTGGTTGGTATTTTACGAAAAATACAAAAACATTTGTTTACGATAGGGCTTGACAAAGTCCTGACGTCACAAGTATCGATAAAGTCGATAGTTTATGTCTGACCTGTAGCTTCGACGTGAATGCTCGGGTACATATTCGAACCTCAAAAATAACCGGTACTTAATTTTATCATAAATTTGTTTAAAAATAATATAATTACATAATAATTAGCGAAAAGTTGACAGATCAGTTTATAGCTTATTGAGTATTTACGAATAAGGAAGTAAATATTATCACAAGATATATTATTAAAAATTTATTATGATGTTTTCTGTGAAAAGTTCTCCTAACCCTCAATAAATAATTGGAAATATCTCTGACTTCTGTCATAAAATATTAGTATCTTTATACAAATGGCTATTTAACAGAATTTGAAATAACTATATGCACGCGTATAATAATGTTTGTGTTCCTACAGATTACCAACAAATTTTCAGTATGTGATAAAAGGGTTCGGATTATTGACGCAATTTAAATAAAACTCTACAGTTTGTAGTAAACTTTGAATCAAAATGCTTCATACAAAGAAAACATTGATGTATACTAATGAAAGACTCAATACCAACTTTTAATGTCCCTGAATGCATAAAGCTGTGGAAATGGTAGTCAATAGCTTTAGGAAATGATGACAGAAGTAACGTAAAGTTTAATTTGTAGTAAAATACATGGTCAAATTTTTTTTTTCATGTAAAGACTGTAGGATATGTTGAGTCAATCTAGTAACCCTTCCCCGAGCGCCCCTGGTGCAATAAAATCTACAATACTCGCTTCATTGCAGCGCTGGATAGCTATGGCTATCCTGCCACAAAATAATTTTTATTTTTCCTTTCAGATCAAATTGAAAATAAGACGGCCCTGACCTTACTTAAATAGAGATATATTACCACCGTTAGCCATTACCTGCCCTTCAAATCAAGTACTGTCTCCAAGGAAAAAACTTATTAACTAATGTTCTAAATTGTGACAAAAATTTCAGAAAAAAATTAGCTCTTAAGAAGTTTAAAAGCTGAAACAAAAATAATGATAAAACGGCTTTTAGACTTTAAAGCAGACTTTAAAGAATTATATGTTTTGTAGGCCAGTTAGTAAAGATCATCGAAATAATGTACACATCGTCATTTCTACAGCCCAATGTTTACATAAGGGACAAATTCGACCTTTGGTTACCACATTTGAATGCTTTACGCAAATGGTATTCAGATAAATATAATTTAATATTTTACAGTACCTGTATATTTGCAGCTTATTGATTTTGTTAATGGTAATCATAATACTTAGTAATGGTAAGTTTTATTTCATCTTGTTACGATGAAGTTATAGTAGTTTACTTTAAAAAGTGCTGTACCATTTTAGACCTACAATAAATGCATTTGACTTCAACTTTGAATGAGTTTTATTTTTAACAGATCAAAATGGGAGCAGGTTCTCAATAAGATTGTATTCATGTCATGATATTTGGTTCGATTTTCATTTGAAAACATCGTATTTTGTTTGAAAGGATATACTTTAAGATTGATCCCTTTGAAATTTCATCATAATCAGTTAAGGGTGAACTGGCCGGCCCGTTCTCCATACAAACGCCGTTGGGTGATCACTCCCTTATTTGAGGATTTAAGTCCAAAATAAAGCATAATGCCGATTGATCTCGTCATTATCTAGGCTTGTATGATGCCAAAATAGTAATAAAATAATTAACCTGAGAATTATTAGCCTCTAAACATTTTCATATAAAGTTTTCGAGGCTGATAACTTACAACTTAATTATCTTTTTAAAATTTTGGCATCATACAAGCCTAGATAATGACGAGATCAATCGGCATTATGCTTTATTTTGGACCTAAATCCTCAAATAAGGGAGTGATCATCCAACGGCGTTTGTATGGAGAACGGGCCGGCCAGTTCACCCTTAAGAAGTTTGGTTTTTAAATCATAATGACTTGAAAAATAAGTTGTTCAAGTGAATGAAATTGCATATATTGCATTTCTGTGATTTCAGTGTTGTGTACGATCATTACAATAGTCTCAATGAACTATATAGGGCATAATTTCAAACGAATGTGTCCTAAGACAAGTAAAACTGTCGATAGTATTACGCTCGCGTCATTACAACACTATGTCACTCACACATTTACATTTAATTTTTTGTTACACCATTCATCCGTCACTGTTGGTCTTGTACATCCTAAGCCTATGGCTAAAACATCATTCAATGGCGGCCTGCATGCTTATGACGTCACTAGGGCAAAAACAAATAGTGCTGAAATGTAATACGTTTTGCTTGCTTGTTGTAGTGTCGTGCGTAATCGATTATACAGGTTGTTCGGCAGAACGTGTACCATAGTGTAGGCGTAGGGGTGTATGTAGACTGAATAAAACAATCACAGAACCAACACAGTTTGAAGCACGGATACATGAGTGGCAGCATTATCAATTATTTTTCATACATGGTAATTAAACAACTTTAATCGGTTCAAAATCACTATTTTATTGAACATTTTTGTAATCCCGAAATGTAAACACTTTCAAGTGATCGAGACAATGGCGTGCAGTGACATCGGAATAAGTATAATGATAAACATAAGCTTTTCCAACTGTTTAAAGTCTTGTTCCGAGTTTGGGTTTTATTATCTATGCTGATCTTTGATCAAATCTCACGGCGAAATATGATCAAAGATAAATGAGTCAAATGTACGTATTACACTAATAAATATATGGGATCCAATGGATTTGATACTGAAATAGGGGCATAAGTAGTAAATCGATAGTGATGCGACATTTTGTAGGTTGCTTGCTATTAGCAATTACTAATGTCAATTGTCACTGTCAAAACCTTTGGAAGCAAACTCTCATGATTACTATTACCTATTCTGTGGCTTTGTTTTTGTCCTTATGACATCATTTCCGCCTTTACTTCCGTTTGAGATCACGTGACTTAAAGAAAATTTAAACACATTTTGTTTATTCAAAATAAAGGTAATCCAATGCAGAATAAATAATTTGTTAATTTCATCGAGTTATGTGCTCCAACTACTATCATGTTAACGTTACACTGTATTTTATTTTAGACTGTGTCAACTACCCTATTGCACTTCTCCATATCATGCCGTGGGTGTCGTAAGAGGAGACTTAGAGAATAATACTGGAAGGTGGGCAGCAGCGCCTTTTAAAGACCTGCCATCTTACACTGCGATCCCCAAGCCACCTGCCAAGCGTGGGGATTATGGCAAATACCCCCTTAATAGGCGAGGCTGTGTTCAGCAGTGGACGATCCGGCTGTTACAGTATAACAGATGCATTTCGTCACATGTCACGAATTGAATTGCGCTCGTCACCTTGGAACATAGTTGTTAAGTCTTATGTGCCTGTAATTTCACTGGCTCTCAAGGACTGCTGCCAGAACACACCGTTAGGTGCTCGGCGACAGATTGTCTACTTGAGAGTTTTTTTTTAATTTTATTTATGCATGATAGGTTAGCCTTTGACCACTATCTCACCTGATGGTAAGTGATGATGTGGTCGAAGATGTTGTTCAGGCTAACCTAGAAGAACTGGCTCTCAAGAACAGCTGCTGGAACACACCGTTAGGTGCTTGGCGACAGATTTTCTACTTGAGGGTGGTAGCTAGCCAGGTGGGCATTCGCAAAATGCCCTACCCCCATGCTATAACGACTGCCATCCTAAGACGACAACCGGGACCGACGGCTTTACGTGCCCTCCGAAGCACGTGCACGCTCAGTAGTAATGTCACTAGCAGTCACCCATCCAACTCGTGACCGCGGGCGACGTTGCTTAACTTTGCTGATCGGTTGAAAACAGCTAAGTAATCTTCGCTACGAGCGTTTCATGTTGCTTAACTTTGCTGATCGGTTGAAAACAGCTAAGTAAACTTCGCTACGAGCGTTTCATGTTGCTTAACTTTGCTGATCGGTTGAAAACAGCTAAGTAAACTTCGCTACGAGCGTTTCATGTTGCTTAACTTTGCTGATCGGTTGAAAACAGCTAAGTAAACTTCGCTACGAGCGTTTCATGTTGCTTAACTTTGCTGATCGGTTGAAAACAGCTAAGTAAACTTCGCTACGAGCGTTTCATGTTGCTTAACTTTGCTGATCGGTTGAAAACAGCTAAGTAAACTTCGCTACGAGCGTTTCATGTTGCTTAACTTTGCTGATCGGTTGAAAACAGATAAGTAAACTTCGCTACGAGCGTTTCATGTTGCTTAACTTTGCTGATCGGTTGAGAACAACAGAGGGTGGTCGCTAGCCAGGCGGGCATTTGCAAAATGCCCTTCCACCATGCACAATAATGGTACGAAACCCTGCGTCACGAAACCCTTCACTTGGCCGTTTTTTTGTATAAGCGTAGGCTGAAACGTCTGTTCCACAACGATAAATCGTAACGAATGGGAGCAATCTTAAGGTTGAACTGGCCGGTAACTTTTCCATACAAACGCCGTAGGATGATCACTCCCTTATTTGAGGTTTTAGGTCCAGAACTAAGCATTATATCGATTTATCTCTGCATTATCTAGGCTTGTCTTGGCACCGATTTGTAAAAAAAAACTTCACATGATAGTTATAAGCCTCGAAACATCCCTGTAATATCACAAATTTTAGCGCATGTTTAGTCGTAAATAAACGACTTATAGAGCATGAAATCCCTAAAATTATTTACATAGAAGCATAGCTCAGTTCATGATCATTTTAGATAACATTTTGGAAAACAAATACATCCAGTAGTATAATCATAAACATCCTAGAGCCAAAGGTCGGCACACATAGTTTTGCGCGCTAGTTTTTCGTTCAAAATATTGGGCATCTCATGTCAATACTTCCATTCCGCGGTGAGGGAAGCGGGCGGGCGGGTCTCATGCGCAGCACACTAATATATAATTAACAAAACGCACACTACCAAAAGTCACGTGCATCGCGCCGCGATCTTAGAACATAATATTATATTGTAGGAATGCCCTGTTGCTTTTTGGTGTGCACGTATGTATACACTACCAATATGTTGTGCCTATGCCTACTTACGTACTTATATATATATATTTACATATGTTGGGAGTTGGGGACCGGATTTTCTTTCACATTTGATTAGTTTGTTTGTGATAGTAAGTGTCGGACGCCATAATCCATATAGATAGGTACTTGGGTAATATAAATACGTTACTATGTCTAGGTACTCACCTACTCTCACCTAAGTCAGTACCTAGTAGGTATTAGTCAATACGCAGGTCATGATAGCTATGGTGAGTACCTAATCATTTTAGCAACACTTAGACAATATAAAAAGCTGCATTTGGTTAGATATGGTATGGACGTAGGTAGTCCGCATTCTTTTTAGAATATAGTCTAAGCAGTAATATAGCTTCGAGAAAGTACCTACCTAACACAAAGTAGTAAAGGGTTAGAATTAGAAGCTCAATGGAAGATACCTACCTATCTACGATATAATTATCATGTATCATATAGGCCTGCCTAGGCACGCAACTGTCAGCGATGTCAAATCGACATTCGCGGGCGCGCATTACATTGCATATCTATCTACATAGCTATAAGATCACAACAAATAATAAAGTTAGTACTATGTATCTACCTGCGTAAATTAGTAGAATAAGTATGTATATTTGTAGTAGGTAGCTCTAAGCAGTAACACATTTGGAATAAAAATTCTCTAATCCTGGTAGAACACATTTGGAATAAAAATTCTCTACCTACCCGTAACTGATCTAATTATTTCCAATAAAAATCAATAACTAATCATAGGTTATTTTTGATTAGGTAAGTGCCTACAATCATCGCTAAGTTTACCATATAAACTTTCGTACTACCTTAGGTATATACCTAAGGTAGTACGAAAGTTTATATAACAAAAATAACCTATGATTAGTTATTGATTTTTATTGGAAATAATTTAAATCAGTTACGGGTAGGTAGAGAATTTTTATTCCAAATGTGTTCTACCAGGATTAGAGAATTTTTATTCCAAATGTGTTACTGCTTAGAGACAGATTTTGAAATCGGTACGACACACTCTCATCTCAAAGCTCGCTAGCCGGGCGAGCATTCGCAAAACAACCTTCCACCATGCGGTGAAGTTCATGCCCGCGGCGGGATTCGACCCATAGACCTGTTGCGCGGCAGTCCATTGCTAAGAGCCATCACTGCTTCCCGTTAAGTGTTTAGTGACAGAATTTCTACTTGAGGGTGGTAGCTAGCCAAGCGAGCATTCGCAAAATGCCCTTCTACCAAGCGGTGAATTTCAAGCCCGCGGCGGGATTCGAACCATAGACCTGCTGCGTGGCAGTCCAAACCTAATGCCACTGAGCCATCACTGCTTCCCGTTAGGTGCTTTCTAACAGATTTTCTACTTGAGGGTGGTAGCTATCCAGGCGAGCATTCGCAAAATGCTCTTCACCAACGCGGGGAAGCTCAATATCGCGGCTGGATTCGAACCATGGACCTGCTGCGCGGCAGTCACTAGCTAATGCCACTGGCCCATCACTGCTTCCCGTTAGGCGCTTACTGACAGATTTTCTGCTTGAGGATGGTGGCTAGCCAGGCGAACATTCGCAAAATGCCCTATGCCCTTCCACCAAGCGGTGAAGCTCGAGCCCGCAGCGAGATTCGAACCATAAACATGCTGCGAGGCAGTCCATAGCTAATGCCACTGAGTTCACGTTAGTTGCATGGTGACAGATTTTCTACTTGGGTAGCTATCCCGGCGAGCATTCGCAAAATGCTATTTTTTTTATGCCTGATAGGTTAGCCTTTGACCATTATCTCACCTGATGGTAAGTGATGATGTGGTCGAAGATGTTGTTCAGGCTAACCTAGAAGTACTGGCTCTCAAGGACAGTTGCCGGAACACACCGTTAGGTGCTTGACGATAGATTTTCTTCTTGAGAGTGGTAGCTATACAGGCGGGCATTCGCAAAATGCCCAACCACCATTGTTTTTTTTTTTTTTTTTTTTTTTTGACGCTGGGAAAAATGCATTACGCATGCCCCCCCATCGGGGGATGGAGGGGGTATGTGGGACTCCCCGGTAGAAGGCCGGTATACCCACTAAACAACCCAGCTGTATTCCAGCATCGTTTGTGTGGAGGAGGACTGGGAGACCGGCAGAGCCTTTGCGTCCAGTCCCCCTTCGACGACCGCCCGCTTTTACAGCGGGGCCTACACGCCCCTCCCAGCAGGAGGGGCCCGGGAATGACCAGGAATACTTGGCCATTCCCGCCCGACGGAGGTGGTGAACAGGTGCAATGCGAGAGAAAGCGCCCCCGCGCCTTTCTCTCGCTATTCACCACCGGGTGGGAGAAGTGGACGATTATTCAATCGCCTTCTACCACCCCTTCTTCGTCTGCGCAGTGGCACCGCAAGGGGATCTGCCTCCCTTGCACGCTCTGCCGCCTCCTTTTGCGATATCACTTCCTCGCAAAAGGAGGCGATCGCTGCCCAGGCCCCCTCGCTCTCCAACATGGCGTTGACCACATTAGGAAGCGAGAGGTCCGGCCCAACAATATCGATCAAGCTGCGGCGCAGCTCGGACCACGAAGGGCACACCTCGAGGGTGTGCTGCGCCGTGTCCTCCACCGCGGGACAGTGGTGGCACGCCGGTGCTTCCTCCCTTCCGATCCGGTGCAGGTACGATCCGAAGCATCCGTGCCCGGATAACACCTGCACCAGACGGAACGAGAGGAAGCCGTGAGACCGCCCAAGCCAGTCTTGCAGAACTGGCCCGAGAGCGTCCAACGTACGGCGGCCAAAAACACTGGCGGCGAGGTCCTCCGTCCAATGCTGGACTACTGCGTCCCTCGCCTCACGCCGGACGGCCTCCCGCTCCTCCAGGGCGGGGGCCTCACCGCGAGCTTTGCGCCCCGCTGTCCACTCGTACACTCTGGCGAGCACTCCCGCCTCAAGCTCCCAAGGAGGGGTGCCAGCCAGAGCGCACGCTGCCGCAAACCCTACCGAGCGGTAGGCCCGCGCCACCCGCAGTGCTATGGCCCTTTGAGGCCTGCGGAGAGCGGTTGCGTTCTCCCTCCTACGGAGGGAGTCAGCCCAAATAGGGGCCCCGTAAAGAGCCATGCTTTTCAATATGCCGGCATACAAATGCCGGCACCGTCCTCTGGGCCCCCCCATGTTTGGAAGGAGCCAAGAGAGTGCGCCCGCGACCTTCAGCAGGCGCGTCGACAGCCCACTGAAGTGCGGGCCGAAGTGCCACCTGCTGTCCAACACTAGGCCCAGATATTTCATCTGGGCCTTCACCTCAATCCTGACGCCCTCCACGACAATGTGGGCGTCAGTGGGAATGCGCTGCCGCTGCCGAGGCCCATGGAAGAATACGGCCTCGGTCTTTTCCAGCGCAACTTTTAATCCTAGGCGGCGGATCCTACCCGCAACCAAGGATCCACCGGCCGAGGCTAGACTGGCCGCCTCTCTAAAGTCTCTCCCCCGGGCGGTGAGGAGAGTGTCATCCGCATAGCAGATGACACGGAGGAGACTTCCCCGCAGAAGCCAGTCGAATGCGATGTTCCACAGGAGCGGTCCCAGGACAGACCCCTGTGGAACACCGGAACCTGCATCGTAACGGCGGAGCTGACCCGTGCGATCCACGAGGAGGACAGCTCGGTCCCCCAAGTAGTCAGCCAAGAGACTGCGCAGGTACTGAGGCACTCCATGGTACCGGAGCGCCTCCAAGATTGTCGAGTGGGGGACGGAGTTGAAAGCGTTGGCTATGTCAAATGACACAGCCAAAACCCCGTCCCCTGCCTCCGTAGCCTCCTGCACCTGGCCCTTGAGTCGGGCCAGCGCGTCCACAGTCGAACGCCCCCTTCGAAAGCCGAATTGGGCGTCCGACAGGTCCGGTCCGACCCTCCGCAGGTGGCCATTGAGCCTGTTGGCGATGATCCCCTCGAACATTTTACCGACCTCATCGAGCAGAACGATGGGCCGGTATGCCGAGGGGGAGTCCACCGGGCGTCCTTCCTTTCGAAGGAGGCACAATTGCCCCTCTTTCCAAGGTTTCGGAAACCTACCAGACACGAAACACGCGCTGAATAGGTCCCGAAACCTCTCCTCCATTTGGAGTGCGGCGATGGCGACCACCCGCGCGGGGACGCCGTCCGGCCCAGGGGCCATCCTCTTCGCGCGGAGACGGAGAACCTCTGCCTCAATTTCCGCCACTGACGCTGGAGGAGCCTCCTCCCCTTCCATTGGGGCCGCCTCTCGAGGTGGGTTCATCACTGGTGGGGTGAAGTTGGACCCGTTCGGAAACAGAGACCGGACCACCCCATCCAGCAATGTTGGCTCGAGGGTCTCCGTCAACGGGGGACCAAAGGGGCGCAGTTTGTTCCGCGCCGCCTTATACGGTCTCCCATACGGGTCCCTGTCGAGGCCCTCCAGCATTTCAGCCCTCGCCGCGTCATCGGCAGCACCCATTGCCGACTTGAGGACCCTCTTCGCCTCAACGTACGAAGCGTAAAGAAGGTCCTCGTTGGCTTCATCCCGCTGGCTGCGCCGTCGACTCCGGGTGTAGGCCCTCCTTGCTGCCACACAGGCGGCCCGGAGCTCCGCTAGTTCCTCCGTCCACCAGTATACGGCGCGTCGGGAGGCGGGCGGCGAGACCGAGGCATGCTGGCATTGCAAACCTCGGTTAGGGACTTCCTGAGCTCGACCGCTGCGGAGTCCACGCCCAGGCCTTCGAAAGGGGGTGCGAGCCAGTCCTGCACGAACGCCGCCTCCATTGCCGACTCACGGTCCAGGCGGGTGAGAGCCCACCGTGGAAAGGGAGAACGGCCCGAAGGGACCGCCCTCCGGGGGCTCTGGGTGGAGATTTCGAACCGCACATATCGGTGGTCCGATAAGGTCTCCACCATCTCCACCCGCCAGTTCAAGACGCGGGCGGCTAGCATGGGGGTGGCGAACGAGACGTCGACCACTGACCCTCCATGTTGCCGCACACACGTCTGGACCGTTCCTCTGTTGAGGAGGGACACACCGGAGGAGGCCGCCCAGAACTCAACGGCGCGACCCCGGACGTTGCAAGAGGTGGCCGGGTTACCCCAGACCACCGACTTGGCGTTAAGATCACCTAGAACGGTGACCTGACGCGGCGCCGCCCTACCGACAACGGCGGTGAGGATTTCGAGAAAATTCTCGAATTCCGAGAGAGGGCGGTTTGGGGAGAAATAAACGCCCACGAAGGCTATATCTCCCCACGCGGCGGCCACATATCCCGGTCCCCTCTCTAAGAGCGAGAGGGGAGGGGAGTCTGTGGAAGACCGCGAAACTACTGCCACCAAGCCATCCCGATCACCCAGCCAACGGCTAGGGATCGAGTATGGCTCAGCAACCACCGCCACGTCCACCAACCACTCAGCCATGGACTGCATCAGCAGGTCCTGGGCTGCTTTGCAGTGGTTGATGTTCGCCTGGAGGATGCGATGCTCGGCCCTATCCATTATTCGGACATCGCACCCCCCTCTACACTCACAGGCGTTCCCGTTTCGGGGATGGCGGTGGGTACAGCAGGCCGGGTCGGCGCCTGCGCTTTGCCCTTCTTAGGGGTAGGATTGCAGTTCCTCCCTTTCATTATGTGGTCCGCCGGGCGGCCACTGGCAGCACACACCGCACAGCGCGGCGCGGTGGCCGTGCAGGAGGCAGATTTGTGCCCCTCTTTGCCGCAGCGGTAACAACTGTCCGCCCTGTCCACCTCGGATGGGCAGAGGGCCCGGGTATGCCCGATTCCGAAGCACTTGAAGCAGCGCAGAGGCTGATCTTCAAGTGCTCGGACTCTGCAGGAACTAAAGCCTACCGACAGCCGTCCCTTGGCGAGGGCGGCTCTAGCCACGGTTACCGGGCACTCGAGGCGGATGGTGCCCATGCCGCCGCGGCCATGCCGGATACCCCTGCCTTGCACCGCTGCGACATCGCAGCCCCCTGTTGCTGCAATTGCCGCCACCACTTCCTCTTTGGTGACCGAATCGTCCAGATCGGTCACCTCCAAGGTCGCCGACTTTACTGGCCTGACGACCTTAGCCGCGTCTGCAATGACCTCTTTCAACTTAGTTGCAAAGAGGTCTGCGTTGGCACCGCCCTGAGCTCCTGGGAACTCGAAGATTCGAGCCCCAGCTTGAGTCCGACGGCACGTTACTGCTCCGATTCCCAGTTGGGTAGGGTCGGCGCCAGCACGGGCCCGCTTCAGGACGGACTCGTAGGTCTCGCCCCGCTCCGCAGCCTCCATGGTGAGCGTCACTACAACGGCCGCGGTTTTGGGGGGAACCAGGGGCTTAGGTTTCCCAACACCAGCGGGGGCCCTTTTGGTTGCCGGAGCAGTGGATGAGAGCTTCGAGGCCGACTTCTTCCCTTTCCCCTTCCCTTTTCCCTTGCCGGTCGTCTGGGACGGGCAGGGAACGGTGGTTGTGGGGACAGCAGGGGGGGCGGCCGCCTTCGTCTTGGCCTTGCCCTTTCCCCTCCTAACCACCTCCGTCCAAGATTGGTTGGACGGGGTGGAGGAGGGTAGAAATGCGTCCTCCGTTCGGGAGGATGGCCCCGGCTTGTTCGGCCTCGTGTCCTCCTTTTGGGAGGTTGGCCCCGGCTTGTTCTGCCTCTCATCAGCCGCTAGTGGTGGACGGATGCGACTCTCTGGCAAGAGCCTGTCCTCGATTCCAGCGAAGCAGGCTCTCGTGAAGGCCCTTTCCTCCATGACGACCTTGCGGATGATTTCCTCAAGGTTGGAGGAGGTGGGGCCCTCAGCCGCTGGAATCGGGTCAGACTGGATTGGCAAGGCCGTGGCTTCAGCCAGCTTTTGGTGCAGCTGTTTGACCTCCGACTGCAGGCGGTCGACCTTCGCCTGCAGTTGCCGCGTTTCTTCAGTAGCGGTGCGTTGCACCAGCTCGCGGATTATACCACGCATACTTGCGGCTCTGCACTTCAGGGACTTCTGAAAAGTCCCCTTTAAGTTGGAGGACTTAGAGGCGACCTCCACTATCTCCTCCTCGTCCTCTTGCGCCATGCGCTCCAGCTCGACCAGGGAGTAGTCCGAGTAGAGGACTATGGACGCACCGTATCCGGTCTTGGCCCGCGCGGTACGTGCCTGCTTTTCCTTGGCAGCGACCTTTTCCTCCAGGTCCTGTTGGAGCTGCGCCCGCCGAGCCAGACTCAACTGGCGTTAGGCATCTGCTAGGCCCACATCGTGGGTATCCGCAATAACTTTGGAAGGCTTTTTGGCCTTAGCCTTCTTGGGCTTGCTCCTACTGGAGTCCGAGGAGCAAGACCCGCCTTTCAAGAAGGACCGCTTCTTTGCTTGCTGGCGACCTTCCGCTGTCGCTGCAGAAGCATCCGACTCGAATGTGACGGACTCTACGTCGGAGTCCGAAAACTCGTCCGGCCGAGCAAACACGCTAGCCGCGGATGGTGCGCGGCTCGCTTCCGACGCCGATGCAGACTCATCGGCATGGCCCTGAGAAGGGCCTTTTGGTTGGCCCTGAGAAGGGCCTTTTAAGAAACGCCCGGAGGCGTCCCGCGCTGGTTTAGGCATATTAGCTTCCGCCAGTGTCGTAAATAAACCGCTGAGATATCTACGACGCACAGTGCACTTTGGCCGAGCCCAGTCTGCCACTCCGTTACGGTGGTCAGAACTGGGTCGTTTCCAGGGGACACGACGAGGACGTAAGCACTGTGGGGGGTCCCCCATGCCCAACCACCATGCTATAACGACTGCCATCCTAAGACCACAACCGGGACCAACGGCTTAACGTGCCCTCCGAAGCACGGAAGCGCTCAGTAGTATTGTCCTAGCGGTCACCCATCCAACTCATGACCGCGCGCGACGGTGCTAAACTTTGCTGATCGGTTGAGAACAGCTAAGTAAACTTCGCTAAGAACTCTCCACCACGCGGTGAAGCTCAATATCGCGGCGGGATTCAAACTATGGACCTGCTGCGCAGCAGTCCATAACCAATGCCTCTGAGCCATGATTGCTTCCCTTTAGGTGCTTGGCGACCGATTTTTCACTTGAAGGTAGTAGCTATCCAGGCGGGCATTCGTAAAATGCTCTTCTACCACGCGGTGAAGATTAAGCCCGCGACGGGATTCAAACCATGGACCTGCTGCGCGGAAGTCCATAACCTATGCCACTGAGCCGTCACTGCTTTAAAAAATATGTTGTAGTAAAAGCAGTAACTTGCTAATTATGTAATAAATAATTATTGTAGGTAAATATTTACTACATCAATATCAAAAGAACAAACTAATACATTTACTATGTACCTACAAATCATTGTCCCTACTTACTAAATATTTACCTACTATAGGTGAAATAACATCAGTATGTTATTATAAAACGAACGAAAATTGTCCGAACTGTCCGAACCTGTCCGAACCAAAATGTATTCCTCTGTGAATATATAATATTATTTTATAAGAAATACCTACACACGTCGTGACGTAGCTTGAGACACTATCTCCGTCCGTCGTCAAACATCGTAATTCGTTCGGCATGGTTCGGCTTTCATTGATATATCGCAAACAAGTGTGCGTAATTAGCGTAGATGCAATACGGGTGTGTGATGCGCGATCACTATCTTTGTACAACTCATCACGGAGTCTTACCCTTTCCCACAAAGGTATAGGTGAAATAGCATGCTTTGTTGCCTCGCCCGCTGATAAGTTCGAGCCGCCGGCAAGTGCATCCTTAAGGTAGCCTTTCAGCTTCAGTTTATTTTTGGTTATTTCAGGGTAAGTATTCCCTCCTGACACCAAACTAAAACTCATTCAGAGACAGATTAACCGCATAGAACCGACGCTAACCGCGCACAAGCGCAAGTGTAGAGACTGGCAAGACGCAGCGTCGCTCACAAACCTGCCTAGAGCGCGATGAAGGGACAATGGTTCGAATCCCGCCGCGGGCTTCAGCTTTACCGCATGGTGGAAGGGCTTTTTGCGAATGCCCGCCTGGCTAGCGATCACCCTCGAGTAGAAAATCTGTCGCCAAGCACCTAACGGTGTGTTCCGGCAACAGTCCTTGAGAGCCAGTAAAATTACAGGCACATGAGACTTAACAACTATGACGGGCGCAGTGCAATTCGTAACTTGTGACGAAATGCATTTGTTATAGGCAGAGGTTAGTCCGCTGAACAACAGGTGGGCCTCGTGCTTGATCTGTCACAATAACATAAAAAAAAGGTGATGTAAGTACTACAATTTTATAGAAGACATTAATATCTATAAAAAAACGTCCGCAATACTATTAGTCTAACTATTACAATTATGTCATAATAACTACTTTTTATGTGTTTATATTTATAATTTTTGAAAATTTTGTTAAGTCTCTATTCGGACCGCTAGTTAGGGATATAGTGATTTGTGATTTCGTGTTTAGGCGCTAAGTATCGCAGTGATATTATTATTATTATTATTCTCTCCTATCCTCTTATCTCTGATTGGATGAAGTCTGAGCAATAGTATTCATACCAAAGCAGGAGGTATCTCCGTCTTCATCCTGCCAGTGAACATGTCGGAGAAACGTGCCACCTTCAGCTCCGGCCGGTGCGCCAGAGCCGAGGATATGGCTTCGGCGGCCGTCACGCCCAGCGTGTTGCCCGTAAGCGTGAGGTATTCCAGGTGGGGGCATGAGTTGATCGCGTCCACAATTGGTTGGGCTGTAAAGACATTAATAATAACAAATATATTTTATGTAATCTCATTCCGTAATATTCTAATTATGAAATGAAATACAGACTTTTGTTGGCATATTTTATTTACATACTTCTTTAAGAAAATTAACAAGATAAATTAAAGCATTATTCCCTAACAAAACAAGGCTTTTAAACAATTTTTTAATTATTGATGTACAATGTGTCCCGTTCAAGGAGGTTTGAATTCAATTTAAGTACACATTATCTGTGGTGAGCGCTGGTTCCGAGCCATAGACCAATAACAGACTTTTTCCATTTTGGTGCTATTTCGTACATACGAATTTGAGTAATGTTTTGTTGGATAAAAATGTTATTTAATGTAGCTACCTATAGCCATGAGATTAAATAAAGTAGTGTATGCACTCGTGTAATCTTATTTTGAAACTCGCCTGCGGCTCGTTTAAAAAAACTACACTCATGTTTTAATACCCTCTATTCTATGACAGTGGCCTTAACTACTATTAAATATTTTAAGAAAACATTGAATTAATATTTCAATAAAACACTTAAAAAATATCTAATAGCGGACGTGACATCACAAACGCCACCCAGCCAAACCAGAAAAAAATTCGACGCGTTTCGCTTCTACACGAAGCATCCTCAGGACGTCTTGACTCTGAGCGCACGATCGAGAATCGATTCTCGATCGTGCGCTTGTAAAATTTTTATTATTATTATTAAATATGGATTTCCGTAAAGTAACACATGAATCTATTCATTATGTAAAGTCATTGTAAATTCAATTATTATTATTATTACTAGCGACCCACCCCGGCTTCGCACATGTGCAATGCTGGTACTAAATAATGTGTAATATATTCGAAAATATTCATTTAAATACATGCTGTAAAGAGCCATATTGATATGTATTATATGCACAATGAAATACAAATAAATTATTCTATTCTATTCTAATGTATTTAGGGTGCGTACCACTTGGAGTTAAATTCGCCAAAAACGATAAAAACGATCACACTCCTAAAAAGTTGTTCCAGATGTGTCTTGGCATTATTTTCGCCATAAACGCTAAAGTGGCAAATTTTAGTGGCATTCTTATCCTAAATGGAACAGGGGAGAACAGTTACAAACGATCACAGTGATCACAACAAATGGAATACGCCCTTAATTGAATAAGGATTAATGCTGTATCCCTTAAAATATCTCGCTATAAATCGTGTTTTTAATTTTTCAGACATCACCTTTTTTATGCATAAATCGTCTTTTAATGCTATTTCAGTAGTTTAAGTATTTCGGAAAAACAGTTTTTCTAATTTTTTTCCAGGAATTTTCACGTGTGCTTTAAAGATACACAAGGCCTCTGAAAAAGTTTCATCATAAACATTCTCAGGGGCCGCGTGTATCTTTTTAGAAACACACTTTTTATTTCATTTTCTTTTTTTTCATCTCACTTCTTGTATTCGGAAAATACTCACAAAAAGCAGCTCAAAATAACCGAATTTAGAGAAGAAGTAATTAGAGGGATTATCTGCAAATAAGCAGTTCAAGAAGGACCATGCACACTTACACCATGGTGTGGAATGTGAAAGGGAATCCTCCCAAAAAGTGTAAGGGACGTTGTGTCGAATGCTATAAAATTTAGGGGAGAAAAGGGAAAACTGTAGATGGAAAAGTAAAGTTAGCAAAACAAACAAGCAAAATTTGCTCAGTTTGTCAAAGTTTATTGTAAGCAGAGTGCTTTGAAAAACTCCACTCATTATTGTTTTGTTGATTTAAAATGTGTACTATTATTTTTTTCTTTTTCTAAGATTACTTAAAATTAATACTTTTATAGCATTCAAGAACATAATAATAAAAGTTGTAAAAAAAATATATTGTTTTATTTTCAGTCATATTTTATGACAAAAAAGTCGCAGAAAAAACCCACTCGGGGGGAAAAACTTGTGAAGGCCAGAGGTATCAAATTTCATAGAAAAATTTATGAAAACGTGTTTCCTTGCTATTTAATGAACAAGCGGCCTCTCAAAGTGGTATCGTGTGTTTCCTAAAAGATACACATGGCGCTCAACATGTTAAATGACTATATCCATCAGGATTTACAATAAATGCCAAAAAGAAAAGGAATAGCTTCTGTAAGTAAAAAAAAAAACATGGTGGATGGGCATTTTGCAAAGGTACACTGGCTAACTACCATGCTCAAGTCAAAAATCCATCAATCTTTACAAGAATACATAGTTATAAAAAGATCTTAAACACTATGGCGATTTGTTCTTGTATTCTGCCTGCATGCAAGCGTGCAAATATTAAAAAGTATTTTAGTCACTTAGATCTAAAAACTCTTTTATACTATAAAAACATTTACATAATAGCCAGTCACATAATTGATTTTTACCTAAATCACCTTACATAACTTTAATTTCTTCAGGAAACAAAAATATTAATATAATTGTTATATAATTTTTTTTTTGTAGATATCTTTACACCATAGATCCGTTGCATGTATGAATCTGTCGCCAAGCACTTAATAGTGTGATCCGGCAGCAATCCTTGAGAGCCAGTGAAATTACAGTGCAATTCGTCACTTGTCTTGATGAAATGCATCTGTTATTGGTAGATATCAGTCCGCTAAACATCAGATGGGCATTGCACTTGTTCTGTCAATATCACATAATAAGGAAACATGAGCCACTTTGAACGCCTTTAGCTCATTCCCACAGTGATTTTGCTGAGTCTGTGTAAAGCTTGCCTTTTATGACATTCTTGAACAGAACATGTTATAGATCTAGTCATCTTCCAACATTATATGGGGTTGCAACAATTCTTTGACAATATGAATGACAGTAATAGAACATATTGTAAGAAGTTTTACCTATGCTTTTATGGCCAGCTGCCTGTATCAAGTCTCCTTGGGAATGATTGCATTGGTAGTATAATACAACTTTTTAGGTAATCTTAACACATTGATCACTTTATGATACCAGATGGTAGGGAGCCATGTTATAATGAGCCCTCTAATGTGCACATAGAGGGAGATACATCTCACTAATAACGATTTATCTAGTGCAAGCTTCTCATACAGCAAGCTATTTCCCCTAAGTTTAGGAGATCCAACAGAAGGTCTTGCAGCTTATTTTCTTGAGACGGGAACGGACGGCTAATGATAAGGTTTTGAAGTGAAGTCAATATAATATGTAGTTAAAATAACACTTATCAATATAATAACACGAATTGTGAATATTACAGGTTAGGTTTTGTAAACACCAACTTGATAAGTTTAGAGGTGTGTATTGAATTGAATTAGACCCTTTCTTATCACTTTTGATTAATAATTACAATTGCTAAATGCTTTTTTAAATAGAAATGTACTTACCATCTGCAGCGGAGTCTAACTTCAAAGATTTTCCAGAAAAATCAACACCACTTATTATTTCACCTGAGTTCTCTAAAGCAGAGTTTAAAGTATTCAAATCAAATGTAGTCATCTTCAACGTTTAGCACTAGGAAATTAACTCAATAATTATCCTATTTCAGAGCTTTTTATAAAATATAAACATAAAATTTGAAAAACAACACAACACAAGCCGTCAACGGAATTTTGTTAGGGCCTGTTCCATTAGTCGCTAAGAACGTAAATTTCGATAATTTTGATCACATTCTGCGTCTGTGGTTGTGATCACGTGATCGTTTGTAACTGTCATCCCCGTTCCATTTTTTGATAAGAACGCTAAGAATGCCAATAAAATTTGCCACTTCTGTCACTTTTGACATTAGATGTAGCGTTTAAGGCGAAAATAACGCCAAGACCCATTTGGAAAACTTTTTGGGAGTGTGATCGTTTTTAGCGTTTTTAGCGAATCTCACTCAAATGGAACGTACCCTTTGATGATTGACAACCACAGACTCAGTACAGTGTTTGTATTCTCTTTGAGACTAGCAAGGGTATATTCCATTTGACGCTAATAACGTTATTTTCGATAATTTCTATCACATCTGCGTCTATGGTTGTGATCACTGTGATCGTTTGTTACTGTTCTCCCCTGTTCCATTTAGGATAAGAACGCTAAGAATTCCACTAAAATTATGGCGAAAATAACGCCAAGACCCATGTGGAACAACTTTTTGGGAGTGTGATCGTTTTAAGCGTTTTTAGCGAATCTAAATTTATATTATACTAGCAGCCCGCCCCGGCTTCGCACGGGTATTAAAAAAATAATTATAATATTTTAACAAACACATAAACCCTTCTATTTAAGTCGGGTTACCAAAAAAAGAAAATAATAAAGAATGTTTAATTTTTTTCATACCAAATTTTATCCTAATCGGTTGAGTAGATCCGTTATCGCTCAAAATCATTAACCTCTTTTTGCGCAGTTGGATAAAAACTATCCCATGCCCTACCCCGTGTTTCAAACCATTTCCATACCAAATTTCATCCTAATCGGTTGAGTAGATCAGTTATCGTGCCAAATCATTAACCTCTTATTTGCTCAGTTGGATAAAAACTATCCCATGTCCTCCCCCGTGTCTCAAACCATTTCCATACCAAATTTCGTCCTAATGGGTTGAGTAGATAGGTTATCGCGCAAAATCATTAACCTCTTTTTGCGCTGTTGGATAAAAACTATCCTATGCCCTCTCCCGTGTCTCAAACCATGTCAATACCAAATTTCATCCTAATTGGTCCAGTAGATCGGTTATGGCGCAAAGCCAATAACCTCTCTTTTGCGCAGTTGGATAAAAACTATCCTATGTCCATCCCCGTGTAACAAACTATTTCCATACCAAATTTCATCCTAATTGGTCCAATATATCTGTTATCGCCCAAAACCATTAACCTCTTTTGTGCAGTTGGATAGAAACTATCCTATGACCATCCCCGTGTCTCAAACTATTTCCACACCAAATTTCATCCTAATCGGTTGAGTAGATCGGTTATCACGCAAAATCATTAACCTCTTTTTTGCTCGGTTGGATAAAAACTATACTATGACCATCCCCGTGTCTCAAACTATTTCCACACCAAATTTCATCCTAATCGGTCCAGTACATCGGTTATCGCGCAAAACCAGTAACCTCTTTTTTGCGCAGTTGGCTAAAAACTATCCTATGTTCATCCCCGTGTCTCAAACTATTTCCATACCAAATTTCATACTAATCGGTCCAGTAGATCGGTTATCACGCAAAACCATTAACCTCTGTTTTGCTCAGTTGTATAAAAACTATTCTATGTTCATCCCCGTGTCTCAAACTATTTCCACACCAAATTTCATCCTAATCGTTTGAGTAGATCGGTTATCGCGCAAAATCACTAACCTCTTTTTGCGCAGTTAGATAGAAACTATCCTATGACCATCCCCGTGTCTCAAACCATTTCCACACCAAATTTCATCCTAATCCGTCCTGTAGATAGATTATCGCGCTAAACCATTAACCTCTTTTTTACTCAGTTGGATAAAAACTATCCTATGACCATCCCCGTGTCTCAAACTATTTCCACACCAAATTTCATCCTAATCGGTTGAGTAGATCGGTTATCACGCAAAATCATTAACCTCTTTTTTGCTCGGTTGGATAAAAACTATACTATGACCATCCCCGTGTCTCAAACTATTTCCACACCAAATTTCATCCTAATCGGTCCAGTACATCGGTTATCGCGCAAAACCAGTAACCTCTTTTTTGCGCAGTTGGCTAAAAACTATCCTATGTTCATCCCCGTGTCTCAAACTATTTCCATACCAAATTTCATCCTTACCGGTCCAGTAGATCGGTTATCGCGCAAAACCATTAACCTCTTTTTTGCGCAGTTGGTTAAAAACTATCCTATGTTCATCCCCGTGTTTCAAACTATTTCCATACCAAATTTCATCCTAATCGGTCCAGTAGATCGGTTATCGCGCAGAACCAGTAACCTCTTTTTTGCGCAGTTGGCTAAAAACTATCCTATGTTCATCCCCGTGTCTCAAACTATTTCCATACCAAATTTCATCCTAATCGGTCTAGTAGTTTCAGAGCCTATTCAATGCAAACAAACAAACAAACAAACAATCAAATCTTTCCTCTTTATTATATTAGTTTAGATTATAAATATATTATAATTTAAATACCCACTTTTATTAGATAGACTTCCGACAGCTATGTGCTTTGTTATTTTGTATAATATGCTTTGTTACCAGTAAATTCTGTTACTGAACCTAGTCTTTCAAGATTGTGAAGCGACCAGTTGAAGCTGTTCTGCCAAGCACTGTGGCAAAATCATTATTTTTGTGCTTTATGACAGGTTTCGATAGTTTCGAATGTAAACAAAGTTCCATGGGTAATTAGGGCGTATAACATTTGAAGCTAAATTAGTTATTTTTGATAATTTTAATCTCATTTTATTTTTGACTTTTATTAATCCTAACACTAAAATTAGTACTTTTGAAATAGTTAGTATAGTTAGTGAGTGTACAACAGAATTGCTACATAGGGTGCATACTATTTGAAGTTAGATTCGCTAAAAACGCTAAAAATGATCACACTCCCAAAAAGTTCTTCCACATGGGTCTTGGCGTTATTTTCGCCATAAACGCTATGAGGCTACTGGAACAGTTTGAATTCCCTACATCTAATGTCAAAAGTGAAAGAAGTGGCAAATTTTAGTGGCATTCTTAGCGTTCTTATCCTAAATGGAACAGGGGATGACAGTTACAAACGATCACAGTGATCACAACCACAGACGCAGAATGTGATCAAAATTATCGAAATTAACGTTCTTAGCGACTAATGGAACACGCCCCAATATCGTCTACCTAGGGTATATTCCATTTGACGCTAATAACGTTATTTTCGATAATTTTGATTACACTGCGTCTATGGTTGTGATCACTGTGTTCGTTTGTAACTGTTCTCCCCTGTTCCATTTAGGATAAGAACGCTAAGAATGCCACTAAAATTTGCCACTTCTTTCACTTTTGACTACTATGCTTTTGACATTAAATGTTGCGTTTAAGGCGAAAATAACGCCAAGACCCATGTGGAACAACTTTTTGTGAGTGTGAACGTTTTTAGCGAATCTAACTTCAAATGGTAAGCACCCGTAGTGCTCAGTGAAAGTTTCTTCCTATTGGTTTGTTGTGACGTTACTTTAATTTTTATCGCTGTTTCTCGTTATAATTCGTGGACAAACCGTGAAATTAACATCACTAGTGCTACGTGACTTTCCAAGAGTTCGCCATGGCGGGTATGTAAAAACATTAGAGTTCTAAACTCAAAAAATTAAGGTTTTTATTCACTACCTAACGTACACTTACGTACTTGTTATATCTGCAGAGTGCGTTGCTTATCACGTTGATTTTTAGATAAACTATCGCTGTTGTCATTCATCATTTTGCTTTAATATTTATGCAGTGATTTGAGCATGTTTATGTTAAATTATTCACATAAATAGCGCCTACTTAACCTTTGCACCATATCATTTACTCTTGTTTTAGTAACTCTGTTAAAACAACACCATCTAAAGGTACATATATTATCTAAAAATGTCATATTAAAGCTCCATGGTCGTCTAGAATGAAAACAGTAAAGTTCCCTAGCTAGCAGAACAGCTATCTGCTAAGAATGAACTCGCCACTCACATATTGGTCAATCCGATGCTGAACTTGGACCATGACTTTAAATGCAGCTATGATACCTACCTAGATTCAAAATCAAATATGTTTTCAAATGTGTGAGGCATGTATCTAGAAAGTAATATATTCATGTTGTGTATCATATAGTTGTCTAGGTATATTTTATATGGTAGTAGGGTAGAGGGCAGAAGACGGGTTACCTGGTCTAGTTACTGCTGAGTGTGAGTTACTGAAAATATATATTGAAAGATGATAGCAATCACAAAAGAGACAAAACACTCCAAGCGGGAGGGTATTACACATATAGCTCCTAAATATAATAAGAAAGGTAGGTTAGAGTTGGGCAGGGCATTTTGTCACCGCTTGCCTAGCTTGCTGTCACACCCACATTATTTGTTCTTTTTTATTCTTTTTAATGCTGATAGGTAAGTCTTTGACCACAAGCTCACCTGATGGTGGAAGTGATGATGAGGTCGAAGTTGTTAACAGGCTTAACCTAGAATGACTGGCTCTCAAGGACAGCTGCTGGAACACACTGTTGATGCTTGACAACTTTTTTTTTTTTTTTTTTTTCTATACTGCTACTTGGCGATCTGTCTGTGAAAGACAATAGTCCAATGGGCTGACTGAAGATCTCTGAATTCCTGTCTTTGGTCAAGAGATTTGTCCAGTGAGTCATCTCTTAGTCTTTTTCTGTAAATCTGTCTGGTAGCCCTTTTTAGACGACAAAATTTGAGGCTTCCCGATCCTTGCAGTTGAGCTGCCAGTACATTTCTGTGTCTGTTCAGTCTAGACTGATAGCTTTTGCTGTAGGTTTCCACTTCCTGCTTTACTGTTTTCAGTTTGATGTCCATTTGCATAAATTTATTACTAATATATGGAGGTATATTGAGCATGTTTCGCACTGTTTTATTCTGGAACCTTTCCAATATTTCGATGTTGCTGTTACTAGCTGAGCCCCATAACTGAATACCGTACGTCCAGTAGGTTTAATAATGGTTTTGTATATGGCCATTTTGCTGTTATATGTCAGTTGGGATTTACGACCGATCAGCCAGTAAAGGTTGCGGATTTTGGTGTCTAGTTGTTTGCGTTTAGTCCAGATGTGTTTTTGCCATGTAAGTCGGCGATCTAGATGCATTCCCAGGTCCTTAGCATCTTCCTCCTGGGGGACTGGTTCATTGTATAGTGAGACAGGTGGACATGTCTGCCGTCGCAGTGTGTAAGTTACTTGAACCGATTTGTCTTTATTGGCTTTGATCCGCCACTTCTTAAACCATTCTTCGATCAGGTTGAGGTGTCGTTGGAGGTTTTTTGATGCTATTTCAGGGTTTTCATTGACAGACAGAATGGCTGTGTCATCTGCATATGTGGCGATGGTAGTTATTTCATTTAGTGTGGGTAAATCCGCAGTGAAAATCAGATACAGCACTGGTCCCAGTATACTACCCTGTGGCACTCCAGATTTAATTTCATGCATTTTTGATAGTTTGTCATTGTGTTTAACCTCAAAGCATCTTTTTTCTAGATAGGATTTAATGATTTGAAAGAAAGAGTGAGGAAGCTTTTGTTTTATCTTGAAAAGCAGGCCGTCGTGCCAGACTTTGTCAAATGCCTGGCTGATGTCCAAATATATTGCAGAGCAGTATTGTTTGTTTTCTAGGGCTCTGTTAATGATGTCAACCAGACGATGAACTTGCTCAATCGTGCCATGTCCTTCTCTGAATCCAAACTGATGTTGAGGCAATGTTTCCTGAAGATGTTCTTGCATTCTACTGAGTATAATTTTTTCAAGTAGTTTACCAGTGATGGGCAACAGGCTTATGGGTCTATATGAGGACACTTGTTGGGCTTGTTTGCCTGGTTTAAGGATCATAACAACTTGTGCTATTTTCCATTGGCTGGGAAATATTAGACATCTCAAGCAGGCATTAAATATTATGATAAGGTAGAGAATTCCTTTCTTTGGTAGGTTTTTTAGGAGGGTTGCATCAATCTGATCAAAACCTGGTGCTTTGCTATCTTGTAGTTTGCGGATTTCTCTGGTAAGTTCTTTAGGCGAGATGCTTTTTAGAGGAGGGCACATTTGTATAGCTGATCCAAGATAGTTATCTACATCTTGGTCATGTTGTTTACTTGAGATAGGCAGTGGTTGGAATACTTTCTGCAAGTGGGTTGCGAACTCTTCAGCTTTTTCTAGGTCAGACCGAGCCCATGTTCCTTTTTCCGTTTTAATTGGAGCGATTTGCATTTTCGGACGTTTAAGCTTCGATGTTGCCTTCCACAGTGAGTAGTTTGTGTCACTTGTTGGGGTGAGTTTACTGAGATAGTCCTGAAGGTTATCATTATTCAGGTCACTAATTATGTTCTTCAGTTCTTTTGATGCTCTATTAAAAACAGTTTTATCTCTTTTGGCCCTAGTGTTGTGCCAAACCTTACGTAACTGGCGACGTTCATTAATTTTATCTTTTATAAAGTTTGGGTATACATGTTGTTTTGGGACTAACTTTTTGTTTCTAGGGGTCGCCTCATAAGCTGCTGTGTGTATAATTCTGGTAAAGTTTTCTATAGCTTCCTCTATTTCCTCCGTGGTCTTCAAAGACAACTGATAGTAAATCCGTCTTCAGGGTGGTCGCTAGCCAGGGGGACATTTGCAAAATGCTTTTCCACCATACGGTGAAGCTCAAGCCCGAGGCAGGATTCGAACCATGGACCCGCTGAGCGGCAGCCCATAGCCAATGCCACTAAGTTTAGTTTTAGAATGATGATGAGGTCAACATGATGATATCATCATATTGTCAACCTCAATTCAAATTCAACGACAGTTGAGAAGCAATGATGAGTGAGAGTACATAATAGTTATGGATTGCTATGCCGCAGGGCCATGGTTTGATCCCACGACCAGCTTGAGGTTTGTCGCATGCTGGAAGAACATTTTGCAAATGCTCACCTGGCTAGCTATCACCATCAAGTAGAAGATCTGTCGCAATCCTAATAGTGAGCACCAGCAGCAGCTGTTGAGAGTTAGTAAAATTACAAGCACATGAGACTTAGGCAGAGGTCAGTCTGCTTAACATCAGGAGCTTGTTCCCTCAAAATCCCATAAAAAAGCCAACACTAGTTTATAATCATTTATTTTAGTTTTTTAGCAAATTAAAAAAGGTTACATGCTAACACAAACACAGCACACCATATTCTCAGCAACAGAGTTGTTCATTGTGTGTGGACACTACAAAAAATACATATATATTTCGACACAGAATGATATAGGCACATCAGCATTACGCTGCTCCCCTATAATCAAATAAATAAATAAATGCATATTACTACCCCTAAAACACTCATGTGGGTTAGGTAAAATATCGACTGTCCCTACGTAGACTATCGAAACTCAAAAAATGTATTTTTTTATTACCGTCGCAACTTGTTTCTATCACATTATATTATGCAGATAAAATTTATTTCAAATATTATTAATATATTCAGTTTTAGCAGTCGTGAAATATGGAATGTGACGTCGCTGGTCCTCGTAAACTCACGAAACTTGAAATTCGCGATATTTAGTTTCGATAGTATACGTAGGGACAGTCGATATGTCATCTCTAATAACACACTGAGAAAAACGACTTAAAGGCTTAAATCAAATTTGACCTTTTACCGTTGAATTGTTACTACGTAAGGTGAATTCACAAGTCTTAAGATGATTTTCACCAATCAATAAAAATGTACCATGTTTTATAATAAACACAACCGTTAAAAACGCCTTCCGTAAAGTATTTTCAGAATTGAACTAGTTATACGATAATAATTGCAGTATTGACCATAAAATATACCTTAATTTTACGGCGGTTTATATACGGTGATTATCACTATAACGTACGACTTTTAATCAGCCTCACCGAAAAGTCAATATTTAAGAAAGACCACAAAATACACCTTAAATGAAGACGAAAAGAAACATTCGCCTTCACTGACCTCGTTTAACGCCTTCTAGTTGGAAGGCGTTTTTGTACGTATTTACGTTTGGTCGGTTTTTCGCCTTATACCATATAAATTGGCCGTCATTAGGGCGCTTTTGACTTTAGATTTTTCTCAGTGCACAATAAATAACACAAGTACATAATTTAAATTAAGTTTAAACTATAAACACATTAGACAAATACGAGAGCATAATTTCAACACTTCAGTATTTGGTGCAGTAGGGTTGCCAGGTCATAATTATTACCCCTTGCCTAACCCATACTCAATGTAGAAAACAAACAATAGAAATGGATTATATTGTTTACTACTAAGAGGTCACAATAATTTCCTTGTGAGTTTGTGAGTGTCCAGTAATGTAATGCATTGCTCATTTCAGGTACTGGCAACCCTTTTGATAAGCTGTTGAAGACGATAGAGATCAACGGAAAGACATTCAAGTACTATGATCTTTCTGCCCTGGGACCAAAATATGGTGAGTTTTATCTGTTAATGTGACAAAATCAGTTCCTATCTTATCAAGATCTGTAAAATAATACCCTTTAGAAGGTAGTCACTTCAATATTTTCTCAGATATCTACTATATAAAAAAAAGGTTGAAAAACACTATCTCTAAAGATTGCTTTTTTATATTTATAGCTGGTAGGATCGCCTTTGACCACTATCTGACCTGATAGTAAATAATGATGAGATCGAAGATATTGTTCAGGCTAACCTAGAATTACCGGCCCTTAAGGACAGCTACCGGAATACACCATTATGTGCTTGGTGACAGATTTTCTACTTGAGGGTGGTAGCTAGCCAGATGGCCATTTGCTACATGCCCTACCACCATGCTATAACGCCTGCCATCCTAAGACAACAACCGGGACCGACAGCTTAATGTGCCCTCCGAAGCATGGAAGCGCTCAGTAGTAATGTCACTAGCGGTCACCCATTCAAGTCATGACCATGGCAGACGTTGCTTAACTTTGCTGATTGGTTAAGAACAGTTAAGCAAACTGTTATAACTTCAATAAAACACCCAAATATGTATCAAGGTGTATTTGGCTATGTAGCCATAATAGAAGTGAAGCTTATCTTATGTCTACATTGCATAGTGCAAACTAAGGTAGTGAGGGTATTATAATATCCAAGGTGGCATTAGTAGGATCTTACCAAATTTGGTTAGGCAGGGGAGGAGGCTCGAGCGGTAAAAGGGAGCATTGATGCATCATAAAGGGGCCCCTTAACCTTACTCACTGGGTTGCAAGTCCCAGGCACCTTGACTGGAGCCTCTTCCTCTGAAACGCTATGGACCCGGCACCCGCACAGTGAATCCATGGAATGCTAAGTAAATTTGTCTCGTCTTGTACCCTCAGAAGTTCAGACTATGATATCTACTTACAACTTACTCACACATGTTTATAACACAAACTGTGCTACGAGTGCTTCAGATTACTGCCTTAAGCGATCATATTTTACATTATATGGTTGTACTGTATGTACGAATAACATTTGCATCCACACTAAGACGTAGGGAGACTAATTTGCTTAGCATTCCATGGATTGCCCGTGCGTGTGCCGGGACCATAGCGTTGCAGAGGAAGAGGCTCCAGTCAAGGTGCCTGGGACTTGCAACCCAGGGAGTAAGGTTAAGGGGCCCCTTTATGATGCATCAATGCTCCCTTTCACCGCTCGAGCCTCCTCCCCTGGCATATACAGATGAGGCATACCTGTACATATGCATCAATATTTACGGTGGAGGGCTGCGTCTAACTATTGAACAGGTCTGTTCAATACAAAGAAGTTAAGATTTTTCGCCTCCGACTCTGATGTACACTATATATTAATATTCTATTCTATTCTAATATAAAGAGGAAAGATTTGTATTTTTGTATGTAACGAATAAACTTAAAAACTACTGGACCGATTTGAAAAATTCTTTCACCATTAGAATCTTAAACTAACCCTAATGAACATAGGCTATAGAATATTTTCAAAAACTTAGGGATCCGTATGAAAACTGCGATAATATAACCTACCATTTGAAAAAAAACCAAAAAAACGTTATATTACGTACGCTGCGGAAATTGTAGACAATAGAGCAAAGTGATATACTACAATTTTATAGAGGACATAAATATCTACAAAAAGTTTTCAACACCCTTGCGTGAAGTGCAAGGTCCATAAACAGAACTATAACACCCTCGTGCATAATAATATTATACACTAGTGCGTAATAGAATTATCCCTACAAAGTTAAGTTAGTACCTAACTGCAAATTATATGCGAGTAAATAGAACATTTTCAATTTAACCGGGTAATACAGATTTGTAACATCAAAGAGGCTTATATGTAATCAACCATCAAACATCAGCCGCGCGCAAAAAAAAAAAAACTTGCGCTCTATTTTCCATAATTTTCGTATGTTGTTTGTATCGCATTTGTGCAATATATATTTTTATTCCTCGCAAGGGTGTTGAAAAAGTGCGTATGAAACTCGTGAGCAACTTGCTCATTATACACTCGGCTGTATTTACGCCCTCGCCTACGGCTCGGGCTGTAACACACAGCCTCGTGTATAATGAGCAACTTAGCTCACTTGTATCATAATCTACTATTGCGATACCATATGTCTAACTATTACAGTTATGTCACAATAACTATTTTTATGTGTTTCAATTTATAATATTCGTAAAATAGCCGTGCGAAGCCGCTGCGGCCGCTAGTATTACATAATTTAAAATGGCAAATAAGCAGATAATGAACTATTTACATCAACCATGACATAACAATGCTTAATAATAATAAAACTGAAGTATAATAGCATATTGATAGTTTTATTTTGCTGAATTGATAAACTGTGCAAGGTCAAGATTTTTGTGTCAAGTTTAATAGCTTACGGAGAGGAGGTATACATGAATGCACTTATATATAGATATAAGTGCATTCATATACTTATCATACTATAGTACATTATGGGTATATTCCATTTGTCGCTAAGAACGTTATTTTCGATAATTTTGATCACATTCTGCGTCTATGGTTGTGATCACTGTGATCGTTTGTAACTGTTCTCCCCTGTTCCATTTAGGATAAGAACGCTAAGAATGCCACTAAAATATGCTTCTGTCACTTTTGACATTAGATGTAGCGTTTATGGCGAAAATAACGCCAAGACCCATGTGGAACAACTTTTTGGGAGTGATCGTTTTTAGCGAATCTAACTTCAAATGGCAAGCACCATAAGCAACAAGTGCGCGAAGTTGTTTATTACAATCGAGACGGCTAAGGCCTGAGATCGAAGGTTTATATGGAGTAGAGATTGTAATAAACAACGCGCACGAGTTTCATACGACGTTTTTCAACACATTTGCGAGGAACGAATACGAAAATTTCGATACGAAATTATTTTCTTGATCTTTTTGATAGCAATGATAATCTGATTAAAAGGTTTATAATTAAATCTTCTAAAGTTCTACTTCAGTAGGTAAAAAACTTTTTGGTTTGTTTTTATATGAAAAACGAACGAAACAAACTATAATCTCCTTGGTGAGAAGTGTGGAAACGTACTTCACACTTAAATCGGTGCCTTTAAAGGCCCGTTACGAGCGAGTGTGTTGAAAATGTTATACCAGGCCCGACACTGCACTTTAGGTACCTACAAGGTTATTCTACGGTGCGTGTCTCGTCAAAAGAGGTCAGAGTATCTCTCAAAAGAGATCAGAGGATCTCTTTTTCTATCGTAACTATACGATAGAAAAAGAGACGCCTTGACCACCGCCAGCTTGAGCTTCATGGTGGAAGGGCATTTTGCGATTGCACGCCTGGCTAGCTACCACCCTCACGTAGAAAAACTGTCGCCAAGCACCTAACTATGTGTTCCGGCAGCAGTCCTTGAGAGCCAGTGAAATTACAGGCACATGAGACTTGACCACCGCCAGCTTGAGCTTCATGGTGGAAGGGCATTTTGCGATTGCACGCCTGGCTAGCTACCACCCTCAAGTAGAAAATCTGTCGCCAAGCACCTAACTATGTGTTCCGGCAGCAGTCCTTGAGAGCCAGTAAAATTACAGGCACATGAGACTTAACAACTATGTCTCAAAGTGACGGCGCAGTGCAATTCGTGTTTTGTGATGAAATGCATCTGTTCTAGACAGAGGTTAGTCCGCTAAACTTAAGGTGGGCCTCGAGTTTGTTCCGTCACAATAAAACAAAAAAGAAATAATTAGGTTATCCGTGCTTTGCGAGCTGAAATGCACTTTATTGTTTCGTTGCTAGAGTCGCTAATTGATTGGTATTACTTGGCGGAGTAATCCTTCTGTTCCTTTTTATTCTGTGTCCAAAATAGAGTCGATACAAGTATTTTTTAAACATTAAAAGATAGGCACCTGTCATTCTTCTTTTATCTTACCTTTCTAATTTGTCTGGTGGTCCTCGAATCGTGCGGTAAAACGATTAGTGAGTTTCTGGGTCATATTTTCTTTGGCCCCGTGGGGTTCCGGGCTAGAGTTACACCCCTATATCTTACTGTGGGTGTCCTAAGAGGTGACGAACGAAAAAATTCCATGTGGGCAGCAGCGCCTTCTGAAGAAATTTGTATTTTATGGCGGTCCCCAAGACGTCTGCCAAGCGTGATAAAAGGCAAACCCCCTTTTAATGCGGAAGACTGCGTTCAGCAGTGTACAATCCGACTGATACAGTATTTTCTTTACTAATAATTAGTTCACAAAATCACAAATATACGATAGGAAAAATTTAAGTTATGTGCAGGATTCGAACCCGCGTCCATCCACCCCTTGAGCCGGGGTATGCTCTAACTTGGGGGACTATACTGCTCGCGTCCGTAGGACTTAGCCCTCGATGTCTTACACGTGTCCCCTGGGTGGCGCCAAAAGAGCAGTACTTTTCAGGTGGTAGGCTTAGGCCGCGGCGTGTTACCACCCACCAGGCAAAGCCATGCCGCCAAGCGGTCGCGTTACGGCATGATGCTTGGTGAAGCCACTATGGGGAACGGGTCGGAAACAGTTGCGCTTATTACTATAGCTAGTCGTGACACATCGAAGGTCAATTTACCTGGCAGCCAATCTTGGAGAGCAGCGGGATCCGAGGCACGGTTCTCCGCTGGCCGACCGCAGATAGTTGGGGGCCCAAGTAGTGAGCCAGCCACTCATGAAAGGCTGCCCCGCCATCTTGCGAAAAATCCCGGAGGTGCGCCATCGTGCTGGTTGGCGACCAGATGAGAGGTCCCGATGGACACCTCTGGGGGGGCTCGGGCGTCCCCGCGGTCTCCAGGATTGGTTCCCACAGGGTGGAAGGGCCCTTTTTGTGTCACGGGTTGGTAGTATGCGCCTCGTTTCCACTTCCGTTTCCCTTTATCTATATTCACTCCACCAACCAAAATGAAAAAAAGAGGTAAAAACAGAATGAAGGTTCAACAGCGGAAGCACGTCCTCTCACTCCAAGTGCACCTCTCAAACATTCGAGGCATGCACTCTAATATCGACTCCGTCCACCACCATCTAGAGACCGCAAAACCTCATATTCTGTTCCTCACGGAGACGCAGATCAAATGTCCAGCTGACGCTACATACCTTGCCTACCCTGGCTATGTTCTAGAACATAGCTTCAAGGCCAAGGCGGGAGTTTGTATGTATGCTCGCGATGACATTTGTTATCGGCGTCTCCGCAACCTTGAAGACCCCAAATTTTCCATCATGTGGGTTCTGGTGGACAATGGCATGGAGAAAATTCTTTATGCTAGTGTCTACCGGTCGCACAGCGGAGATGAGGAGACAACCAGGCTCACAAACTACCTTAGTGAGGTGGCCGATGTGGCCCAACAGAGGTATCCTTCTGCTCAATTAGTGCTTCTGGGGGATTTCAACGCCCACCATCAAGACTGGCTATACCCATACCAGAACACAGACCACGTTGGTCGAGAGATGCGCAAGCTTGCTGTGACGCTAAACCTCACTCAGCTGGTCCAAGGAGCTACAAGGATACCGGATGTTGATGGCCACACAGCCAATTGCTTGGACCTTCTGCTGACAACAGATCCAGACCGTTACTCGGTGTCGGTTTCATCACCCTTGGGTAGCTCCGACCACTGTCTGGTGAAGTCTGTATCAGTCTACTCCCCGCCCGATCCCAGCCCAAAAGGCACACGGCGGGTGTGGCGATACAGGTCAGCAGATTGGGATGAGATGGGTTATTTTTTCGCGTCTTACCCTTGGAGGCAGGCTTGTTTTTCTTCCAGCGATCCCTCAGCTTGCGCGGATGCTGTGACAGAAGTGTTACGTCAGGGTATGGAATACTTCATACCATTTTCTGACGTCCCACTGTCCAGCAAAGCTCGCCCATGGTTTAATGCCACCTGTGGAGATGCCGAAGCGTCAAAGCATGAGGCCTACTTAGCCTGGGCTGATGCTCGAACCCGCAAATCTAGAGATGTACGTGAAAAGAAGAAAGCATTTAACCTAGCCGCCAAGTCCTGCAAAAAGGCTCTCAAGAAGGCTCGCTTCGACCACATACGCCGAACAGGGAACAAACTTGCTTCTTACCCCTCAGGTAGCAAAGCGTTCTGGTCCCTGGCAAAGTCGATCGAAGAGAACTTCTGCCGTCCCTCACTGCCTCCACTGCTGAAACCTGACGGTTCACTAGCTCACACTGCTGAAGAGAAAGCATACTTATTTGCCTCTCTGTTTGCAGAGTCTTCACGTGTAGATGCTGGCAATGCTGTACCTTCTAGTCTGCCAAATTGCGGGACTTTAATGTCCGAAATCCGTATTCGACAGTCTGAAGTACGCAAAGCGTTGTGTAATCTGGACGTGAACAAAGCTAGTGGTCCAGACGGTATACCGGCTGTAGTCTTGAGGATGTGTGCGCCTGAGTTGACTCCAATATTGACTCGCCTCTTCCGCTTGTCTATGACGACTGGTCAAGTGCCTAAGTCCTGGAAGCTTGCAAACGTGCAGCCCGTGCCCAAAAAGGGTAGTCGCGCAGACCCTGCCAATTACAGGCCTATTTCAGTCACGTCCATACTCTGTAAGACGATGGAACGTGTACTGAACCACAGACTCCTGGCATACCTAGAAGTCAATGATCTCCTCAGTGACCGACAATATGGGTTTCGCCGAAACCGGTCTACTGGGGATCTTCTAGTGTATGCCACTCACATCTGGAGCGAGGCCATCGAGAACTACGGAGAGGCACTTGCTGTCTCTCTCGACATCTCGAAGGCTTTCGACAGGGTTTGGCACGATAGCCTTATTAGCAAGCTTCCTTCATACGGCCTTCCCACTGGTTTGTGTGTTTGGATTTCAGATTTCTTGAGGGATCGGTCGATTCGAGTGGTAATCGATGGCTGTTCTTCCGACCAATTGGCCATAAACGCCGGAGTCCCTCAAGGATCAGTACTCTCTGCAACGCTTTTTCTGCTGCATATTAATGATCTGCTTAAACCCGGTATTTTTGGGTACGCAGACGACAGCACCGTTGTGGAGAGTTATACATCTAACGCACGAACCAGTGCATTACAAATCCAGTCACATAGGGAAGCGATGGTTCAGCGCTTGAACTTTTCTTTGCAGGCAGTCTCCGATTGGGGCGATGCCAATCTAGTTAAGTTCAATGCTGCTAAAACCCAGGCGTGTCTTTTCTCCGCCAAACGGAGCCCTTTTCATCTGGCTCCTACTTTCAGGGATGTGTCCGTGCCGATAAGTAACCATTTCGAGCTTCTTGGCATCTCATTAACACCAACTCTCAATTTCGGCTCTTATATTGAGTCCAAAGCACAGCTTGCCTCAAAAAAGCTTGGTGTTTTGGCTAAGGTGAGACAATACTTCACACCGGAACAGTTGCTTAATCTTTATCAAGCCCAAGTCCGGTCGTGTATGGAGTACTGTTCTCACCTTTGGGATGGTTCTGCCAAATACCAGCTGGAGACACTGGAAGCTATTGAGAGGAGAGCCAAGAGACTAATTAACGACGACCAACTTGTAAGCACGAGACTCCAAAGTCTCGAGCATCGCCGCAAAGTCGCCTGTTTATCGGTTTTCTATCGGATGCATTTCGGGGAGTGTGCCACGGAACTGCATGACTTGATTCCGCCATCCCCATTCTATAACCGGACATCCAGGGACACTCAGAAGCGCCACCGCTATATGGTTGATGTTCCATTTTCCCGAACGAAACGATTCGCTTCCTCGTTCATCATACGAACCGCCAGGGAATGGAACACCCTGCCTGAGTCTGTGTTTCCGGTTAAGTACAATATGGGGGTCTTCAAGAAGCGAGTGAATAGATACCTTCTGGGTAAGCGCGCTCCATCATCGATCGCATCATCACTTACCATCAGGTGAGATAGTGGTCACGAGCTACCCAGTTATGTATAAAAAAAAAAAAAAAAAAAAAACCAATTGAGCTGACATGACGTCATAACTCAAATCTTTCCTATCGTTCTTTAACCATCGTATTGAGATGAAGGGTTCGAATCCCGCACATGACTTAAATTTTTCCTATCGTATATTTGTGATTTTGTATTGTAATCCGCATAGCAGGCGTTATTGCAAACCTAACAATATTTAAAAAAAAAATTAGTTGCTGAAAAAAAAGAAATGTCTGGAGCGTGTCTAAAGCTGGCCTAGATTTTATGTAAAAATTGTACTTATCCTTTTTTTTGTAAATGCTGATAATTAAGCCTTTGACCACAATCTCATTTGATGGTAAGTGACGATTTGGTCGAAGGTCAAGTCAAAGTCAAAAACATTTATTAAATTTAGGCGTCTACGACGCTCTTATGAATGTATTTACAAATTTTAGTATTGATTTTTTCTACATTGTACTGCCAAGTTCAACAAAAAAAATGTATAGAGCCACTGCGAGACGAACGGGCAAGAAACTCGGAGCCATTCTTTTAAAAGTCTTTTAACAATGTTTTACATACCTACTTACTATATAATAAAGTTATATTTGTTTTAATTATGTAGGTGACAGGCGACAGCTTGGCAGAGGCGGAATTGTCCAGGCTTTTTTGTCGTTTAAGTAATCAGAAACTGTGTAGTAGGATTCTTAATCAATATGTTTTTCAAGTGCTTGCATTTCTTTAGGGTAAGGTGCTAACAGGCTTAATCTAGAATTACTGGCTCTCAAGGAGAGCCATATAGTGCCATGGACCTGCTGCGCCGCAGTCCATAGTATCACAATTCAGGAAGAAAATAAGAGAATATTTGTATGGAGAATAGAACGCTGTATTTCCTCTTAATTACAATACACTTATATACGTAAGATAATACAAAATAATATACGTGTATCTAGGTCATGGGTCGAGATAAATACTTTGCATATAAGATAAAGGAGGTGAGTGATATGTAGTTTTCATATTGTTTTTGTACCTAATAGGCTAGCTTTTGACCACTACCCCACCTGATGATAAGCGGTGGTCGAAGATATTGTTCAGACTAACCTAAAATAACTGTCTCTTAAGGACAGCTGTCGGAACAAAAGGCTATACCACTATGCTATCTTAAGACAACCGGGACCGACGACGGCTTAACGTGCCCTTGAAGCACGGAAAGGCTCAGTAGTAATGTCACTAGCGGTCACCCATCCAAGTCATCACCGCAGCGGACGTTGCTTAACTTTGCTGATCGGTTAGGAACTAAGCTAAGCAAACTTCGCTACGAGCGCTTTGAAGTAATGATCGCCGAGGGGTCGCCCATCAGACGAGCGTTTCCACCTTCAAATAATTAAACTTCTTTGGGGATAAAATTGTCCAGAACACACCGTTAGGTGCTTGGCAACAGATCTTCTACTTGAGGGTGGTCGCTAGCCAGGTGGGCATTCCCTAAATGCCCTTCCACCATGCGTTGAAGCTCAGGCCTGCGGCGGGATCCGAACCATGGACTTGCTGCGCGGCAGTCCATAGCCAATGCCACTGAGCCATCACTGCTTCTAAAGTTGCCGGAAGACAGGCTATGTGCTCGTTGACAGATTTTCTTTACTTGAGTCAGCCGGAATTCTTCAAATGCCATATATACCGTGTAAATATCAGTTCGCACGAAGTCCTTCGACGTAATCTAACTATGGCCGTCTTATGAAATCAAAAGTATTTATTTGCATTAATGATGGTCATACAGGGTTATTGGTAAAATGCTAACAACCTCTTAGGGTTGGCTTCTGCTAATCCTAAGAAACATTTTGGGATAAAAAAAAATTGTTTTGAATTTTTTTTCGTTTGTTTTTTATATGTTTTTGACTGAATCCTCTAAAATCCTTTAAATGTTTTTGACTGGTGGTCCTCGTGCTTACGACGACAACCTAATGTCAAAGTATCTTGTGCCTGTAATGTATAATTTCATATTTTCTATTACTTTACTCGATGTAAATATTCAAAACTCTATTCAAAGGGACCACGCCGCGGTCCAGTGTTGCTCTTGGCTCGGAGTAGGTATTAAAACACAAAAAAAAAAAAAAAATTCAAAGCAAAAAAAAATTCATCTTAAAATGTTTGATAGGACTAGCAGAAGTCAACCCTAAGAGGTTGTTAGCATTTTACCAATAACCCAGTATAGATGTTGAAAATATATACATGTAGCCTAGCAAATCACCAAATTAGGAATGCAAATTTCACATGTACTTGATAACTTGAAGTGTCAAACACTAACCATTACTACAAATAGAAGAATTATGTCGTTGACTACAAACATGCGTACTTAGGGTAAGTACCATTTGGAGTTAAATTCGCCTATAACGATAAAAACGATCACACTCCCAAAAAGTTGTTCCACTTGGGTCTTGGCATTATTTTCGCCATAAACGCTATGAATCTACTGGAACAGTTTGAATTACCTACATCTAATGTCAAAAGTGACAGAAGTGGCCAATTTTAGTGGCATTCTTAGCGTTCTTATCCTAAATGGAACAGGGGAGAACAGTTACAAACGATCACAGTGATAACAACCATAGACGCAGAATGTGGTCAAAATTATCGAAAAAACGAAATTAGCGTCAAATGGAATAGGCCCATAGAAGAGTTATGTCGTTGACTAGAAACATCCGTACTTAAGTTGAACTGGCCGGTCGCTTTTCCATACAAACGTCGTAGGGTGATCACTCCCTTATTTGAGGTTTTAGGTCCAGAATTAAGCATAATACCGATTGATATCGTCATTATCTAGGCTTGTATGATGCCGAAATTTTAAAAAGAGCCTCGAAAATATTACATGAAAATGTTTCCAAGCTCATAACTCTCAAGTTAATTATTTCATTTAAATTTCGGCATCATACAAGCCTAGATAATGACGAGATCAATCGGTATTATGCTTTGTTTTGGACCTAAATCCTCAAATAAGGGAGTGATCACCCTACCACGTTTGTATGGAGAAGCGACCGGCCAGTTCACCCTTAATAATAGATACCTACAGCATTATTTTTTTGTTTTATCATATTTTGTTTTGTTTCTATTTGGCGTTTAGTAATAGTTGTTTGTATGTGTGTGCGACGTCACCATAATATGGTTCTCAAGCGAGACCAATAAAAAATAATAATTCTAAATCACATGTTATAAACGCGAAGTATTGTAGGTGTGGAAGTGAGTGTGTGTATCTGTTACTCCTTCACGCTGAAACGGCAGAACCTATTTGGATGAACTTGGATAATACAAGCGATAATCGAAGCAGTGATGGCTCAGTGGCATTGGCTATGGACTGCCGTGCAGCAGGTCCATGGTTCGAATCCCGCCGCGGACTTGAGCTTCACCGCATGGTGGAAGGGCATTTTGTGAATGCCCGACTGGCTAGCGACCACCCTCAAGTAGAAAATCTGTCGCCAGGTTTAACCTAGAATTACTGGACTATAAGGACAGCTGCCGGAACACACCGTTAGTTGCCTGGCGACAGATTTTCTACTTGAGGGTGGTAGCTAGCCAGGCGGGCATTCGCAAAATGCCCAACCACCATGCTATAACGACTGCCATCTTAAGACGTCAACCGGGACCGACGGCTTAACGTGCTCTCCGAAGCACGGAAACGCTCAGTAGTAATGTCACTAGCGGTCACCCATCCAACTCATGACCGCGCGCGACGTTGCTTAACTTTGCTGATCGGTTGAGAACAGCTAAGTAAACTTCGCTACGAGTGCTTCAAAATTCACTCTTAATTCTTATTTTAACCTTACATTAACAATTTTAGTTTGTACCCCCACATACCACTATAGTAAACTTACATTAGAACTTTTACGTGAGAGCGAGCTGCACGCATTGAATCAAGTCATTTGTGCGATAGAGATAGCGCTATAAGAATATTATTGTTTCGTGACGGCCGTGGTACGAATCTTAGTATCAATATTTTAAGCTTGAAATAATGATGTTGGTTTTCCATAATAGTTTTTAAAAGGTGGGAGTTGGGCCCCAGCGCTGTTTAAGAGCGGCCAACCCGTATTACTTTTCATACAAACGCTCGTACGTGATTATGGCTTTGTAACATATCTTTCTTTGAAACTTTTGAGCTAAAAGGAATCTTGTGCACTATATCTAGGCTTTTATGCAAACAAAAAAGTAAAATATGGAGAAACAACTTCAATATAAACCTCCAAAAAGCTGCTTTGTGCACAAATTTTGTCAAATCTGAAGTTTGGTCGTTCAGAATGTACTCATAAATTGTAAAAGTAGAGAACGTATTTTGATAGAAACCTTGCGAATATAATGGAGATTTTAAATGATAAACATTTACCCCCTTACTTATAAAAAATCCGCTATGTAGTTGCTAAGTAATGCATAACTAAACAGTGTTTAAGTAATGCTTAAATATTTCTTACTTATAAACGCTACTTAGCAACTATTTAGCTAAACAATGGATAATGAGGTCAAACGTATTTTAAACTGACAACATTGAACTAAAAGGTATTATGGACGACCCAAGTTGCCAAAAAGCACGTATCTAGTGCTAAAATTATAAATATTAAAATTAAAAAGTTAAAAAATATCTATTCTTTGTAGGTACGTATTTTTGTACATATGGTTAGGTGTACTGAAGACATTTGTAGTGAGTTTTAAATTTGTAATTTGGTAAATTCAAAAGTGCCCTAATAAATTTCCAATTATGCTATGGAATAACAACCTATTCCATCGCATTATTGGAAATGCATTATGGGGTTACCCCAGGATTTACGGGTGTAACCCCAGAATACCGTCAAATCCCGCTGGAAGTTATCTTTTTCCATCCCAAACAATACCTATGCCCAATTATGTCTACGTTTTTTTCTATGAAGCCAAGATTCCAATCCTTATTTATTTTTAATCATTTTATAGCGATTCCTTAAATAACAGTAAGTGTAATTTAAGGTATCGCTTATCAAAGGAATTATAAAGGCCGTAAATACGCAAATAAGTACTCAATTCTGCTTTTAAATTGAATCACTAGTATTATTTACGTCTTCTTACCGGTATTCTAGACCTACTATTGTAGGTATAGAGTAATATTGAATCGTCCTACCCTAACAAGGATTATATATACCTACAATTGTTAGGCTAGGGAGATATATCCCCCTTATGTAGGGTCAGTTTATATCTCAACTATATCAATACAAAATACAAAGCAACAACATATTTCAAATACTCGTTAACAACGCATAGAACAACACGAGAACAAAAATGTAAAATGTTTTGGCTTTGATTTTATAATCGACAACCAACTTTATTAGTAGCAGGTATAGTATACCCGCTACCTTTCCGGCCATAATCGTGACATGGAGAACTGTTTTCCACCCAATGTTCAGCAACATCCTACTCATATATATCAACGTGAATAGTGGTATAATACTGAAATACCTACACCACTCATTGAGCGCATCGTTTTCCAAGTTGCCTTTTAATACATCCAATAGGAATACGAGTGTAGCACAATCCTTATATTCTTAATTCAGGAACTGTACCTGCGGTATACTCTTCAATAAGATCAAGAAAAGTAATAAGGTTACGCATAATATTTTATTTCATCATCCAATGTATGTTTCTACTTGCTATATTTTTACGATTTATTTACAGAGTATGTCGTGTTTATAGTTTTGTATGCCTCCTTGACAATAACCTCAATAGTAACTAAATCAGCTGATCCGAAATATCGGCGCCATCTTGCTACTTAAATATTTAAACATGGGTGGGACGGTGTTTAAATTGACAGCTGATTTAAGCAGTACTTAGGTACTGGATAAAGTTATGTAGCGTTTATGAGTAAGGAATTTTGCTAATCAGCGGCTAAGTAATGCTTAAAATTTAAGTAGCGTTTATAAGTAAGGCTGTTATTTTACAAATTTAAGGCTTATTGAAAAACACGTAATTCCTGGATCAAGATTTATGAAGTTTACGCACACTATTTTTCGTTCAATGCTATCTCACTTGCTTGTTAGCCAAGTGGCAGAAAGTAGAAACTCGATTAACCGGCCCTCAGTTATACGGATTCGCGATTATCCGGACTACCAACTACGACCAATTTACGGACGGTTAACGACAAGTTTGTTTTTTTTATGAACGTGTCCGAACTGGCATTACCCCGCCCGCGCCACGCAGGATCGCTGGCCCACGCGTTTCATTATTGTTTTAATTAGCAATGGCTACTCTTACCATGTCACGTCTATATATTTGAAAATGATAAAGCGTAAGAGAGTTGTGTTATCGCTTAAAGACAAAATAAATATTATTGATTTATTACAAAATGGAGAAACCTATCGTAAGTTAGCTGATAAGCATGATGTAGGTACATCTATGATAAATGACATTTTAAGAAGAATACCGAATCTAAAGCTATATAGAACTATAAAGTTCAGTAAATAAAAAAATTAGGTGTCGATGAATCGTTTGTGGCAAGTAGCGGATTTAAAGTACAGATTAAATTTCATCATGGAGTTCGTCAGTTGGAAAAACAAGATGAATAAATTAAACAACTTTAAACGGTTTAAATCGCGTATATTTATCATTATTTTTGTCCCGACGTTTCAAACACTTTGCAGTGATCGTGGTCACGGGGTGAGATGAATAAATGTTAGCTAATGTAGATGCAGCAAATTCTTTATAGATGATTTTAAGAAGAAATTATTTAAAAATAACTTTGATTTGGATTTTGTTTATAATGCTGATGAAACCGGATGAAACTAGAAGAAGTCAGTACCCTCAAAATCTTTAGCTTCTTTAAATTTGCAAAGAGCGAGTAACAATATTAGTTTGCGCTAACGCTTACGGGGCCCATAAAATACCTTTGCTTCTCATCGGAAAATAAAAAAGCCAGATGTTTTAAAAATAGCAAGATGCACTAAATTTATAAAAATAAGAGAGCGCATGGATGAGCTCTGAAATGTTAATTGTGTGTAATCTAAGAAAATATGTATGTACATATATAAATAAGTGAATACAACGTATGTTAGAAAATGTTTCTTTTAATAAACATGGATTTTCATCTTTATTTGTTGTTTTTAATAAACACATAACAAAACGTTTTTTTCATACTTTCGATTATCCGGATTTTCAATTATCCGAATGCCTAACGACAACAATAAGTCTGGTTAATCGAGTTTCTACTGTATACGGGGGACGGAGTGAGATGGAGAGTTGAATGCAAAGCGCTTTAGATAAAAAAGATGAAACAAGAAGCTTTTCAATTATGCTCGCTTTGATGATAGACGGACCGGGAAGGTCCCTCTTAACAGCCAGTATTATAACGAATAGATTCAGGTGCTAATTTGCGGAAATCCATATTTAATAATAACACATATTTTTATAATTAGCCAGTATTATGCTGATATGGGACCAAATTGTGTACACATTATTTAGTAATTAATGATCTTAGTGTCACAGTATTGTTTGTGTCACAAATAAAGCATTTTTCTTTCTTTCATTATACACTTTGAGTCCATTATAGACAATGCCGTTGAATAAAAATTTAAATCTGTGTTTAAAGTTGAACTGGCCGGTCACTCCTCCATACAAACGTCGTAGGGTGATCACTCCCTTATTTGATATTTTAGGTCCATAATTAAGCATAATATGGATTGATATCTTTATATTCTTATGTTTTTAATAAGATAATTTACTTGAGAGTTATGTATGACCCTCGAAACATTTTCATATTAAGTTTTCGAGGCCAGTAAGTTTCAACTTAATTATCTTTTTAAAATTTCGTTACGGTACATGCCTAGATAATGACGAGATCAATAGATATTATGCTTAATTCTGTACCTAACATATCAAATAAGGGAGTGATCACCCTACGACGTTTGTATGGAGAAGTCAACGGTCAGTTCACCCTTAATAGACCGAGCGAGCACGGACTGCGAGCGAAGCGTCTCTGCTTCAACTTACACAAAAATGCTTTCGTATGTCCGGTTGTTCTCCTCTACAGGTCGCATTTCTGTACCCATTCTCACGAAATTTGGTGAGCAGGTTTTAAATTCCATAGAATTGTTTTGTCGATTCAGTTTTTGGAATTTTTTCAAAATGGCGTAGATATGGGGTTTAAAACCTTACAAACATCGTATATCTACCATATCGTAAAATGTTACATTACTTACCAAGAAGTCACTTTTTTGTCAGAATAACTTATTCATCCGATAAACTTGAAGTTCGCTTAGCTGTTCTTAACAGATCAGCAAAGTTAAGCAACGTACGCCGCAGTCACGAGTTGGATGGGTGACCGCTAGTGACATTACTGCTGAGCTCTTCCGTGCTTCGGAAGGCACGTTAATGCGTCGTCGGTCCCAGTTGTCTTCTTAGGATGACAGTCGTTCGCAAAATGCCCTACCACCATCCAACTCATGACCGCTGCGGACGTTGCTTAACTTTGCTGATCGGTTAAGAGCAGCTAACCAAACTTCGCTACGAGTGCTTCCAGTCTGCCGTTGCATAGCTATAATTTAATAAAAGTTCACTGAAGGGAGAATGGGTCACAAAATCCAAAAATCATAGTTATGTTCAGAAAACTGATGAAATAAATTTGATGTGACACACGTAATTTGCGTTTCTTGATTACCTCTTTACTCATACAAAAATGTATGAGAGCGGGCCGCGCCCCTCCGCACTCCGATCGCATTTATTATGGCCAACGACCAAGTAGTGTATGATATCTATTTGTTTACTGTTCCAGCCGGAAAGTCCACTGCTGAACACTGCCTCCCCAATATGAGGGGATTTGTATTTTTACGGTGTGTTCCGGCAGCTGTCCTTGAGTGCCAGTAATACTAGGTTAGCCTAAACAACATCTTCAACCACATGATCACTTACTACCAGGATAGATAGTGGTCAAAGGCTAACCAATCAGGCATAAAAACAAAAGACTCGCGATGTTTACAGCTCCGAGAGCCACAAATCAAAGTTTATGAATAAGCCGGTTAGTGGTTAAATTCTAAAGTAAGTTAGCGAGTACGTATCAATTCCATATTACTGAATAGTAAACAGGTTTCCAAATTACTTGTTGATTGGACTATGACCCAGACACGCCTCCGTGTCGTAGTGTCGCAGTGTTGTAATGACAGTAAGTGAACTTCACAGTTTTCAATTGGCCAATGCAGTCGCTGATTTATCGCCTCGCCTCGCTTTCACGAAATTGTTCTGAGTCATAGTTATTCCCAGTCCTCCGATCTGGGAATAACTATGACTCTCATAATCCTCTCTGAGAATCTGGTGTTTTTCCCAATATTCCGATTCAATATTTAGGTGAGACAATTGGGAATACATCTTCCCATTCCTCCGATTGAGCATGTTTGGTAGGAGGGTCGTATTTTTTTTCAAATGACTCATAAGGTTGAAACTTTATCAGTCTATAATTAAGATTCTTGTGCGTTGTAAGTATGGAATTCCATACAAAGAATAGTGAACGGGTAGACTTGAAACGATATTGATACGTGCCAGTTGGGTATGTGTGAGCCAACCATTAAACCGGCCTAAACCTTTGCAATATGTGACCTTTAATGAGAATTGCCTGTAAAGAACATCTACTAGAACACCGTTTGGTGCTTGGCGACATATTTTCTACTTACGGGTGGTAGCTAGCCTGGCGAGCATCACCCTAACACCATGCTATTTCGACTGGGGTACGTTCAGAACCTTCGTTAGTGCAATTTTTTACACTAACGTCGTTTACACCTTAGAGTAGATAAAGATATTATGATATAGCAAATATAGAGATATAACAGATCTGTTGTTGACATCTTGATCGTTCCGAACCTCTGAAGCTTGAAGCAATGATGGCTCAGTGGCATTGGCTATGGACTGCCGCCCAGCAGGTCCATGGTTCGAATCCCGCCCAGAGCTTGAGCTTTACCGCATGGTGGAAGGGCATTTTGCGAATGCCCGCCTGGCTAGCGACCACCCACAAGTAGAAAGTCTGTCGCCAAGCACCGAAAGGTGTGTTCCGGCAGTAGCCCTTGAGAGCCAGTGAAATTACAGGCACAATGAGACTTAACAACTATGTCTCAATGTGACGGGCGCAGTGCAATTCGTGAGTTGTCATGAATTGCAACTGTTATAGGCAGAGGTTAGTCCACTTAACATCAGGTGGGCCTCGAGCTTGTTCCGTCACAAAAACACTTTTTAACCAACAAAATCGGTCGTTAAAAGATTGCTACCTTACGTCTTATACGTTAGCCTTTGACCACTATCTCACCTGATGGTAAGTGAGGATGAGATCGAAGATGTTGTTCAGGCTATCCTAGAAGTACTGGCTCTCAAGGACTGCTGCCGAAACACACTGTTAGTTGCTAAATACACCATAACAAAGATAATTATTGTAATATCAACATCGGTATTTGAGATTTTAAAACAACCGTCTCGTTTTCAACCTTCGAGTGAGTAGGTTGAAACACAACACAAAACAACTACACTGAGGCTCGGAACGTAGCAGTGCTATTCTTAGAACATAACCGGGAACGACAGCTTTGCGAATCACTATTTTATCCGCCCCACAGAAGTACGTTTCCACCCTACAAATAAGTAAACTTCTTAGTTGGGAACCAAACTTGTCCAACTGTATTACGAAATTATAACGAGAGGATAAAATATAGTCATGTGCGGGATTCGAACCCGCGCCATCCACCCCTATAGCTGGGGTATGCTCTGACTGCTAAGCCAAGATGACGTATGACTCATAACTCTAATTTGTTCTTTCGTTCTTCGCCATTGTATGGGGATGGAGCGACACCTATAGTTCAACTTACGTTGTACTACAAACAAAACTATTTTTTTGCAATTAGCGTTAAACTTTTAATAATGACGCATACCATTCTTTTTAATATTTTTTTTTGCAATGACCCACGCTCTGCGTATTAGGTACTATAGTGGATGGCACATACTATAATTTTTCCTCTTGTTACTTATAATATTGAAATTGTCCTACTGTTTTCATTTATACTGTACATGAAATTTCAATTACCCTAAACACGTGGTGGTAAATTATTTGTGTGTAATGCTAAATACGTTTCGTACGAGTAACTACGTAATTGGTAACTGTCCTTGTCGATTCGTATATATAATTCATTACGTAAACTCTCACTAAACGAAGTGTTTAATGGATTTTTTTTCGAAGCAGTGATGGCTCCATGGCTTTGGCTATGGACTGCCGCGCAGCAGGTCCTTGGTTCGAATCCCGCCGCGGGCTTGAGCTTCACCGCATGGTGGAAGGGAATTTTGCGAATGCCCACCTGGCTAGCGACCACCCTCGAGTAGAAAATCGGTCGCCAAGCACCTAACGGTGTGTTCCGGCAGCAGTCCTTGAGAGCCAGTGAAATTACAGGCATATGATACTTAGTAACTACGTATCAGGGTGACGGGCACAGTCCAATTCTCGCCTGTGATGAAAAGCATCTGTTATAGGCAGAGGTTAGTCCGCTTAACATCAGGTGGGCCTCGAGCTTGTTCCGTCACAATAACAAAATAATAATAGCGTTTATTATCATAACACAGGGAATGCTATTATAAGGGCTAGTAATAAATATATAATGTTATGTACATTATAATATACAGCGTGTCCCAAAATTCAACGATAAGCCGGCATCGGAGCATGGACCTATTCATGACTCCTCGGAAAAAAAAATAAAAAATTATAACTGTTTTTTTTATTAATTACAGAGACTTTTATAAATTTCATCGATATTCGATACCCATTATGCTATTTTCAACTACCATGACCACAATTTTTGACATATTTTTGATATTTTTTGTGCATTAGCAACCTAAGAAGGACGGCTATCTACCACAATCCTTTAAAATTACAGAAAGTCTGTAGTTATTTTACAAAAATCAGTAAAAAAAATATTTTTTCTTATAATTTTCATAGATTTTAACATTCTATGCACTTTCTATAGTCTGGGTTAAAAAAAAAGTATGGACACTACCTTGGCAAGTTTTATTAAAAGTTGGCGCAACTTTATAAAAGTCTATAATTTTAACTTTATAATTTTTTTTTTATTTTTTCCCGAGTAGTCATGAGTAGGTCCATGCACCGATGCCGGCTTATCGTTGAATTTTGGGACACGGTGTATATATATGTATATCTTTTGAAAAAGACATGTCAAATTACAAAATTTGAGAGATTTTTTTTATATAAGTAATTTTTATGTAATTCGCCAAGCAGGCGTTATTGCAAACAACAATATTAAAATTCACATGTTTTCTATTTTTAACTGACTTGAAAAAAAAGAGGAGGATCTCAATTTTTTTTTATGTTTGTTCTCTCGGAACTTTTGACTAGGTGAACTGATTTTGATGTATCTTTTTTATTTTAATGCTGATGCTTGTCTTGTGGTTCCATTTAAATTTAACCAAAATCGGTCTAGCCGTTTTTCAGTTACACTCCGATAACTGTTTTTTCCTATTTGATGATATAGTCATTGACAGTCAATTACAATCTGTCCCGTAAGTAGCAAGGGTCACTAAAAAGGGAGGTGAAATTATTATTTTTTACCTAAAAGCCGATACGAATCTCATAAGTGTGAATAATTTGCCAAAGTCGGTACCATGCGCACAATATTGTCATAATAGGTCAAGTCAAAGTCAAAGTCAAAATTATTTGACTTTTGAACTGCTATGTTACCGACTTCAACAAGTTATTTCACATAAATGAGTGTTGAAATCCGCTAGTGACATTACTACTGAGCGCTTCCGTGCTTCGGAGGGCACGTTAAGCCGTCGGTCCCGGTTTTCGTCTTATGATGGCAGGCGTTATAGCATGGTGGTAGGGCATTTTGCGAATGCCCGCTTCGCTTGCTACTACCCTCAAGTAGAGACCCTGTCGCCAAGCACCTAACGGTGTGTTCCGGCAGCTATCCTTGAGAGCCAGTACTTCTAGGTTAGCCTGCACAACATCTTCGACCACATCATCACTTCCCATCAGGTGAGATAGTGTTCAAAGGCTAACCTATCAGGCATTGAAAAAATATTAAACATTTTATGATGGTCATTATATTTAATCCATTAAAAAAACTGATTGTGGCGAATGTTCCACCTTTAAAGAGCTTTATTTTAGCAAGCTTGCAAAACTAAATAAGAGTATCGGGCTGCCCGTGGGGTGCCGGACTGCCCTTGGGGTGCTGGGCAGTCCGTGGGGCGCCGGGCTCACTCGTCATCGAAATCGGACTACGCGTTAATAAACTACAACTAAGATTACATTTTGACTTTCATCCCCTTTCCCGAGGGAACCGTGCTGATTTTCTGGATAAAAAGTATACAATAACCTTCTTCGTAGTATGAACTCAAATCGTTTTAAGTTTTATTGAATTCCATTCAGTAGTTTGGGAGCGATGCGCGGCCGGGACACAGACAGACAGACAGGAATTAAAAACAAACAGTTTTGGCATCAGTTTCAGCTACAGATTGCTCTCAAATTATTTTTTCAGAACGCTCTCAAATGATTTTTTTCCGAAGTTTCACTTAGCAGTGATCGTGGTCTCGTGTTCCTGATTTTCACTGTTCCTGGTTTAACGTTATTCCTGATTCGTACTGTTCCTGCATCATCCTAGATTATCCCGTACCATCTGTGAGAACGAGCTGATCCCTGAGCCGGCAGGTAGCCCTGGGGGATCCTCCACATCATTGCATTGTGGTAGACAGGCGAACGCTCGCGAAATCCTCTACATAACACGCCTCAACATATCCGATCCATTTCACAGTATTTGCACCTCCCTTTCTCTCCAAAGCGGCTTTAGTGTTTGTTTATGTTATTGTGACGGAACAAGCTCGAGGCCCATCCGATGTTAAGCGTACCTCTGCCTATAACAGATGCATTTCATCACAAGTCATGCACTGCGCCCGTCACTTTAAGACATAGTTGTTAAGTCTCATGTGCCTGTAATTTCACTGGCTCTCAAGGACTGCTGCCGGAACACATAGTTAGGTGCTTGGCGGCAGATTTCTAGTAGAGTGTGGTCGCTAGCCAGGCGGGCATTCGCAAAATTCCACGATGCGGTGTAGCTCATCGTGATCGCGAACCATGGACCTGCTGCGCGGTAGTCCATAGTCAATGCCACTGAGCCATCACTGCTTCTTAAACGTTATTCGTTCGCGAAATCCTCTACATAACATGTCTTAACAGATCACCGATGAATTGCACAGTATTTGCATCTCCCTTTCTCTCCAAAGCGGCTATAGTTATCTTGTCTCTTTCTGTCACCAGATCGACTCCCGTACTCCATCCGAGTGTTGCTCGAGTCGTGCGTCAGGAACTGTGATAACTTCCAAGTGTTGGAGAAGGACGTACAGAATGTTCTCGAATGGGAGCAAAATCAGACTGCAGAGGGCGGCGTGGAGATCGCCTTTAAACCCGCCAGGGTGATATTACAGGTAAACTCTTTTGGGCTTGAGGGGAGGGCATTTTTATCATTTTGCGGTTGCCCTGGCTAGCGACCACCCTCTAGTAGAAAATCTGGTTTGAATCCCGCCGCGGGCTTGAGCTTCATCGCATGGTGGAAGGGCATTTTGCGATTGCCCTGGCTGTCCTGTCGTCAAGCACCTAACGGTGTGTTCCGGCTGTCCTTGAAAGCGGAGAGCCCTTGAGTGTCCTTGAGAGCGGCTTGTTAGCGGAGCGGTAACAGCTATGGACTGCCGCGCCGCAGGTCCATGGTTCAATCCCAACCGCCGGCTTGAGCTTCACCGCATGGTGGAAGGGCATTTTGTGAATGCTCGCCTGGCTCCCAAGTAGAAATCTGTCTCTGAACACCTACCAGTGTTCCGCAGCAGTCCTTGAGAGTTGTATGTCTCAGGGTGCTAAGCACAGTGCAGTTTGTAATCATCATCATCAGCCGGAATACCACTGTTAAACAAAGGCCTCCACCATAGAACGCCACAAAGAACGGGAGGCCCGTGGGGTGTCGGACTAGAATGTCACCCCCCATCTCTTCCCGTGGGTGTCGTAAAAGGCGACTAAGGGAAAAATACCGCAATGTGGGCAGCGCCTTCTGAGTAACTGTTATTACTGCGATCCCCAAGACGTCTGCCAAGCGTGGGGATCATGGCGAAACACTCCAATGACACGCAGTTCGTCACTTGTAACCAAATGCATCTGTTATAGGCAGAGGTTCATCAGGTCCTCGACCGTGTTCTAGAAAAAACTATTTAAGGTTAAGAAGTATGTGATCTTCTCTCCAGGACTTGACTGGAGTGCCGGCAGTGGTGGACTTCGCGGCGATGCGTGATGCAGTCAAGGACTTGGGCGGCGACCCGGATAAAATCAACCCAATCTGTCCAGCGGACTTGGTCATTGATCATTCGGTACAAGTGGACTTTTCTAGGTCGTGAGTATCTTTTTATTTGAATGTTATTATTGAAGCGCTCGTAGCGAAGTTTGCTTAGCCGTTCTTAACCGATCAGCTAAGTTAAGCAACGTTGGCCGCGGTCATGAGTTATATGGTTGACCGATTGTGACATTACTTACATTGTCTTAGGATGGCAGTCATTAAAGCATGATGGTAGGGCTTAAACGGGCCAAGACAGAATGTCTTAAAAGGTATTGATCATTTCATTACTAATATTCGATATTGCTCTTGAATTAGCGGTAGTGTCATCATCACCAAATTCATGATCTGCTACGTCTGGGCGGTCATTGATGTCCAATAAGTAACTTAAAGGTCCTAACATAGTGCCTTGTGGAACTCATGCATTATGTTCTTTGAAGGTATTGATCATTTCATTTCTAAAATTCGATATTGCTCTTGAATTAGCGGTAGTGTCATCATCAACAAATTCATGTGCTGCTACATCAGGAAGGTAATTGATGTCCAATAAGTAACTTGGAGGTCCTAACATAGTGCCTTGTGGAACTCATGCATTATGATTTTGTTACTACTTACTGACATTAATATTTCAACAAATTGTTTTTTTATCATTTAAATAGCTATTAAGCTATTCTAATTGATTACGACTTATTAGATATTTCTCCATTTTGTGTATACAATTTTATGATGATTACTGTAAAACGCTTTTGATATATCTGAAACTGCATATACTATTGGGTCTTTATTTTATTAAGATTTTGAATTTATGTCTGTGCCAAAAAGAAGAAAGCTAAAGTGTCTACATATTTTTTCAACACACTCGCTCGTAACGGGCCTTTAAATGCACCGATTTTAGTGTCATAATATAGTCTATTACTCGTGCTTTTTTTTACTTTACCGCACTAGTGTTTTAAATAGAAAAAAAAACTACGTTTCCACACTTTTCTCCATGGAGATTGTAGTTTTTCATATAAAAACAAACAAAAGAGTTTTTTCCTACTGAAGTAGAACTTTAGACGATTTAATTATAAAACTTCTTAATCAGATTATTATTGCTATTAAAAATATCAAGAAAATATTTTCGTATTCGTTCCTCGCAAGTGTGTCGAAAAAAGTCGTATGAAACTCGTGCGCGTTGTTTATTACAATCTCTACTCCATTTAGGCCTTAGATGAAATCCGTCTCGATGGTAATAAACAACTTCGAGTACTTATCGCATAAATAATCCTAATCCATTTACTTATCCGTTTCAGGCCAGACGCGTTGGACAAAAATCAGGATTTAGAATTTGTGAGAAATAAGGAGAGATTTCAGTTCCTAAAAGTAAGTTATTGAAACTATTGACTATATTCTTTTCCGGTAGATAGTCGAAAATATTCTACCCTAAACTGAGAGCTGTTTTTTGAGAACATCTATTATAAATCTTATGGCAAAATGTGTGTCATCGAAAGAGTGACTTTGATATAAATTTAAAGAAAGATTAGGATTCTTAACAGATATAAATAGAAGACGTAAATTATCAAAGTCAAAATCATTTATTCAATTTAAGCGTCTACGACGCTCTTATGAAGGTTACGAATTCTAGTATTGAAATATTCTACATTAACTGCCACGTTCAGCGAAAAAAATGTATAGAGCCACTGCGAGAAGAAAGGGCAAGAAATTCGGGGCCATTCTTTTTTAAACGCCGTGTAACAATATTTTACAATTTAAAAATTCTTTTAACAATGTTTTACATACTTACTATATAATAAAATATTATTTACAGTATTTGTTTAAATTACACAGTTGACGTGCGATAGCTTGGCAAAGGCGGAAATGTCCAGACATTTTTGTCGTTTAAGTAATCACAAACTGTGTAGTAGGCTTTCTTTATCAATATGTTTTTCACGTTCAACTTGAATTTCCTTTCTGAGAGCGTTGTAATATGTTTGGGAAGTTTATTATAAAACCGCACACAATTACCTTAAAAGGCCATTTTATTTGTCTTTGCTAATATAAAACTTGGCACCGCTACTTTATCTTTATTCATAGTATTGTAATCGTGATTGTCACTGCTTAATTTAAATTTACTGAATTTTTTACGAACATACATATTATTTTCAAATATATACAGACTTGGTAAAGTTAAAATATCAATTTCTTTAAAAAGATCCCTCAGGGATTCCCTAGGACCCATTTTATATATGGCTCGAATTGCACGCTTCTGTATGATAAAGATTGTCTCTATCTCAGCAGCGGTTCCCCACAGCAATACGACATTATCATCCATTGAAGATGATTAAATATGACTACGTTTGTATGGAAAGCGCTCCGTGCACTCTCTTAAGGACAATGGACGTCCCATACAAATAATACTGAATGAGAGTTGAGAGGATGTCGATACGGTGCCCGGTGGATCTGTGTCCGACTACTGAGAAGTGCTAAATTTATATTGGATGTATATTGAAATTTGACTGTTCTCCTTCACAGTGGGGCGCGAATGCCTTCAACAACATGTTAATAGTGCCACCAGGCTCTGGGATCGTCCATCAGGTAAGTCCAGTACATTTTAGGGTTCCGTACCCAAAGGGTAAAAACGGGACCCTATTTCTGAGATTTTGCTGTCCGTTCGTCCGTCTGTAGTAAATTTCATCCTAATCGGTTGAGTACATCGGTTATCGCGGAAAACATTAACCTCTTTTTTGCGAAGTTAGATAAAATTATCCTATGTCCTTCCTCGTGTCTCAAACTATTTCCATACCAAACTTCATCCTAATCGGTCCAGTAGATCGGTTATCGTACAAAACCATTAACCTCTTTTTTGCGCAGTTAGATAAAAACTATCCTATATGTCCTTCCTCGTGTCTCAAACTATTTCCATACCAAATTTCATCCTAATCGGCCCAGTAGTTTCAGAGCCTATTCAATGAAAGAAAGAAAGAAAGAAAGAAACAGTTTATTTTGAACATAAAGAACACAATAGCAAAACATTATACATATAAAACAATAAACAAACTTAAAAAATATTTTGAGAACATTGCCGTCGTGTACCTTCAGTCCAAAAAAGGTCCTGGCTCAGCATGATGCTGTGGGCGAACCTACAGCGCTGGTTTTCAGCCAAGGCCTAAGTGACACACAGACATGTAATAACTAAGTACTTATATGGAAACAAACAATAAATGTACGACATACATAGATATATATTAAAATAAATACACACATATCATATATATATATATATTAAATAAATTTCAATAGAGACACAATAAATATAAAATGTAGATATAAAATATAAATGCAGTGAAAGATTGAGAACCAGACCAACCAAGAAAGAAACAGCCAAAATATAGTCAATGTGGAATGTTTCAATTTTATAATTTGTATCAATCAAATTAAATTACAATAAGTAAATTAAAAACTCTGCCTACCAAATGATACTCTGCTTACAAAAAAAAAAAATATATATATATATATATAAGTAGGTATATATACTTCATAAAATATATTACTTTTCCATTAAATGAAAATTAAAATAAAAATTTAAATATATATTTCTGGTTAATTTATTGATATTCACATAGTTAATAATTAATTTAAATGAATATTAAAAATTATTTCAAAACTTAACGTTTGGTATTTGGATGACGGAACCTTAGGAGGCGATGCGAACACGGTATTGAATGACTTGCGAGTACTTATAGACGATTTTCGTCTTATTGGTCTTGAACTAAATTTTTCAAAATGTGAACTTTTTGTTTGTGATACTTGTCCGGATAAAATTTCGATAATTGAAAAATTCAATTTACTTGCGCCTAATATAAAATTAGTAGAAAAACGTTCGCTCCGTCTTTTGGGTTCACCGATTTTTGACGAATCTTTGTCACCATTTGTCGAAGAACAAATTCAAAAGTTTAGAAATGCTTCTAGCAGATTATTCAAAATTAACGCCCATATGGCTTTTACTATTATTAGATTTTGCCTTTTCGTTCCTAAATTTACATACTTTTTGAGATGTTGTCAGCTGTGGAAACACAGTGAGCTTCTTTTAAGTTTAGACAATTTATTAAAAGATACGTTAATATCGGTTTTGAATGTTGAGATGGATGATAGGGCTTGGGTGCAAGCTTCCCTCCCTGTGAGGTTGGGGGGCATAGGGATACGCAAAATTTCTAGTGTGGCATTACCAGCTTTTTTGTCTTCTGTACACAGTACACACAAATTAGTAGAAAAAATTCTTGCACCATCTTTAGGCTCTTTTGATGTAGCATATCTGGCTGAGGCCAAAACCACATGGGGACTGGCTTGTCCAAATACTGAGTTCCCAAAAATTTTGTCATCTCAGAAACAGTGGGATCGGCCCCTATGCGAGCTAGCACGGAAAGATCTTTTAAATACGTGCCCTAGTATCGCAGATCGTGCTCGTATTCACGCTGTTTCTGTGTGGGAATCAGGTCTTTGGTTACAAGCCATTCCTTCTTACAAAACTGGTAGCCTTATAGATCCTTCCGCTTTTCGTCTCGCTATTAGCTTACGCTTGGGTGCAAGGTGTTGTGTTGCACATCACTGCCAGTGTGGTACTGCAGTTGACCAACTCGGTCACCATGGCCTCTCCTGCTCTCGAAGTGCTGGTCGAATTTCCCGCCACGCCAGCCTTAACGATATCATTCGCCGGGCTTTTACCAGCGCCAATGTTCCAGCTGTTCTCGAACCGAACGGTCTGATGCGTGACGATGGTAAAAGACCTGACGGCATGACTCTGGTTCCATGGAAGTTAGGACGGCCCTTAGTGTGGGACGCTACATGCGTAGACACTTTAGCGCCGTCACACCTTTCTGAAACCCACGTGAGGGCTGGCGCCGCGGCTACTTCGGCAGAGCAACTCAAGCGGCGCAAATATGCTAACCTCGGTATGGGTTACATATTTGAGCCGTTTGGTGTAGAGACGTTGGGTCCGTGTGGACCGGGAGCTCATCGTATTTTCCAAAATTTATCAGAGCGCTTGGTCGATGCGACGCGTGATCAAAATGCTGGCACCTATTTGGCTCAAAGAATAAGCATTGCAATTCAACGGGGCAATGCTGCCAGCATGCTGGGCACGCTGCCAACTGATAGTGGGCTAGAGCATTTGGACTCCCTATGAGTCCAAATGCTTTTACTGTAGTAGCTGTAGTATTGTAGTAGCTGTAGTGTTGTATATAGTTTGTAGTATTTGTTTAATAAATGAATATCAATATAGACAATAATTAAATTGAAAAAATAATAATAATAATAAAAAAAATTATAATAATAATATTAAAGAGAAGTAAATTTATTGGGATATTTTCTGTAATTCTAGTAAATAATGTTTGTATTTATTTCGAAAATTAGACTTTGACCTAAGTAACCTTAGGGGTGGGGGGAGCGAATTCCAGCATTTAGTGGCAGAGAATCGAAAACTTCCACGAAATGCGACAGTTCGAAAACGAGCGGTGATTAATAAGTAGGATGATGCTCGAGTCGCGTATGCATTATGTTCCCTGGACCAAATGAGTTTTTGAAACAGATAAGGCGGCTGTTGGGATTTGATCACACCGAACATCAAAATCGCAAGGTGAAGTTCTCTTCTATGCTTCATGTTGAGTATATTGTGATGGTTTAGAAAAGGAGATACGTGACTTCGAGGGGGTATTCTAAAACAAAAACGAGCACAAGCGTTTTGAACTCTTTGCGTTTTGAACTCATATACTGTCGAAAATATCCGAAATTAAGTTATCAATACAGAGAGAAATAAACATTGCTACCAACAAACTTCATCAAGAACTAGCTTTACACAAACAAGAATTTAATAAATACAAACAAGACATAAATACGGAACAGAAAATAACACAAAATGAAATTGGAAATATTCTTAATAAAATAAATATCTTAGAAAAGGAAAACGCAGAGCTTAAACAAAGTATATCAGAATTGCTTGTAAATACAGACTTCAGTACAAAAAAAAATATACTAGATAGAGACAATAGCAAGAAAATTGTATTGTACGGACTAGACGAATACGGAGAGCATGAAAATGAACTTCATGATCGTGTTATAATGGTGTTTCGAGATATATTAAATATAGATCTTACTGGTTATATAGAAGAACTTACACGAATTGGAAAAAGAGGATATAAAAGACCACTAACGATAGAAATAATTAGTAAGAGAATGACAAGGTATATACTCAGAAGCACTCAGTACTTTAAAGATTCAGGGTTAGCCATATCGGAATATTTAAGTGATAGTGACATCCAGAAAAGGAAAAGATTTAGAGAAATATTAACGACTGAGAGGAAAAATGGCAAATACGCTGTGATTCGGAACAATAGATTATATGTTGAAGGGAAAGAATACGTAGACACAGAATATAAATATGAAAATCGAAACACAACATACTCTCAAATTCTCAAATCGCAGTCACAACTCATGACGCAGAGTAATAAAGTTGAAGAAACAAATACATTGCTAGCCCCCAGATATAGCCCCAAAACACAGACACCAACAAATCTAAACAAAACATCAGAGAAACAGACATTTCGTGGACGATTTTAAAATAATATTTCAAAACGTACAAAGCATCAAAAATAAAACATCCGTTTTAGAAAGTCTTCTGGAAGAAAACAACTCCATTCGAGCAGTATGTTTATCAGAAACATGGATTACGGAAGAACAAAAGAATTTGATCCATATAGAAGGTTATACGTTTGCTGCAGCTTACTATAGAAAACATCACAGGGGAGGCGGCGTAGCGATCCTGCTATGTGATAATATTAAGTATAAAGAACGGCCAGAATTAACACAACTCACAGTTGAATTTGTTGTAGAATGTTGTGCAGTAGAAATACCTAAAGAAAACGTATTATTAATTACTATCTACCGACCAGATCGTGATATCGATACGTTTTTTGACTTTTTAAAGAAATTATTACTTAAAATAAAACCATTTAGAATAAATAAACACATCATAATAGGAGGCGACTTCAATTTAGATAAAAATAAAAGAACTAAAGATTATCAGAAATTGCTAAATACAATGCTAGAATACGACCTTTGCCAAAAAATATCAAAATCAACAAGAGTAACAAATAAGTCATCAACATGTTTAGATTTATTGTTTACAAGTTATAAATATAAAATCATGACAACTGTCAAAGATTATGGAATGTCGGACCATAAAGCCATATGCTACGAATTCGAAACGCTGACAAATAGAGACTCCTGTAGAAAATCGATTAGTGTATGTAAAAGACTGTTCTCGACAAAGAACATAAACAACTTTAAAAAATCGGTAGCTGATACAGACTGGGATAAGTTGATACAAATTGACAGTAAAAACATGAATGAAAATTACAACATATTTGATAAAAAAATAAATGAATTGCTAAATACTCACATACCATACCAACAACTTAATATAAAATCACGCAAGAAAAATAATTGGCTTACCACAGGACTAAAAAAATCATGCAAACATAAGAGAATACTTAAAACTTTAATTAATGATACAAATGATAATATTTTGAAAAGTTACTATAAAATTTACCAAAAAACTCTAAAAAAATGCGTTAAGGTTTCAAAAAAATTAAATAACATAAAGAAAATGAATAAGTCGCAAAATAAGGTTAAAACTATGTGGAATATCATTAAAGACACAACAAATAGACCCTCATACATAAAACCTAAAAATATAAAACTAAATATAAATGAAATGACTGTAGATGCGCCATATTCCGTAGCTAACGCGTTCAATAAATATTTTGCGTCAATAGGCAAATCATCACCATATCAAACGAATGCAACCTCGGGTAATAATTATAAGCAGGACTCATGACTCCAGTTATATTAAATTCAATGTACCTATCACCTGTAACGGATTGTGAAATATTTAAAATTATTAAAAAAATGACAAACAAATACAGCAGTGGTATAGACGATATCCCGCCTTCTTTAATTAAAGCTTGTATTTTAGAATTAACGCCACTATTGACTAAACTTATAAATCAATCGATTCAGGAAGAGTGTTTTCCTGAAAGGCTTAAAATAGCAAAGATAAGACCAATCTTAAAAAAAAGTGGAAAATCTACCGATGTTAGCCATTACAGGCCTATAGCTTTGCTACCTGCGTTCTCAAAAATTTTTGAACGCGTCATGTCAAATCGCATTTATGCTTTCTTAGATAAATATGAGATCCTCGACAATAATCAGTACGGTTTTAGACAAAAAAGTTCCACAACCCTTGCTATTTACAATTTTACTCAGTACGCTCTAGATCATATTAAAGATAAACATTATTCTGTCGGAATTATGATGGATATGACTAAAGCATATGATAAAGTTGCGCATAATATTCTTTTAAAAATATTAAATGATATAGGCATCAGAGGAAAACCACAAAATTGGTTACGATCTTATTTACTTAATAGAAAACAGCTTGTACAGATTGATTATCACCACCAGAAGGTAACATTAAAACAAAATATCGAAAATATTCAATCAGAAATGTTGACATTAAACTCCTCTATCCCCCAAGGAAGCGTTCTGGGATGTGTTCTGTTTTTAATATATATAAATGGCCTGCCAAAGATATTAGATACTCCATGTATATTATATGCTGACGATATATCACTGATTTTTAAATGTTCATCTAATCCTAGTGCACTAAACTCAATAAAAGACACCTATTCTAATGTTAAAATATGGATAGAAGCACACAATATCGAGATAAATAGCAATAAAACAAAGCTAATACAATTCCACCCATATCAAAAAATCCCTTTGAATCTTACTTGTCTATCTAAAACGCTCAATACTGCAGAAGTTACAAATTTTAATCTGTTAGGTATAAACATTGACTCACACCTAAATTGGAAAAGTCACATTGAGAAAATCAAAACAAAATTGTCACAATTTATCTATGCACTAGCAATTTTAAAAGCTAACACAAATTTTAAAACAGCAATTACCGCCTACTATGCTTATGCATGTGCCTGGCTTACATACGGTATAGTGGTGTGGGGTAATGCCACTGAAGCCCAGGACCTATTTATTATGCAAAAAAAGTGCCTCCGAATAATGGTGAATATTCGTCAACGAGATAGTTGTAAACCTCACTTCATTCAACACAAAATACTAACGCTTCCGAGTATTTATATAATGGAAGCGTCAAAGTTTGTAAGAAAACATCAAAATCTTTTTACCTTTAACCCAAACCCTCGGCATCAAAATCAACTCCTAGCACCAGAACCAAAATTAGAATTAGTCAAAAAAGGACCTCAATATACGATTATAAAAATATTTAATAAATTACCTTTAGAAATAAGAAATGAAACAAATGAAAAGAAATTTAGAATAAAACTTAAGGATTTACTGACAAAAAAATGTTATTACAGTATCAATGAATATATTGAAGATAAAAACGTAACGAACTCCCGATTCTGATCTATCTAACCCCTATAGTCTTAATCTTAATACTTTGACCATAATTTCAGTAACTATTACAATACGAAAATGTTTTCAATATATTTAAATTACTTTTTTGATATAATTAAGAAATGTGTTATATGACAAATCCAACTACTCTAATTATATTAACAATTATTATTGTATAGCCTCATTATTATATATTTGCTACACCCTAACAGGGTATGTACTATGTAATTGTTTGTTATGTATGTACATGATGCAATAATAAATAAATAAATAATAGACGAGGACCGTAGACAGTATCAACATAATTGAATTTGGAAAGAACAAGGGAGTCTACAAGTGATATTCGAAGATCTGTATTTAAGTAGTTACGAATTTTATACAAAATTTTCAAACGGTAGAAGCAGTTACTGACACATGCAGAAACATGACGATCAAACCGTAAATGTTCATCAATAGTAAGACCAAGATTTTTAGTCTCGGATACCCGCTCTATTTTGTCACCATGAATATATAACAGCGGCTTCAATATGGATACATGTTCTATTTGATGCTTTGTACCTAAAATCATGTATTTTGTCTTTTTTGCATTTAATAATAATGAATTAGATGTGGCCCAGGCATTAATTCTCTCTAGATCTTCATTTAACTTGACCTCTGCGTCTCTTAATTCGTCAGGTTTAAAAGACAAGTATATTTGAATATCATCAGCATATATATGATATTTACAGTGTAGAATTGTTGTAGTTACGTCTGCGCTGTATATAATGAATAATAATGGGCCGAGAATCGAACCTTGTGGTACACCACGGGAAACCTTATGATTATTTGAACGAGAGACCTGACCATTATCCTTTGTCAACTCTACTAGTTGGACGCGATCTATCAAATAACTGTTGAACCATTGAATCACATGCGAATCAAAGCCATAATAACTTAGCTTAGCCAGAAGCAATGTTGTATTAATGGAATCAAAAGCGCGCGAAAAATCTAGTAGCACTAATATAGTACCCATACCTTGATCCTGCGCTGCAATTATATTATCCGTCACATCTAATAACGCTGTAGTAGTGCTTCTAGCCCGACGAAATCCTGACTGCATATCGGGTAAAATTTTAAGTCTCCAAATAAATCATCATTTGGGAATAAACCACTTTCTCGAGCACTTTGGATAGGCAAGGTAAGATGCTTATTGGTCGTAAATCTTTCGGTTCAACAGGAGTATTGACTTTTGGTATAGGTTTAACTACAGCAGTTTTCCATGCCGTAGGAAATACTGCCGTGGAAATAGATTTATTAATCAGTGCCGTGATTGAATCTAAACTTTGAGGCAGGGTTAGATTAAACATATCGAGAGATATTTGATCAATACCTAGAGCATTCGATTTAATTTCTTGTAAAAATTTCAATGTTGTAATAGAATTAACAGCTTCAAACGAAAATGTACCATTTCCAAACCGGTGAAACTCAAAAAATGTTAAATAAGAAATGCTTATGGTTAAATTTCCGGGAATATTAAGAAAAACTTCATTCAAGACGTTAGGATCGTTAAATTGAGGTGGAAGATTGGCTAGCTTAGGCGGCAAAACTTTAGATTTTAGGTTTTTCCATAATGTTTTTGAATCGTTAATGTGTTTATTTATATTTTGATTGAAAAATGCTCTCTTCTCATTATGTAATGCTAAAATAACTTGATTTTTTAAATCTTTGTAAAAAGTTTTATGACTTTCCAATTTAGTCATATGGTATCTGGCTAGGGCTGCATCGCGGAGTCGCATCATGAGCTTAATATTATAGGTAAGCCATGGACTTGGTAATTCTTTTATAATGATTGATTTCAGAGGGGCGTGCAAATCAAAAATTAGATGGATAACGTTGCTGAAATTATGTACCATATCATCAATATTTTTCTCTAAGCCGATTTGATCCCACCTAATAGCTTCTAGGTCATTATTAAATAATTCTGGGCAAATATCCTTAATAGGTCTAAATAACATACATCGTGGTATTAGTTTAGGCTTTTTAAATATAAACTCACAAGTAATAAAAGCATGGCCTGTCTCCGACCCAATAAGATCAATACAAGTATTACGCGAACGTACGTTAGAACATACCAAATCAATTAAGGTCTGACTGTCGGCTGTAAAGTGAGTTGGTTTGTCTATGAGCTGATTTAAGCCTGTGTCCTTCAGAAACTCAACAAAACGCTTAGTTTTAGTGTCAGTTGTATCCAACAAATTTATATTAAAATCTCCTAATAGGATTAGTTTATCACAATATGAAAAAGAGTCTACTGATTCCATTACTGCATCCAAGAAAGCATTCACGTTTACCCATTGGGGGCGATATGCTGTGCCAATAATAACTTGCGATGATTTTACTTTTAGTTTAATCCACATCTGTTCAACGTTGGGACTTATTGGAAAAACACAACTTCTGGCATTGACTCCACGCTTAATGTAGAATCCAACTCAGATACAGATACAGATACAGATAATTTATTGATAAAATGTCATTTACAAGTCAAATAAAATAATACAACAATTCACTTAATAACTAATTAGAATAATTATTAGGATGTACTTGAAGGTACATTTAGTTTATCTTCAAGGTATTCATCTACCGTGTAATAGGCTTTACTCAGAAGGAGTAACTTCAACTTCGACTTAAAAATATTGAAGGAAGCCGCATTTTTAATGTCGTTCGGTAGGTGGTTATAAAAGTTCGGACCACCCACATATACCGACTTAACCGATTTAGCGAGACAGTGCCGTGGTGTTCTTAGTCTGTCCTTGTGCCTCGTGTTATAACTGTGCAAAGCTCCACAGGTGGCAAAGTTCTCCAGGTTCGTTCGGACGAAGAGGCAAACCTGGTGTATATGTATAGCTGGTACGGTCAAGATCCCCAGTTCTACGAAATATGGCTTAGCCGATACGTCCCATTTGATCCCCACAATGGAACGGATCGCGCGCTTCTGCAGTATCAGCGGCCGCTCCGACTCAGCCGCGTCTCCCCACAGCTCTGTTCCGTACATGAGTACAGAGTGAACAGTGGCAAAGTAGCAGCTGAGCACGGCGTGGCGCGGGGCCGATGCTGCCAGTCGCTTCAGAGCGAAGCAGGCTTGAGTAAGCCGCACACACACTGCGTCTATGTGGATGTCCCATTTTAAGGCGCGATCCACATGAAAGCCAAGCAGTTTCACAGACTGGACTTGCTGTAAAGCAGCGTCCCGTACTGTAACTGCCATAGCATTCAGCGGTCTATTCGCGAGGTTAAAATGGATGAAGCAGGTCTTGCTCAGGTTAAGGGCAAAACCGTTTGTAGCAAACCACTCTTGCAGTCTGTGCGCGACCTCTGTCAGTTGGTGCTTCAAAGCGGGCAGGTTCGGTGCTGTCACTAGCGCTGCGACATCGTCAGCGAACATGTACACATCTGCTCCGCGAATAGCCAGGGGCAAGTCGTTCATGAGCAGTGAGAATGTGGTATTGGACAGACACGATCCTTGGGGGACGCCCAGTTCTGGAAAGCCTTCTTCGGATTGAATGTTCCCCGAGTCGCCGAAAACTCTCTGACATCTTTCGGTAACAAATTCAGCCATCAAGTTTTCAGCCGGCCCTCTCACACCGTAGTGCTCGAGTTTAGCCCGTATCAAGTTTCGGTCCGCCGTGTCGAAAGCACGCGACAAGTCGCAGCATATAGCTGCAACCTGCTGCTTGCTCTCGCGAGCTTGAAGCACTTTTCGAACAAATTCTCGGACCAACGCTGCAGTAGACTTGCCGGCGCGATAGGCGTACTGGCGATCAGTGAAGACATTACAGCTTTCAAAGAAGTAAGTGAGTCTTTTGTTCAATCCGACTTCTAAAATCTTAGCCAGTGCGGGTATAATGGAAATGGGACGGTAGTTTTTGGCTACAGATTTGTCGCCTTTCCCTTTATAGATAGGTACAATTTTTACCTTTTTCAGCGCGCGCGGGTAACTACCGCTTTTCAAACATCGGTTAAAGAGTTCAGCTAGTGGAAATGCTATTATGTGTGAAACCTCGCGCAATAAGGTCATGGACAAGTCATAACAATCGGTGGTCTTTTTTGGCAGAATTTGTATATTTATAATTTTCATTATTTCTTCATACGAAAATGGTTTCAAGTATATGGAACACATGTTATAGTGAATAACGCGGGACAGGGTTCCTATGCAAGTCGCTACGCTAGCTGCCGGGGCACCAGCTTGGGTACCGGCAGTTAGGAAAGTGTTGTTTAAAAAGTTGACAACATCTTTTTTGTTTGCAAAAGGTTGACCTGAGTCGCTACACACCAACTCGGTAAAAAGGGCTTTATCGCGTAAGGCGCGGCCTGTTTCTTTATTGACTATAGACCACATTGTCCTACACCGATTGGTGCTATTATTTATTTGATTTTCATAAAATAGTTTTTTGGTCGAAATCAACTTATCATTATAAGATTTATTTAGTACTACGTCAATCGCTTTAATGTCGTCATTATCCGGAAATTGTAATTTAAATTTACTAATGTCAGATAGTAGGTATTTTAAATTAAGAATGTCATTTGTAATCCAACTAGAATCCGGTTTTCTTACCGGTACATATTTAATTGGAAAAAATATGTGAAATTGAGCCGTTACTATGTTAACGATCTTGTCCGCGAGGATATGACTATCCTGATAAGTTTGGAGTATACTGGCCCAGTCAAAGTTGCTTAGTGCGGTTGCAAAGTCTGACTTACGCGAACGCGTTATCATCCGTCGTCGAATGTGTGTGGGCTTGCGCTGTTTACGGAAACCAGAGACAGATGCGCGCAGGCCATAGTGGTCACTGACGTTTGAGACTACTGGGCATGCGTTCACTCGGTCGGAGTCCATGTTTGTGAAGATGTGGTCGAGTAACGTCGCACTAGTGCCGGCCACACGGGTCGGTGATTTTATGTGTTGGGTGAATTTTTGCGCTGCCAGAACGTCATTTAACTTTCTACACGATAAGGAGTCTACGCTGTAATCTATGTTAGTATCACCTGCGATGACGGCGTCGTAATTATCATCGTTGATTTTTGTTAAAAGCGCATCGAACAAATCTAGGAAGTCGTCTACATTAGTCAAGTTGGAGCGATACAACCCCACCACCAGCACGTTGTAGTCAGAGATGAGCGTGGCGCAGACGTCGAACACTTGCTCGCGAGATAAATCTCGGTAGTCATCTTTCGGTACGGATTTTAAACTGGAATGTATAAAAATGCAGCTACCTCCGTGTTGTATGGTCGGTCTACAATAATAGGTAGCTAAGGAATAGTTATTAAAGTCAATACATCGCAAATGGTTTGGCGTTAACCAATGTTCAGTCAAAACAAGACAACCACATTTAAACTCATCTTTTAATAACACCTCTAATCTATTGGTTTTCGTGCTAGTTAAACATTGTACGTTTTGATGGCAAACGACTAGTTGGTTTTCTATCTTACCGGTCATATTATTACTACAGCTGGTTGAGTGTATTGTTCTGGGAACCGGTCGCGGGCGGACAGGGTGCGGGCCGGGCGGTGGCGGCGGCCGCTGCGCCGGCGGCTGCGCTCCCGGCGGTAGTGCGGTGCTGGCGCGACGGACGGGATGCACGTCGCGCGGCTGCACGAAAGTTCCATGCGCTGATCTCGGTCCCCGGAGGCCAATTCATAGGTTCCATGAAGAACTCCAACTTACTTGTCGGTACTGTGATAGCGAAGGAGGCGTAGTGGTTGTGCTTCAAGTTTAGTTTCTGAGCGGTGTAGTTGTGCGATGCGTTCTTCTTTTTCATGTAGGTTACGATCATATCTTCGGTAGTGTCGTGACGGAAAAAACATGCGTGCAATTTTTTAACACGTTCGACGGTTTGAACGTCGCTGTCTTGTTCTCCGGAGCCTAGGATAACTTTTCGTTGTGATCGTCTTTTACGTGTTACTACTTGCCAGTCGGGGTTCGCTGGTGTGTCGTTTTGTTTGGAAGTTACGGTTTGCTGTGTGTGATCCTGTGTTGGTGGCGGTGCTCGTGAAGTAGTTGTATGGTCTACAGATTGTTCTGTAGATTTGGCGCTCGTCTGAGTACTGCTGGTAGTACTGGACGTAGGGCTGCTTAGCCGACGTTGTTGTTGTACGGCTGCTGTCAATGAGGACCGTGTCGAGGAGATGTGAGGTGTGACATTATCACAGGCGTTCATCGGACTTTGGCGCAGTTGGCGGGAAGTAGCTCGCTGTGCTCGTGCGGTTACGGATGGCTTGACAGTTGCAGCTGCAATGGTCGGCTTTGTCAAGGAGCCCACAGGTTTTTGGTGTGCTGCCTGCGTTTTGGTAGGCAATATTGCTTCTGGCTTTTTGGTCTGTAAGTCGGGGGCGAATGTGTTCTCGACGCTTTCATGAACATGTTCGTGGAACGTACCTATTTTGTGTTCAAGTCGCTTCATATACGAGATTATGCAATCAAGCTTGTTGTCATATGGAGTTAGGCACTTTTTCACTATATTTTCGATATCTTCTACCGTAATGGACATCTTTTAATATTTAAAAAGATTAAATTAAATTTAAAATTTACGAAACACAACCGTTCGGCCCGAGGGTAGGCGATCAATCCTCCACCACGTTTTTTTACACACGCATCAAGAGGACGTGGAATGTGACGTAGTCTAAAATTAGGGACGAAAGGTGCTACATTTTCTTTACCGGACTTTAGCCAAGTTTCATTTATTGCGAGAATATCTACACAGTGCTTTTCCATAGCCGCTACAAATTCATCATGACCGGTACCTAGAGAACCAGCATTATGGAGTCCAACTTTAAGCAATTTGTTGTTACCCATTATCAAAAACCTTAAATAAATTGACAATAAATGGTTCAATGAAAATTAATATGTTATTGCTGGTTATAGTAGTAAGAACTAGGTGAAAGTAAAATATCTTATTTGAATCACGATACATTGTACAAAAAATATATGGATTTAAAAATGAAAAGTATAATATATAAATAATATACATAAATGGGCTCCTAAATTTATTAGCATCAAACATTTCTCTTATAAAATCAACGGCACAACGACAGCAATATTCTCTTACAAATATAAAAAACAACAAACACGAACAGTATTTATATTGATCGTGAGTATTGATGTACAGTGTAGACGTGAAAAAATACAGTAATACTTTAATATTTTGAAAATAATATCGCGTTTTTAATGCACAGGTATAATATGCAATAACCCGTATAAAAAACTTAATAAAAAAAATAAATGCACCATATATTATAAGACACTGTTCTACTCCGCAGATACACATAGATTGTTGCAATGAAATAAAATGATATAGCGTTTATTTTAGTAAACAAATAAGTTAAAGTGGCAATAAAATATATAATTTGTTGTATTCTTATACCAATATGAATTCTGCTATTAAATATTTGTAAGGGTATTATTAAAATAATGAATAACACAATACACATATCAAATAATCTTCGTTCATATAAAACTATTAAATTAAAACAAAAGTCTAGCAATTCCATTTCAACAACAGCGTTATAAAAATGTTTTAAATAAAAATTGTGATTTGACATATGTGAAATAAAGAATTGATAATAATATTCTACATAACAAGTAAATAAGTTGGGTTTAAACACGTAGTTTTGATTATTGTTACGGATGGTGCCATTAGAAGCGCCACATAGTATTAAAAGACGTAAAGACGTACATATCAAACATATCAATGAATAAAAAATTTCTCTATGTCCTTTTCTTGACGAATGCGGGAATAAGGGGTACCGTGCTCCTTACGAACATATATTCGTCCGTCTCTTGACCAACAGTATTTCCATTTATATTCACAACATTTTTCTCTAGCATTTGCGAAAAGTTGACTGTTCAATCTGGTGAGGCGTTCATTAACGTATATGCGAGCTGTCGCCCCTTCCACGCCGAGGTCAGTAGTAGTCAGACCACGGCGGACGCGCGCCGCTCGGAGATAGTCATCTCGAGTGGAACGCCGAGAGAAGCGTACTACGATGCGGCGCGAGCGCACCTGCGCCGGTGATAATGCAAACAAACAATCAAATCTTTCCTCTTTATTAGCCCGAGGCCCACCCGATGTTAAGTGGACTAACCTCTGCCTATAACAGACGCATTTCGTCAGCGACGAATTGCACTGCGCCCGTCACACTGAGACGTCCAGTTGTTAGGTCTCATTAGCGTGTAATTTTTCTGGCTCTCAAGGACTGCTGCCGGAACACACTGTTAGGTGCTTGGCGATAGATTTTCTACTTGAGGGTGGTCGCTAGCCAGGCGGGCATTCACAAAATGCCCTTCCACCATGCGGTGAAGCTCAAGCTCTGGGCGGGATTCGAACCATGGACCTGCTGCACGGCAGTCCATAGCTAATGCCACTGAGCCATCACTGCTTCAAAATTATAATTATCTTTAAATAAATCAACGCACTCTAATAAAAAAACTGGATCGCATTTAATCACATCAGATAGTACGTAATAAACAACAATGATATTGAAACTAGCGGCCCGCCGCGGCTTCGCACAGCTTTTTTTTTATTGCTGATGGGTATACCTTTGACCACAATTTCACCTGATGGTAAGTGATGATGTGGTCGAAGGTGTTAACAGGCTTAACCTAGAATTACTGGCTCTCAAGGACAGCTATCGGAACACACCGGTAGGAGCGTGGCGACAGATTTTTTACTTGAGTCGCTAGCCAGGCATTCGCAAAATGCCCTTCCACCACGCGGTGAAGCTGAAACCCGTGGCGGGATCCGAACCATGGACCTGCAGCGTGGCAGTTCATAGTCAATGCCACTGAGCCTTCAGTCTTCACTGCTTCAGAAATTAAATACATATAATAATAAAAACAGTATTAAAAAATAAATTTTTTGATAATATTCTATAGCCTATGTTCAACAGGGATAATGCAGGATTCTAGAATTCTCCAAATCGGTCCAGTAGTTTTTATGTTTATTCGTTACATACAAAAATACACATCTTTCCTCTTCATAATATTAGTATAGATAAAAAAAATAACATGTAATAATTACTAGGTATTTTTGTGTTCGGCGTTAGTACAATATTGACCTTTATCGAAGTGTCCGTAAGGTAAGAAATGGTATTACCGTAGTATAAAACCTGAAAAGTAATTATTTTATGTTATTGTGACGGAACAAGCTCCAGGCCCACTTGATGTTAAGCGGATTAACCTCTGCCTATAACAGATGTATTTCTTCATGTGACAAATTGCACTGCGTTCGTCACACTGCGACATACAGTTGTTAAGTCTCTAATATAAAATTTAAAATAATAACAAATATTTTTAAAATATTTTATGAGAACATCAAATTAATATTTTAATAGAACACTTAAAAATACAAAAATATATCTAGTGACAATTCCGTCTAATTTTCCTGTTAAGCCGACGTGACGTCACAAACGCCACGCAGCCAAACCGGAAGAGTTTTCGACGAGTTTCGCTTCTACACGAAGCATCCTCAGGAGGTCTTGACTCTACGAGCGCACGATCGAGAAATATATATTCTTATATATTAATTTGATGATTTCATAAAATATTTTAAAAATATTTTTTATTATTAAATATGGATTTCCGCAAAGCAACGCCTGAATCTATTTATTATTATAAAATATATAAGTTAAGTTTTTTTTGTGTGCCTGTACTTTTTCTGGAACTCACTGTTATGTGCTTGTCGACATATTTTCTAGTTGAGGGCAGTAGCTAGTTCGAAGAGCAATCGCAAAATGCCCTTTCACCATGCGGTGAAGCTCAAGTCGGCGGTGGGGATAGAACCGTGTACAGGCAGTCCATAGCTAAGCTGCATTGACCGTGGTCACGAGTAGACTGAAGAAGCGGGTGTCATCGTCTTGAGGAGCGGCGGGAGCGATTTAAATCTACCCGCGTTCGGTCTTCGTTTATGTCTGTCACTGTCACCTCGACACACTACACTAACAGTATCGGAACTTGCACGCGAAGAATAATAACGACTCGAGCACTTTTTATTACAGGATTCCACGATGTAGACAGTTTAAATCCACCCTCCCGATTAATATTTTTGTATTTCTTAATTTCAACGTACAATTCTCGAGTAAATGCCGTTCAGTGGAGAGAATTTTATATCATGAAGCTCGATCCAGTGGTTAGGCCCTGACTCAAGCAAGTGCTCAGCGATCCCGACCCATATTGCAAGATATGGCATTGCGTTCTACCAGGATTTATAACAAAAATAAAAGCCTTCATTTCGGATAGTTGGTTTCTTAAACTAAATTGAATCAGTATCTTTGACAACCGAATCGGTTTGCGCTATCCTGGGATACACCTTCTCCAACTTGATCAAGTTTTCTCTTTCTAGGGATACTCCACATATTGTTTTTATTTCGTCTTCGTTTATGATTTAGAAACATGAGTTAAGTTCACGAAAGTTTGAAGTCTATTTGTTAAAGACCATCCAGAACACTTCAAAATGCGAAGCGAAGTATATTCACGGCAAAAACGAGCCAAGTTCGCAAACTTATTATACCAACCTCCATGTCGTAAAGATATCTACAGAAAAAATGTATATAATAATTGTCTTAATATTTATAATAGGATTCCCGAAGAAATTAAAGTTATGAAAGGTGATTTATTTAAAAATAGATTATGTGACTGGCTGTAAATGTTTTTATAGTTTAAAAGAGTTTATAGACCTAAGTGACAAAAATACTTTTTAATATTTGCAAGCCTGAATGCAGGCAGAATAAAAGAACGAATCGCCGTAGTGTTTAAGGTCTTTTTATGACTATGTATTCTTGTAAATAAATGATTGATTTGATTTGAAAAGTATTGGGTGATTACTTTTGCCCGCCTTGCAGATGTTTTTGTCGTGATTCCAGGTGAACTTGGAATACTTGGCCCGGGTGGTGTTCTCCGAAGAGTTGCTTTACCCGGACTCTGTTGTCGGCACTGACAGTCACACCACCATGATCAACGGGCTCGGGGTGGTTGGATGGGGGGTCGGAGGTAACTTATATAGCTATCACTATCCTAGAACTTTTTGAAGCGCTTGTAGCGAAGTTTACTTAGCTGTTCTCAACCGATCAGCAAAGTTAAGCAACGTCGCGCGCGGTCATGAGTTGGATGGGTGACCGCTAGTGACATTACTACTGAGCGTTTCCGTGCTTCGGAGGGCACGTTAAACCGTCGGTCCCGGTTGTTGTCTTAGGATGGCAGTCGTTATAGCATGGTGGTAGGGCATTTTGCGAATGCCCGCCTGGCTAGCTACCACCCTCAAGTAGAAAATCTGTCGCCAAGCATCTAACGGTGTGTTCCGGCAGCTGTCCTTGAGAGCCAGTACTTCTAGGTTAGCCTGAATAACATCTTCGACCACATCATCACTTACCATCAGGTGAGATAGTGGTCAAAGGCTAACCTATAAGGCATAAAAAAAAAAAAAAAACTTGAACATTTTGTGGCACACTTTATTGAAAAACTATCACGCCTATAGATTTGTACTTTTACATAGTAATTTAACTTCATATCTAGATGTGTTATCTGTCAAAAAATATAATTTTATTACTATTAAAAAGATGAACAATAACAATTTTGTATTCATTGGATGGAATGTTATTGTACTACTAACGCCATCTGTAAGAAAACCAAAGAGTTAACAGCGATGCAACAGAACTATATAGTACCACCAACTTAACTGTGCAGTTGGCGAGGGCGCTACTGGTCAAGGAAATCAACTACAAACTGTCACAATTTGAAGGAATGTTGTAGTTCTTTTTTTTGCCGCCTGAACAGATAAGTTGGTGGGACTTTACTCAGGACTCAAATACGTCGTAGTTAATCTACTTAATACTAGATGACACCACTAGAATCAGGTTGTAAAAACGTGAACCCTCTAAAGCTCATCTTTTTGTTAGTTTATTACTTTTCCACGTTTACGTTTGTATATGGTTTTTCACCTTGAGTAATAGACAAGTATGTTACACTCGTTTCTGAACGCAGCCTTAATGATAGCGCTGCTTTGAATTTTAAATGACATTTCCATTTCTACTTTCACCAAAGACCTTATATTAAAACTAGACAGTGTACCAAAAATTTTTGTTTAGCTAAAATGAGATCTATACCTTACCCTTAGGGTAGCTATTTTCTTAAAAGCGGTAGCTAGCAAAAAACGGTCCTGGTGAGAGGGCTCCCGCTGGTAGTGTGTCCTTGTCTGACATCTTGCCAGCTCAACTAACCATAGAGTTTGGTAAAAATGGTAGAAATTTAAATATTAACAAAAAAAAAAAACCAACGGGAGCTCTCTCGCGCGGACCAGTTTTTGCGCCATAGTGCACAGTCTAGTTTTATTATAAGGTCTTTGACTTTCAGCAAAAGCACTATTTTTTTTTTAATATTTTGACGGAATAAAGACTAACCGCTCACGGTAACCCCTGTAGTGTGTAGACATAAGCTATTTAGGCATAGTTATATAATATACATCACATATATCACACAAAAGCAACTACTATATTATAGTAGTTGCTTTTGTGTGGATGCGATGTATAACAGTATTAAAAAACAGCGCACAAGTTTGAAGCGCTCGTAACGAAGTTTGCTTAGCCGTTCTTAATCGCCCAGCTTTAAGCAACGTCCGCCGCGGTCATGTGTTGGATGGGTGACCGCTAGTGACATTACTACTGTGCGGAGGAAGGCACTTTAATCCGTCGGTCGTTAAAGCATGGTGGTTGGGCATTTTGCGAATGCCCGCCTGGTTACCTACCACTCGCAAGTAGAAAATCTGACGCCAAGCACCTGACGGTGTGTCCCAGCAGTTGTCCAGTAATTAAAGGTTAGCATGAACAACATCTTCGAACACATCGTCACTTACCATCAGGTGAGATAGTGGTCAATGCCCAGCCTGTCAGAAAAAAATACTATTTGGACGCTTCACTCTATCGTAAGCGCATCCGACAACCCATCGAACCATCAACTTCACACCTCTGCCTATAACAGAAGCATTTCGTCACAAGTGACGAATTGTAGATGGTGTAGGCCTTTGTTCAATGGTGAATATCGAGGGATGTGATAATTAATGTTGTTTTCTTTATCCAGGCATAGAAGCAGAGGCTGTGATGCTCGGTCAGGCCATCAGCATGCTGCTTCCAAAAGTAGTTGGCTATAGGCTCACAGGCGTGCTGAATCCTCTGGTCACCTCCACTGATTTGGTTTTGACCATCACCAAGGTAAGATTTTGGAGTTTCTCGGCGGGTCAATTGGTATTGTGACGTCTGTCATATAGTTTTAATAATACTATGTGTTAATAGTGGCAGTGAATAATAGAGAAATCGCTCGCCTGTTGGTACGCCACGCCTGTTCATTACAGTGGCAGTGTCACTGTCATCAAAGTCAAAGTCAAAATCATTTATTCAATTTAGGCGTCTACGACGCTCTTATGAAGGTCAATTACAAATTTTAGTATTGAAATATTCTACATTGTACTGCCACGTTCAGCAAATAAATTGTATAGAGCCACTGCGAGAAGAACGGGCAAGAAACTCGGGGCCATTCTTTTAAACATCTTGTAACAATGTGTTACATACTTACTATATAATAGAGTTATTACAATATTTGTTTAAATTATGTAGGTGACAGGCAATAGCTTGGCGGAGGCGGAATTGTCCAGGCATTTTTGTCGTTTATGTAATCAGAAACTGTGTAGTAGGATTTTTTAATCAATATGTTTTTCACATGCAACTTGAATTTCCCTTCTGTGAGCGTTGTTATATGTTTGGGAACTTTATTATAAAACCGCACACAATTACCTAAGAAGGACCTTTTTTTGTCTTTGCTAATCTAAAACCTGGCACCGCTATTTTATCTTTATTCCTAGTATTGTAATCGTGATTGTCACTGTTTAATTTAAATTTACTCAAATTTTTACAAACATACATAATATTTTCAAATATATACAGACTTGGTAAAGTTAAAATATCAATTTCTTTAAAAAGATCCCTCACAGATTCCCTAGGACCCATTTTATATATGGCTCAAATTGCACGCTTTTGTATCATAAAGATTGTCTCTATCTCAGCAGCAGTTCCCCACAGCAATACACCATACGACATAATACTGTACGAATACATCGTTCGGTATAACACTGCAATGCGCGTTACACGTAGTACGTATGTAGAGCTTTTTGTTCATACCCAAATTATACAAATGTTTCGTTCAGAAACGTTAGGGGCAAATATGTACTTACGTAGATATACAGCCATGACGGAGTGTAAAAAAAATATAATTTCGACGTTTTGATACAAAAAAAACTATTAAAATCGATTATTATAAACATTAGTTGAGTATTTCAGTAACATGTAGCGAGATTGCAATGAAATTCCTGTTTAGATAACATTTTAAGACAAGTTTTCAATTGCGTGTGAACTCCTTGCTTAAACTTTATGCTGTACTATAAAAGAAAGCTCGTGGGTTTTATATGGGGCATTACGGCCAAACCTGTATGTTAGGTACTATTTACGTGCAAGTTTGATGAAAAATATTTTTCAACACCCTTGCTCGTAAAGTGAGCTTTATTATATCGTTGTTAGGGCCATAAACCGAACTATAACACCCTCGTGCATAATAATATTATACACTAGTGCGTAATAGAATTATCCCTACAAAGTTAAGTTAGTACCTAACTGCAAATTATATGCGAGTAAAGAGTGCATTTTCAATTTAACTGGGTAATACAGATTTGTAACATCAAAGAGGTTTATATGTAATCAACCAACATACATTTGTTGCACGCAAAAAAGAAAACTTGCGCGCTTCCATAATTTTCGTATGTTGTTTGTATCGCATTTGTGCAATATTTTTTTTTCCTCGCAAGGGTGTATAAAACTCGTGCGCGTTGTTTATTACAATCTCTACTCCATTTAGGCCTTCGATCCCCGATAAAACCCGTCTCGATTGTAATAAACAACTTTGCGCACTTGTTGCATAATGTACTATTATATGAATCCTATACCATGTTTCAGCACTTGCGCTCCCTCGGCGTAGTGGGCAAGTTCGTCGAGTTCTTCGGTCCCGGCGTCACAGCGCTGAGTATAGCGGACCGCGCCACCATCGCCAACATGTGCCCCGAGTTCGGAGCTACCGTCGCGCACTTCCCGGTCGACACTCGCTCGCTCGGATACCTGAAGCAGACTAGTGAGTCCGCCAACTTACCCCGATGATATGCCAACTTGCCCCATTCATAATCTCTACTACCATTAACTTACCCCATCTATCACGGGCAGTGTTCTGAGGAACTGTTCGATTTACTACCTGCAGCTCAATTTCGCCATTGGACAAAGCATGATGTTCATGTCGACGTCTGGAAGTCCACAATTGCAATTTTCGCGGCATTTTCCACCTTGCACTTGTCACAATATACAGCCATCTGCCATGTGAAATATTTCCGAACAGATCCAACTTAGGAGCCTTCAAGAAGAGAGCATATTCCTTCTTCAAAGGATGGCAACGCATCCTCGAAACCTCTGGTGTTGCGGATGTTCGTGGGTGACGGTGATCACTTACCGTCAGATGAGCCGCCTGCTTGTTTGCCCTCCTAACCCGTAAAAAAACCACTCATATGAAAGTCAAACACAAAAATCATTACATAAATTAAGGCTGACGTCGCTCTTATATAGGTTGATAACAAAATTATTTCCAAAAGTTTTAAATTTAAAATCTATAATATAAGTACTGTGTGACTATTTTGAATATAGCTTACAACACCACTTGCACTGTCCCGAACATATGTCTCGAGTTATAGTCGGTTATATTAAAAAATCCTTTAATTTAACATGGCCTGCTCATAATCATAACTACCATTAATATTCTTTACGCACATAGTTGTATAAATAATCTATTACGAGTAATTTTATTTGTAGTGCTAAGTCTAGTAGACTTCAGTAGAGAGTTTGGAGCTACCGTTGCCCACTTCTCGGTCGATACTAGCTCACTTGTTTTTTAAGTTACCCCGGTTATATGCCAACTTGCCCCGCTCATAATTTCAACTACCATTAACTTACCTCATGCACTTATAATTTTGTGCTTACTTTATAGTAATAATAATATTTATTTGTTTTATGTTGTTACCGAAAATATAATTTATATATTCTTGTGTTGTTAGAAAAGTACTGACTCCATACACGCACGATAATGATAAAAAAATTATCAATTATTACTACTGTGTGACAAGTTTGAAATAGTGAACTGCGCTAAACATGCTCGCCCAGATACTTCACGTCGATCGCAGACCAGTGAATATACTGTAAACTTGCCTCCATAATTCTTTAACTTCCCCTATTATATACCAACTTGCCCCAATCATAGTCAAAACTACCAGTATGTTATCCAACGCTAGGTGCGTTAGAATAATAATAATATCATTTATTTCGACCAACTTAGATCATAGAGGTACAATTAATTATTATCATAAACTATATACAATACAGTTTTAATTAGGCATGACAGATTTAACAAGTTAGAAATATACTTAAAGACTTGAAATAACAGTTATATTTGAATAATGTCAGTAATGAATACCATTGTGTAATAGCTTTGAGTTAAGCTAACCGCGCCACCTCTTATATATCTCCCGTCATCAGGCGGTACAAGATCCCAACTTGCCCCAAATCATAGTCTAAACTGCCATTTTGTCCCCTACAGTAATATGTACCATTGTGTAACAGCTGTGAGTAAAGCGAATCGTGCCACCTCTCGTATATCTTTTACGGAACAAGCCCGAGGCCCACTTGATGTTAAGTGGACTAACCTCTGCCTATAACAGACGCATTTCGTCAACGACGAATTGCACTGTGCCCGTCACACTGAGACGTCCAGTTGTTAGGTCTCATTAGTCTGTAATTTTTCTGGCTCTCAAGGACTGCTGCCGGAACACACCGTTAGGTGCTTGGCGACAGATTTTCTACTTGAGGGTGGACGCTAGCCAGGCGGGCATTCGCAAAATGCCCTTCCACCATGCGGTGAAGCTCAAGCTCTGGGCGAGATTCGAACCATGGACCTGCTGCGCGGCAATAATATATCTCCAGTCAATAGGCGGTGGTTAGTCCTTCACGCCACTTCATAAAGTAAAAAGATATATTATTCAATTGCAGATCGTTCCAAGGAGAAGATAGACATTATAGAGGCATATCTCAGGGCAACCAAGCAGTTCCGGGACTACAGCGACTCCGCTGAAGATCCGATATTCTCTGAGGTAAGTTTGAAACGGAGAGTATGATTATATTAATTTAAAAATGTTGACAACTCACTATTCGGTTCGTTAGGACCAAAAATATTATGTACGGACAGAACTTATCTCAGTCTTTAGAGGACCGTATATAGGGTTATTGGTAAAATTGTAACAACCTCTTAGGGTTGACTTATGCTAGTCCTATGAAACATTTTGAGATGTTTTTTTTTTTGGGTTTGTTATGTGTGTTTGACGGAAATAATCATTTATTTCCCGAAAAACACACATTCAGTACACCATACAGCACTTATGTAAAAGATATATACATCTTATTCTTAATTTCATCCTCATGCCTTTATAGTAACTAATGGTATACATTATGTAGGCATATCTAATTTGATATACTGAACCAATTTACCTATCGGGACTTTGGCAGCTGTGCTAGGTCGGACCTGTGAAACAGCTGTCAACAACTTCCTTCTGTGCAGTAACAAGGTGTGATATATATAATAAGCACGAGGACCACCTGATGTTAAAAGTCTCTTGTGCCTGTAATTGATTATTTCATATTTTTTATTAAAAGTAGTAAAAGACAATGCCTACTCCGAGCTAAGAGCGCCAGCCGCGGCAATACTGGACCACGCCGCGCATTGAATAGGGTTTTGAATATTTCAAATAGAAAATCTGTCGCCAAGCACCTAATGGTGTGTTCCGGCAGCTGTCCTTGAGAGACAGTAATTCTAGATAAGCCTGAACAACATTTTCGACCACATCAACACTTACCATCAGGTGCGGTCAAAGGCTAACCTATCTGGCATAAAAAAAAAACAGATTGCCGGTAACATACATACTTGTAGCTATTACTAGTTGTTTCTTCCTTGAGACCTAAGAGTTCACTAAAACCATACTGTACCAGCCGGACAGTCCACTGCTGAAAACAGCCTCCCCCAATATGGGGGTGTGCCATAATCCCTACGCTTGGCAGGCGTCTTGGGGAGCGCAGTGTGAGATATCAGTTCATCAGAAAGTGCTGCTGCCCACTTTCTCGTGTGTTTCTCTTAGTCGACTCTTACGATACCCACGGGTAGAGATGGGGGTGACATTCTAACCTGGCACCCCACGGGACACCTACTGAACCATAACTTAATTAAAATCATACAATATTAGTGCATAACTAAATGATATTTCTAAACGTTAAACATGCCTCCCATAATGGAGCGATTGACCAAACGAAGCAATGATGGCCGAGCGGTAATAGCTATGGACTGCCGTGCCGCAGGTCCACGGTTCGATCACCACCGCCGGCTTGAGCTTCACCGCATGGTGAAAGGGCATTTTGCGATTACCCGCCTGGCTAGCTACCACCCTCAAGTAGAAAATACGTCGCTAAGCACCTAACGGTGTGTTCCGGCAGCAGTACTAGAGAGCCAGTGAAATTACAGACACATTAGACTTAACTACGTCTCAAGGGGACGGGTGCAGTGCAATTCGTCACTTGTGATAAAATGCATCTGTTCTAGGCAGAGGTAATAATAATAATCATAATCCGGTAATAATAATAATCCGCTTAACATCAGGAGTGCCTTGAGCTTGTTTCGTCACAATAACATACAAAAAAAAAACGTAGAAACGATACGCGTCGAAAATTCTTCCGGTTTGACTGCGTGGCGTTTGTGATGTCACTGGCTTGACAGGAAAATTAAGCGGAATCGTCACTAGATATGGTTTTTAGGTGTTTTATTAAATTATAGATTTAGTTTTTTTCTCAGAATACTTTTTAAATATTTGTTATTATATATATATATAGGATTAAGTAATGTATGTATAACATCATTTAGTCTTAGTTTCCTAACTTTGTTTTTATACACAAGTACTAACACTGCTATGGATTTTGCGAAATAAATTATTTACAGTCCCGCCAACTTATCTGTTCAGGTGGCAGAAAAAAGAACTACAACATTCCTTCAAATTGTGACAGTTTGTAGTTGATTTCCTTGACCAGTAGCGCCCTGCACAGTTAAGTTGGTGGTACTATAATTTATTATTAAAGACACATAATTGATTTCCGTTACAGATAGTTGAATTGGACTTGGCGACGGTAGTGACGTCAGTGAGCGGACCGAAGCGGCCACAGGACAGGGTATCCGTTTCCGTTATGAAACAAGACTTCCAAGAGTGCCTCAATAGTAAGGTAAGGCTAGAACTTAGAACTAAAGAAAATGTATTTTCACACTCGCTCGTAACGGGCCTTTAAATGCACCGATTTTAGTGTCATAATATAGTCTTAGGCACTCGTGTTTTTTTTTACTTTACCGCACTAATGTTTTAAATAGAAAAAAAAACAACGTTTCCACTCTTCTCACCAAGGAGATTGTAGTTTGTTTCGTTCGTTTTTCATATAAAAACAAACCAAAGAGTTTTTTACGTACTGAAGTAGAACTTTAGAAGATTTAATTATAAACCTTCTTAATCAGATTATTATTTCTATCAAAAAGATCAAGAAAATATTTTCGTTTCGAAATTTTCGTATTCGTTCCTCGCAAGTGTGTTGAAAAACGTCGTATGAAACTCGTGCGCGTTGTTTATTACAATCTAACCTAAAACCAGTCTCGATTGACAGAATCAAAAATAACTTCCCAGTACCATTATGAAAAACAACTTCGCGCACTTGTTGCACAATGTACTATGAAATATTGAGAGCTATGTGTTCATATATATATTGAATAAGCCGTCGACTGCGTCGTCACTTACCATCAGGTGAAACTGCGGTCAAATGCTGATCTATTCGGAATAAAAAAAAAGTACTTTATCCGGAGCTAGATAAAGGTGGCTTTTCAGTGATGGCAGTTATTACTGAAAAGCCACCTTCATCTTGCTAAATGGAATTCAATTATACTCTTTCACAAATTATTTTATTTATTTCCACCTTCTCTACGGATAACACTACCGAACCTTGTAATTATAAGGTTGCGTCATCATTTACAAGTTTAAAACCAATTGCAAGAATGGTCTTTTCCGTAGTACAACGTAAGTTGTACTATAGATGTCGTTCTATCCCAATACGATGGTCAAATAAAGAACGAGTTATGAGTCATTGTCATGTTAGCTCAGTAGGTCAGAGCATACCCCGGCTGTAGGGGTGGATAGACGCGGGTTCGAATCACATGACTATATATAATTATTTCTCTCGTAAATTTGTTTCAATATTTTACAATACAATATTTTAAGTATTTACTACAAAAAAAAAAGATTGTTATCTTAGAGTACATTTATGTATAAAAAGTAGTCTCAAAATCGGAAGATCATAAGCAGTTACGCGTGGTCATAAATAATACACGTCGACAGTCCCTGCTTTTTATTCGAAACTATTTCTTTTTGATTTCTAACAAATTGTTTCTTTTTTCTCCACTTACACTCACAGCTTTGATGTTCAAATATCCTATATCGATGAAATTGTCTACTATATACACCGTGTCCCAAAATTCAACGATAAGCCGGCATCGGTGCATGGACCTACTCATGACTACTCGGGAAAAAATAAAAAAAAAATTATAACTCTTTTTTTTTTTAATTACAGAGACTTTTATAAAGTTGCGCCAACTTTTAATAAAACTTGCCATGGTAGTGTCCATACTTTTTTTTTTAACCCAGACTATAGAAAGTGCATAGAATGTTAAAATCTATGAAAATTATAAGAAAGAAATTTTTTTCACTGATTTTTGTAAAATAACTACAGACTTTCTGTAATTTTAAAGGATTGTGGTAGATAGCCGTCCTTCTTAGGTTGCTAATGCACAAAAAATATCAAAAATATGTCAAAAATTGTGGTCATGGTAGTTGAAAATAGCATAATGGGTATCGAATATCGATGAAATTTATAAAAGTCTCTGTAATTAATAAAAAAAAACAGTTATAATTTTTTTTTATTTTTTTCCGAGGAGTCATGAGTAGGTCCATGCTCCGATGCCGGCTTATCGTTGAATTTTGGGACACGCTGTATAACTCTCACACACACACCCAGTGATAGAATGATACACTATCTACTAAGGTGATGATAGTTACACATAGTTGGACGGATCTATTGTCTTCTTAAGATCTGTGGTGTCTTCTCTATATCGAAGAAATTGTCTACTAGGTTTAACTTTCATACACCCAGTGATAGAATGATACACTATCTACTAAGATGATGACAGCTATACAAAGCTAGACGGATCTAGTGTCTTCTTTATATCTGTATAGTCTTCTTTATATCGGTGAAATTGTCTACTATATGTAACTGTCACACACCCAGTGATAGAATGATACACTATCTACTAAGGTGATGATAACTACACATAGTTGGACGGATCTATTGTCTTCTTAAGATCTGTGGTGTCTTCTTTGTATAGAAGTAATTGTCTACTAGGTTTAACTTTCACACACACGGTGTTATAATGATACACTGTCTACTGAGATGATGACAGCTACACATAATTGGACGGTTCTATTGTCTTCTTTAGATCTGTAGTGTATTCTCTATACTGAAGATATTGTCTACTAGATATAACTGTCACTCACCCAGTGATAGAATGATACACTATCTACTAAGGTGATGATAGCTTCACATAGTTGGACGGATCTATCGTCTTCTTAAGATCTGTAGTGTCTTCTCTATATCGAAGAAATTGTCTACAAGACATAACTGTCACACACCCAGTGATAGAATGATACACTATATATTAAGGTGATGATAGTTACACATAGTTGGACGGATCTATTGTCTTCTTAAGATCTGTAGTGTCTTCTCTATATCGAAGAAATTGTCTACAAGATATAACTGTCACTCACCCAGTGATAGAATGATACACTATCTACTGAGGTGATGATAGCTACACATAGTTGGACGGATCTATTGTCTTCTTAAGATCTGTAGTGTCTTCTCTATATCGAAGAAATTGTCTACAAGATATAACTGTCACACACCCAGTGATAGAATGATACACTATCTACTGAAGTGATGATAGCTACACATAGTTGGACGGATCTATTGTCTTCTTAAGATCTGTAGTGTCTTCTCTATATCGAAGAAATTGTCTACTATATATAACTGTCACACACCCAGTGATAGAATGATACATTATCTACTAAGATGATGACAGCTATACAAAGTTAGACGGATCTTGTGTCTTGTTTATGTCTATAGTGTCTTCTCTATATCGAAGAAATTGTCGGCTAGATCTAACTGTCACATATCCAGTGATAGAATGATACACTATCTACTAAAGCGATGATAGCTACACGTAGGTAGGTGGACGGATTTAGTGTCTTCTCGATATCTGTAATGTCTTCTTTATAGCGATTAAATTGTCTACTAGATATAACTGTCACGATCTACTAAGAAAATGATAGATACACATAGTTCGACAGATCTATTGTCTTCTAAACATCTGTGGTGTTTTCTGTATAGGGAAAAAATTGTCGACTAGATCTAACTGTCACATATCCAGTGATAGAATGATACACTATCTACTAAAGCGATGATAGCTACACGTAGGTGGACGGATTTAGTGTCTTCTCGATATCTGTAATGTCTTCTTTATAGCGATTAAATTGTCTACTAGATATAACTGTCACGATCTACTAAGAAAATTATAGATACACATAGTTCGACAGATCTATTATCTTCTAAACATCTGTGGTGTTTTCTGTATAGGGAAGAAATTGTCTGCTAGATATAGTTGTCACACACCCAGTGATATAATGATACCCTGTATGTTATTAGACGGAACAAGCTCGAGGCTCACCTGATTTTAAGCGGACTAATCTCTGCCTAGAACACTGATGACTTGCACTGCGCCTGTTATTTCACTGGCTCTCAAGGACTGCTGCCGGAACACACCGTTAGGTGCTTGGCGACAGATTTTCTACTAGAGGGTGGTAGCTAGATAGGCGGGCAATCGCAAAATTCCCTTCCATCATGGGGGTGAAGCTCAAGCCGGCGGTGGGGATCGGACCAGGGACCTGCGGCACGGCAGTCCATAGCTATTACGCTCGGCCATCATTGCTTCAAAAACTACTACTAAGATAATGATACAAAGTTTGACGGATTTAGTGTCTAAGCAGACATAATGATGATGAAGTAAATTGACAGAGGTAACCATCACACGCCCAGTGACAGAATGAAAAACATGTCTACTACAGTGGTGACAGCTACAACTGGCAGTAATTATGACGATGGTTTTCTTGCTTCTTCGACGTTACTCGACCACATCTTCACAAACATGGACTCCGACCAAGTGAGCGCATGCCCAGTAGTCTCGAACGTAAGTGACCACTATGGCCTGCGCGCATCTGTCTCTGGTTTCCGTAAACAGCGCATGCCCACACACATTCGACGACGGATGATAACGCGTTCGCGTAAGTCAGACTTTGCAACCGCACTAAGCAACTTTGACTGGGCCAGTATACTCCAAACTTATCAGGATAGTCATATCCTCGCGGACAAGATCGTTAACATAGTAACGGCTCAATTTCACATATTTTTTCCAATTAAATATGTACCGGTAAGAAAACCGGATTCTAGTTGGATTACAAATGACATTCTTAATTTAAAATACCTACTATCTGACATTAGTAAATTTAAATTACAATTTCCGGATAATGACGACATTAAAGCGATTGACGTAGTACTAAATAAATCTTATAATGATAAGTTGATTTCAACCAAAAAACTATTGTATGAAAATCAAATAAATAATAGCACCAATCGGTGTAGGACAATGTGGTCTATAGTCAATAAAGAAACAGGCCGCGCCTTACGCGATAAAGCCGATTTTACCGAGTTGGTGTGTAGCGACTCAGGTCAACCTTTTGCAAACAAAAAAGATGTTGTCAACTTTTTAAACAACACTTTCCTAACTGCCGGTACCCAAGCTGGTGCCCCAGCAGCTAGCGTAGCGACTTGCATAGGAACCCTGTCCCGCGTTATTCACTATAACATGTGTTCCATATACTTGAAACCATTTTCGTATGAAGAAATAATGAAAATTATAAATATACAAATTCTGCCAAAAAAGACCACCGATTGTTATGACTTGTCCATGACCTTATTGCGCGAGGTTTCACACATAATAGCATTTCCACTAGCTGAACTCTTTAACCGATGTTTGAAAAGCGGTAGTTACCCGCGCGCGCTGAAAAAGGTAAAAATTGTACCTATCTATAAAGGGAAAGGCGACAAATCTGTAGCCAAAAACTACCGTCCCATTTCCATTATACCCGCACTGGCTAAGATTTTAGAAGTCGGATTGAACAAAAGACTCACTTACTTCTTTGAAAGCTGTAATGTCTTCACTGATCGCCAGTACGCCTATCGCGCCGGCAAGTCTACTGCAGCGTTGGTCCGTGAATTTGTTCGAAAAGTGCTTCAAGCTCGCGAGAGCAAGCAGCAGGTTGCAGCTATATGCTGCGACTTGTCGCGTGCTTTCGACACGGCGGACCGAAACTTGATACGGGCTAAACTCGAGCACTACGGTGTGAGAGGGCCGGCTGAAAACTTGATGGCTGAATTTGTTACCGAAAGATGTCAGAGAGTTTTCGGCGACTCGGGGAACATTCAATCCGAAGAAGGCTTTCCAGAACTGGGCGTCCCCCAAGGATCGTGTCTGTCCAATACCACATTCTCACTGCTCATGAACGACTTGCCCCTGGCGATTCGCGGAGCAGATGTGTACATGTTCGCTGACGATGTCGCAGCGCTAGTGACAGCACCGAACCTGCCCGCTCTGAAGCACCAACTGACAGAGGTCGCGCACAGACTGCAAGAGTGGTTTGCTACAAACGGTTTTGCCCTTAACCTGAGCAAGACCTGCTTCATCCATTTTAACCTCGCGAATAGACCGCTGAATGCTATGGCGGTTACAGTACGGGACGCTGCTTTACAGCAAGTCCAGTCTGTGAAACTGCTCGGCTTTCATGTGGATCGCGCCTTAAAATGGGACATCCACATAGACGCAGTGTGTGTGCGGCTTACTCAAGCCTGCTTCGCTCTGAAGCGACTGGCAGCATCGGCCCCGCGCCACGCCGTGCTCAGCTGCTACTTCGCCACTGTTCACTCTGTACTCATGTACGGAACCGAGCTGTGGGGAGACGCGGCTGAGTCGGAGCGGCCGCTGATACTACAGAAGCGCGCGATCCGTTCCATTGTGGGGATCAAATGGGACGTATCGGCTAAGCCATATTTCGTAGAACTGGGGATCCTGACCGTACCAGCTATACATATATACCAGGTTTGCCTCTTCGTCCGAACGAACCTGGAAAACTTTGCCACCTGTAGAGCTTTGCACAGTTATAACACGAGGCACAAGGACAGACTAAGAACACCACGGCACTGTCTCGCTAAATCGGTTAAGTCGGTATATGTGGGTGGTCCGAACTTTTATAACCACCTACCGAACGACATTAAAAATGCGGCTTCCTTCAATATTTTTAAGTCGAAGTTGAAGTTACTCCTTCTGAGTAAAGCCTATTACACGGTAGATGAATACCTTGAAGATAAACTAAATGTACCTTCAAGTACATCCTAATAATTATTCTAATTAGTTATTAAGTGAATTGTTGTAATATTGTATTTGACTTGTAAATGACATTTTATCAATAAATTATCTGTATCTGTATCTGTATCTGTATCTTCTAAAAGCAGATCAGATGATGAAGTAAACTGACAGAGGTAACCATCAGACACCCAGTGACAGAATGAAAAACATGTCTACTACAGTGGTGACAGCTACAACTGGCAGTAATTATGACGATGGTTTTCTTGCTTCTTCTAAAAGCAGACCAGATGATGAAGTAAACTGACAGAGGTAACCATCAGACACCCAGTGACAGAATGAAAAACATGTCTACTACAGTGGTGACAGCTACAACTGGCAGTAATTATGACGATGGTTTTCTTGCTTCTTCTAAAAGCAGACCAGATGATGAAGTAAACTGACAGAGGTAACCATCAGACACCCAGTGACAGAATGAAAAACATGTCTACTACAGTGGTGACAGCTACAACTGGCAGAAATTATGAAAATGTTTTTCTGGCTTCTTCTTAGAATAACATGATGATGATGAAGTACACTGACAGAGGTAACTATCTCACACCCAGTGACAGAATGAAAAACATGTCAACTGTAGTGGTAACAGCTACAACTAGCAGTAATTATGACGATGTTTTTTCTGGCTTCTTCTTAAAATAGACATGATGAGGATGAAGTACACTAACAGCGGTAACTATCAAACACCCAGTGACAGAATTATAAAAATGTCTACTGCTGTGGTGAAAGCTACAACTGGCTGAAATTATGAAAACGTTTTTCTGGCTTCTTCTAAAAATAACATGATGATGATGTAGTTAACTGACAGCGGTAACTATCAAACACCCAGTGACAGAATTAAACATGTCTACTGCAGTGGTGACAGCTACAGCTGGCAGTAATTATGATGATAGTTTTCTTGCTTCTTCTAAAAGCAAACACGATGATTATGAAGTAAACTGTCAGAGGTAACCATCAGACACCCAGTGACAGAATTAAAAAGATGTCTACTGCTGTGGTGAAAGCTACAACTGGCTGAAATTATGAAAACGTTTTTCTGGCTTCTTCTAAAAATAACATGATGATGATGTAGTTAACTGACAGAGGTAACCATCAGACACCCAGTGACAGAATTAAAAAGATGTCTACTGTAGGGGTGACAGCTACAACTGGCGGTAATTATGATGATGTTTTTTCTGGCTTCTTCTAAAAATAACATGATGATGATGAAGTAAACTGACAGCTGTAACTATCACACGCCCAGTGACAGAATAAAACATGTCTACTGCAGTGGTGACAGCTACAACTGGCAGTAATTATGATGATGGTTTACTTGGTTCTTCTAAAAAAAGATGTTGATGACGAAATAAATTGACAGAGGTAACCATCATTCACCCAGTGACAGAATGAAAAACATGTCTACTGCAGTGGTGACAGCTACGACTAGCAGTAATTATGACGTTTTCTTGTTTCGTTTGAAAGCAAATATGATGACGATGAAGTACACTGACAGAGGTAACTATCGCACACCCAGTGACAGAATGAAAAGCATGTCTACTGCAGTGGTGACAGCTACAACTGGCAGAAATTATGAAAATGTTTTTCTGGCTTCTTCTAAGAATAACATGATGATGATGAAGTTAACTGACAGCGGTAACCATCAGACACCCAGTGACAGAATTAAAAAGATGTCTACTACAGTGGTGACAGCTACAGCTGGCAGTAATTATGATGATATTCTTCTGGTTTCTTCCATAAGTAAACATGATAAAGATGAAGTAAACTGACAGAAGTAACTATCGCACACCCAGTGACAGATTAAAAAACATGTCTACTGCAGTGGTGACAGCTACAGCTGGCAGTAATTATGATGATGGTTTTCTTGTTTCTTCTAAAAGCAAACATGATGACGATGATCTAAACTGACAGAGGTAACTATCAAACACCCAGTGACAGAATTAAACATGTCTACTGCAGTGGTGACAGCTACAACTGGCAGTCATTATGATAATGGTTTTCTTGTTTCTTCTAAACGCAAACATGATAACGACGAAGTACACTGATAGAGGTAACTATCACACACCCAGTGACAGAATAAAACATGTCTACTGCAGTGGTGACAGCTACAACTGGCAGTAATTATGATGATGTTCTTCTGGTTTCATCTAAAAGAAAACATGATAACGATGAAGTAGACTGACAGAGGTAACTGTCAGACACCCAGTGACAGAATGAAAAATATGTCTACTGCAGTAGTGACAGCTACAATTGCCAGTTATTATGATGATATTTTTCTGATTTCTTCTAAAAGCAAACATGATTGTGATGAAGTGAACTGACAGAGGTAACCATCACACACCCAGTGACAGAATTAAAAAGATGTCTACTGCAGTGGTGACAGCTACAACTGCCAGTTATTATGATGATGGTTTACTTGGTTCTTCTAAAAAAAGATGTTGATGACGAAATAAATTGACAGAGGTAACCATCATTCACCCAGTGACAGAATGAAAAACATGTCTACTGCAGTGGTGACAGCTACGACTAGCAGTAATTATGACGTTTTCTTGTTTCGTTTGAAAGCAAATATGATGACGATGAAGTACACTGACAGAGGTAACTATCGCACACCCAGTGACAGAATGAAAAGCATGTCTACTGCAGTGGTGACAGCTACAACTGGCAGAAATTATGAAAATGTTTTTCTGGCTTCTTCTAAGAATAACATGATGATGATGAAGTTAACTGACAGCGGTAACCATCAGACACCCAGTGACAGAATTAAAAAGATGTCTACTACAGTGGTGACAGCTACAGCTGGCAGTAATTATGATGATATTCTTCTGGTTTCTTCCATAAGTAAACATGATAAAGATGAAGTAAACTGACAGAAGTAACTATCGCACACCCAGTGACAGATTAAAAAACATGTCTACTGCAGTGGTGACAGCTACAGCTGGCAGTAATTATGATGATGGTTTTCTTGTTTCTTCTAAAAGCAAACATGATGACGATGATCTAAACTGACAGAGGTAACTATCAAACACCCAGTGACAGAATTAAACATGTCTACTGCAGTGGTGACAGCTACAACTGGCAGTCATTATGATAATGGTTTTCTTGTTTCTTCTAAACGCAAACATGATAACGACGAAGTACACTGATAGAGGTAACTATCACACACCCAGTGACAGAATAAAACATGTCTACTGCAGTGGTGACAGCTACAACTGGCAGTAATTATGATGATGTTCTTCTGGTTTCATCTAAAAGAAAACATGATAACGATGAAGTAGACTGACAGAGGTAACTGTCAGACACCCAGTGACAGAATGAAAAATATGTCTACTGCAGTAATGACAGCTACAATTGCCAGTTATTATGATGATATTTTTCTGATTTCTTCTAAAAGCAAACATGATTGTGATGAAGTGAACTGACAGAGGTAACCATCACACACCCAGTGACAGAATTAAAAAGATGTCTACTGCAGTGGTGACAGCTACAACTGCCAGTTATTATGATGATATTTTTCTGATTTCTTCTAAAAGCAAACATGATTGTGATGAAGTGAACTGACAGAGGTAACCATCACACACCCAGTGACAGAATTAAAAATATGTCTACTGCACAAATTTCAAATTTTAGCCGACAAATGGAAAATATCAGCAATAAATTGCATAAAAAGAATACTGCGTCAACTCAAATATCAGATCAAACACCTGCGTTTGGAAATTGTAATACAATAAACAAAACGTTTTTTTGAGTCTAAAACAAAATTAACAATTTTTCATCAAAATATTGCGGGTTTATTATCTAAAAAAGATGACATTGAACTAACACTTCAAAATTTTGTAGAGAAAGGTGTACAAATTGACGTTTTATGTTTTTCTGAGACTTTTCTTCAATCAGGCGACGAACTAAATCTGACTTTATCCAACTATAAATTAGCTACGTCTTACTCACGTACAGACAGAAGACGAGGAGGTACATGCATCTTACTAAAAAACCATCTAGATTATGTAATAATTGACGAGATAAGAGAATTTTCTAAGCGACGTATATTTGAATGTTGCGGGGTAAACATTTTAAATTTTGATCTAACTATTATATGTATATACAGAACCTCCAGATCTAAAACATTTGAGGTTTACGACTTTTTGAACATTTTAGATGCTATGCTACACAAAATTGTACATAAAAATAAAAAAATAATAATATGTGGCGATTGGAACATAAATATTCTAAAATCAAACAAAATTTCAAATTATTTGAATGATATTATAAAAAGTCACAATTTTCAAATGCATATAACATCTCCTACGCGAAAGATAACGTGTATTGATCAAATAGCGAGCAACATTGCCAACGCTCTAGGCAAAGTTCATTATTTAAGTTTGTCTGACCATGAAACAGGTCAAACCCTCACAGTTGCTCTCAAAGAATCATCCCAGATTTACAAACATTGGTTTGAATATAAAAGAGACTATAATGTAGATAATATAATAAAATTCATCGACTGCCTTAGTGCTTTGAGTTTCAATGACGTTTATAGTGAAAATGACACAAATGGTTCGTTTAACAATTTTCATAATACATTGGTACTATACTACAAATTATGTTTTCCCGTCATAAAAATTAAGATTAACAATAGACCTTTTAAATCAAAATGGATAACAAGAGGCCTTAAAATATGTAGTAAAGTGAAACGTAACCTTTATCTTCAATACATAAAATCAAATAAACAAGATAAGCCTATAAAAAAAAGACAGTACAAAAAATATTCTAAGATTCTTAAAAGATGCATACACCAGGGTCAAAAGTCATCGAATCAGAAATTCATAAACTCCTCTTTAAACAAATGTAAAGCAAGCTGGGATATTATAAACAATAACCTAAATAAAAACATAACCAAGAGAGAAATAAAATCGATTAAAGTTAATGACATTAATTATAATGACCCAAACGACATATGTACAATTTTTAATGATTATTTTATTGACACAATTGACAAAAATATTATATGTAGTAATATTCATGACATGTGCAATATTAATGTAAATGACAATACAATATTTTTGACTCCAGTAAATGGTAATGATGTATTTAAAATTATAATGAAATTAAAGAACACACATTCTGTAGGCTATGACGAAATAAGTACAAAAATATTAAAAATAGTTGCAGGAATTATTTCACAACCACTGGCTCACATAATTAACATGTCACTAGAACATGGTGAGTTTCCATCCAAACTTAAAACTTCAATTGTAAAACCTCTTTTTAAAAAAGGCGACAAAAATGACCCTAATAATTACAGACCGATAACACTTATCCCGGTACTCTCCAAAGTTTTTGAAAAAATTATGTATCATAAGATAAACAGTTTCATACATAGATTTGAATTATTAAAACAAGAACAATTTGGATTTAGAAAGGGTAGTTCAACTTCTTTAGCATGCTTCTCATTGATGAAGAAAATTACTGAAAATATTAATGCCAAGGTACCAACAGCAGTAGCATTTTTAGATATGTCAAAGGCATTTGACTACGTTAACCATGATCTTCTTCTTTCTTAACTACAGAAATATGGTATAAGAGGAAAAGCGCACGACTGGATCCAGAGTTACCTTAAGGATAGGCAGCAATATGTTGAAATCACAAATATAAAAAACTCTGTTCAGCAACATTATAAATCCGACCTTAGATTCAATCGTTATGGTGTCCCTCAAGGAAGCATTCTGGGCCCTCTTTTATTTTTAATTTATATAAATGACTTGCCGAATCATTTAAACCATGATTGTGTTCTTTTCGCTGACGATACAACTCTTATTATAGAAGGTAAAAACAAAAATACTCTCAGTGATGAAATTGTAGATGCCTTAGATACTACTGTTAAATGGTTAGAAAAAAACAATCTTAAAATAAATATTAACAAAACTAAATTGATGCAATTTCGCACATATCAAGCGACTCCTTTGAAAATCAATGTCTTTTTAAATGGACTAAGTATTGAAGAAGTAAGCAGCTGCGCCTTCTTGGGAATAACACTGGATCAACACTGCTCTTGGAAACAACACATATCATCTGTTTGTTGTAAAGTTAACCGATTTGTATTCGCTATAAAACGCATCCGTCAGATAGTATCTATAAAAGCAGCCCTCTCGGCTTATCATGGTTATATTGGTTCCGCCCTAAGATACGGATTGGTTATATGGGGAAACTCAGTAGAAAATGAAAGAGTATTTAAAAGTCAAAAAAAATGTATTCGGGCTCTATGCTCAGCAAGGCGTAAAGACTCATGCAGGCCTTTATTTAGAAAATTGCAAATATTACCTCTTCCATGTCTATACATAGAAGAAATTGCTCTTTTTGTTAAACAACATCCAAATTTCTTCGAAATAAAAGGTAATGGACATCGCACTACTCGATATAGGAAAAATCTTGTAATGCCTAAATCTAACTTACCTTTGTTTCAAAATAATACATATTGTATGGCAATAAAAATTTACAATAAAATCCCAATAGACATTAGAGACTTACCTTTAAGTAAATTTAAATCTAAGTTGCATACTTGGTTATTACACTATTCATTTTATTCCATTGACGACTTTTTTAGATGCAAAACTAAAGTAATATGTAATTTAATTGATTTACCTTCGGACATAATTTCATGACGTACTGCTTTATAATTAAATTCATATATTTCAATGTTTGTATTTTTTGATAATGTATCGCTTCTCATTAGTTTTAAGATATTGTATTTTACTGTAACATTCAATATATTTAAAATTTGTACGCCGCAAGGCAGAACATGCTGGAAACTTTTAAATACTGACATAATTTGACAAGACCTATGTATAATACCCATGTTTTTGACAAATAAATAATTCATTCATTCATTCATTCATTCATTCATTCATTCATTCATTCATTCATGCAGTGGTGACAGCTACAACTGGCAGTAATTATGATGATGTTCTTTTTGTTTCTTCTAAAAGAAAAAATTATAAAGATGAAGTAAACTGACAGTGGTAACTATCGCACACCCAGTGACAGAATGAAAAACATGTCTACTGCAGTGGTGACAGCTACAACTGGCAGTAATTATGATGATGTTCTTTTTGTTTCTTCTAAAAGAAAAAATTATAAAGATGAAGTAAACTGACAGTGGTAACTATCGCACACCCAGTGACAGAATGAAAAACATGTCTACTGCAGTGGTGACAGCTACAACTGGCAGTAGTTATGATGATGTTTTCCTGCCTTCTTCTAAAATTAACATGATGATGATGAAGTTAACTGACAGAGGTAACCATCACACACCCAGTGACAAAATTAAAAATATGTCTAAGAAATATTGCATGAAATACATGTCAACTGCAGTGGTGACAGGTACTACTAGCAGTAATTATGATGATGTTTTTCGTGCTTCTTCTTAAAGCAGACATGATGATGATGAAGTGAACTGACAGAGGTAACCATCACACACCCAGTGACAGAATTAAAAATATGTCTACTGCAGTGGTGATAGCTACAACTGCCAGTTATTATGATGATATTTTTCTGATTTCTTCTAAAAGCAAACATGATTGTGATGAAGTGAACTGACAGAGGTAACCATCACACACCCAGTGACAGAATTAAGAATATGTCTACTGCAGTGGTGATAGCTACAACTGCCAGTTATTATGATGATATTTTTCTGATTTCTTCTAAAAGCAAACATGATTGTGATGAAGTGAACTGACAGAGGTAACCATTACACACCCAGTGACAGAGTTAAAAATATGTCTTCTGCGGTGGTGACAACTACAACTTGCAGTAATTATGATGATGTTTTTCTGGCTTCTTCTAAAGAAAGACATGATGACGATGAAGTTATGACAGATGAGAAATGTCTACTGTATTTATGACAGCTTTATTTGACAGAAATACTAAACTATTCTTCTTTTTTCCTAGCTATTCTTGGTTCTGATAACCATAGCTATCACACACCCAGTGACAAAATTACTGACATGTCTACTGTGGTTGTGACAGCTACAATTGACAGAAATGTTGCTGTTACATCTTCCTTTAAAGTTGCTGCTCTTGATTCTGACAGCCATAACTATCACACACCCAGTGACAGAATAACAGACATGTCTACTGTGGTTGTGACAGCTACATTTGACAGAAATATTGCTGTTACATCTTCCTTTAAAGTTGCTGCTCTTGATTCTGTCAACCATAACTATCACACACCCAGTGACAGAATAACAGATATGTTTACTGTGGTTGTGACAGCTACATTTGACAGAAATATTGCTGTAACATCTTCCTTTAAAGTTGCAGCTCTTGATTCTGACATCCATAACTATCATACACCCAGTGACAGAATAACAGACATGTCTACTGTGGTTGTGACAGCTACATTTGACAGAAATATTGCTGTTACATCTTCCTTTAAAGTTGCAGCTCTTGATTCTGACAACCATAACTATCACACACCCAGTGACAGAATAACAGATATGTCTACTGTGGTTGTGACAGCTACATTTGACAGAAATATTGCTGTAACATCTTCCTTTAAAGTTGCAGCTCTTGATTTTGACATCCATAACTATCACACACCCAGTGACAGAATAACAGACATGTCTACTGTGGTTGTGACAGCTACATTTGACAGAAATATTGCTGTTACATCTTCCTTTAAAGTTGCTGCTCTTGATTCTGACAACCATAACTATCACACACCCAGTGACAGAATAACAGACATGTCTACTGTGGTTGTGACAGCTACATTTGACAGAAATATTGCTGTTACATCTTCCTTTAAAGTTGCTGCTCTTGATTCTGACAACCATAACTATCACACACCCAGTGACAGAATAACATACATGTCTACTGTGGTTGTGACAGCTACATTTGACAGAAATATTGCTGTAACATCTTCCTTTACAGTTGCAGCTCTTGATTCTGACAACCATAACTATAACACACCCAGTGACAGAATAACATACATGTCTACTGTGGTTGTGACAGCTACATTTGACAGAAATATTGCTGTTCATCTTCCTTTACAGTTGCAGCTCTTGATTCTGACAACCATAACTATCACACACCCAGTGACAGAATATCATACTTGTCAACTGTGGTTGTGACAGCTACATTTGACAGAAATATTGCTGTTCATTTTCCTTTACAGTTGCAGCTCTTGATTCTGACAACCATAACTATCACACACCCAGTGACAGAATAACAGACATGTCTACTGTGGTTGTGACAGCTACATTTGACAGAAATATTGCTGTTATATCTTCCTTTAAAGCTGCAGCTCTTGATTCTGACAACCATAACTATCACACACCCAGGGCGAAAAACAGACATATCTACTGTGGTTGTGACAGCTACATTTGACAGAAATATTGCTGTTACATCTTCCTTTAAAGTTGCAGCTCTTGATTCTGACAGCCATAACTATTACACAACCAGTGACAGAATAACAGACATGTCTACTGTGGTTGTGACAGCTGCATTTGACAGAAATACCGGAGGCTTCTTCTTTTCTTCTCTTTTACTATAGCAATTCTTGATTCTGACAACCATAACTATCACACACCCAGTGACAGAATAACAGACATGTCTACTGTGGTTGTGACAGCTACATCTGAGAGAAATATTGCTGTTACATCTTCCTTTAGAGTTGCAGCTCTTGATTATGACAACCATAACTATCACACACCCAGTGACAGAATAACAGACATGTCTACTGTGGTTGTGACAGCTACATTTGACAGAAACACCGGAGGCTTCTTATTTCTTCTTTTACAGAAATTCTTAATTCTGACAATCATAACTATCACACACCCAGTGACAGAATAACAGACATGTCTACTGTGGTTGTGACAGCTACATTTGACAGAAACACCGGAGGCTTCTTATTTGCTTCTTATTTCTTCTTCTACAGAAATTCTTGATTCTGACAACCATAACTATCACACACCCAGTGACAGAATGACAGACATGTCTACTGTGGTTGTGACAGCTACATTTGACAGAAATACTGGAGGTTTCTTCTTTTCTTCTCTTACAGAAATTATTGATTCTGACAACCATAACTATCACACACCCAGTGACAGAATAACAGACATGTCTACTGTGGTTGTGACAGCTACATTTGACAGAAACACCGGACGCTTCGTCTTTTCTTCTTTTACTATAGCAATTCTTGATTCTGACAACCATAACTATCACACACCCAGTGACAGAATAAAATACTTGTCTTCTATGGTAGTGACAGCTACATTTGACAGAAACACCGGAGGCTTCTTATTTCTTCTTCTACAGAAATTCTTTATTCTGACAACCATAACTATCACACACCCAGTGACAGAAAAACAAACATGTCTACTGTGGTTATGACAGCTACATTTGACAGAAACACCGGAGGCTTCTTCTTTTACTATAGCAATTCTTGATTCTGACAACCATAACTATCACACACCCAGTGACAGAATAAAAGACTTGTCTACTATGGTAGTGACAGCTACATTTGACAGAAATACCGGAGGCTTCTTATTTCTTCTTCTACAGAAATTCTTGATTCTGACAACCATAACTATCATAGAAAAAATATTTCTCAACAGCTATAAATATAAATACACGAATAATAGTAAACAAACATTCGAATTGATGGGCTATACAATTTCACAATATAACAAGTATACATTCATTAAAAAAGTAAAAAACTTATTTATACACGTTAAAATTTGTATCGTTCAATTGAAATTAAAACTGCAAGTTAACAAGACCAATAAAAAAATGACAAGACGTCAGCGTTCCTTTTTTTTCTATATTATGTTCTAAATAAATCGTAGGTATCAATTTTTTTTATGTACTAATGTAGGTAATTTTTATGTTGCAAATTCCACTATTGTAACTATCATTCAATAATATTATAATAGTAAAAATATAAAGTAAAAGATTTAAGAGTTCGTACTAAAACGTGTACACGATTTTTGCTGTGTCATTTAAACCTTACAGTCCCACCAACTTATTCTGTTCAGGTGGCAGAAAAAAAAACTACAAAAAAATCCCTCAAATTGTGACTTGTAGATGATTTCCTTGACCAGTAGCGCCCTCGAAAACTGCACAGTTAAGTTGGTGGTACTATAATGCATAACAGCATCAAACATAGTGTGATTGATTATAGAATCAACATACTATTTTTAACCATAATGCACATTGTCGTTGTGAAAGTAAAATCTATTATGTACAAAACTTATGGTTTTAAGAAAATAGATTGGGACTTTTGAATGTTAAGTATTTATTGAAATGTGGTACAAGAAAACTCTATTATTTAATGTATAAAATAGTAATTGCATATATTAAAAAATACGCCATTAAGTATTTTCTTGTGCTTTGTGCAGATGCAATAGGTTTCATATGTTTAGAATATCGCTTTTATGAGAATATTGGAATAACAAAAAGAAATGATTTAAGTTAAAAGGTACATACTTTGATACGTTTAATTGATAGTATTTATTTATGAAAGAATTAAATTATTAGATTAAACCAATTTTTACTCTACATAAAAAAAAAAAAATTTAATAAAAAAAAAATCTATGTAGATGTCTTAGATTATATTTCTATATTACGAGAGGTATTGATGTTATTACTTAATTTATACAATGAAAAAACAAATTACCTATATAATTAGTAGTCAAATAACAGTTATATAATGGACTAATCATAGACGGAAATAAAGTATATATATGTCTTTCTTGTATACTGTGCGTTTTGATATTTTAACCTGCCGTTTAAGTTGTAAATTTTATTTGAGTGTATAGTAGTAGGTATCCTATGTACATAAGATAATTTGCTTAGTCAATAATATTTTACTGTCACATAAGCGTTTTTTTATTTAATAAGTGTCAAGAACAAAAGAGTTTTGCATATTTATATTGCAACAGGAGCAATTCTCTATTATTTTTGTTCTGTAATTAAATTTTGACCAAATTAACACATAAGAGGTTTCAAATTGACATCGACGACATGATTTAGTATAAGTTTTCATAGGTTTTTTAATAGCGCCTCTAGCGGAACCGGTGTGAAACGCATGAACATTGTTCTTTAAGGTTGAACTGGCCGGTCAGTTCTCCATATTAACGTCGTAGGGCGATCACTCCCTTCTTTGAGATCTTATCCAGAATGAAGCATAATATCGATTGAACTCGTCCTTTTCTAGGCTTGTATCGTAACGAAATTTCAAAAATATAATTAAGTATAAAGTATATATAAAAATGTTTCGAGGCTCATAACTCCCAAGTTAATCAACTTATTCAAAACTTACGATACAAGCCTAGATAATAAAGAGATTAATTCGATATCATGCTTTGTTTTGGACCTAAATCCTCAAATAAGTGAGTTATCACCCTACGACGTTTGTATGGCGAACTGACCGGCCAGTTCACCCTTAAGACATTCGGTTCTATCACGCCCTCGCCTTCGGCTCGGTATGAAATCGAACCCTCTGTGTCCCACATTTTTTGACAAACATGTCTTGATATTTTTATCAAATTGACATTATTGAAATTTATGTTACATAATATGTTTAAATTTACTTTTGTACGAAGATAATATCATAACTTAATGACGTATATGACTTATATGAATAAAGAACTATGAATTTTTTTTTATATTATTGTGATGGAACAAGCCCGAGCCCCACCTGATGTTAAGTGGACTAACCTCTGCCTATAACAGACGCATTTCGTTAACGACGAATTGCACTGCGCCCGTCACACTGAGACGTACAGTTGTCAGGTCTCATGTGCCTGTAATTTTACTGGCTCTCAAGGACAGCTGCCGGAACACACTGTTAGGTGCTTGGCGACAGATTTTCTACTTGAGGGTGGTCGCTAGCCAGGCGGGCATTCGCAAAAATGCCCTTCCACCGTGCGGTGAAGCTCAAGCTCTGGGCGGGATTCGAACCATGGACCTGCTGCGCGGCAGTCCTTAGCCAATGCCACTGAGCCATCACTGCTTCAAAACTATTTTACCCTTCGAAAATAAGCATGGCACATACACTAATTTAGTACTAGTTCAAATAGACATATCTTGTGTACTATAATCAATAAATAATTGTATTTCTTACAGTTTTCTTTTCTCGTTGAAGGGTGATGTATCAGTCTCACTGCATCTCCAAAGTTTATATTCAATCATACTACACGGCACATTAAAGTTTTTATTACAACTAAAATTCGCTGAACTTTCAAATGATGTTGTATTCCCGAATACCGAATGTGTACTGATTTAAAACTATCCTGACATATCCTTTTTATACCAAAATATTTATCATAAATATTTTATAATAAATAATTGTATTTCTTACCGCTTTCTTTCCTCGTTGAAGGGTGATGTATCAGTCTCGCTGCATCTCCAAAGTTTTCAGTATTCACTCACTACACTGCACGTTAAAGTTTTTATTAGAACTAAAACTCACTTAACTTTCAAATGATGTTGTATTCCCGAATACCGAATGTGTACTGATTTAAAACTATCCTGACATATCCTTTTTATACCAAAATTTTACCTGTCACTGTCATTTAATTCAAAATGAGTATGTACAGGTAATTAGAAAAGGTGATTAGGTAATGCGTAAAGGGATTAATGAAAATGTGTGTAAGTGTTTTAATTAGGTGATTAAGGGATTATTGTACCTGATTTTGAAAGGGTTGTTTACTATTACGCTTCTTATTTTTTTGTTTTACGTTAAGTGTAAGGTACATGATATAGAAGCGAAAACATATCTGTTTTCCTTAGGGTCGAAATTATCGATCGTCAGATAAAAAAATATCAGTAAAAATTTTAAATGAAATAACTTCTTTTAAAAGACAACGTTCGTTATTTTAATCGACTTCTAAAAAAACAGGAGGTTCTCAATTATGCTGTAAGTTTAAAACTCTACCAAATTAAAATAAAAATATACCCAAAAATGGAACTGACTTCAACACTCAAAAGTCTGTAAAAACTTGTTGAAGTCGGTACCATGATAGTTCAAAAGTACCTATTATCACAATATAGTGCGCATAGTACCGAGTTCGACAAGTTATTATACACTTTTAAGTTTATTATTTTATTTCTTTTGTATGTTATTGTGACGGAACAAGCACGAGACCCACCTGATATTAAGCGGTATCCTCTGCCTATAACAGATGCGTTTCATCACAAGTGACGAACTGCACCCGTCACCTTGAGACGTATTCGATCCTCAACGTGAGTGTTTTTTGCCGGTTTAATATATAATATTTAAATATTAAAAAAACAGACGAATTGAGTATCGACCTCTTTTTTAACTGACTTCAAAAACGATGGCGGTACTCAATTCATCTGTTTTTTTTTATGCGTGTTACTTCATAACTCTATATAGGTTGTACTGATTATGATGATATTTTTTAGATACGTAAGCTGGTGCTTGTCATGTGGTCTCATTTAAATTTGAGTGAGATCTGACGAGTAGTATTTCAGTTATCACTAATAATGCGTATTTTATATTTAAAGTCGGTGTTCTTTTAATTAAAATTATGTCATAATATATTTTTTGGATAGAGTATTCCTTTAAATTTGAAGCGCTCGTAGCTAAGTTTACTTGGCTGTTTTCAACCGATCAGCAAAGTTAAGCAACGTCGGCCGCGGTCATGAGTTGAATGGGTGACCGCTAGTGACATTACTACTGAGCGTGCACGTGCTTCGGAGGGCACGTTAAGCCGTCGCGTGTTGGTTGTCGTCTTAGGATGGCAGTCTTTATAGCATGGTGGTAGGGCATATTGCGAATACCCGCCTGGCTAGCAACCACCCTCAAATAGAAAATCTGTCGCCAAGCACATAACGGTGTGTTCCGGCAGCTGTCCTTGAGAGCCAGTACTTCTAGGTTAGCCTGTACAACATCTTCGACCACATCATCAGGTGAGATAGTGGTCAAAGGTTAATCTATCAAGCATAAAAAAAAAATAGGTCTTTTTACTTAATCGTCATTGGTCGGCTAGTTTTTAAATTATAGTCAGTCAATTAACTCAAATAGTAGATTGTATGTATGCATAAAACAAGGAGTGCCGGGCTAGAATGTCACCCTCCCATCTCTTCCCGTAAGAGACAACTAAGGGGAAAATACCGCAAGGTGGGCAGCAGCGCCTTCTGAACAACTTACACTGCAAATCTTACACTGCGATCCCCAAGACGCATACCAAGCGTGGGGCATAATCCCCACGCTTGGTATGCGTATTGGGGAATCTTGCAAACGACCCCTTAATGCGGAGGCTATGTTCAGCAGTGGACAATCCGGCTGATTCAGGATAAAACAAGGCATATTAGCCTAGGCGCGAGGGCTAATATTAAGTCGAGGCTAACACTAAAAATAATGAATATGAATATAGATTCTATCAGTTTCAGAAATGGTAATTACAATATTTCTTTTTTAGTTTTTGCATTATTGAATAATACGGTGATCTACCGGTATTTTTAAAGATGCGGGCAAACTTCTTACATTATTTATAATAAGTACCTCTTTGTTCAATTAAAAAAACACTTGTTGCCCTAATGCTTAAAAACAGGTTTTTAAGTACTAGAGCATAAAATGCCGTTTTAGTCCGCTTACACCGGGCATAAAAAACTTTACGAGCATGAAAAGTGAAAAAAGTATTGACATGCCCGGATGATGAAGTGTAAGTGCAACTCTTGTTAAGTGTGAACAGTATTTTAGGCTTTTTTTATGTTATTGTGACGGAACAAGCTCGAGACCCACCTGATGTTAAGCGTACCTCTCCCTATAACAGATGCATTTCATCACAAATCATAGTTTAGTCTTTCCTACTTGAGGGTGGTCGCTAGCCAGGCGGGCATTCGCAAAATGCCCTTCCATCATGCGATGAAGCTCAAGCCCGCGGCGGGATTCGAACCATGGACCTGATGCACGGCAGTCCATAGCCAATGCCACTGAGCCATCACTGCTTCAAAGGCTATCTATCAATCAGGCAATCTAGGCTGAGTCTGGTCTGGAGTAAAGTATTGGTCACCATTGACCAAAGTTGCAATTACCATTAAATCATCCACATATATACTAAATTGTTTATTAGTAAAAGACAATGCCTACTCCGGGCCAAGAGCGCCCGCCGCGGCTACACTGGACCTCGCCGCGCTCTCTTTGAATAGAGTTTTGAATATTTACATTGAGTTAATATTCAAAACACTATTCAAAGCGAGCGCCAATATATAATAAATTACATGCACAAGAGACATTTAAGATAAAACACAAAAAATTAAAATGAAATACAAAAAATCACCTCAAAATGTTTGTTAGGACTAGCAGAAGTCAATCCTTAGTTGTTAGCATTTTTCCAATAATCGTGTATATGATAATATGGATATTCATATTTTCAATATAGTAATAAAATTAAAAAAATAATCAATTTAAGTACAGTTAAGCATTAAAGTAAGTATATTCTAGTATATATGTTTTTTAATTTTATTTCGTTATGGAAAAAGCTTGAGCCCACCCTATTCACCCGTTTTAGTGACCCTTGTTTCTTATGGGATCGATTGTCATTTCCTATCAATGACTATATCATCAAGATAGAAAAATACTTTTCAGTGTAACTCAAAAACGGCTTGACCGATTTTGATGAATTTAAATGGGACCACACGGCAAGCATCAGCTTTCAAATAAAAAAGAGTCATCAAAATCGGTTCACGCTGTCAAAAGTTCTGAGGTAACAAACATAAAAAATAGATGAATTTAAGTACCACGTCCTAGTTTTGAAATCGGTCATTAATACTATGTAACTCCATTGGATCTTAAAATTGAATTTCGCTCCGTAAAAAATGTAGGTGCAAATTAAAACACAACGTATAATATGCTTATTTTTTAATGCAGGTAAAATAACATTTTTGGGTACATATTTATTCAAAGATATCATCAAAACCCTACCTTTCTGAACATCAACGACATGTATATTTAAAAAAAAATAGAGGTATAAACAAAATACAGTATAGATTCTTCAATGTACCAAACTCCTTCAACGCTCAAATACAATATAACTTCACGTGAACAACAGCAAAGGCGTTTAAACTTGGCTTTATGAAGCGCAGTTTGCTTAGCTGTTTTTAATCGATCAGCAAGGTTAAGCAACGTCGCGCGCGGTCAGGAGTTGGATGGGTGATCGCTAGTGACAATACTGAGCGTGCACGTGCTTCGGAGAGCAAGCCATCGACCTCGGTTGTTGTCTTAGAATGGCAGTCGTTATAGCATGGTCAGGGCATTTTGCGAATGCCCGCCTGGCTAGCTACCACCCTCAAATAGAAAATCTGTCGCCCTGCACCTTACGTTGTGTTCCGGCAGCTGTCCTTGAGAGCCAGTAATTCTAGGTTAGCCTGAACAACATCTTCGACCACATCATCACTTACCATCAGGTGAGATAGTGGCCAAAAGTATTCGGCATATAAAAAAAAAAGTTTTGTTGAAGACGTTACATAGCCTAACTTAGAATTACTGGCCCTTAAAGACTCACTTAGGTGCTTGATGACAGATTTTGTATTTAAGGGTGGTAGACAGACAGAGCATTCGAAAAATACCCCAATTCCATAACGACTACCATCAAGAAAACAATTGGGATCGACGGCTTAACGTGCCCTCCGAAGCACGTGCACGCTCAGTAGTAATGTCACTAGCGGTCCCATCCAAGTCAAGAACGCGACGGACATGTTAGGTAGGTTAGGTCGTAGGTTGCAGGGCATGTTAAGCTGTTGGTCTCGGATGGCAGTCGTTATAGCATGGTGGTAGGGCATTTTGAGAATGCCCGTCTGGCTAGCTACCATTCTTAAGTAGAAAATCTGTCGCCAAATACGTAAATGTGTTCCAGCAGCTGTTGTTGAGAGCCAGTATCATAAACTCGCTCCCTCATGGTCTATTTTTTATACCTGACAGGTTAAGCCTTTGACCACTATCTCACCTGATGGTAAGTGATGATGTGGTCGTAGATGTTGTTCAGGCTAACCTAACTAGCTAACCTACAACTTATTTGGTTTGCCATACAGAACATTTTGTGATGAATTGTAGAAATGGTAGATATTGGAAGGTTTTTACTGTGTCTGTCACTTGATACAGAAAAAGCTCTTGTCGATTATTTGCTTATCAGCGTACGTTTTAGATTAGAGTGACAACTAATTAATTTTATTTCTACTGACATAATTAGTAAATTTGAATTTTAAATGTTCCTTGAAGTTGGGGATATACTTATGTAATTAGAAATTGAATGACTGATGAAAATTGTAATCGTTCACTAATTATCACATTTCTTTTAAGACACCAGTTATACTGGTAGAATGTATGAGTCAAAATTATTTACTTATAAATACTTTGCAACATATTTTGAAGCAGTGATGGCTCAGTGGCATTGGCTATGCACTGCTGTGCAGCAGGTCTATGGTTCGAATCCCGCCGCGGGCTTGAGCTTCACTGCATTGTGGACGGACATTTTGCGGATTCCCGCCTGGCTAGCGACCACCCTCGAGCAGAAAATCTGTCACCAAGCACCTAACGGTGTGATCCGGCAGCAGTCCTTGAGAGCCAGTGACATTGCAGGCACATGAGACTTAACAACTTTGTCTCAAGGTGACGGGCGCAGTGCAATTCGTGACTTGTAACGAAATGTATCTGTTATAGGCAGAGGTTAGTCCGTTTAACTTCAGGTGGGCTAAGGATAGGCTAAGCTTGATCTTGCAAAAAAAAACTTTCGCCAAGCACCTGACGGTGTGTTCCGGCAGCTGCCCTTGAAGGCTAGTCATTCAAGGTTAAGCCTGTTAACACCTTCGAACACATCGTCACAGGTGAGATTGTGGCCAAAGGCTTACATATCAGCTATAAAAGAAAAGTTTTAGATCATAGTGACCAATCATTAATTTTATTTCTACAGACATAATTATTAAATTACCCTTAAAGTTGGGGATATACGAGTACTTTAATTAGAATATGATTGACTGATGAAGATTGTGTTCATTCAGTAATTATCATATTTCTTTTAAGTCATTTGCACACCTGTAATTCTGGTAGAATGTATGAGTCAAAATTTATTACTTATTACAACTTTGCAACATATGTTCTGCAAATAAATAAATGAATAGCTTGGTCTGAAAAATATCTACAACCCCATCATCACTTACGGTCAGATAGGGGTAAAAAACGTAACGCACTTTGTGCTACTTGGGTAAAAAACGTAACCATAAAAACGTAAAAAATCTTGCATCCTCTTCAACATTGGATATGTCACGTAGATAACATTTAGTGAGATAGCTTTATGATAATAATAAACAACAATTCATAAGCTAAATCAACAAGTAGATTGATCTTAAAAACATCTTCGACCCCATAATCACTTACGATCAGATGAGATAGGGGTTAAAAAACGTAACGCACTTTGTGCTACTTGAGTAAAAAACGTAACCTTAAAAACGTAAAAAATCTTGCATCCTCTTCAACATTGGATATGTCACGTAGATAACATTTAGTGAGATAGCTTTATGATAATAATAAACAAAAATTTATAAGCTATATTATCATGTAGATTTATCTGAAAAAGATCTTCGACTGCATCACCACTTACGATCATATGAGATAGGGGTAAAAACGTAACGCACTTTGTGCTACTTGGGTAAAAAACGTAACCGTAAAAACAATAACAAATATTGTTAAATTATTTAAAGAAAATATTAAATTAATATTTTAATAAAACACTTAAAAAATATAAATATACGTGGCGTTTAATATATGTAAATATTATAAACGCCACGCGGCCACACCGGAAGAATTTTCGTCGCGTTTTGTTTCTATATAATCGAGAAATTTATCTCGATCGTGCGCTCGTAGAGTCAAGACCTCCTGAGGATGCTTCGTGTCGAAGCGAAACGCGTCGAAAATTCTTCCGGTTTTGCTGCGGGGCGTTTGTGACGTCACATCGGCTTTATTGGAAAATTAGGCGGAATTGTCATAAGATATATTTTTTATATATTTAAGTGTTTTATTATTATAAATTTAATGTATTCTTAAAATGTTTTACAAATATTTGTTATTGTTAAATATGGATTTCCGCAAAGTAACGCCTGAATCTATTCAGTAACCGTAAAGATTCTTCCGCTTGCTTCAACAGTTGAAACGTCTCGTAAGTAACATTTAGTGAGATAGCTTTATGATAATAATAAACAACAATTCATAAGCTAAATCAACAAGTAGATTGATCTGAAAAACATCTTCGACCCCATAATCACTTACGATCAGATGAGATAGGGATAAAAAAAACGTACCGCATTTTATGCTACTTAGGTAAAAAACGTAACGCACTCTGTTCTTCTTGGGTAAAAAACGTAACCGCTAAAACGTTAAAAGTTTTGCTTCTTCCGCTTTCTTCAACAGTTGAAACGTCTCGTAAGTAACATTTAGTGAGATAGCTTTATGATAATAATAAACAATTCATAAGCTAAATCACCAAATGATACTACGGAGCACCGAATGTATTTCTTCATTCTTCTTGATCCTTTTAATCTTCTTCGTGGTTGTTTCGTTCTTGATAGTTTTTTTAAGGTGTATGTTCCGTAAAATATACTTCAGAGTCGGTTGTCATTGTAGGTCTTGCCTGAGCTATTGACCGCATCATAACTTACCATCAAACCATCACGTGAGATTGGTGTAAAAGGCAGTCTGCCAATCGGCAGTAAAGAAAATATGGATTGAATAATTAATTTGCAATATGAAATCAATTCTCTAATAGACGTTCTATTAAATAATAACAAATATTTTTTTAAATAAATTAATAATATATAATAAAACACTTAAAAATACAAAAATATATCTAGTGACAATTCCGCCTAATTTTCCTGTTAAGCCGACGTGACGTCACAAACGCCACGCAGCCAAACCGGAGTAACCAAGTGTTTTATTAAAATATTAATTTGATGTTTTCATAAAATATTTAAAAAAATATTTGTTATTATTAAATATGGATTTCCGCGAAGTAACGCCTGAATCTATTCATTAGACGTTCTATTCTTAACGAAAGACAAGAAATACCGGAAGAGAATCTATATTTGACTTTACCTTTTTAGCTTGTGGTTCTTGATAACGTAAAGCTTGCAACTTTAAGTGTTACTAAAACATTCTTGGTATAATTTGTATTAAAAAGACACATGTCACACAATATCACTGAATTTCTTATTCACAGAATATGTAACAGTTTATTTTCAATTATTTTCTTTGAACCTTCAATAGTTTTTTTTTTTTGGCAAATGCAAACTTATTCTTAGTCGCGGTATTAGTTTGAAGTTCATCGTTTTGTCAAGCGAAATTGAATATAATAACTCATAATAACAGTCGAAAGGCACTAAGAAAACTGTGTGAAATAATAAATCTTTCGCGCCTAGCGTCGCAACTAAAAGCTATAAAGACACTTCAAGTTTTAACTATTACTTACTCAAATAGGCCCAAGAAATAAAAATAAAAACAGTTATTTACGGTTCTTGCTAGATTTGCTATCTATCGTGTATGATCGTAGAAATTAAAACAGTACTGGTAATAGAATTAAAAATATTAATTAAGCAGAAAATCGGTCGCCATGCAACGGTGTGTTCCGGCAGCTGTCCTCGAGAGCCAGTAATTCTAGGTTAGCCTGATCAACATCTTTGACCACATTATCACTTACCATGAGGTATTTGAAGCAGTGATGGCTCAGTGGCATTGACTATGGACTGCTGCGCAGCAGGTCCATGGTACGAATCCCGCCGCGGGCTTGAGCTTCACCGCATGGTGGAAGGGCATTATGCGAATGCCCGCCTGGCTAGCTACCACCCTAAAGTAGAAAATCTGTCGCCAAGCACTTAACAGTGTGTTCCGGCAGCTATCCTTGAGAGCCAGTAATTCTAGGTTAGCCTGATCAACATCTTCGACCACATCATCACTTACCATCAGGTGAGATAATGGTCAAAGGCTCTCCTATCATGCACAAAAAAACTTACCCCTAAAACCGTCAATAATATTGAAAAATAACTATTCACCTTGATACATTTAATCAATTGCACAATAATTATTAATCTTCACTAAATAATGTGAAAAATACTTTACGAAACTCGCGTATTATACGATAAGGTACAAACTGTCCAGATCTATCCACAATAAAAAAAAAGAAATTCCCGCTTTAAACGTCAACGTGCCCCATAACAGGGCCATAAAGTAACTTTAACAGGGCTACTGTACGAAATAAACTAACAATATTTCAACGTGATGTGTAGTTATTTTATCATACTTACATGGGAAAATGGCTCCCAGCTGTTATTGCGGTGAAATATATACAAGGTCTAAATGTTGATATCAATTTGTGGTTTTTATATCAAGTTTAGATAATATATTAACCACCTTTTACCAACTATGTATCTACGTCGACAAAAAGTTTTTGAAGTGTTGGCTCAGTGGCATTGGCTATGGACTGCCGTGCCTTAGGTCCATGGTTCGAATCCCGCCGCGGTCTTGAGCTTCACTTCGCATGGTGGAAGGGAATTTTGCGAATGCCCGCCTGGCTAGCGACCACCCTCAAGTAGAAAATCTGTCGCCAAGCACCTAACGGTGTGTTCCGGCAACAGTCCTTGAGACCCAGTGACATTACAGGCACATAAAACTTAACAACTATGTCTCAAGGTGACGGGCGCAGTGCAATTCGTGACTTGTGACGAAATGCATCTGTCATAGGCAGAGGTTATTCCGCTTAACATCAGGTGGGCCTCGTGCTTGATCCGTCACAATTACATAAAAATAAAAAAAGTTCTCGAACGCGCTATGCAATTTTTTTTTATGTCATTGTGACGGAAAAGCACGAGGCTCAGGTTATGTTAATTGGACTATCCTCTGCCTATAAAAGATGTTTTTTTTCACAAGGGACGCGAACTGCCCCCGTCACCCTGAGACATATACCTAGTTGTTAAGTCTCACGTCCATATAATTTTACTAGTTCTCAAGAAATGCTGCCGGAAGACACTGTTAGGTACATGACGAAAGGTTTGTTCTCCTTGATGCTGGTAGTTACCCAGGCCGGCATTCGTAAATGCCCTTCCACCATGCGGTGGAGCTCAAGCCGGCGGTGGGGATCGAACCAGGGACCTGCGGCACGGCAGTCCATAGCTATTACCGCTCGGCCATCATTGATTAATAAAAATATAACCGACTTTCAACCCTGAAAATTATTAAATAGTTTGTGGAAGTCAGACCACGATAATGTGAGGTCAGTGTTTTATATCAGCATAGCACAGCAACCGACTTCAACAAGTTAAGCTGAACAGCTGCTAATTTGGTAGCTCTCTATCAGCGAGTACGAAAATGAAACAAACTACCATTGAAATAAGAATCATTTTCGCGTGCACCCTCACGTGGCAATTACGTTAATATTTTCGTCCGAAATGTGAGGGAATCACACAAAACAGTGCTAAAAACTAGAACTACGGGATTAAAAAAAGTTGTCAAGATGATTTTTTTATTTTAATAATTGATTCCTTATCTTTTAGTGTAAGAATTGATTGTAACGCATTTGTTGTTATTACGATATTGCGGGCTATATATACAAAACGCCCCCTGTTTTGTACTCTCACCTCTTCTGGCAATAATAACTTAATCTTACTAATACATTTAATACCTCCACGTCAATTAAGCAACCTTACAAACGGTAATGGATTTGCTCGTCGTTTTGATGACGTCAAAATCGTCAATTATTCAAATTTCTATTAAATAAATGTTATTATTCTGTTAAAGAATTTTTAGACGATAAATTTTAGGACTAATTATATACTTGACATACTTAATCTTAATATATAAAATTCTCGTGTCATAGTTTTCGTTGCCATACTCCTCCGAAACGGCTTGACCGATTTTGATGAAATTTTTTGTGCTTATCCGGTATCTATGAGAATCGGCCAACATCTATTTTTCATCCCCCTAAATGTTAGGGGTAGTCCACCCCTAAATTTTTTTTTTATTTTTTAGACAAAAAATAAAATCCTAGCTCCTAGCTAAAAATATTTAATTTCGGTTTCTTTTGAACAAATTTTAATTAAGATTATAGTTTAAAACTTTAGTCCTACCCAGAGTCCAATAAACTCTAGAGTGCCCACCAGGGTTTCATGTTGTTAGTACATATTACATTATTTAAGATCTATTGTACACATGAAGATGGAGAAATAAATGATTATGAATCATTATGAAATAAATGTATTTGAATTTAAATTTGAACAACAAATTGTTCACATATCGTAAAACTATGGAAAAACCGTTGTATAACTTTGTGGTTCGGTACAGTGTAAGCGGGATAACGGTATATTATAAACATCTTGTATCTCGCTTGCACATCCGTGATACATATTTCATTCGTTCTTTAAGTAGGATCAAACCAATATTGCTTGACGCGATTGTGGGTCGGTGATAGTTCGTGTCTGCGAATGATTGTTTTAAGCATGAAACAAAACGCTCCTTTTTTATGATGGTTTCGTAAAAGGTTGGAGTTGCCCAGATGTTAGAAGTATATAGTTTTATATACAATGTAGCAAATATCTGTTCAGTTGCAATTAATTACTTTAAATTTTACTTATACCAGTTTTTTTTTTTTATTTTTTTTTTTTATGTTTTTCTGACTGAACGAGGCCCACCTGATATTAAGCGGACTAACCTCTGCCTATAACAGATGCATTTCGTCACAAGCCACGAATTGCACTGCGCCCGTCACCTTGAGACATTAAAAGTCTCATGTGCCTGTAATTACACTGGCTCTCAAGGACTGCTGCCGGAACACATCGTTAGGCGTTTGGCGACAGATTTTCTACTTGAGGGTGGTCGCTAGCCAGGCGGGCATTCGCAAAATGCCCTTCCACCATGCGGTGAAGCTCAAGCCCGCGGCGGGATTCGAACCATGGACCTGCTGCTTGGCAGTCCATAGCCAATGCCACTGAGCCATCACTGCTTCCAAATTATTAAATAATTAGTAATTTTCATAATGTATACTTTTTTAGTATATTGAGTTGGGAATATTGGATGTTGCAATTGGCCCCTTAACTGCAAGCAATTAAAAATATATGTAAATATGTTTGTTTGTTATTCCGTCCAACCGTCTAACAAAAGTTTTGTAGGTAATTTTAATTCTATTAGTGATAATGGTTTCGTGGTCATATCCTGTTATTAGTTTTGTAGTGGTCAGCGGTTGATATCATTACTGCTTAAGTACCTACACAATAGAGTGCAAAACAAGTTTGTGTCCGAAGTGAAATCTACACTTATTATAAAGAGGAAAGATTTGTTTTTGTATGTAACGAATAAACTTAAAAACAACGATCGATTTGAAAAAATCTTTCTACATTAGAATCCTACACCATTTCCGATGGACATAGGCTATAGAGTATTTTCTAAAACTTAGGGACCCGTATGAAAACTTCGATAATGTAACCCAACGTGTGAAAAAAAATACCAAGAAAAACGTTATATCCCGTTCATGGCTAGAATGTCACCCCCCATCTCGACCCGTGGGTGTCGTAAGAGGCGACTAAGGGTAACACACCAGAGGGTGGGCATCAGCACTTTCTGAGGAACTGATATCTCACACTGCGATCCCCAAGCCGCCTGCTAAGTGTGGGGATTATGGCAAATCCCCCCAATATTGGAGGATGCTGTGTTCAGCAGTGGACTTTCCGGCTGATACAGGGATCCGTATGAGTCTAACCCAACGTGTGGAAAAAATACCAAAAATTCGTTATATCGCGTACGCTGCGGAAATTGTTGACAATAGAGCAAAGTGATGTTCTACAATTTTATAGAGGACATCAATGTCTACAATAAGGTCCGCAATACTACATGTCTAACTATTACAGTTATGTCATAATAACTACTTTTAATGTGGTTCAATATATTTTTTTTGTAAAATACCCGTGCAAAGCCGGGATGAGCCGCACATAACAATTAATTGTATAATAGTTTAAATGATAAAGACGCTGTCAAATACTGAAATTGTGTCACTGTCGGGCTGCGTAGGAGTGAAAGAGATGCAGCGATGGTAAAATCACTGTCATGTTGTGTGAAAAACAAGAAAGCTTCATAACACAAAACTAGTAACTTAAATCGCAAAATGTCCCTCTTGGTAACGGCCCACGTTTTGCTATTTTATTTTTATATTTTTTATTTATATACTGAAATAGGTACAATTATGGTCTTATATGATAAAATAAGTTTCTCTATATTCAGTCAGAATCCTGATGTGTAAATCTTGATTAATTATTTCATATTATAGACTAAAACATACAATATATAATCATATCTATGTCCGATAAAATTTGAATAGTTATTACGAATACTACAATGCACTTCCGCAGACGTTTTCGAAGCGCTCGTAGCGAAGTTTACTTAGCTGTTCTTAACCGATCAGCAAAGTTAAGCAACGTCCACCGCAGTCATGAGTTGGATGGGTGACCGCTAGTGAAATTACTACTGAACGTGCACGTGCTTCGGAGGGCACGTTAAGCCGTCGGTCCCGGTTGTTGTCTTAGGATGGCAGTCGTTACAGCATGGTGGTAGGGTGGTGCGAATGCCCGCCTGGTTAGCGACCACCCTCAAGTAGAAAATCTGTCGCCAAGCACCTAACTGTGTGTTCAGGGATAAAAAAAACGTGGACACTTGAAATTTAAAGTAATTATTCTTATTTAATTACACGGGAATCTCTATATCATAAATAAAATATTACTAGTAAAATTATAAGTCACTATGATTTAAATATGGAACAGTAATCGATTCACCTAATTACATAATAATTACGCATTTTTCGTAATTCTGCGTTTAGTTAATTCGATAATGTCATTATTTAATTATGTCGATCGTAAGTTAATGATGATTACATACTTGTACTATTTATAATTAGATTTTTTGGTCAAGTAGGTAGGTGCCTTTATGATGAAGATTTAGACCTTATACTATTTACATTTCTTTATTTTCTCGATGACAGATCTTGCGAAAACTTGAACGAGCGTTCTTTTTGACATTATTTTATAAAAATACGGCCCGTCCCGGCTTTGCAAGGATGGACATTTTTTTTTTTACATTTTGGCATTAACGTACAGTAAATGCAGGACATACCTAAATTATAATGTATTTAGTAATAGTGTATCGCTGGCTCCCTTTGGGTACGGGACTTGATGATTGAAAACAGCGGCGTAGCGGCGAATTATTTTTATTTGAAATTTTATGAAACTCGTAATATCTTTAGAATGGAATGTCCGATTTTAATAAACTAAAGAGTAATTTATCGGTATTTAAACAGCCTTGCTTGAGAAATCATTTATTCAGGTAAGGGTTAAGGCAAAGGTATAAATAGCTTGGTCTGATTTGGGTCGGAATTACTGTTAAATTTTAAAATGTTAAAAAGTATTAATAGTGACATAACAATAGTAAGATACATGCTATCGCAACATTTTTTGTAGATATTGATATGTTATTTAATATTGTGCAACATTTTTTTTGTTCTATCATCAATAGTTTTCGCAGTGTATGCGATGAAATATATTTTATAGGCCATCTTTATAGGTCACATACACCTTTGGTAACATTATTGTAGTTTTAATAGGGATACTTAGTTTTTATTGCAATTAAAATAGCCTATATTAATCAGTAATAATGAAGCATTGAAATGGTGAAAGAATTTTTAAAATCGGTCCAGTACTTTTTGAGCCAATTCGTTACAAACATACTTACATACAAGTCTTTCCTCTTTATAATATTATTATGTATAATATATATTATATATATATATATATATATAATATATATATATATTATATATATATATACATATATATATTATATATATATATTTCGTAAATAAACCATTATTTCACGTAAAAAGTCACATATGAAAAATGGTTATTGTGGGTTATGCCTAAGAGATAGGCATATACCATCGCGGACTTTTTTGTAGAACTTTTTATGGTGTACAATACTGTAGTACATTATTTTGATCTATCTCGAAGGGTTATATAGAGAATTATAGAAATAATTTCAATCGAACGATAATAGTAGATTATGATACAAGTGAGCTAAATTGCTCATTACACACGTCGCTGTGTGTTGCAGCCCGAGCCGTAGGCGAGGGCGTAAATCAGCCAAGTTTATAATGAGCAAGTTGCTCACGAGATTCACACCCTTGCGAGGAAAATAAATATATTTCGCACAAATGCGATACAAACAACATACGAAAATTATGGAAAGTAGCGCGAAAGTTTTTTTTTCTGTGCGCGGCTAATTTATGTTGGTTGATTACATATAAACCTCTTTGATGTTACAAATCTGTATTACCCGGTTAAATTGAAAATGCTCCGTTTACGCATATAATTTGCAGTTAGGTACTAACTTAACTTTGTAGGGATAATTCTATTCCGCACTAGTGTATAATGTTGTTATGCACGAGGGTGTTATAGTTCGGTTTATGGCCCTAACAACGATATAATAAAGCTCACTTTACGAGCAAGGGTGTTGAAAAACGTTTAACGATATAATTTGCAGTCGGATTTTTTAAATTAATATACTTGTTAAAATTAAACCAAAAAACTTAGTATACTATTACTCACCAATAGTAGTATCAGCAGGCCACTATCAATTCACTAACTATTAATTATTTGTCAATAATTTAAAACTATATTTGTGTTATTTATTCCAATAAATGTGAACACTCAAAATCAATATACAAAAATTAACTAAACGCTTTCTTTTGAAAACATTACATTATATTATAATACAAACAACCGACTCATCATTTCTCGTTACTTCCTCGTTTGTGTATATATAATTGGATGTCAAGTCTGTTTGTCTGTTGACCTGTTTTTTGTCACATACTGTACTGTAACAGCCGGATCGTCCACTGCTGAACACTGCCCCTATTAAGGGGGTATTTGCCATAATCCCCATGTTTGGCAGGCGGCTTGGGGATCGCAGTGTAAAATGGCAGTTTTTTTTTAATATTTCATATTGGTTAGCAATTGACCACTATCTCACCTGATGTCAAGTGATGATGCGATCGATGATGGAGCGCGCTTACCCAGAAGATACCTATCCACTCGTGTTTGAAGACCCCCATATTGTACTTAACCGGAAACACAGACGCGCTGCTGCCTATTTTCCAGTATTTTCCCTTAGTCGGCTCTTACGACAACCACGGGATGATATGAGGAGGTGCCATTCTAACCCGGCAACCCGTGGGAGCTGTCAAATATACGTTTATATTTTTAACCGACTTCCAAAAAGGAAGAGTTTCTCAATTCGACGTGTATATTTTTTTTTTATGTGCATGCATACATGTTTACAGAGTAGTCAGATTTGGATGATTGTTTATTGGAAAGGGGTCCCATGTAAATTTTATCAAAATTGGTTGAGTAGTATATAGGTTATAGTCAGTTAACTGAAAAATGTATTCGCTTACCTGGATGATTTAATGGTATTTGCTGTTGTTGACGATAAACACTATTTTATGCGAGGGAATGATCTTGTAAGCAGTATTTTTTTTTAATTGAAGCGCCGCTTTGTTCTGATATGTATGAAATGACTTGTGGAAGTCGGACCTTGCTAATGAGAGGTCGGTGTTTTGAATGGTACCGACTTCCACAAGTTATTTCATACTTTTCTACCGACTTCAAAAAAACGGAGGACTCAACTCAATTCGTCTGTTTTTTTTTATGTTTGTTACTTCAGATCTTTTGACTGGTTGAGCAAATATTCAGAGCAGAAAGCTATCAAGCATAAAAAAAAGAAAAAAAGGGCCCTCTTTTATATTGAACTTATTGCTATTATCATTATTCCAATCCATTATGCTAACACAAAATAACAATGTATTCTCCGAAGGGGTTAGGTACTCGTATGTAAACACCCACGTTTCGCCAATTGAGTTTTGGTCCTATGTAATAAGGGGCGAGCCTATTGTCATTCACCGGGCACAGTTTCAAGGTTATATAAAATGATTTCTCACATTTTTTTTTTGTATATCAATAATCCTACTGGGGTCAAAGACTAACCAATAAATAAAAGTAAGCCCTTTTCTAAAATTCAAAGTTGTTTATTGTTTTGTTTCCATCAAATGTACCTACTCCACATTTGATGGATACAATATAATCTGAACATACATGATATCCATTTGAGCGTGGCATAATTGTTTTTTTTTTATGTTATTGTGACGGAACAAGCTCGAGGTCCACCTGGTGTTAAGCGGACTAACCTCTGCTTAGAACAAATATGAAGCAGTGATGGCTCAGTGGCATTGGCTATGGACTGCCGTGCCGCAGGTCCATGGTTCGAATCCCGCTGCGTGATTGAGCTTCAGCGCATGGTGGAAGAGTATTTTGCGAATGCCCACCTGGCTGGCGACCACCCTCAAGTAGAAAATCTGTCGCCAAGCAACTAATAGTGTGACAGTGAGTTCTGGCTGCAGTCCTTGAGGGCCAGTAATTCTAGGTTAAGCCTGTTAACACCTTCGACCACATCATCACTTACCATCAGGTGAGATTGTGGCTTACCTATCAGCAATAAAAAAAGAAACAGTAAATACGTTGGTAATAAGTACTTCATATGTATATTAAGTACTTATTACAAACGTAGTTTCGTCATATTTTAAATTCTAAGTGTTCAAACTCGGTGAAACGTTGCATGTATATCCTTAAGACGAGACGAATTACTTAACATTCCATGGATTCACCGTGCGGGTGCGGGGTCCATAGCGTTGCAGAGGAAGAGGCCCCAGTCAAGGTGCCTGGGACTTGCAACCCAGTGAGTAAGGTTAAGGGGCCCCTTTATGTTGCATCAATGCTCCCTTTCACCGCTCGAGCCTCCTCCCCTGCCTAACCAACATTTGGTAAGATCCTACTAATGCTGCCTTGGATACACGTTCTAGGATGGAAGTTACGGTTGTTCTTGGTAGGCCAAGGTCTTTAAGTAGGTTATATAAGGATTCGATTTCGCTGTATACCCCTTGCTCCAACTTCTACAGCCAAACTAACCACATAACCGTTTTTGGTTAATTCATTTGTTAAGTCATAATATTTGTTTGTTTTTATTGTGTGGTCTTTAGGTATGTTTGTTTCCCACGGCACAGTAAGTTCTATAAGTACTATGCGTTTTAGATTTTTTGAGTGTAGGAATATATCTGGTCTGGATGACGAAACACCATCTATGCCAGGTTTCCGTAAATATAGTATAATAATAATAAGTTGTTCAAAAATAATTCGAAAAATAATTTGGTATTCGAATTGCTATTTTGATATTTAGGGATAAAATATATATTAAAACGAAAAAGTGCCAAAGCAGAAGCATAGATATTAGGCTCATACATACAAAATTTCACTGAGTTTGAACACTTGGTATTTAAAATATAACGAAACTACTTTTATATGAAAAGCGCTCCGTGAACTCTTAAACTTTGTCTATAGTTTTGTTGACCATTTTCTAAAGCTCTCCTAATTAAGACTTCAATTCTTATATATTATTTTCTTATATTGTAAACATGTGCTATTGTTTATAATCAACAAAGCTATGTTTTAAGGAGGAAGGTATTAAGGATCGGTAAATAAAATTCAGGTAGTTTGTTATGATATTGTAAAGTCCCGGACCTGTTATTGTCATCGACTGATTGTTATTTTTAACCGACTTCCAAAAATAGCCTGCAGTCAGTGTAGGGCTCAACAAGTAGCTCACTGTCAAAGAATCAAAACAGCGTATCATGCCCTCCGAATCACTATTTTATACGCCACACAGACGTGCGTTTCCACCTTTTTTTATGTTATTGTGACGGATCAAGCAAGAGGCCCACCTGATGTTAAACGGACTAACCTCTGCCTATAACAGATGCATTTCCTTCACGAATTGCACTTCGCCCGTCACCTTGAGATATAGTTGTTAAGTCTCATGTGCCTGTGATTTCACTGGCTCTCAAGGACTGCTGCTGGAACATACCGTTAGGTGCTTGGCGACAGATTTTCTACTTGAGGGTGGTCGCTAGCCAGGCGGGCATTCGCAAAATGCCCTTCCACAATGAAAATTGATGATTATATTGTATCCTATGTGTTAATCCAGCAACTCCCTTCCCTCCTCCATACCAAATTTCATCAATATTGAGCCAGCCGTTTGAGCGTGAAGAAATAAAAACATACAAACCTTCGTCTCTATAACATTAGTGTGATATAATATTCGGCCTAACATTAAGAATTAGGAATAAATGATAAGTTCTAAATGATTAAAATATTCTAATATATTCATATATATATATTATGCCTGATAGTTTAGCCTTTGACCACTATCTCACCTGATGGTAAGTGATGATGTGGTCGAAGATGTTGTTCAGGCTAACCTAGAAGTACTGGCTCTCAAGGACAGCTGCCGGAACACACCGTTAGGTGCTTGGCGCAAAATGCCCTACCACCATGCAAAATTAACCAATTAATTAAAGGGTTAATTAATTAACCCTTACGTATTATGCAGAGCCGATATCGTCTATTCATGAATTAAATTAAATTGTTATCATTATCTATAATGCGCATCGATTTAGTACCACAATAATTAGTTCGATAAATTTCCAAACTAATTATTGTGATAATTAAAAAGTGTCTAAATAGTGTTGTATAGTTGCTTCTTAAGAAATTGGAAGACATCGGCATCAGAGGAGTAGTCTATAACTGGTTCAGTAGTTACTTAAATAACCGTACACAATTTGTAAAGATCGGTTCTCTCCATAGTGACCTTCTTTCAATAGAATTTGGCGTCCCCCAGGGGAGTATACTTGGCCCAACACTTTTCTCTCTGTATATTAACGACATTGTAAACTGCTCCTTACCAAATGCTGAAATAATCACGTACGCAGACGACACAGTCATAATATTTCACGATAAAGGATGGGAAGAAGTATATTGTCGCGCTGAAGAAGGTCTTAATAAAATTGCAACGTTACTTGATCAAAATTTACTAACCCTAAATGTGAACAAGACTAAATACATACCTTTTTCAAAAACTTGTGCTGGAAGTCCCCCTGAAAATAGCTTTCTTAGAATGCACACGTGTTCCTACAATAGAGTTTTAAATTCACCATCTGAATGTTCCTGTAGACACATTGATCGTGTCAGCAAAATCAAATACCTAGGCGTCGTTATTGACGAGAACCTCTCTTATCAAGAACACATTCAAGATTTGTGTGGTAGGCTTAGGAAGCTGATATACATAATGAAAAAGCTTAGGGACTGCACGCCACTAGACGTGCTACGTTTAGTATATTTGGCCTTATGCCAATCAATTATGCAATACTGCATATCTGTCTGGGGCAGTGCTGGAAAAACTAGTTTCATTACTGTTGAAAGAGCGCAGAGGGCTCTCATTAAAGTCACATTAAATAAGCCCTTCAGATACCCAACTGATTCTCTCTATAATGACTTTAAAGTAATGCGTATGCGTCAGCTATTCGTTTTGGCAGCAACAGTTAAAGCTCATAAAATTATGCTTAACCGACATGACTATACAGATATTTTATCCAAACGTGTTTACCGACTTCCAGTACCACTTGCTACATCTCTATTAGCACGTAGAAGTCCTGCAGTTGCTCACGCCAAAACTTATAATAAAGTTTGTACATACTGTTTCATCAAGGACTGCAAAGTTTTTAACTGCAAAAAAAAGGTTCGGGGCTGGCTATTGAACCTCTCTTATGAAGAAACGGAAAACTTAATCTAACACACCTTCCCTTGCTCAAGGCAATTTGGCATTATTATCACCCTTACACACTCACTTACTCACACACTCCCATATACACGCACGACACATCCACTTTCACACACCTTTCTTACACCTCTTACAAATTATAATTTACTCAAATGGAAATATTTCTCCTCATACAGATTATAATCATTTTATGCAAAACAAATCTGAAAACAGCTAAACTGTTTATAGTCTGTTTTCTGAACTTATTATACAAGCATTTTATACACATACTTATATTATTTATAATACTTTAAATTAATTTTATATTGAAGGAAATGTATGTAACAGAAAAAAGTTTTTTAATCATTTCATTCATAACTTACCTCTACTGTAATTCATAAACAACCGAACTATTGTCAGTTTGTATAATAATGTTCAGTTTTTATAGTAATGTTAATCCTACACGAAGAAAATAAACTTATAAAAAAATGTCAAGAACAAAGACAAGTGTCTTGTAACAATAACTAGTTAAGAAATCGTACCCAGATACCCAAGATACAGGCACTCGCCTAGTTTGGGTATCAATGTTTACCAGTGTTTCATTAGATTTATAAGCCACGTATACTTCTGAAAATTGTTAACAAACTGTATAATGTATTGGAAAATAAATATTTATTATTATTTATTATTATTATATTATAGTGTAAATATTAATTAAGTACCTAATCTAAATTTTGGACTATTAATTTATTTTATTCCTTAGCCTTAACTAAGCCAAATAGTTATTAAGTTAATAATTGAAAATTTGGTACATTATATTAAGCATGACCTTTAATCGACTTTATCGTGATAATTGGAAATCGGGGCCCTCTGGGTCGGGTCCCTCGGGGAGTGGGGGCCTCAGGAAGTATCCTGTCAAAGCATGGTTTATTAGCGACAATAATTGATTAACTCTTATAAAAATGGTCTTAAATGAACCATTTCTTTATTTTTATAATAAAATAAAGAAATATAAGCAAAAAAGCGCCTGCCGCGGCAACACTAAACCGCGCCGCGGTCCCTTTCAATAGAGTTTTGAATATTTACATCGAGCTAAGTAATAGAAAATATGAAATAATACATTACAGGCACAAGAGACTTTTAACATCAGGTGGTGATCGTGCTTATTCCGTCAAATACACATAAACACGCTTTGAAGCAGTGATGGCTCAGTGGCATTGGCTATGGACTGCAGCGCAGCAGGTCCATTTTCGATTCCCGCCGCGGGCTTGAGCTTCAACCGCATGGTGTAAGGGCCTTTTGCGAATGTCGGCCTGGCTAGCGACCACCCAGAAAATCTATCGCCAAGCACCTAACGGTGTGTTCCGGCAGCAGTCACTTGAGAGCCAGTGAAGCTACAGGCACATGAGACTTAATAACTATGTCTCAAGGTGACGGGCGCAGTGCAATTCGTGACTTGTGACTAAATGCATCTGTTCTAGGCAGAGGTTAGTCCGCTTAACATCAGGTGGGTCTCGAGCATGTACAGTAACAATAACATAAACACAAAGAAAAAACATCTCAAAATGTTTGTTAGGATTAGCAGAAGTCAACCCTAAGAGGTTGTTAGCATTTTACCAATAACCCTATATACTATTGAGTAGAGAAGCGACACTTACTAGAATAAAACGGCTAGAGGCCCTCTGAGAAATTATTTTATTATATTCAGGAGTTACTTTCCGTAACTGTATCAGCCGGATCGTCCACTGCTGAACACAACCTTCCCTATTAAGGGGTTTTTTTTTTTTTTTTTTTTTTTTTTTATTTTATTGTGACGGAACAAGCTCGAGGCCCACCTGATGTTAAGTGGACTAACCTCTGCCTATAACAGACGCATTTCGTCAGCGACGAATTGCACTGTGCCCGTCACACTGAGACGTCCAGTTGTTAGGTCTCATTAGCCTGTAATTTTTCTGGCTCTCAAGGACTGCTGCCGGAACACACTGTTAGGTGCTTGGCGACAGATTTTCTACTTGAGGGTGGTCGCTAGCCAGGCGGGCATTCACAAAATGCCCTTCCACCATGCGGTGAAGCTCAAGCTCTGGGCGGGATTCGAACCATGGACCTGCTGCACGGCAGTCCATAGCCAATGCCACTGAGCCATCACTGCTTCAAATTATCAGTATTTGCCATAATCCCCATGCTTGGCAGGCGACTTGGAGATCGCAGTGTAAGTTGACAGTTCTTTAGAAGGCGCTGCTTCCCACCTTCCAGTATTTTCTCCTTAGTCGGCTCTTACGACACCCACGGGATGATATGGGGAGGTGCAATTCTAACCCGGCACCCCACGGGAACTTCCGTAAACTTTCCGTAAATCTATGTTTAATAATAACACATATTAGGTCCTTACATATGAAATTGGCGTTTTGTATGGGAGGAACAAAAAGTCGAATATTTTTTAATATAATATATTTAATTAATCAAAGTATGAACCATTATTTTCTATGCACTTTTGCCATCTCATAGGTAGTTCATTGATCCCTTTACTAAAAAAACCAGTCGGACGGGAATCAATAAAATCTTTGAAGGCGATTTGGACTGCCCCATCGGAGTTGAATTTTTTCCCTTGCAAGAAGTTATCCAAATTACGAATAAAATGGTAATCTGTTGGAGCAAGGTCCGGGGAGTACGGAGGATGTCTTAGACTTTCCAATTGAAGCTCTTCTAATTTAGTAGCCGTCTGTAGCGCAGTGTGTGGTCTAGCGTTGTCGTGAAGCAGCAGTGGCGTGGAGCGATTGACCAGCCTAGGTTGTTTAGCCGCTAGCTTTTCCATCATGGTTTGCAATTCCTGACAATAGACATCAGCCGTAATAGTCTGGCCAGATTTGAAAAAACTGTAATGAACAATACCGGCACTAGTCCACCAAACGCTTACAAGTAACTTTTTTGGGGTTAATTTTCGCTTGGGGCAGGATTTGGCTGGCTGGCCAGGATCTAACCATTGCGCTGAGCGCTTCCGATTATCGTAAAGAACCCATTTTTCATCACAGGTAATGATTCGGTTTAAAATACCTTCATTATTGTGCCGGTTTAGTAATGTAACGCAGCAGTCGACGCGCGTTTGCCGGTTTGTTTCAGTCAATTCGTGAGGTACCCACCTTTCAAGCTTTTTAATCTTCCTAATTTGCTTCAAGTGAATTAAAACAGTTTTGTCACTAACATCGCAGCCTGCAGCTAACTCGGACGTGGTTTGCGATGGATCCGCTTCCACAATAGCCTTCAACTCTTCATTATCAACTTGAGTCTCAGGCCGTCCACGGGGCTTGTTCTGCAGGTCGAAATTTCCAGAACGAAAACGTTGGAACCAAAAACGAACTGTGTTTTCTTTTGCAACACGACCGCCATACACATCATTCACCCTTCGAGTTGTTTCCGCAGCACTAGTGCCATGGCGGAACTCGTACTCGTAAATAATGCGATATTTAAGGTTTTCCATTTTGTAAAATGAGTGACCCAAACAGAAAAAAACAGAAGAAAAAAAACAAATGAATGACGATCATCGAAGCACAAATACATGAGTCTATAGCTGTACAAATTTGAATTTGGAATTCCTTACCAAAGAGGAGAAATTCGTGATTAAAGTGGCCAGTACGAAAAACGCCAATTTCATATGTAAGGACCTAATATATATATATGTAAAGCTATATCTAGAGACAAATCCGCCTAATTTTTCTCGATCTTGCGCTCGAAAAATCAATACCTTGTGATGATTCTTCGTATAGTAACGAAATGCGACGGAAATTCTTTTAATATTATTATTATTTTATATAGTACCACTATCTCAATCTCATTTTAATAAACAATATTTTCTTAAATAAAAATTAGTTACGTTAAGTTTTAGTTTTATAAATTAGTAAAAGTTTTTTTTTATTTATTTTCTATTACAAGATTTGATTTTGGGTGAACAAACAAATAAAATGTACATTACCGGTTTGTAACTCATTCAAGTATTATCAGATAGGTGCCCTGAAAAAAAAGTGCGGATTTTTGTCGCGAAGTACTGATACGTTGATAAAAATATCCTAGGGTGAAGAAAAAAGAAACTATCGAAATCGGTATCAAAATTAAAATAAAGGACATTAAATTCTAAAATCTCAAAAAAAAAAGTCTAAATTAAAATAAATAATATAAAAAATTAAAAACACAACTTTTTTTAGTTTTTTTTTATGTTGTTGTGACGGATCAAACTCGAGGACCACCTGATGTTAAGCGGACTAACCTCTGCCTATTATAACAGAAACATTTCGTCATAAGTCACGAATTGCATTGCGCCCGTCACCTTGATACATAGTTGTTAAGTCTCATGTGCCTGTAATTTTACTGGCTCTCAAGGACTGCTGCCGGAACACACCGTTAGGTGCTTGGCGACAGATTTTCTAATTGACTGCATTAAAAAGACCACAAACAAGATTGAAAATCCCGTATTAAGCTTAGTTCCACTCGGGCTTTCAATTATTTTTTTTATTATTTTTTTCCCTAGGGAATGGAATACGAAAAACTCATTGATCCAAGGTTACAGACAAACCCTAACTATTTTATTATAGTATCATAATGGTACGTATATAAAAAAACACGTATTGAAAATCACGGAAGATTATCTGCTGATTTCGCAAGGTTGCTCGAAATGTCTTACTGCACGGAAATGATTGAACTGTGTCAATGTTAATACTGAATCGTCATTTAGTCCTAGGTACCGAAATGTTGACATGGAAATTTATACATTATAGGTGTAATAACAAAGGTTACATTAGCTTGTTGGACAGTTTTAGTTAGTTCGTTTCATAGTATTGCATATTTCAAATACGTGCTCAAATGCAGGAAGATATATCTTTGTTTAAATGTTTGTGTGAAAGTAAAAATTTTATGCGTGCTTTTACTACTGACGAACATTATATCACCTGTTGGTAAGTCAGCCTGATAGGTTAGACTTTGACCACTATCTCACCTGATTTTAAGTGATGGTCGAAGATGTTGTTCAAGCTAACCTAGAATTACTGGCTCTCAAAGACAGCTGCCGGAACACATAGTTAGGTGCTTGGCGACAAATTTTCTACTTGAGGGTGATAGCTAGCCAGGCGGGCACTCGCAAAATTCCCTACTACCATGCTATAACGACTGCTACTAAAGACAACAATCGGGACCGACGGCTTAACGTGCCCTCCGAAGCACGGAAACGCTCAGTAGTATTATCACCAGCGGTCACCCATCCAACTCAAGACCGCGCGTTGCTTAACTTTGCTGATCAGTTCAGAACGGCTAAGCAAACTGCGCTACGAGCACTTCATAAACAATGAATCCCCTTCACGTCAGTCCATGGTAATTTCTACTAGTTTCGACATATATTAAATGCCAAGTGTTCAAATTCGATCCGTGGGGTGCCGGGCTAGAATGTCACCCCCCCATATCTACCCGTCGATGTCGTAAGAGGCGACTAAGAGTAACACACCGGAAGTTGGGTAGCAGCGTTTTCTGAGAAACTGATATCTCACACTGCGATCCCCAAGACGCCTGCCAAGCGTGGGGATTATGGCAAACCCCCTCCCATAAGGCTGTGTTCAGCAGGGGACAATCCGGCTGATACAGTTCAATTTCGGTGAAATTTTGCATGCGTGTTCTTAAGCCTAATGTAGAACCAAAAGCGATTATGTTATTAATATTTTGCTATTGTTAAAGAGCTTTGTTGTTTGTTGCCCCCAGGTTGGCTTCAAAGGCTACGGCCTTACCCCCGCTCAGCTATCAGCATCTGGCAGCTTCACGTACAGTGACGGAGCGACTTATTCCATAACACACGGGAGCGTCATCATAGCCGCCATCACATCTTGCACCAACACTTCTAACCCGAGTGTGATGCTCGGAGCAGGTAAGAAATGTAGCGGGACGTAGCTGTTAGTAACAAGTATGTTATATGTAGCGTTACTCACAGGAATGGAGTGGCGTTACCCACGGGAAAATATAATTGAAACAGTGATGGCACAGTGGGAACGATTATTGATAGCCGCGTAGATGATCCACAGTATTAATCTCGTCCTGTAGCATTCCCGCCTCACTCACAGTGTTGAATTAGCTGTCCCTGATTCTAGGTTTAGCCTTTTAAAACCATTTACGACTCCAACACTCACCAAGTGTGATATATGTAGCGTTACTTACAGGAATGGAGTGGCGTTACGCTCTAACAAATATAAATCTTACTGATAATAGTAATTGAAACCGTGATGACAGTGGGAACGAATATTGTATAGCCGCGCAGAAGATATATCAATCTCGCCGCGTCGCATGCCCGCCTTGTTCAAAGAAAATCTAAATCTAAAAACTAATGGGTTTGTGGCGTGAGCTGTTCCTGATTCTAGGTTCAGCCTGTTAACACCTTTGACGACATCATCACTTACCAAGTGTGATATATGTAGCGCTACTCACAACTATGGAGTGGAGTTACCCACGGAAAAGGTGACTCTTACTTATAATAGTTATTGAAACAGTAATGGCACAGTGGGAACGATTATTGATAGCCGCGCAGAGGATCCATAGTATTAATCTCGTCTCGTAGCATTCCCGCCTCACTCACAGGAAATCTAACTCTTAAATGTCTAATGGTGTGTTGAATTAGCTGTTCCTGATTCTAGGTTCAGCCTGTTAACACCATTGACGACATCATCACTCACCAAGTGTGATATACGAGTATGTAGCGCTACTCATAGGAATGAAGTGATGTAACCCACGGGAAAAGATGACTTACTTATAATGGTAATTGAAGTAGTGATGGCATAGTGGGAATTATTATAGACAGCGCAGCGGCGCAGAAGGTCCACAGTATTAGTCTCGTCCGTCGCAATCCTGCCTTACTCACAAAAAATATGTATATATACCTTAAATGTCTAATGATTAGCGGTCCCTGATTGTAGCTTTAGCCTGTTAAAACCTTGACATCGTCACAAGTGTGATATAAGTATGTAGCGCTACTCACAGGAATGTAGTAACGTTACCCACGGGAAAAAATGACTCTTACTTATAATAGTAATTGAAACAGTGATTGCACAGTGAGAATGATTATAGAAAGAAGATAGTATTAGTCTCGCCCGTCGCATTCCCTCCTTACTCACAGGAAATGTAACTTTAAATGTCTCACGGTGTGTTGTATTAGCTGTCCCTGATTTAGGTTTAGCCTGTTAAAACCTTTGATGACGTCATGGTTTACCAACGGGTTCGATTAGGGTCACATGCTGCAATAAAAAAGGTTTTATGGTCAACCAGCCCTTCTGACGGCCAACCTCCTCGAGAATCCTTATCGGTATTATACCTTCTGTTTGGCTAGTAAGGGCGTAAAGGTGCCCTGATAATCATCCCATTGGGCAGCAATACTCGCACGTCGAAATGTTTAAAAGTGTGCTGCTTATTCAGGTTTTAATTATCCTAGCTTTAATGAACATTTATAATAAGAGGCACCATATTGCATAAACCATAGAACATATAATAATACTACGTATAGAATGGACACTCCTCTACCCCCAAAACGAGCCTTCATCACCCCGCCACCGATTCTGAGCTGTCGCTGAGCTGACTCGAGTACGGGACGCGCAACTCGCGCACGATGACGTGACGACGAAGCGCGACGATTGTACGAGTATTTTAAAAGTTGAGAATGGGGTACTCTTGTGCTGTTAACGGTTGCTTATCAACTAAACGAGAAAAGGATAGTATTTATAGATTCCCTAAGGATGTTTTTTGGTCAATCTCATTTCATTCTTTCTCTCTACATGTCCTAACCATCTTAACATCATAACATAACATAGCATCCGCACGGTGAATCCATGGAAAGTATATTCGTCTCTAAAGCCTCATGCATAAGATTTACCATCTCCTGCAAAAAAAAAAGAAATATAGAATAATACAGGGTAATTGGGAAAATGCAAACCTCTTAGATTTGACTTCTGTTGTCCTTACAAACATTTTTTTCAACACACTCGCTCGTAACGGGCCTTTAAATGCACCGATTTTAGTGCCATAATATAGTCTATTACGCACTCGTGCTGTTTTTTTCTTTACCGCACTAGTGTTTTACATAGAAAAAGAAACAACTTTTCCACACTTCTCACCAAGGAGATTGTAATTTGTTTCGTTAGTTTTTCATATAAAACAAACCAAGGAGTTTTCCACCTACTGAAGTAGAATTTTAGAAGATTTAATTATAAACCGTCTTAATCAGATTATTATTGCTATCAAAAAGATCAAGAAAATAATTTCGTTTCGAAATTTTCGTATTCGTTCCTCGCAAGTGTGTTGAAAAACGTCGTGTGAAACTCGTGCGCGTTGTTTATTACAATCTCTACTCCATTTAGGCCTGAGATCGAAGTCTCGATTTTAATAAACAACTTCGCGCACTTGTTGCATAATGTACTATTTGATTTCTTTTTATGTTAATGACGGAATAAGCACGAGGACTACCTGATGTTAAAAGTCTCTTGTGTCTATAATTTATTATTTCGTATTACTGAATTCTAGCAAATGAAATATTGATTGATTGGTTGAGAGGTTTTATTTTATTTTCGAAGCCATTTTAGATTGATTTCTGTAATAAAAGCGTTTATACATATGAAACCTGAAAAATTACGTTCCGTTTGGGCAGTAGTGTGATATTGTTTGTTTTTCAGGTATGTTAGCCAAGAAGGCAGTGGAGAACGGACTCAGCGTGCTGCCTTACATCAAGACTTCTCTATCGCCCGGCTCGGGAGTCGTCACTTACTACTTAAAGGTATTACGTAGGTACTACGTAAACTTCTTCTAACTCATGGTACCCTAGTACATTATTTCATACTTCTATAGTTTTTTTCTTTTTATGTGAGTGACTGAACAAGCACGAGGCCCACCTGATGTTAAACGGACTAATCTCTGCCTATAACAGATGCATTTGGTCACAAGTGACGGTTTGCACTGCGCCCGTCATCCTGAGACATATAGTTAAGTCTCATGTGTCTGTAATTTTACTGGCTTTCAAGGACTGCTGCTGGAGCACACCGTTCCGTGCAGGTGACAGGGTTTCTACTTGAGGGTGGTAGCTACTAGCCAAGTGGGCATTCGTAAAATGCCATACCACCATTCTATAACGAACGACGGCTTAACGTGCCCTCCGAGGCACAGAAGTACTCAGTAGTAATGTCACTAGCGGTCACCGTTGCTTAACTTAGCTGATCGGTTAAGAACGGCTAAGAAAAATTATGAAGAGCTCGTAGCGAAGTTTACTTAGCTGTTCTTAACCGATCAGCGAAGTTAAGCAACGTCGCCCGCGGTCAGGAGTTGGATGGGTGACCGCTAGTGACATTACTACAGAGCGCTTCCGTGCTTCGGAGGGCACGTTAAGCTGTCGGTCCCGGTTGTTGTCTTAGAATGGCAGTCGTTATAGCATGGTGGTAGGGCATTTTGCGAATGCCCGCCTGGCTAGCTTCCCTTCCTTAAATCTCTCACCAAGCACCTAATGGTGTGTTCCGGCAGCTGTCCTTGAGAGCCAGTACTTCTAGGTTAGCCTGAACAAACTCTTCGACCACATCATCACTTACCATGAGGTGAGATAGTGGTCAAAAGCTAAAATATCAGCAATAAAAAAAAAAACTTCGCTACGATCGTTTCAAACGCGCACTGGGTTACGTTTAAAGGCATCAACATAGATATCCATCGGCTACGATGTTCGTTTTCCATCAGGCGGCCAGTCTGCTTATTTGCAACCTGTAACATACAAAAGCAGGGCTTAAATCATTCAAAATATATCGTTTCAGGAATCTGGGGTTATTCCGTATCTGGAGAAGCTCGGATTCGACATTGTCGGATACGGCTGTATGACTTGCATCGGGAACTCCGGCCCTATAGACGACAACATCGCCAACACCATTGAAAAGGTAACCTCTTACATGTTTCTGTTGCCCTGGTACTTTTAGTTATAAAATATTACATTTTTATAATTATATTTTTAAGTTTCATATGTGATGATTTTGTATATTTATCAAAAGACGAATTACTACTGGCTCAGAATAACAAGGACCAGAAGAATAAATAAGCGACTCTAGCTACGAAGCAATAGAGTGCATTTCAGCTCGCAAAGCACGGAATATCTTATATTTATATTCACTTGTAAGCCGTGCGGCGTGCGCGTGTTTATCTCTCTGTCTCTCTCTCTCTCTCTCTCACATAGAAAGCAAGACAATTTTCGTTTAAGTTATTAAGTTTATATTACATTATATTCCTTAATAATAAAAAAAATATATATATTATTTTTGTTATGTTTAAACACCAATTTATCTTCAGAGACATAATTCTTTTGATTTTCACAAATGACAACTCTTTTTATCTATATGTAAGGTAATCAGTAATAACTTTTTGTGCAGCTACCCTTTATTTTATATAAAAATTATATTTTGTATTAATACATAACAGTTTTATTTACACAAGTTTCAATATTAACAAGAATTATTTTGTTAAAACTGCAGAAATAAATGTAAACTTTTAAATATACATTCATTAATTTAGTTGACCGTTAATGCAAGGAAATGTGCCCAAAATGCTGGCTGCATCGCCATGCTGAATTCAAATGTAATTTTGTTTTGCAAGCTGAGCCAGCATTTCTTTCACCCTGTGCGCCAAGCTAACGCTTAGCTAATAGCTATATCTAATATTATTCCATAAATTTCGTGTGTGACCCCCATGGACCTAAAATTTCAAATCAAAGCTGCACAAACATGCAACTTCCATGCCTGTCATATTTGCAACATTTACGGTACAAAATTACAACTAGAGGAAAAATTTTGTTCATGTACGGAATTCGAACCCGCGCCATCCACCCCTATAGCCAGGGTATGCATTGACCGATACGCCAACTAGACATGACTCATAACTCTAATTTTGTAATGTAATTTGCGAAGCATTCGTTATTGCAAATATTAAAATTATAGGGTTGCGGCATCGTTAACAAGTTTAAAGCTAATTGGAAATTATTGTCTTGTTGACTTTTTTTTCCATCCTCATTCGATGGTTAAAGAACGAGAGGACTAATTATTAGAGTTATGAGTCATATGTCAGGTTGGGTTAGCGGTCAGAGCATACCCTGGCTATAGGGGCGGATGCATGTGCATTTTGCCAAAGAGTGATTAAAAACTTTGATGAAAGAATCGACATCTGTCAGCGTGCTTGTGGTGGACCTTTGCCAGATATCATTTTTATTCATAATTGCCAAATTTTTCCCTTCGTAATACAATAAAAAAATTAATCTTCCTCATCTAAATTCTTAGTTTTTGGAAACCAAGTTCCTGTTGAAAAATCCTTCAGAAAAGAAAAGTTTCCAAGCACCTATTGGGGTTTTCCTTTCCAACAGCTATTCTGGAGAACCCTCATTCTAGATTAAACAGTTTACCACTTTCTTCACACATAACGTGGTATATCACCTATCAATCAGCTGGTCTGCTGCTAGCCTATCAGTAAAAAAAGTAAACTTAATTTTTCAGAACGAGTTAGTTTGCTGTGGCGTCCTATCAGGGAATCGTAATTTCGAGGGTAGAATCCATCCCAACACTCGCGCCAACTACCTAGCCTCACCTCTCCTGGTAATCGCGTATGCGCTGGCTGGAACCGTGGACATTGACTTCGAGAAGGAACCTCTTGGTGAGTCATGTGACCCTGGTATTTTAGACTACTATTGTTTATGTTATATTTTGTCGAACTAGGCGCCCGCTTGATGGTAAACGTCACGCATCTCCATCACAGTTGCAGTGTCATCAGCCCAGTTCACCACTGCACTGTATTCGTCACTCTTAAACCTAGTTCTTATGTCTCGTTTCTTCAATAATTTCACTTGCTGCAGTACCCTTTACGCCTTAACACAGTGTTTGCAGACAACTGCCACGAGGCAAAGTATCTGACACTACGGTGGTACCAACCAAAACGGTCTCTTGCTAACAACAAGACACATACCACCTGGTGTAAACCAAACGTTTATTATGAATTGTTTTTGTACACCCTGTTCATTGTTTATGTACTGGCTGGATCTTGATATTGACTTGGAGAAGGGACCTCTTTATGAGTTATGGTAGCCTGGTAATGTAGTTTATTAACGAGATATTTGTTTATATTCGGAACTTGATAATGACATAGAGACCTCTTGATGTGTTATGGTAGCCTGGTACTCAATGTAGTTTATTAACAAGATATTTGTTTATATTCTTTGTGGATATGTTACTTCACTGGAAGAATATGCGCTATAAAATAGCTAACTCAACGTTGACAAAAAACCTTGGGAGTAAAGTTCGAACTGGATCTCTTGGTACATCATGACAGCCTGGTACTTCAAGATATTCGTGTTAAGTACAAACTAGTGTTCCTTGTAATGATTATCCAAATACTTGAGTCAACTTGAGGTAGTCAGCTTCTCCTGGTGATCACCCAAGCGTAAGTCAGTGATTTCGGGAAATATCTCCTTCGTGACTCATGTTATCCTGGTACTCTAAGATCGTTACTGATCAATTTAAATGAGGTGTTTACAACATGAGAACAGTATTTACACATGCAGATTTCGTCACAAGTGAATTGTACTGCGCCCGTCACCCTGAGACATACAGTTATTAAGTCTCATATGCCTGTAATTTTATTGGCTTTCAAGGACTGCTGTCAGAACACAGTTAGGTATTTGGCGACAGATTTTCTGCTTGAGGGGTGTTAGCTGGACAGGCGAGCTTTCGCAAAATGCCCTTCCACCATGCGGTGAAGCTCAAGCCGGCAGCGGTGAGGAACGAACCAAGAACCTGCGGCACTGCATTCCGTAGCTATTACCGCTCGGCCATCATTGCTTCAAATATACGAAACAGATTTCCATACATATAGAATTTAAGTCTTAAGAGAGAGTATAATCATGTTGCACCATTGCTGGTCATGTACCAAAAGTTGCGTCTCCGGCTGCACACTACTAATCTGAAACAATGGTACATCAATTGGTGATAAAAGTGGGCCTTAGTGCTTCTATATGTTATTTTTGTTTGTGTGTTTTAATCTTATACTATTTTGTTTATGCCTGATAGTTTAGCCTTTTACCACTGTCTCACCTGATGGTAAGTGATGATGTTGTCGAACATGTTCACGCTAACCTAGACGTACTGGCTCTCAAGGACAGCTGCCGGAACACACCGTTATGTACTTGGCGACAGATTTTCTACTTGAGGGTGGCAGCTAGCCAGGCGGGTATTCGCAAAATGCCCTACCGCCATGCTATAACGACTGCCATCCTAAGACAACAACCGGGACCGGCGGCTTAACGTGCCCTCCGTAGCACGTGCACGCTCAGTAGTAATGTCACTAGCGGTCACCCATCCAACTCATGACCGCGTTGCTTAAGGGTGAACTGGCCGGCCCGTTTTCCATACAAACGTAGTAGGGTGATCACTCCCGTATTTGAGGATTTAGGTCTCAAATAAAGCATAATACCGATTGATCTAGTTATTATCTAGGCTTGTATGATGCCGAATTTTTAATAAATTAATTAACTTGATAATTATGAGCCTCGAAACATTTTCATATAAAGTTTTCAAGGGTCATAACTTACAACTTAACTATCTTTTTGAAATTTTGGCATCATACAAGCCTAGATAATGACGATATCAATCGGTATTATGCTTAAGTCTGGACCTAACATCTCAAATAAGGAAGTGATCACCCTACTACGTTTGTATGGAGAAGTGACCGGCCAGTTCAACCTTAACTTTGCTGATCGGTTGAGAACAGTTAAGTAAACTTCGCTACGAGCGCTTCAAAAGATTTTGGAGTACATTTTAGACAGAGGAATTTTTTTAAAATAAAATCACACTATTATTCAAGGCTTCTAAATAACAGTTTTGCACCCCTTTAATACCATAATCCCTCCGTGGGGTGCCGGGTTAGAATTGCACCTCACCATATCATCCCGTGGGTGTCGTAAGAGGCGACTAATGGCAAAAAACTGGAATGTGGGCAGCAGCGCCTTCTAAAAAACTGCCATCTTACACTGCGAGCTCCAAGCCGCCTGCCAAGCGTGGGGATTATGGCAAATACCCCCTTAGGGGAGGCTGCAAGTGGATGACTCGGTTACAGTACAGTAATACAATAAATGATTTTGACTTAGTTCTGTATATATTTATGTGAGATCAAAATAAATAAAAACAAGTAATTTTAGGTTATACATATTTATTTTATAAATATAGCATGTATATTTGTGAATCAGTTAACCTAAAGGACCATAGGTTAACACATAGCAACTTAGTTATTCATAATAACAATAATAATCAGCATAAAGGGATAATTTACACAGTAATAGTAAAACAGTATTTACCTGAATCATATACAAGACGTCTTGTCGGGCGCGTGGTCGCGCACCGAATGCCAAACTAACGCTAACACGGCTGTTTTATACAGAGTGGAGGGAGGCGAATGACGCAGTGGGAGTGGTTGAGTCGTTGAAGGACTATAGTTAGTCAAATCAGCATACAAAACGTTAAAATAATTTAAGAGCCCTTTTACATTTTGCAGCCCTCTCACTCGCACTTTAAAGATAATTTCAAATAGCAACAATATGGTTTATATTTTTTAAAATGTGGTCAATCATTATTTCGCCGCATGCAACTATAGATGTTCTCAACATTTTTACTTTGTCACATGTTGAATCCAATTAGAATTAGAGGCCCAAAATTTAAAATAACTAAACGTGTTTTGGATCCCCCATTACAGATATCAAAGTGAAAATTAGTAGAGAACATCTATAGTTGCATGCAGCGAAATAATGATTGACCACATTTAAAAAAATATAAACCGTATTGTTGCTATTTGAAATTATCTTTAATAGTGCGAGTGAGAGGGCTGCAAAATGCAAAAGGCCTCTTGAAATAGTCTGAATCTCCCATATTTAGGTAAACGCGCTGACGGATCCCATGTGTACCTGCGGGACATCTGGCCTACGAGGGCGGAAATACAAGAAGTTGAGAACCAATATGTCATCCCGGGCATGTTTAAAGAGGTAAATGTAGCTTTGACATCATTTTTTGCAGCAGTGATGGCTTAGTGGCATTGGCTATGGACTGCCGCACAGCAGGTCCATGGTTCGAATCCTGCCGCGGGCTTGAGCTTCATCGCATGGTGGAAGGGCATTTTGCGAATGCCCGCCTGGCTAGCGACCACCCTCAAGTAGAAAGTCTGTCGCCAAGCACCGAAAGGTGTGTTCCGGCAGTAGTCCTTGAGAGCCAGTGAAATTACAGGCACAATGAAACTTAACAACTATGTCTCAATGTGACGGGCGCAGTGCAATTCGTGAGTTGTCATGAATTGCAACTGTTATAGGCAGAGGTTAGTCCACTTAACATCAGGTGGGCCTCGAGCTTGTTCCGTCACAAAAACATAAAAAAAAAAAAAAGGTCCATGGTTCCAATCCTGCCGCGGGCTTGAGCTTCATCGCATGGTGGTAGGGCATTTTGCGAACGCCTGGCTAAACCACCCTGAAGTAGCAAATCTGTCTCAAAGCACCTAACAGTGTGTTACGGTAGTTGTCCTTAAAACCCAGCAATTCTAGGTTTTCTGTGCCTGAAAGGTTAGCTTTTGGCCACTATCTTACCTGATGGTAAGTGATGTGGTGTTTTAATATTGTTAGGTTTGCAATACTCAGTTATAATATATATCCGAATAGATAGGAAAAATCTAAGTCATGTGCGGGATTCGAACCCGCGTCCACCACTACTACAAATATAAAATCAATTGTAAAATTGGTCTAGTTTGTAGTACAACGCAAGTAGTACTATAGATGTCGCTCCATCCTAATACGATGGTTAAACAACGATAGGAAAGATTTGAGTTATGACGTCCTGTTATGTTAGCTCAATTGGTTAGAGCATACCCCGGCTCAAGAGGTGGATGGACGCGGGTTCGAATCCCGCACATGACTTAAATTTTTCCTATCGTATATTTGTGATGTGGTGTTTTTATAATTAGTGCAGTGTCTAAAGACACAGAAAGGAATATTGTCCACAACTTTTCCCTAAAAACACGTTGAGAGACCTTTTACATTTTGCAGCCTTCTTACTCGCACTTTAAAAATAATTTCAAATAGCAACAATATGGTTTATATTTTTTAAAATGTGGTCAAACATTATTTTGCTGCATGCAACTATAGATGATATCTACTAATTTTCATTTTGATATCAGTTATGGGGGATCCAAAACGCGTAATTTAGTTATTTTAAATTTTGGGCCTCTAATTCTAATTGGACTCAACATGTAACAAAGTAAAAATATGTTGAGAACATCAATAGTTGCATGCAGCGAAATAATGATTGACTACATTTTAAAAAATATAAACCATATTGTTGCTATTTGAAATAATCTTTAAAAGTGCGAGTGAGAGGGCTGCAAAATGTATAAGGCCTCTTAAGCGGCAACGTATTCACCGGCCGCTTGGAAGTGCAAGACTGGTAGCGACTACGGCAATTACCTTGCATTCGTCTAGTAGGGATTCTAGGATCTTCTATCTTCTATCTTTTACTTCTAATATCTTCGGGCATCACTATCTCCTACACCTCCTAGTACCCTACCAGCGTGAAGCGCAGCCAAGCGGTCTACCCCGTTTGCTGCTGCTCATTAGGCGGCCCCTATTCTAGGGCACGCTGCCCTTACCGCACATGTTGTGTGAAACTATGTCTACGAGTTAACCACCTACGTTCTACCTACGTAGTTTGCTGCGAGGGACGTCTGACTGGCTACCACCGCACCAATAAATTAGTGCCCGGGACAAGGCCAGTGACGTTAAAGTGATAGCTCTTAAGGCGACTGTTCGCGAGATCGTATATCATAATTAGGGGTGAACTGGCCTGCCGTTCTCCATACAAACGCCGTAGGGTGATCACTGTCTTATTTGCGGATTTAGGTCCAAAACAAAGCATAATACCGATTGATCTCGTCATTACCTAGGCTTGTATGATGCCGAAATTTTAATAAGATAATTAACTTGAGAGTTATGAGCTTCGAAACATTTTCATGGCTCATAACTTTCAATTTAATTATCTTTTTAAAATTTCGGCATCATACAAGCCTAGGTAATGACGAGATCAATCGGTATTATGCTTTGTTTTGGACCTAAATCCTCAAATAAGGGAGTGATCACCCTACGGCGTTTGTATGGAGAAGCGACCGGCCAGTTCAACCTTAGGCTTTGAAAATAACGCGGAACAACATTAGTACATCCAAGTCTGTAGTACAGTAAATGTGATATTGTTATGTTCTTAATTGTTTTCATAACCCACCTATATAATAAGCCTACCCTAAGCTAATAATAACAAATATTTTTAAAATATTTTAAGAAATTATCAAATTAATATTTTAATAAAACACTTAAAAAATATAAAAGTATATCTAGTGACAATTCCGCCTAATTTTCCTGTTAAGTCGACGTGACGTCACAAACGCCACGCAGTCAAACCGGAAGAATTTTCGACGCGTTGCGGTTCTACACGAAGCATCCCCAGGAGGTCTTGACTCTACGAGCGCACGATCGAGAAAACTCGATCTTATATTATGATTTTTATATTTTTTAAGTGTTTTACTAAAATATTAATTTGATGTTTTCTTAAAATATTTTGTAAATATTTGTTATTATTAAATATGGATTTCCGCAAAGTAACGCCTGAATCTATTCATTATCTATCCTTAGCTCTAAACTATAGGTAGGTCTGTGGCACTAAAGATTCCTAAAATCTAACTAAAACCCTAATGCCACAATGGGGAGTTCACAACTCATCTACAGGTTAAAAAATCTTAGTTGACATCTGATTGGTTGAAAACAAAATTATGCCTGGCGCTTAAAAAAATAACTTTATTTTGTACAGGTGTATGAAAAAATCAAACAAGGATCGCAGTCTTGGCAGACGTTAGAGGTGCCTAAAGGAAAACTCTACGGATGGGACCCGAACAGCACTTACATAAAGAGGCCGCCGTTCTTCGACGGAATGACCAAGGTATTATCGTCCTTATTTGTAAAAGAATAAAGGTTATTTTGAACGATCGTCTCAGCACTTTATCAACGTATTTTTAACCGACTTAAAAAAAGGAAAAGGTTCTCAATTCGTCTGTTTTTTTATGTTACCTCAGAGCTTTTGACTGGGTGAACCGATTTCGTTGCTTCTTTTTTATTTGAAAGCTGATGCTTTCCGTGTGGTTCCATTTAAATTTCATCAAAATCGGTCTAGCCGTTTTTGAGTTACACTCCAATAACTATTAAGTTTTTTCTGATTTTGATGATATAGTCATTGATAGTGAATGCCAATTGATCCCGTAAGTAGCAAGGGTCACTAAAAAGGGAGAAAAATAATAATTTTATGAAAAAAGGAACCGACTTTAAATTAGGAAATTACTTGGAAGTCGGTACCATGCGCACAATATTGTGATAACAGGTACTTTTGAACCATCATGGAACCGACTTCAACAATTTATTTCACACATTTGAGTGTTGAAGTCGGTTCCATTTTTTAGTAATTTTTTTTTTTTTTTTTATGCCTGATAGGTTAGCCTTTGACCACTATCTCACCTGATGGTAAGTGATGATGTGGTCGAAGATGTTGTTCAGGCTAACCTAGAAGTACTGGCTCTCAAGGACAGCTGCCGGAACACACCGTTAGGTGCTTGGCGACAGATTTTCTACTTATACGTCTACTTTACGTCTTTCTAAAATAATAATTTCCAGGACCTGCCGGAGATTAAGAGCATAGAGAACGCTCGAGTCCTGCTGTACCTGGGTGACTCTGTGACCACGGACCACATCTCTCCAGCGGGCTCCATAGCGAGAAACTCGCCAGCGGCAAGATATCTGGCTGCCAGGGGGTAACTGATATTAATATACACATTTTGAAGCAGCTAATTTTTTAATTTTTTTTTATGCCATATAGGTTAGCCTTTGACCACTATCTCAGCTAGATAAGTGATGATGTGGTCGAAGATGTTGTTCAGGCTAACCTAGAAGTACTGGCTCTCAAGGACAGCTGCCGGAACACACCGTTAGGTGCCTGGCGACAGATTTTCTACTTGAGGGTGGTAGCTAGCCAGGCGGGCATTCGCAAAATGCCCTACCACCATGCTATAACGACTGCCATCCTAAGACAAAAACCGGGACCAACGGCTTCACGTGCCCTCCGAAGCACGGAAACGCTCAGTAGTAATGTCACTAGCGGTCACCCATCTAACTCATGACCGCGCGCGACTTTGCTTAACTTTGCTGATCGGTTGAGAACAGCTAAGTAAACTTCGCTACGAGCGCTTCTAAATATACACATTTAGAAGCAGTGGCATTGGATATGGACTGCCGCGCAGCAGGTCCATGGTTCAAATCTCGCCGTGGGCTTGAGCAACACCGCATGGTGGAAGGGCATTTTGCGAATGCCCGCCTGGCTAACTACCACCCTCAAGTAGAAAATCTGTTGCCAAGCACCTAACGGTGTGTTCCGGCAGCAGTCCTTGAGAGCCAGTGAAATTACAGACACATGAGACTTAACAACTATGTCTCAAGGTGACGGGCGCAGTGAAATTTGTGACTTGTGACGAAAAGCATCTGTTATGGGCAGAGGTTAGTCCGCTTAACATCAGGTGAGCCTCGAGGCTGTTCCGTCAAAATATGTAGGTCGATATAAGACTTAAATTACCAGTTTATTGTTGAAAGCAGCCCTGTCTCACTATATATATAATTCTCATCCAATTAAGTACCTTAATTACATTGTGCATTTAATATAGATCGATATGGCACTGTTTTTTTTTTGTTATTTTTTATGTTATTGTGACGGAACAAGCCCGAGGCCCACCTGATGTTAAGTGGACTAACCTCTGCCTATAACAGACGCATTTCGGGGGTCGAATTGCACTGTGCCCGTAACACTGAGACGTCCAGTTGTTAGGTCTCATTAGCCTGTAATTTTTCTGGCTCTCAAGGACTGCTGCCGGAACACACTGTTAGGTGCTTGGCGACAGATTTTCTACTTGAGGGTGGTCGCTAGCCAGGCGGGCATTCACAAAATGCCCTTCCACCATGCGGTGAAGCTCAAGCTCTGGGCGGGATTCGAACCATGGACCTGCTGCACGGCAGTCCATAGCCAATGCCACTGAGCCATCACTGCTTCAAAAACTTTACAGCGTGTAATTGAAAAGAATATTTTCGTAGACATTACATATTATTTAGTATCGGCATTGCACCCATGCGAAGTCGTGGCGGGTCGCTAGCGTTGAAATAAGGCTCAAACAGCGCACGCTGTGACGTGACAGTTATGGTAGTCGCTCTGTCCAAAATACAAGAATATTTGTAAAAATAATGTAATTAATATAGTATGTTAAGATTCCAGATTGCCCAGGAATTGTTTAGCAGAGAGGCTTCTGCCTAGACAATCTGTTTTGAATGCTTAACAACCGGCGATACACCGGGAAAGCTGAAAAGGACAAGTTAAAAAATCAAATTTACAAAATAAAACTTACTGCAACTTATTATAGGTCGCGGCGGCGATCCCACTAGAGTTACCTAACTATAAAGTTGGCCAATTTTATAATATAGGCAAATAACTCACGTGTGGGCGAGAAGCACCGATGGCGAGATTCCTCCTCTAGTCCTCCTCCGAGGCTCCAACGTTAGGAACCAAGTAGAAAATCTGTCGCCAAGCACCTAACGGTGTGTTCCGGCAGCAGTCCTTGAGAGCCAGAAAAATTACAGGCTAATGAGACCTAACAACTGGATGTCTCAGTGTGACGGGCACAGTGCAATTCGTCGTTGACGAAATGCGTCTGTTATAGGCAGAGGTTAGTCCACTTAACATCAGGTGGGCCTCGGGCTTGTTCCGTCACAATAACATAAAAAAAAAAAAAAAACCATCACAATTACTCAACACAAAATTATCACGTAGTACACAATTACAAAACAATTACGCGTAAGGCGTCAAAATCCAAATTAATCTCAAAAGGATGATTAACAATCCTTGCAAACAAAACAAAAAACTACCAAGTCATTCAAGGGGTGAGAAAGTAGAAAGATTGCAAAAAGTTACAAAATAATTTCACGTACAAAAATGACCGCGAGCGACGTTGTTTAACTTTGCTGATCGGTTAAGAACAGCTAAGTAAACTTCGCTACGAGGGCTTCAAAAGTATTATGAAATATCTTAAGCTGAACATTATTCCTTTGTTTCAGGTTAACTCCACGCGAATTCAATTCGTACGGTGCGAGACGCGGCAACGACGCGGTGATGTCCCGCGGCACGTTCGCTAACATACGTCTGATCAACAAACTGTCGCCCAGCGCCGGGCCCCGGACCACGCACTGTCCCAGCGGCGACGTCATGGACGTGTTCGACGCTGCTGCCAGGTAAGGTCGAAGTACAATGTGCAATCAGGTAAGGTCAAAGTACAATGTGCAAAAGTACAATGTGCAGTCAGGTAAGGTCGAAGTGCAATGTGCAAAAGTACAATGTGCAGTCAGGTAAGGTCAAAGTACAATGTGCAGTCAGGTAAGGTCGAAGTGCAATGTGCAAAAGTACAATGTGCAGTCAGGTAAGGTCAAAGTACAATGTGCAGTCAGGTTAGGTCATAGTACAATGTGCAGTCAGGTAAGGTCAAAGTACAATGTGCAAAAGTACAATGTGCAGTCAGGTAAAGTCAAAGTACAATGTGTAAAAGTACAATGTGCAGTCAGGTAAGGTCAAAGTACAATGTACAAAAGTACAATGTTCAGTCAGGTAAGGTCAAAGTACAATGTGCAAAAGTACAATGTGCAGTCAGGTAAGGTCAAAGTACAATGTGCAAAAGTACAATGTGCAGTCAGGTAAGGTCAAAGTACAATGTGCAGTCAGGTAAGGTCAAAGATCAATGACACTGATTATGAAACATAAAAGAATAAGAATATAATTTTTTTTTATGTTATTGTGATGGAACAAGCGCGAGGCCCACCTGATGTTAAGCGGTATCCTCTGGCTATAACAGATGCATTTCATCACAAGTGACGAACTGCACTGCGCCCATCACCTTGAGACATACCTATTAAGTCTCATTATGCCTGTTATTTCACTGGCTCTCAAGGACTGCTGCCGGAACACACCGTTAGGTGCTTGGCGACAGATTTTCTACTTGAGGGTGGTTCATTGCTTTGCTTCTGATGCATTCGATTAAAATATATGTACTCGCATTTAAAGAAAAAATATTTTGCGAGTGCTCGCCTGGCTAACTACCACCCTCAGGTAGTCTGTCGCCAAGCACCTAACAGTGAGCTCCGACAGCAGTCCTTGAGAGCCAAAAAAATTACAAACGGGCGACTTAACAATTGTGTCTCAGGGTAACGGGCTGTTATAGGCAGAGATTAGTCCGCTTCACATCAGGTGGGCCTCGTGCTTGTACAATTATATAAAAAAAAGTATAGATTAATTAAAAAAGTTAAAACTCCGACTGCAAATTTGAAATGTAAACTGCAAGTTATATGTAATTTAAGAATTAATTTTTAAAGCTCTTTATTTTGACGCATCGATCGATGGCTTTGGAAAAAAAACTCTCTATTTGGCGTTCGTTTTTTTGTAAAAAAAAATATCATTTATGGGATCGCTGGTCATATCGATATGACTATAATTATCATCAAGATAAACGGCTTCACCTATGTTGATGAAATTTAAATGGGACCACACGGCAAGCATCAGCTTTCAAATTAAAAAGAATCATCAAAATCGGTTCACCCAGTCAAAAGTTCTGAGGAAACAAACATAAAAAAATGTAGCACATCCCCCTTTTGAAGTGGGTAGAAAAGTCTTATTTCATCCTTGACAGTTTTAATTTCCATTTCATGTTCCGGTTATACTACGCAGAACATAAAATAACTGAATGATAAAAATGACAGTTAACATGCAGCGCGTTTCAAGCTTTAACCGATGGATAGGCTAAATCGATGACTGTGAAACGCAAAGATAGTGTTTTATTTATTAAATATGTTCTGGGTAGTATAACCGGAACTTACTGGAACATTCTGAAACAGGCCCTTAGGATATTATAGAACATACCTAACAACACCTGTAGCAGCCGGATCGTCCACTGCTGAACACAGCCTCTCCTATAAAAGGGGTATTTGCCATAATCCCCACGCTTGGCAGGCGGCTTGTTTCTAACATATATTAATGATCTGCCTTGCATGGTCAAAGATTTCTGCGATATTGTTTTATTCGCAGATGATACCTCTCTGATTTTTAAAGTAGATAGGAAAGACAGTGAACTGACGCATGTAAATAATGTATTATCTAAGATTTGTAAATGGTTTGCCGCTAATAATCTTCTCCTAAATTCAAAAAAGACGAAATGTTTAAAGTTTTCTTTACCAAATGTTCCTTATGTTGAACCAAACATAAAGCTTGGCCCAGATAAACTCCCTATTGACAAAGCGACAGTCTTCCTGGGAATCAAAATGGATTCCACTTTACAATGGGATCCACATATACATGATCTCTCCGGAAGACTTAGTTCTGCTGCATATGCAGTTCTTAGGATAAGACAGTTAACAGACGTAGCTACTGCTCGCCTAGTTTATTTCGCGTACTTCCACAGTATTATGTCGTATGGCGTATTGCTGTCTTTCTTTATCATACAAAAGCGTGCAATTCGAGCCATATATAAAATGGGTCCTAGGGAATCTGTGAGGGATCTTTTTAAAGAAATTGATATTTTAACTTTACCAAGTCTGTATATATTTGAAAATATTATGTATGTTCGTAAAAATTTGAGTAAATTTAAATTAAACAGTGACAATCACGATTACAATACTAGGAATAAAGATAAAATAGTGGTGCCAGGTTTTAGATTAGCAAAGACAAATAAAAGGTCCTTCTTAGGTAATTGTGTGCGGTTTTATAATAAAGTTCCCAAACATATTACAACGCTCACAGAAGGGAAAGTCAAGTTGCATGTGAAAAACATATTGATTAAAAAATCCTACTACACAGTTTCTGATTACATAAACGACAAAAATGCCTGGACAATTCCGCCTCCGCCAAGCTATTGCCTGTCACCTACATAATTTAAACAAATATTGTAATAACTCTATTATATAGTATGTATGTAACACATTGTTAAAAGATGTTTAAAAGAATGGCCCCGAGTTTCTTGCCCGTTCTTCTCGCAGTGGCTCTATAGAATTTATTTGCTGAACGTGGCAGTACAATGTAGAATATTTCAATACTAAAATTTGTAATTGACCTTCATAAGAGCGTCGTAGACGCCTAAATTGAATAAATGATTTTGACTTTGACTTTGACTTTGAGGATCGCAGTGTAAGATGACAGTTCTTTAGAAGGTGCTGCCGCCCTTCCAGTATAATTCCCTTAGTCGCCTCTTACGACACCCACGGGATGATATGGGGAGGTGCAATTCTAACCCGAAACCCCCGTGGGGTTAGTAAACAATACCTAATACGGTGTAAAACAGCGTTCACGATGAATTATTATTTATTTAATATTGTTATGTTTGCAATATCGCCTGCTATGCGGATCAAAATTACAAATATACGAGAGAGAAACTATTAGGAACTATAGGTATCGCTCTATCCCTATACGATGGTTGAAGAACGAGAGCAAAAATTAGAGTTATGAGTCATTGTGTCATGTTAGCTCAATTGGTTAGAGCATAACCCGGCTAAAGGGGTGGATGGACGCGGGTTCGACTCCCGCGCATGACTATAATTTTTTCTCCCGTTGTAATAACTTATTCTGATGATGCCAAGTACCACCTGCTTGGGATCCTGTTATCAAATTAATTAAATCCCATGGCCGACACGAGGTCTTGCAGATTTCTGCAAAACCTCTGGACACTGTGAGCGAATACTGCGTGAATAGAGAACGTTATGATTAATATAAAAAAATTCGGACGGTAGGACAAATAATTTCGTAATAACTCATGTGACAAACAAAACCAATTAGTCACCCGGTGACCACGATCACTGCAAAGTGTTTGAAACGTCGGGACAAAAATAATGATAAATATACGCGATTTAAACCGTTTAAAGTTGTTTGATTACTATGTAATAATCGCGAAAACCTAAGACTACATAACTTATTCTGTTTTACGCTTTCAGATACGCTGAAGAGAACGTGCCTTTGATCGCTCTGGTGGGGAAAGACTACGGCTCCGGCTCCAGTCGTGATTGGGCCGCCAAGGGACCTTATCTACTGGTCAGTACTTTATAAACGCTCGTAGTGACGCTTGCCTAGTCGTTGTTAAACCTTAGTTAAGCAACGTCACCCGCGGTCATAAGTTGGATGGGTGACCGCTAGTGACATAACTACTGAGCTCTTCCGTGCCTCGGAGGGCACGTTAAGCCGTCGGTCCCGGTTGTTGTCTTAGGATGGCAGTCGTTATAGCATGGTGGTAGGGCAATTTGCGAATGCCCGCCTTACTACCTACCACCCTCAAGTAGAAAATCTGTCGCCAAGCACCTCACGGTGTGTTCCGGCAGCTGTCCTTGTAAGCCAGTACTTCTAGGTTAGCCTGAACAACATCTTCGACCACATCATCACTAACCATCAGGTGAGATAGTGGTCAAAGGCTGACCTATCAGGCAAAAAAGTTTATCAGGGAGAACGATGTCCGAGCTGATCAGCTCCGGCGCAGACGAACGGGGGCAGTTCGCCCGCCTCCCTTCTCCGTAGTGGTTACTGGTCTTCACTGGCTTACAGACCCCACACCTCTGGGGGATTGCTGTGGTGAGCAAGGTCCGAGCTTGATTAAGTTCGGGCCTACTGCTGGGGCAAGATGGTGAATGCTAACGACCCTATCTTGCCCCACTTCGGCGGAAGACTGCTCAGGGGGGGTTTTAGTCTTAGTCTTCAAGTCACACACATCCCCCCTCATAATATTGACACGTTCTATATATATTTTTTACACCAGTCAGCAAAAATTTTAAATTTCTTCAAAATTACAGTAGATTTTTTTATATTATTAATTTTCTAAAATGTCATCTGATAGTGAAAGTGGCGATTTTACGACAGTAAATACAAGTGCAGGTTAGTTGTTATACTTAAGCAATAGATGGCGCTGCAATGCGTATTAAGTCATGAATATTTTGTCTTTGGTAATTTCTCTATGTACCGAAGCAGTGGCTCAGTGGCATTGGCTATGGACTGCCTTACATTATTAATTTTCAAAATTTCATCTGATAGTGAAAGTGGCGATTTTATAATGATACCGCCACCAGAAATACAAAATGCAGCTCAAGAATTAGTCATAACTTACTTCCTGAGAAGTCTCGTGACTAATACGAGAAAACTTATCATTATAAGTTCTTTAAGACTTCTTGAGCTGTATGTTTTATTTCTGTTGGCGTCATCATTATAAAATCGTCACTATCACTATCAGATGACGTTTTGGAAAATCACTTTGAGACGTACAGTTGTTATTTTCGTCGTAGGTGTTGTTTAAACATATGAGCGATCACACGGGCCGTTCGTTTTGGGACTTCGTGAGCAAAAATATCGTTTTCGCTCACCGTTCGGATAGCTTTGAAAACGCTACAAATGACAGAGAAAAGTGATATTTTTGACCCATGTCTTACCGTGGGATCGTTGTGATCGTTTTTTGACAACTGCTGGTTTGACAGTTGTATTTGGCGCGATTGAAGAGTTTCACAAGTTATTTATATTTTATGTAGTAGGTACCTACTTGTTTTGTTAATTTTAGAGATTGATTCCATGTTTCGTACTGTGCAAAATTGTTAAAATATTATCGGTTGTCAAAGTATGTTTTAAGCCGTTCGGATAGCATGCAGTAATTGGTGGTCAAAAATAGCAAAAGCTTCTATCCGAACGCTATTACACAAATGCCACTTTTGAAACTGCTACAAACGCAATCGAGCCAAAACGAACGCACCTATAATATTATAAATTAATACATAAAGAACTATTTATCACTCGGGAAAGAGTCGTTTTCTCCCCTCGGTGTACAATGTACTATATTGTTTATTTTTGTATCCTTATACAGGGCGTCAAAGCGGTAATAGCGGAGTCATTCGAGCGCATCCACCGTTCCAATTTAGTGGGAATGGGCATAATCCCGCTGCAGTTCCTCCCAGGACAGAGCGCGCCGAGCCTCGGCCTCAGCGGCAAAGAACAGTTCAGTATAACGCTGCCTCGCGATCTGCAGCCGGGACAGAAAATACAAGTGCAGGTTAGTTAATGAATAGATTCAGGCGTTACTTTGCGGAAATCCATTTTTAATAATAACAAATATTTTAAAAGTATAACGGTAGTAAAAAGTAGGCTTAATAGGAAATTAGGCGGAATTGTCACTAGATATATATCATTTTTATAAAGATTTTTTAAGTGTTTTATTAAATAATTAATTAAATGTTTTCTTAAAATACTTTTAAAATATTTGTTATTATTTGCAGGTTAGTTGTTATACTTAAGCAATAGATGGCGCTGCATTGCGTATTTGATCATGAATATTTTGTCTTTGGTACTTTGTATTACCGAAGCAGTGATGGCTCAGTGGCATTGGCTATGGACTGCCGCGCAGCTGGTCTATGGTTCGAATCCCGCTGAGGGCTTGAGCTTTACCGCATGGTGGAAGGGCATTTTGTGAATGCCCGCCTGGCTAGCGACCAATCATGTAGAAAATCTGTCGCCAAGCACCTAACGGTGTGTTTCGTCAGCTGTCTTAGAGAGCCAGTAATTCTAGGTTAAGCCTGTTAACACCTTCGACCATATCATCACTTTCCATCAGGTGAGATTGTGGCCAAAAGCTTACCTATATGCAATTAAAAAAAAACCTGCCATTTAGATTACAAGCGTATTATCCTTCTGTAGCTTTCTCCGTAGATGACAGAAGGCAAATTAAAGTAATTTATTATAAGTGGCACAAAGTACGTGGGTAGGTTTGAAGCCATGATGGCCGAGCGGTAATAGCTATGGACTGCCGTGCCGCAGGTCCATGGTTCGAACCCCGTCGCTGGCTTGAGCTTTTCACCGCGTGGTGGAAGGCCATTTTGCGAGTCCTCGCCTGGCTAGCTACCATCAAGTAGAAAATCTGTCGCCAAGCACCTAACGGTGTGTTCCGGCAGCTGTCCTTGAGAGCTAGTAATTCTAGGTTAGCCTGAACAACATCTTCGACCACATCATCACTTACCATCAGGTGAGAATGTGGTCAAAGGCTAACCTACCAGGCATAAAAAGTCCAAACTAACATTGACACTTTTTATATAGTGTGATGATTTAGGGCCTGTTTCAGAATGTTCAAATAAGTTCCGGTTATACTACCCAGAACATAAAATAACTGAATGATAAAAATGACAGTTAACATGCAACGCGTTTCAAGCTTTAACCGATGGATAGGCTAAATCGATGACTGTGAAACGCAAATAGTGTTTTATTTATTAAATATGTTCTGGGTAGTACGAGTTTTCCCCGTGGGGTGTCGGGTTAGAATTGCACCTCCCCATATCATCCCGTGGGTGTCGTAAAAGGCGACTAAGGGAATTATACTGGAAGGTGGGCAGCAGCGCCTTCTAAAGAACTACTATCTTACACTGCGATCCCCAAGCCGCCTGCCAAGCGTGGGGATTACGGCAAATACCCCCTTAATAGGGGAGGCTGTGTTCAGCAGTGGACGATCCGGCTGATACAGCAGTTCTGGGTAGTATAACCGGAACTTACTCGAACATTCTGGAACAGGCTCTGAATGTGTTTTTTTTATTGTCAACAGGTGGACAACGGCACCTCCTTTGAAGTGATAGTACGTTTTGACACTGACGTAGATCTGACGTACTTCCGAAACGGCGGCATCCTCAACTATATGGTTAGGAAGATGCTGTAGTCATGTATAAGAAGTTTGATCTACGTGCCGCTCGACTCGTAGACTGCGACATTCAAAAATGCGCTTATTGGCACACAACTTAATAAGTTGGCATCGTCAGGACCACTACGTCCTAGTTATGAATCAAATTCTACTGTTATCATTATCGCCGATGCCAATGGGTTAACCTGGAGTTAAAGGCATTCTAACCTGCGATAATTTCCTATCGACTCTTATTAATATTGAGTTTACTTTAGAGGCCTACTCATTATTTATAGTAGCCTGATACTTCTGCTAAATTGTTTTATAAGTCTCCTCAAGATTTATGGTAAGCCTGGATATTTTGCTAGAATATTTTAAAGTCTCTGTTAAGTATTTGCACTTAAGGGAACGGACGCGGGGACACAACCAATCAAAACACAGGCTAGGTGCGCACTGGTTTTATTACAACGAAATGGCGCGGGCGCAGCCGCGGAACTTGATATGACGACCTAGCTCCTAGCTATATACTTAAGTCTAAATACATAACAATTCCTCCCTCATTAATTTTGTTAACATAGCTTTTCATAAGAGGTTTCTATAATCAACACGGGGTCGTCTACGTTTTCTGCTTTCCTGAATTGGAGCGGCTGGAGTAGTCGGCGTGGAACAGGCTGAAGAGTCGCCTTGTACATTCAACTCTGCGGAACCCTCTTGGCTCGACGTGTGCACCACGGGAACCACGGCTGAGGACGTAGCTACCTGCAAATCACCCTCATCTCCTTCCTCTGGGGTGTGAGCGGAATGCAATGTGGCCTTGACTGCGTTGTTGTTGTGGGGATGCACGTCCGACGGGGCTGGAGAGGGCGATGATTGGCTGGCTATAGAAACTGTATCATATAAGTCTGGATACCAATCGTAGTTGCCATTATCTTTACTGTTATCTTCTCTCCTTAGCCACAACTGGTTTTTATGTTTTTTATACGTTACGTCCAGTTCAGGAATGTACACTAAATATAAAACACTTCCTAAAACTTCTTTAATTATGCCTTTAAGCCAATAGTACTTTTTGTTTGCGAGAAATTTCTTAACCCAAACTATATCATTCGTTGCAAAGTCGGGGCGAACAGTACCTTTGTAGTATTTAGCCTGTAAACACTGTTTACGTTGTACGTGATGAGAAAGGTCAGTGGATGACGACTCAATGACATTATTGTGAGGGTTCAAAAGGTCGAGTCTACTGCGTAAGGGGCGGCCGAAAAGCAGTTCAGCAGGAGATTTATCAGTAGTACTATTTTTGGAATTTCTGTAGTCGAATAAAAATTTTAACAACTTTTCATTTGAGACATTTTTACAGTTATCCGATAACATGATTGATTTAATTCCCTTCTTTACGACTGATACCATAATTTCGGCTTGGCCGTTACTAGCAGGGTTATATGGAGGTGAAAGAATATGATAAATACCATTCAACTTGCAAAAGTCTTTGAATGTACTCGAAGTAAATGACGTGCCATTGTCGCTTACAATTGTGTGTGGTATACCTACATGGGACATGAGGTCATTTAATTTTTCAATAACAGCATTTGACCCAAAATTCATATTTAGACAATAGCACTCTACCCATTTGGAGAAAGCGTCAACAACGATTAGATACATTTTATTATTAATCGGTCCGGCGAAGTCCAAATGAATCCTATAAAAAGCATGCGGAGGGAAAGACCAAGGCACGAGGGGAGCACGAGGTGGTGAGGGGCGGAGCTGTGCACATATCTCGCACTTACTCACCAGCTGTTCGAGGTACGCGTCTATTCCTGGGAACCAGAAGCGTGCCCTAGCTGCTGCTTTCATCTTTACGATTCCAAAATGGGAACTATGTAGCTCACTGCACAACTTTGTGCGAAGTAGCTCTGGAACGACAACTTTGTGACCTCGCATAAGGCAGCCGTTCTCGTAAGATAGCTGAAAACGACAATTGAAAAATGGTTTTATATGTAAATCACTTATTTTTTTCGGCCAACCGTTTAAAACATGTTTAATTACCAATTTCAAATGGTTATCGTTTTCAGTTTCAGCTCGTAACTCTTTTAGTGTGACAGGTAGCGTACCGTCGACAACAAAATTAACGTAACAGGCGCGTTCCTCACAGTAACGATCTTCCTCCGCCGCCGCCACCGCCTGCCCGCTGCAAGGCGGCGTCGCACGAGATAAGAAATCCGCGTTATTGTCAGCGCTGCAAATGTACTCTATTGAGTAATTATACGCAGATAGGAAGATCGCGTATCTTTGCAGACGGTTCGCGGATACCTCTGGTATGCCTTTGTGGGGTCCAAATATGGTGATCAGAGGCTTATGATCGGTACGAAGCACAAATGGGTCCGAACGGCCATACAAATATTGGTGAAAACGCCTGACACCGAATATGATCGCCGTAGCCTCCTTTTGGATTTGCGAATAACTTTGCTCTGCAATTGTTAGCGTTCGTGAGGCGAATGATATTGGCCTTTCTAAACCATCCGTACATATCTGTGACAAGATCGCGCCAAGGCCATATGCTGATGCATCAACAGTGAGTATTAACTTAGCGTTAGGGTCAAAATGAGTCAACACTTGCTCGGAAGCTAGTATGTCCTTGACTTTATTGAATGCATTAGTGTGAGTGGACGTCCAAATCCATTTAGAATTTTTGTGCAACAAGCTATGCAATGGACTCAATATAGTCGAAGCGTTAGGTATAAAATTGCGATAATAATTGATAAGCCCTAAAAATGACTTCAATTGCGTCACATTAGTAGGCGCTGGCGCGCTTGTAATTGCCTTGACTTTATCACTACACTTGCGCACTCCGTGCTCATCAATAACGTGCCCGAGGTATTTAATTTCTTTTTTGAAAAATTCGCATTTATTTTTCTGTACAGTAAGTCCGGCATCTTGAAGTCGTTGTAAGACGCCACGCAATCTTGCAACATTTTCAATTTTACTGGAACTGGAAATTAGTATGTCATCTTGGTAACATATTATGCCTTCTAAACCTGCCATTAGACATTCTATGGCTCGCTGAAAAATGGCTGCAGCACTAGATGTACCATATACTAATCTCGTGCTTACAAAAAGACCGCGGTGGGTATTGATGCAGGTGAGCTTTTGTGACTCCTCCGATAATTTAAATTGAGCGTAGGCCATAGAAAGATCTAACTTTGAGTAATATTTACCTCCGTGCAATTTGGAAAACATTTCATTAATAGTAGGCAATGGATATTTCTCAACGATCAAATGTTTATTTATTGTTACGGAGTAATCTGCACAAAGTCTAATGCTACCATCATTTTTTAATACCGTCACGATTGGGGAAGCATAATCAGAATGATCAACCGGTTTCAGTATTCCTAACGAAACCAAGCGGTCCAGTTCTTTGTCTACTTTGTCTTTTAAAGCAAAGGCTACAGGGCGAGCTTTGAAAAAAATCGGTTTAGAATCTGGTTTTAAGTACAAGTTAACCTCAAACTTGTTGAAACAACCTAACTTACCAGAAAACAGTTGGGGAAAACTAGACGTAAGATCAGCTATTATGCGACTGTCAGATTCGTCAAGTAAATTAATTTTTGATATCGTGGGCGCTATCTCCAAATCGAATGCTGCCATAAAACTTCGACCTAGCAATGGCGGCCCATCAGTGCGTGCTATATAGATGTCAAGTATATGAGTTTTGCCTTGGTATGTGACTTGCGCGGAAAAATAATCAGTAATAGGTATTTTGTCTCCTGTATAGCTATTAAATCTTTTGGTAGTACGAGATAATGGCAAGTGACCGAAAAATGTCTCGTATGTTTTGTGAGATATGGCATTAATTGGGGACCCACTATCTATTTCAAACTTGATAATTACTCCTGCTACGTCAACAAATTCAGTCATAGGTTTGTCTCGACAACATCTTATATTGCAAAAGAACTCACCGTCATCGCCTTCATCCACAATACCTTCCTCAACATGTTTTATCTTATAAGATGAACACATTTTACGGAGATGACCTTTTTGACCGCATTTTTTACACTTGTAGTTTTTGAATCTACACTGCATACTTTTATGGTTTGAGTAACCACACACACTACACTTATCCCCGGTTTTTCCCGAGATATTGAACACGTTGACATCTCGCGCTGGCAACGCGCTTGCCGCGGCGCCTCCAGGTGCTGCTGCCGCGGCCTCGCGTGCGCATCGCACACTCTCGGCCAGCTCCACCGCTCTGCTGAGAGTAAGCTCCCCCAGCTCTTGCGAAAACAGCTTGTCGCGTTCGTGTCCTGCTACCATGCCCATGACAAAACGGTCTAGCAAGGCCTCCTCGAGATTTTTAAAACCGCAATGAGCAGCCAGACCTCTGATGCGTGCTGCCCACTGTGAGTGTCCTTCACCTGAATTCTGCGTCGCTGAGTAAAATCGGTATCTTTCAGCAAATCCAGAACGCTTCAAGGTGAAATGCCTATCGAAGTTATTGAGAATCGTCTCGTAATTTAGTTGTGCGACTTCCTGCGGTAGTGCTAGATCGCTGGCTAATTTGTAAGACGACTCGCTGAGTGCGCTGAGCAAGATGGCCTTCCGTTTTACGCCCGCTTTGTCCGTGCCGTCGTTGATATCGTTAGCGATGAAAAACTGCAAGGTCCTGTTCTTATAAGTGTTCCAATCTTGTGACAAATGGTCAAAACTGGACAGTACACCAAATGAAGTCGACGCCATGATATCGATGCGGGTTCAATCGTCGCCAGTGTTAAGTATTTGCACTTAAGGGAACGGACGCGGGGACACAACCAATCAAAACACAGGCTAGGTGCGCACTGGTTTTATTACAACGAAATGGCGCGGGCGCAGCCGCGGAACTTGATATGACGACCTAGCTCCTAGCTATATACTTAAGTCTAAATACATAACAGTCTCCTAATGATTTATGGTAGCCTGGTACTTCTTTAAAATGGTTCAAAAACAAGGCCCACATAACAATGTGTTTTTAGCTTTCGGTTACCTATCCTTTGACTATCTCAGCTGTCGGTAAGTGATGATGCGGTCGTGGATGGTAAGCAGCTTTATAAGTTGGCATCGTCAGGACCACTACGTCCTAGTTATGAATGAAATTCTACTGTTATCATTATCGCCGATGCCAATGGGTTAACCTGGAGTTAAAGGCATTCTAACCTGCGATAATTTCCTATCGACTCTTATTAATATTGAGTTTACTTTAGAGGCCTACTCATTATTTATAGTAGCCTGATACTTCTGCTAAATTGTTTTATAAGTCTCCTCAAGATTTATGGTAAGCCTGGATATTTTGCTAGAATATTTTAAAGTCTCTGTTAAGTATTTGCACTTAAGGGAACGGACGCGGGGACACAACCAATCAAAACACAGGCTAGGTGCGCACTGGTTTTATTACAACGAAATGGCGCGGGCGCAGCCGCGGAACTTGATATGACGACCTAGCTCCTAGCTATATACTTAAGTCTAAATACATAACAATTCCTCCCTCATTAATTTTGTTAACATAGCTTTTCATAAGAGGTTTCTATAATCAACACGGGGTCGTCTACGTTTTCTGCTTTCCTGAATTGGAGCGGCTGGAGTAGTCGGCGTGGAACAGGCTGAAGAGTCGCCTTGTACATTCAACTCTGCGGAACCCTCTTGGCTCGACGTGTGCACCACGGGAACCACGGCTGAGGACGTAGCTACCTGCAAATCACCCTCATCTCCTTCCTCTGGGGTGTGAGCGGAATGCAATGTGGCCTTGACTGCGTTGTTGTTGTGGGGATGCACGTCCGACGGGGCTGGAGAGGGCGATGATTGGCTGGCTATAGAAACTGTATCATATAAGTCTGGATACCAATCGTAGTTGCCATTATCTTTACTGTTATCTTCTCTCCTTAGCCACAACTGGTTTTTATGTTTTTTATACGTTACGTCCAGTTCAGGAATGTACACTAAATATAAAACACTTCCTAAAACTTCTTTAATTATGCCTTTAAGCCAATAGTACTTTTTGTTTGCGAGAAATTTCTTAACCCAAACTATATCATTCGTTGCAAAGTCGGGGCGAACAGTACCTTTGTAGTATTTAGCCTGTAAACACTGTTTACGTTGTACGTGATGAGAAAGGTCAGTGGATGACGACTCAATGACATTATTGTGAGGGTTCAAAAGGTCGAGTCTACTGCGTAAGGGGCGGCCGAAAAGCAGTTCAGCAGGAGATTTATCAGTAGTACTATTTTTGGAATTTCTGTAGTCGAATAAAAATTTTAACAACTTTTCATTTGAGACATTTTTACAGTTATCCGATAACATGATTGATTTAATTCCCTTCTTTACGACTGATACCATAATTTCGGCTTGGCCGTTACTAGCAGGGTTATATGGAGGTGAAAGAATATGATAAATACCATTCAACTTGCAAAAGTCTTTGAATGTACTCGAAGTAAATGACGTGCCATTGTCGCTTACAATTGTGTGTGGTATACCTACATGGGACATGAGGTCATTTAATTTTTCAATAACAGCATTTGACCCAAAATTCATATTTAGACAATAGCACTCTACCCATTTGGAGAAAGCGTCAACAACGATTAGATACATTTTATTATTAATCGGTCCGGCGAAGTCCAAATGAATCCTATAAAAAGCATGCGGAGGGAAAGACCAAGGCACGAGGGGAGCACGAGGTGGTGAGGGGCGGAGCTGTGCACATATCTCGCACTTACTCACCAGCTGTTCGAGGTACGCGTCTATTCCTGGGAACCAGAAGCGTGCCCTAGCTGCTGCTTTCATCTTTACGATTCCAAAATGGGAACTATGTAGCTCACTGCACAACTTTGTGCGAAGTAGCTCTGGAACGACAACTTTGTGACCTCGCATAAGGCAGCCGTTCTCGTAAGATAGCTGAAAACGACAATTGAAAAATGGTTTTATATGTAAATCACTTATTTTTTTCGGCCAACCGTTTAAAACATGTTTAATTACCAATTTCAAATGGTTATCGTTTTCAGTTTCAGCTCGTAACTCTTTTAGTGTGACAGGTAGCGTACCGTCGACAACAAAATTAACGTAACAGGCGCGTTCCTCACAGTAACGATCTTCCTCCGCCGCCGCCACCGCCTGCCCGCTGCAAGGCGGCGTCGCACGAGATAAGAAATCCGCGTTATTGTCAGCGCTGCAAATGTACTCTATTGAGTAATTATACGCAGATAGGAAGATCGCGTATCTTTGCAGACGGTTCGCGGATACCTCTGGTATGCCTTTGTGGGGTCCAAATATGGTGATCAGAGGCTTATGATCGGTACGAAGCACAAATGGGTCCGAACGGCCATACAAATATTGGTGAAAACGCCTGACACCGAATATGATCGCCGTAGCCTCCTTTTGGATTTGCGAATAACTTTGCTCTGCAATTGTTAGCGTTCGTGAGGCGAATGATATTGGCCTTTCTAAACCATCCGTACATATCTGTGACAAGATCGCGCCAAGGCCATATGCTGATGCATCAACAGTGAGTATTAACTTAGCGTTAGGGTCAAAATGAGTCAACACTTGCTCGGAAGCTAGTATGTCCTTGACTTTATTGAATGCATTAGTGTGAGTGGACGTCCAAATCCATTTAGAATGTTTGTGCAACAAGCTATGCAATGGACTCAATATAGTCGAAGCGTTAGGTATAAAATTGCGATAATAATTGATAAGCCCTAAAAATGACTTCAATTGCGTCACATTAGTAGGCGCTGGCGCGCTTGTAATTGCCTTGACTTTATCACTACACTTGCGCACTCCGTGCTCATCAATAACGTGCCCGAGGTATTTAATTTCTTTTTTGAAAAATTCGCATTTATTTTTCTGTACAGTAAGTCCGGCATCTTGAAGTCGTTGTAAGACGCCACGCAATCTTGCAACATTTTCAATTTTACTGGAACTGGAAATTAGTATGTCATCTTGGTAACATATTATGCCTTCTAAACCTGCCATTAGACATTCTATGGCTCGCTGAAAAATGGCTGCAGCACTAGATGTACCATATACTAATCTCGTGCTTACAAAAAGACCGCGGTGGGTATTGATGCAGGTGAGCTTTTGTGACTCCTCCGATAATTTAAATTGAGCGTAGGCCATAGAAAGATCTAACTTTGAGTAATATTTACCTCCGTGCAATTTGGAAAACATTTCATTAATAGTAGGCAATGGATATTTCTCAACGATCAAATGTTTATTTATTGTTACGGAGTAATCTGCACAAAGTCTAATGCTACCATCATTTTTTAATACCGTCACGATTGGGGAAGCATAATCAGAATGATCAACCGGTTTCAGTATTCCTAACGAAACCAAGCGGTCCAGTTCTTTGTCTACTTTGTCTTTTAAAACAAAGGCTACAGGGCGAGCTTTGAAAAAAATCGGTTTAGAATCTGGTTTTAAGTACAAGTTAACCTCAAACTTGTTGAAACAACCTAACTTACCAGAAAACAGTTGGGGAAAACTAGACGTAAGATCAGCTATTATGCGACTGTCAGATTCGTCAAGTAAATTAATTTTTGATATCGTGGGCGCTATCTCCAAATCGAATGCTGCCATAAAACTTCGACCTAGCAATGGCGGCCCATCAGTGCGTGCTATATAGATGTCAAGTATATGAGTTTTGCCTTGGTATGTGACTTGCGCGGAAAAATAATCAGTAATAGGTATTTTGTCTCCTGTATAGCTATTAAATCTTTTGGTAGTACGAGATAATGGCAAGTGACCGAAAAATGTCTCGTATGTTTTGTGAGATATGGCATTAATTGGGGACCCACTATCTATTTCAAACTTGATAATTACTCCTGCTACGTCAACAAATTCAGTCATAGGTTTGTCTCGACAACATCTTATATTGCAAAAGAACTCACCGTCATCGCCTTCATCCACAATACCTTCCTCAACATGTTTTATTTTATAAGATGAACACATTTTACGGAGATGACCTTTTTGACCGCATTTTTTACACTTGTAGTTTTTGAATCTACACTGCATACTTTTATGGTTTGAGTAACCACACACACTACACTTATCCCCGGTTTTTCCCGAGATATTGAACACGTTGACATCTCGCGCTGGCAACGCGCTTGCCGCGGCGCCTCCAGGTGCTGCTGCCGCGGCCTCGCGTGCGCATCGCACACTCTCGGCCAGCTCCACCGCTCTGCTGAGAGTAAGCTCCCCCAGCTCTTGCGAAAACAGCTTGTCGCGTTCGTGTCCTGCTACCATGTCCATGACAAAACGGTCTAGCAAGGCCTCCTCGAGATTTTTAAAACCGCAATGAGCAGCCAGACCTCTGATGCGTGCTGCCCACTGTGAGTGTCCTTCACCTGAATTCTGCGTCGCTGAGTAAAATCGGTATCTTTCAGCAAATCCAGAACGCTTCAAGGTGAAATGCCTATCGAAGTTATTGAGAATCGTCTCGTAATTTAGTTGTGCGACTTCCTGCGGTAGTGCTAGATCGCTGGCTAATTTTTAAGACGACTCGCTGAGTGCGCTGAGCAAGATGGCCTTCCGTTTTACGCCCGCTTTGTCCGTGCCGTCGTTGATATCGTTAGCGATGAAAAACTGCAAGGTCCTGTTCTTATAAGTGTTCCAATCTTGTGACAAATGGTCAAAACTGGACAGTACACCAAATGAAGTCGACGCCATGATATCGATGCGGGTTCAATCGTCGCCAGTGTTAAGTATTTGCACTTAAGGGAACGGACGCGGGGACACAACCAATCAAAACACAGGCTAGGTGCGCACTGGTTTTATTACAACGAAATGGCGCGGGCGCAGCCGCGGAACTTGATATGACGACCTAGCTCCTAGCTATATACTTAAGTCTAAATACATAACAGTCTCCTAATGATTTATGGTAGCCTGGTACTTCTTTAAAATGGTTCAAAAACAAGGCCCACATAACAATGTGTTTTTAGCTTTCGGTTACCTATCCTTTGACTATCTCAGCTGTCGGTAAGTGATGATGCGGTCGTGGATGGTAAGCAGCTTTATAAGTTGGCATCGTCAGGACCACTACGTCCTAGTTATGAATGAAATTCTACTGTTATCATTATCGCCGATGCCAATGGGTTAAAGCTGTAACTTGCATTGCAAGTAATGTGCTTATATAGACCCGCGGCACGGAAACGAAAGTAAATTAAGTTTAAGATCATAGACTTTTTCAAATTTTACAAAAAAACAGCACCTAGAGCGCCTTTTTAATTTTAAAATATAAGTTCTAATGTAAATTACCTTATTTTTATATTTTACTGACATTTACTCTGTTCTCCGAGTCCTCACATTCATATAGCCATGTGAATGGATCTACTAAGAGCTGCGGCGTTTTTAAAAGAAGGAAAAACTTGAACTGTAAGTTTTAATCACGGTAGCTCAGATTGGCTGAGCATATCTGAGCGTCAGGGATGGAATTTCACGGATCCGTACCACGATCGTGGTTCAAATGTTTTCTTTCTTTTTATAACTATCTAATTCTAATTTAGACATTAAGATCAGTCGCTGTAATCTTTTTATTTGACTACAAATGTAATGAAATATGTAAGTAATAATGAAAATCGAATTTTATTTATTTTGGTGTAGGGAAAGTTAATTATTATTGTATGGTTATGTGAAGTAAGTATGTTTGCTTTCAATCCTAATTTCACAAACTAAAGTACGGTGAGTAGGAAGAAGTTCGGTCATTGACCCCTACCAACATTGTAAAGAAACTTGTTCCCTTTTCACTCGAGAAATATTGGTCATTGACCTCTACCAACATTGCACAGAAACTTGTTCCCTTTTCACTCAAGTAATATATTGGCCATTGACCTTTACCAACACTGTAAAGAAACTTGTTCCCTCTTCACTCGAGTAATATTGGTCATTGACCTCTACCAACATTGTAAAGAAACTTGTTCCCTTTTCACTCGAGTAATAATGGTCATTACTACACACTACCTAAATTACCTACTTAATAAAAAATAATATGATTATTATATCCACAACATTTATGATAATTATTTTTATATGTACTTATTTTATTGTCCCGGAAACATTTATTCGAACAGTTACAGGGTCAAGTATTTGAATTCACCTAATCGCCATTTTACTGTGACTTATTTTTACCTTAATTAAAGTTATTGTCGTCACGAGCGGGCTGAAGTAGAGCAGCGTTGGTAGGGAAATTACAGAGATGAACCTTGGGGTCGATGACCGAAGTTCTTCATCTTTCTCTGTCGCAAACTTGTTGCTTTCTCATTCGCACAACAACGGTCATCGACGTCTGTGCGACTGCAAAAGCATTAAGTTTATATGGAAATATCATAATGGAACCTTAGGGTCGATGACCGAAGTTCTCCCTGCTCGACGACGGTACTTTACGCTTGAGTAGTTAATCTCAGATATGACTGGTTATTACTTGATCTGGCATATTGTTTTCAATTGTTCAATCCTAGATTATGCTATAGAATCTTATAACTGACAGTTTAATTCTAGTTTCACACATATCATTGGACTACTATTGTTATTTTTTGATGATATTTTTTGATGATTTTATACAGAAAAATAATTGACTGACTCCAGGTCCTGTTCTATGCCATTCATTAATACCATTGACCTATATATACTAGACGCGACATCTCAAACAAGGATAGTCGACCAGTGGAGGTAAGCCGGCCGGCATACTCTCCCCCACACGCAGCTGGGCACGCGTAGAGATTACACGCGCTTTACGTTCGAACATTGTGTATTATCAATTATATATTTTTAGTACACAATTTTCGAACGTAAAGCGCGTGTAATCTCTACGAGTGCCGAGCTGCGAGTGGGGAGAGTATGCCGGCCGGCTTACCTGCACAGGTCGACTATACTCGTATGAGATGTCGCGTCTAGTCTAGTATTTATAGGTCAATGATTAATACAAACATCGTCCAGTAACTTGATATAAAAAACAGGACAATGCTGCTATATATAGAATGTAGATGGCGCGCACATCAGCCACAAGATGTACATATAACGAAAAAGTATGATATATTGGCGGTGACAATAGAATAATGACGAAGCGAATGAGACCCGGATTCGCAGGTTCGAATCCCACCTGTATCTAATTATTTATTTTGATACTGCAAATACCAGACAAAACGTGAAAAAAAAACTGTTTTATGTATGTAGAGTTTGTTAAGCAGACTGATTGCGAACAAAATGTAGCAGTTTGTCTAGCGAACGAATTGAATAACAATAACGCAGTCTATTTCTCAGTTCGGCTGTATTAAAGATTTTAATTAGACGGATTGCTAAACCAGACAAATTGAGAACTAGACTAAACGCGAAACAGGCACATTTACATCTTAAAGTATTTTAATATTCTTCAAATGGTTGTAAAGTATTTTTATACTGTTATATAAATGGTCGCTATATTGATTTTGTATAGTTATTTGAGTATAAGTTACAGTCCCACCAACTTATCTGTTCAGGTGGCAGAAAAAAGAACTACAACATTCCTTAAAATTGTGACAGTTTGTAGTTGATTTCCTTGACCAGCAGCGCCCTCGCGAACTGCACAGTTAAGTTGGTGGTACTATAAAGCACACTATGTAGTTTTTTTTTCACCATAGCTGAAGTATTTTTTGGTTGTAAAGTGGACTCGTACCGTTTATACATTTGCCACTTCTCAAATGAAAAACCTGCCCCACACTTTACGAAATCTTATGCGATCTGAACGGTATAGGTAAACGGAATGAAGCAATCGTAGCGTGTGTGTCGGATTTTTCAAAACTGTAAAATCTAATTTGCTAAACGCGGAAGTAGAATATTTTTGTAAAATGTTTATAATTGTGTTTCATAAGAGCGTGGTAAGTGCCAACATTGAAGAAATGACATTGACTTTGACAAATCAAAACAGGAACAGTACCGTCGAATCAAGCGAGCGTACCGGCCGGTTGTCAGTTTCAATTTGACCACACAACCTTGCGCAAGTCTTGCCTTAAACGCAGCTTAGCTATTAAAACAAAAAAAATATGAATATTTTATGTTTTAATAATGTTTTTTATATATTTTCGTGTCCATCGTTATCATTTTGGTATATAGTTCCTTAGGATGAGCACTAAGGCAATAACAGCTATTACGTCACCATTAGATGCATAAAATCTGTCGCCAAGCACCTAACGGTATGTTATGGCAGCTGTCCTTGAGAGCCAGTAATTCCAGGTTAGCCTGAACAACATCTTTGACCACATCATCATTTACCATCAGGTGAGATAGTGGTCAGAAACTAACCTACCAAACTTAAAAAAAAATTATAAAACATGTCATTGTAGATCGAAATAAAGATCGTTCATCGTAGTGTGTGTGTTGGATGGAAAACTGTGCAGTTTTTCTATCTGAATCGTGAATCGCATTCGATTTCGTATGGTGTGTGGGAACCATTAGACATTTTAAATCTTTTGATGTTTTAGCAATATATAAGCGCAATCAGTTAATCTTCCTACATAGTTATTTTATGTCTTTTTTAAGGCTTTTGTCACACTCTGTTTGGTTTATTAATTAATGTACAATTTTTATTGTAAACAATTGACATTTTTTTCTTTTCTGAAATAGTCCAGTAGGGTCTCGGTCATGTTCAAGTCGTGTCTATAAGTCACGGTCGGGTCCAAATCATGTGGTAGATGTATTTCTAAAACTTTGAATGGCGAGAACACGAAAACTAATCCTTATTTCTAGCTAAGATACTTTTGTCTTCGATAAACAAAATATAATATTTTTATGTAATATTTGATACATATTAGTATATTCGTGATTTTAGCGAATATTAAAGTGGTAACTTAATCTGTGTAGATATATTTATTATATATTTTTTGTATGGTGTTTGTTAATTATAAGAATAAATGTTGGTATATTGTTAAGTTTGTTTTATTTGTCTAATAGCTGCTATTGTTATATAAATAAGAGACAAGTGTTATAAAATAAGTAGAAAATGTGTCGCCAAGCACCTAACGGTTTTATTTTTATCTTTTTTATTTATGTTATTGTGAAGGATCAAGCACGAGGCCCACCTGATGTTAAGCGGACTAACCTCTGCCTATAACAGAAGCATTTCGTCATAAGTCACGAATTGCACTGCGCCCGTCACCTTGAGACATAGTTGTTAAGTCTCATGTGCCTGTAATTTCACTGGCTCTCAAGGACTGCTGCCGGAACACACCGTTAGGTGCTTGGTGACGGATTTTCTACTTGAGGGTGGTCGCTAGCCAGGCGGGCATTGGCAAAATGCCGTACCACCATGCGGTGAAGCTCAAGCCCGCGGCGGGATTCGAACCATGGACCTACGGCACGGCAGTCCATAGCCAATGCCACTGAGCCATCATTGCTTACACACCTAACGCTGTGTTCCGGCAGCTGTCCTTGAGAGCCAGTATCAACTCCTAAGCGATCAGCTGAGCTCGCTGTATCCAGGGTTATTGGTAAAATGCTAACAACCTCTTAGGGTTCACTTCTGCTAGTCCTAACAACACATTTTGAGATTAATATATTTTTATTTTCGTTCTTTTCATTTTATGTATTTTGATGGAATAAGCACGAGGACCACCTGATCTTAAATTCACCTCATTCTCATAATATTACATTCGCATACATTACATTCGATTTATTCTCAAAATATGTACAATCGAGCACAATAAAAAAAAATTGAAGTTGTTTCGTTGGTTTATACGATATTATATATACCCAGATAAATTTAGTGAAAATATGTATAATAATTTGTTCCTAGTAGACTTGAGAGTTCGACTGCCCTAGGCTGCTCTAGAGGAGAGCACCATACAGGTTTGAGTGGACCTGTCCAGACAAAGGTACGCATATATCACCCAGGGACTTTTTTAAATTGCTTAGTGGATTTTATTCACAGCATACAACACGCTACAAACTAACCAAATAAAACCTGAAGTGACAGGAGATAAGAAACTTAGAGAAGGTTGCCATACTCCTTTAGACAAACAATACACCTGCATTGTTTGTACGTAGTAGTATGGTATTGCGGGTTGTCTCTCTAGCTCTATCTATGCGGTATGCACTGAACTCTGTTAATCAGATTCTATTAATAGCTTCTTTATGATTCTTATCTCCTGGTACTCCAAGGTTTGATTTGGTTAGTTTGTAGCGTGTTATGTAAAAAATTCACTATTACACCCTACAAAAATTTCACAAGTGCTTAAAATAATGTGTAACTAGTGATAAAAAAAAATTCAGAATCTTTTAAAATTGAACTAGTTGTTAAAATAAGATCAAGATACGTATGGTTTATTACGCGTCACTACAAAGACACCACATTTACTCTAACCCATCTGACTGTGATTGACCAAAATGTAATCACTTAAGAATGTAATATTTTGCGAATATAATGTTTTGAGAATGTAATATTTTGAGAACAAAGGATAAAAAATATTAAATAATAAATTACGGGCACAAGAGACATTTAACATCGGGTAGACTTCGTGCTTATTCCGTCAAATAAACAGAAAAAAACATCTCTAAATGTTTGTTAGGACTAGCAAAAGTCAACCCTAAGAGGTTATTAGCATTTTACCAATAACCATGTACCTATATTATATTTGACGAAGGATCTACAATTGCACCCGTAAAAAACAACTACCTAGTGCAGGATCTGAAATCAAATGATCTCAATTTACGCCGTGTTTTTGTCGAACTAATGGCTTCTGTTTTCCGACGAAGTCTATTTTCATTAAAATGGGTACGGTAAAATAAAAAAAAATTCAAGATGGCGCCAAAGGTACCAAAAAAACCTCTCAAGTCTATGGAAAAATCAGTAAAGAAAGTCATAGTGAATGAGAAACTATCAGAACTTCGGAATTTATATCTACAAGGTTTTGAAGATGGTGGCCAATGCTAATGGCATGACGATTTCAAGGCGTTCAATGACTTAATGGGGAAAATAGCTGAAGAAGCTGGAAGATTAGTAGTAAAATCTAAGAAAAACACAATGGGTGCGAGAGACGTTCAAGCAGCTGTCAAACTCGTTGTACCAGGTGAGTTGGCACTCCACTCCATTAGCGAAGGAATAAAGTCTATCACGAAGCACGCCAACAGTTATCCAGCTGCGGACTGAAGAATTGCCGTTATTGGGCCGCAGACAATTCACGCTCAAAACCTCAAAAGCCTTTGTATTCGCCGAAAGTACCTAACAGTTTGGCCATTTCAGCACACGTGATCATCGGTCCCAATTACTTTGAGGAGCAGCGAGAGCAATCTGTGACTAAATTCCGATCGTTACGAGATTTCTTCTTCTCGTAACTGCAAGAATTTGAAGCAAGTAGAAAATCTGTCGCCAATCACCTAACAGTGTGTTCCGGCAGCAGTCCTTGAGAACCAGAAAAATTACAGGAGACCTAACAACTGGACGTCTCAGTGTGACGGGCACAGTGCAATTCGTCGTTGACGAAATGCGTCTGTTGTAGGCAGAGGTTAGTCCACTTAACATCAGGTGGGCCTCGGGCTTGTTCCGCCACAATAACACAAGAAAAAAAAATATGCCATTGCCATATGTCTAATGACTCATTGGCAGTCATAAACGAGATGCAGAGAAAGTCATATCGCGTCTAGGTGATATCTCGTGGCCACTCAGAAGTGTAGATCTGATACCACCTGTCTATTTCTGTGGGGATACATGAAGAGTCGAGTTTACGGCAATAATCCAACCACGGTTGCTCAGTTGAAGACCTAATCCGAGAAGAAATGGGCGCTATTCCATGCGCAATGTGCCAGCGAGCTTTTAATTTGAGGTCCAGATTTGGAGGCTGTTTGCAGCGACTTGATGCTGATCTGGATGCTGTGATTAAAAAAGTCCCAAAGATTAATCATTATTTGCATACAACATGAGAAATTTTATACACACGAAAAAACAATACATGCACATAAGATGGTAAAATTGTAAAGGCGCTTTTATCATGTTCTGCCTATGAGGCGTGCAAACGTTGGAGAGTGGCACTATGCTCGTTACAATATTATGAAATCAATACTGCTAAAATGAAAATATTAACAATTTTTATATTAGCATGCTGGCCACACTGCCATCTGGTAGTGGGCTGGAGCATTTGGACTGCCTATGAGTCTGCAATGACTTATAGGGATCTAAATGCTTTTATTGTAATAGCTGTAGTGTTGTATATAGTTCGTAGTGTTTTGTTAATAAAGGCATACTGCCGGTAACAATATTTATAATGTCAAAGTAATACTATTATTTAAATTAATGTCAAAGTTGCAAATAATAATAGGTAATAAGAATAAAAAAAATAGGTTAATTATAATATACATTTGTTTGTGCACTATTTTTGCTTTTTTAATGATGTTTTCAAATCCACAAAACTTTCAGGCCCAACCTGTATATCAGCTGTAGACATGGTGCTTCTAAATCGCAATATCAGTATTGCCTGAATCACTGTCATTATTAGAATACAATACTATAGTTTTCGGAAAGCAAAATGTAAACAAATCACATTTCTAAAACATAGATCATAAACATGTATTAGCTTACAATTGTTTAGAAATTGGTAATGATCGCAGTGTAGTGGTTAATTCCAAGAGTGGAAGTCGAAGTTCTGTGCTAATAGAATATTCGTATAGTTTTTATACATTATACAGGCAAGGTTTGTGCCATAGTGTTACCAACTCCGCAAGTAGATGGAGATAGCGTCGCGGAAATCAATATAAAAATACATACTACTCAAAACAAAATAAGAGTTAATAAGATTTGTTGCTGTACCCTACGAAGATATAATAAGTATTTATTCGTAGGCTGTACCACGACAAAAGTAAAGACATTACATTTTTTAAGTAACTACAAAATTTATTGCGTAAATTGTAGCCTAACAAATGTTCAAAATAATGATCATGAATTTCTTTTGGAACGAAAAGGAGGCTAGACGGAAAAAATTAAGACCAAAACGAAACTTTTTGCTACAATTCTAAGCCGTGCGACGTGCGCGTGTTTCTCTGTCTGTCTCTCTCTCTCTCATAGAAAGCAAGCCAGTTATTTTCGTTTAAGTTAATATTAAGTTTATATTACATTATTATATTTGTTATTAATAAAAAAATATATATAAACTAAAAAAAAACTTACTTTTTCTTCACTAATTAATCGAAAGGAACTTCGTTCCATCCGGGTGTCCCTTGACACCTCTCTAGTTTTTTTTTAACTTCATAATGAAATTGGTCATAATGAATGTAAACATAAACAAAAGAAAATCTTCGGAAAAAGACAAATACTGTTCATGTCATTTTTATTTCTTCTTTTTAGTGACGAGTATGTCCTACTCTCTTAGCAATGAACTCCTGAAGCCTCTCATACATCCTCTGGATCAAATTCCTCACGTTTTCATCTGGAATCTCCTCCCAGAAGTTTTAAAGCGTCAATCAGCTGCTGTTGGTTGTAGACCCCTCGCTCATTCTCTCTAACCTTCGTTTCAATTGGTCCCACATATGCTCGATTGGATTTAAATCCGAACAGGACTAGCTGGTCATGGTAATAACTCAAAGTGAGACTCTTCTAGTTTCTCGATCGTGCGCTCGAAGAGTCAAGACCTCCTGAGGATGCCCCGTGTAGAAGCGAAACGCGTCGAAAATTCTTCCGGTTTGGCTGCGTGGCGTTTGTGACGTCACGTCGGCTTAGCAGGAAAATTAAGCGGAATTGTCACTAGATATATTTTTATATTTTTTAAGTGTTTTATTAAAATATTAATTTGATGTTTTCTTAAAATATTTTAAAAGTATTTGTTATTATTAAAAATGGATTTCCGCAAAGTAACGCCTGAATCTATTCATTATCTTCTAGTGCAGTTTGGGTCGCTCGAGCTGTGTGTGCACGGGCATTGTCTTGCATCAGGATGAATCCAGGACCCTACTAAATAAGGGAACGATGTGGTGTGAATGAGGATGTAGTGACAAAAATCGAGAAAGGTATGTTAAGATGTGTTGATATGTTAAGATTTGGACAAGTGAACAGAAGTGTTGGAAGAGGAAGACCTAGGCGAACGTTCCGAAATCAGATTGAAGACGTTCTGAAAAAAGGCCAGGGCCTAACTCCCACCTTTTAAAAACTATTATGGAAAACCAACATCATTATTTCGAAACAATAATGTTCTTATAGCGCTATCTCTATCGAACAAATGACTTGATTCAATGCGTGCAGCTCGCTCTTACGTAAAAGTTTTAATGTACTATAGTGGTATGTGGGGGTGCAAATTAAAATTGTTAATGTATGGTTAAAATTACTGATTAAAAGACTGAATTAAATATGGGAGTTGGCCTCCAGGTCAGGTGTACCCTAAGCCGACGTATATAGTAAACTTATATATGAAAGGATTAATGAGTGTACATGAAGCGAAAGATATATGTAAGGATCGTAGTAAGAGGAAATCCGTGGTCTATGCCTACCCCTACCGGAAAGATGCGTGATTTTATGTATGTACCTATGTATTTTCGCTAATAACTACAAAATCTATACGCACAAACCGCTATTAGGCCAATTTATCATTATTAGGTTTAAAGTAGCATTATGATGTATTCGCTTTTGATATGGACTTTAATTCTAAACGGTGCTGTGTTGTGTTTCGACCCCGTTATTGAGGACCTGAAGACACCACTTTTGGAGCTCGGAGAAGCATGCGGATATGAGGTGAGAGTTATATTATGCATCGACTTTTTATTGACAAGACACTACTACAGACCCACCAACTTATCTGTTCAGGCGGCAGAAAATAGAACTACAACATACCTTCAAATTGTGACAGTTTGTAGTTGATTTCCATGACTAGTAGCGCCCTCGAAAACTGCACAGTTATGTTGGTGGTACTATAACTATATATACTACACTGAGGGTGCTTACCATTTGAAGTTAAATTCGCTAAAAACGATCACACTTCCAAAAAGTTGTTCCACATGGGTCTTGGCGTTATTTTCGCCTTAAACGCTATGATGCTACTGGAACAGTTTGAATTCCCTACATCTAATGTCAAAAGTGACAGAACTGGCAACTTTTAGTGGCATTCTTAGCGTTCTTATCCTAAATGGAACAGGGGAGAACAGTTACAAACGATCACAGTGATCACAACCATAGACGCAGAATGTTGGCAAAATTATCGAAAATAACGAAATTAGCGTCCAATCGAATATACCCTGAAAGGCAGACTTAGGTAACACAAACATTGCAGGCCTTTATGTAGTCCAAATGCTCCAGCTATCAGTTGGCAGCGTGTCCAGCATGCTGGCAGCAATGCCTCGTTGGATTACAATGCTTATTCATTGAGCCAAATAAATGCCAGCATTTTGATCACGCACAAATTTTTTTATCGAGTACCTTGTCCTTTATTGGAGTCTTCCAATTGACCGAGCGTGCGAATGCTAGGAAATCGTCTCTGCTTTAGCTTACACAAAAATGCTTTCGTATATCCGGTTGTACTCCTCTATGTACAGGTCGCATTTATCAATCGATTCTCGTGAAATTTTGTGAACAGGTTTGATAATTCCATAGATTTTTTAGTCAATTCATTATATATGGGGCTTAGTAACTTTTGAAAATAGTAAACATGCAATATGGAAAAAAAAACAAAAGTGTTACATCTTTGATACCCATATCAAGAAACAACTTTTTGTCAAACTTATTCGTCTGATAAACATTAACAGGGGTGGAAAAGAATGGAAAAATAACCCTGATTTCCTGTGTCATATCAAATTATATGGGCATGAGAAACGCAAATTAAATTTTATGTTTGTGACTCCAATCATTCCATTTACGATCTAGA